>VDFB02000007.1:129593355-129615899 GCA_007258455.2 Sequoia sempervirens | reverse complement strand
TAATGAAAATGATAAATGATATGGAATGTTAAATGATAAATGATAAATGCAATGGAATGATAATGAAAATGATAAATGATATGGAATGTTAAATGATAAATGATAAATGCAATGGAATGATAATGAAAATGATAAATGATATGGAATGTTAAATGATAAATGATAAATGCAATGGAATGATAATGAAAATGATAAATGATATGGAATGTTAAATGATAAATGATAAATGCAATGGAATGATAATGAAAATGATAAATGATATGGAATGTTAAATGATAAATGATAAATGCAATGGAATGATAATGAAAATGATAAATGATATGGAATGTTAAATGATAAATGATAAATGCAATGGAATGATAATGAAAATGATAAATGATATGGAATGTTAAATGATAAATGATAAATGCAATGGAATGATAATGAAAATGATAAATGATATGGAATGTTAAATGTTAAATGATAAATGCAATGGAATGATAATGAAAATGATAAATGATATGGAATGTTAAATGATAAATGATAATGATGATAATGGTAATGCGATGATGAGATGATAATGAAACTAAAACTAATATGAACAAAAATGAATGAAATGATAAAATGCCAATGAAACTAATATGAAGGATAATGGATGAAATGCCAATGAATGATGAGGCAATAAATGATAATGGCAATGAACCAAATGTCTGCATTGTCCTCCATAAATAGTCCAAAGAAACATGACAACCATTGACCTTTCAAAAACTCTTGATGCAAATCCAATATGCAGTTATGTACCATGACCTAAAATGAAATGCAACTAAATGAAGCCGACCTTTTTGTTGAGCTTGTTGGTATATTTGCTAGAATCATCATAGAGCGCTTTGTAAAATGTTGGAAGTATGTACAAGCATTAGAGGAGAAATTAGCACCAATGATGACCTGAGTACAACTTTCATGATTTTTGATATAGCAAGTGAACACAAGCACCTAGGTATAATTGAACCGAGATGACCTGAGCATTTCTTGCATAAACAGACAAAGACTAAGCACCATCTAATGCAAATTTGGAACTGTCATCAATGATAAACTTTCAATCATCACGTCTCGTGACATATTTGCAATAGATAAACGATCAACCTCCAGATAACAGACAAAGAAAAATCATCCTCTTTCCTTGCCACTCTAGTTCAGTACATCATCGAGTGTGCTCCAAAGAAATGATATCGAAAATTAAACAACCATTGTTCAAAAATGAAATGCTGTGATTCCAAATATTATTCAGATTATAGATCATTCAGATATGAGTCATGATAAGGTACGCAACTAAAATCTACTGTGATATGGATCAATGATTGGATGTTTTAGTTTGATTTGGTTGTTTTGTTCGCATGATTGGTTTCAATGTTATTGTCTCACTGTTTTGGTAAAACCTAAAAGTTGATTGCCCCTAGTATGTCAACGTTTGCCCTCGGTATTGACACAACTTGCCGAGATGAATACGTACAAAAATCAAGCTATGGTAAGACATTATCGCTCGAGGCAAATGATGATAGCATGGTGCTAGTGTGGCCCTAAGATGATGAAAAAGATGCATGAAAGGAATGCCGGAAAGTTAAGTGCAGAACATGAACTAATAGATGGAGAGTTACAAATAGCGTCTGTTTGCCAGATTTTCACTATTTGTTTTTATTGCATTTTTCTTGTCAATAGATTGCCTGTTGCTAGGTTTTCACCCTATGACTTTTTTTTTTTTTTGCGCTACCAAGATGCCTGTTTGCTAGGTTTTCACCAGGGTAACTATTTTTGTGACTTTTCTGATTTTTTTGTATTTTTTCGTGACTTTTCTAATTTTTTTTTGTATTTTTAGGACTTTTTTTGATTTTTTTGTATTTTTTCCAAGACTTTTTTTGATTTTTTTTGTATTTTTTCAAGACTTTTTCTGATTTTTTTGCATTTTGATGTTTTGAGGTGTTAAAGGATGAAAATTTGAGTAGCCTTTGTGCTAGATACCAATGACAAGGGGAAAACCAAGTCTAGGTGCAAGGGTGGGTGATGGGATAAGGGATAAAATGCTCATGATAGATGGATGGATGGTATGGATGTATGCATCATAAGAGAGCAAGGATGTGATCTCCAAAGACTATGTCGCATAGGAATAACATGCCCCATTCTAGGTACAAGACTTAGGATTTTTCATGACAAAACTTATGACAATAGGATAATGATATGATTGTTTGGAAGGATGAGGTATGTCAAGAGATACCCAAGACATGTTTTAACATTTTTCCCCTATTTCTTCATCAAGATCAAAAAGATAAGGGTGGATGAATGGACTCAATATGATAGGTATGTATGATGGCTAAAGATGGTAGGTAGGATGGAAATGATATGATATAAAAATGATAGGTTGAATAGATAAGACATCGTGCCCCCAAGTGTAAGTGACATAGAAGATAAACCTACACATGACGCCTATTTGCTAGGTTTTCATCATGGTACTTATCCAAGGTGCCTGTTTACCAGGTTTTCACCGTTGGATGAAGGCATTTCTCTTTACTTCTTCTTTTTTTTAGTTTTTCATTTTTTTGTTTTTTGGATAGGAGAAGGGGAATATGGATAGGAGGGACTCAAGTGTCTAGTTGCATGAAAGTTGGTAGTCCCACTAGATAGATGTCATTGCATGGACCATGTCAAATGTCATTATGCTCATAGATGTTGGTAAGGGATGACATGAAAGGGAGATGGAGTAGGTAGATGATGGATTATGATGTGGATGATGGAGGACAATAATGGATTATGATATTGATTATGTAGGGAAGATGATAGGTATTATATGGGACTTATGAAAAAGATGAATGGGGAGGCTTAGCCAAAAGCATGGACCATAGGAAGATGGTGGGGGAGATATGTAGGATAATGAGTGAAGGATGAGGAGGTGGAGGTATGTGGAATTGTTGGGAAATGGAAGGGAACCATGACCAATGGTTACACACACTGTGATAAACATTGAAGCTTTTGATGTGGATGGGGTGTAGGAAGCAATGGAGATGTTTGCTTAGGAGGTGGTGGATGAAATGTTTTAGGTACCCACATAGACTTAGTATTTTTATGATTTTTATTTTGCTTGTGGGTTTTAGGAATTTTAGATTTTTGAATGGAATGAGAATGTGGGATGGAAGTGGATGGTTGGGATTTTTGTGATGTGAATGCCTCGTTTGATTTGATTTCTTTTTGCTTAGGCACCCAAACCAATTTAGTTTTGGCCTTTACTTTTGGAGGTATGGGCTTATATAACTTTTTAGATGTACTTGACTTTGATATTTTGTATTGATTTCCTAAGGCATGAGAACCTTTAGAATTTTTTACTTTATAGGTAGAGGCATTGAAATTATTGCTTTTGAATCCCATGGGTATGGTGGAATGGGTGGAAGCTTTATGTTTAGACAATGTGTGCATTGATTGGTCATGATTAAGATGTTTAGAGGATTTATGGATGGAGGTATAAGGGGATTGGATAATGGGGATATTAGGTGTTGGGAGAAGTGGAGGTAGATTAGATGGAGGAATATTGGGAGTTGGAAGCAATGGTGGTAGAGTTGATGGTGGAAGGTGTATGGTCACATGCTTTTGACATTTGTAGGATGATGGAGGTGGAATGGAAACATATGTTTTAAGAATACGATAGGCTTTATGATGGAAAGTGGACTTGGGATGCATGGAGGAAGTACCAACATCTTTAGGTTGTTGTCTTTGGGGTGTATGTCCAAGGCCATAAGAGTGTGGAGGGACTTTGACATGGATGGGCTCCAAAATACCTTGTTCATGAAGGTCTAGACTTTTACCTTGGTGGTTCATGTTTTGGAGTGTGCAATGGACAATGGGACTAGGTGTAAGTGAAACACTAGACATGAGTTCCTTATTGGATGGAGAAAATGAAGCAAGGGAAGATAATGGTTGTTGTTCGAAGGAGGAACATTCATGAATGAGGGTAGAAAAACCAATAGGATATGATGGAGGGCTTGCAATGGGGTCAATAATGGGTGATGGGGGATCATTAGGATCTTGATTAGCATTGTGTTCACTTAGATCCAATGTATTTGTTTGATCTTCTATGTGTACTTGGGAGGCATATGTCTCATCAAGGGAAGTGGATGTTTATGCATCATGGATGGGTGAGGTGGAAAGCTCCTGACCATGGAATGCATAAAGTTGGCTAAGAGGATCATCATGGTCTTCTTGATCATAAAAGGGGTCTTGATCAAAGATGGAAGATTGATCATGAATAGTATTAGGCATGTTATGAATGGAATCATTAGGAGGGTGTTGATCTTTATGTGGATGAGGGGGTAATGTTTCCGCATGTTTAGGATTGTGCTTTTGACATACCTCATGACTTATTTGAATGGAGGTGGAAGGGGATTTCTCATGGAGAGACTTGTCATGTTCTTGATGGTCAAAAACATAGGAGCATGACAAAGGGTGACTTGGACTTACGAGGGTATACTCTTGAATTGGATCAAGGGGTTGGGATGACATGACTGGCTTGAAGGACTTGGCATGATGTTTGATGACTCTTTTGTATGTTCAAGTATATGTGTTGAATGACATGGCGACAGTTGATTCCTTGCTAGTAGCCCTTGGGTTACATCCTTTGTAGGTGTATGGGTGGAAGGTGTTGGCTTAGGGTTTTGGTTTTGATTGGATGATGGTATGATAAAGTTAGAGGGTGCATGAACTAGATTGGTGTTCCCCTTGTCGAAGGTGGCATTAAGACTTGAGGAAGTTTGGCCTTGTTGCAAGGTAAAAATTAAGTTCACATATGTTTGTTGTGATGTGGCTTGATAGGTTGATGTGGCATTGACATACGAAGAAGTGGATGGATAAGATTGGTATGAGGTGGAAGGAGAAGCCCCTTGAAGTCTGATTTTAGGTTTTAGTTTTGTTTCATTATTTGGACTATAGAAAGGGACTCCTTGAATTATGATCTCAGGCTTAGGGTTTGTCTCATGATTTGGTCTAGAGGGATAGCCCCCTTGGATTATGATTTTGGGCTTATGATTAGGATTGGGCTTGTTTATGATTATGACCATTTTGACAAGTGGTGATGGTGATGATGTGGAATGATTAGATTGGATGACTTGATTGATTAGGATGAAATGGATAGGATGTGGCTAAAAAGAATGATTAGGATGAAAGTGATTGGATATGAATGTGTTGGAAGAACGTGTAGAGTGACTTATCTTTATGTGTTTGGTGTTTAGCTTGATTTGGAAATGTTTAAATGAATGATCACACATGTACACACATAAATCAGTCACGCAAGACACATAAGTGAGTTTGAATTTTGAAATTCAAAGAATGTAATGATGATTATTAAACAAGCACACATGGAAGACACAACAAACATTCTAAAAAATAGTTGTTTTTAAGGCCCTATACTAACACGAAGTATTTGATCAAGAAAATGTTTTCAACAAATGTTTTCACAGGTTTAGCACATGAAAGAAAATTCAGACGGACTCACTCTTAATGCTCAAGTAGGTCATTCTAGTAATCAACAACCCACATCTTAGAACTGCGTCGACTCACACAGCCATGTCACCCTCGAAGGGCGCCCGTGTTTTTGTCTTTTCCAGCAACTTTCGATTCGAGTGAATCTTGGATCACGAGCAGGTCCTTGGCAGTTATATGGTGAGTGTCTTGGGGCGCATTCTTCCCTCCCCTGCACTATGATTATTAGAATGTTCAGAAACTGACTTCGGCTGGCTACTACACTAGGTTCGTAGTAAGGATTTCCGTTTGAGTGCGGCAATAATAAACTCCCTGAGGAGACCTCCCAACCTTTAGAACAAAGGTTTTGGGGATGGTTATCTTGCACACTACCGCAAAGAGGGTTTCCCCAAATTTGCTAAATTTTATAGTGGGGCGGAATAGCCTGGCTTTGGCTTGAACCCACTTGAGTCGTTCTCGTAGGGTGAGTACTTTTTCCCACTATGGCAGGCTCTCTAAAGGATGTAATTGAAACAGTAAAATTTGCATGAAAACTAAAAAGGCAAGTTTGGTATTCTGATCACCCAGTTAAGGGGAGAGCATAGACCTATTGCCACATTCAAAGCAAGCAAATATTCTTTTTAAATTCCAAATCACAATGATCTAATCTAAGTGAAGATATTGCTTCACTAAAAACAAGTTTGTTCAATTTTAACTGCAAGATCATTGTTTGGTGACTATCCTAGATTGCTTCATTTTATCCATATGTGGCTACCCTAGGATTGCTTCATTTTAAAATCCAAAAAAAGAAAAAGAATTCTATCCGCGGAAGGCGTTAGACTCAGAATTCTGTATTTTTGTTACAATCCATATGCACCAGAATAGAAGGTATATGCGCCAGAAGATATATGTGCCAGAACAAAAGCAATATGCACCAGAACAGAAGCTAGATGCGCCAGAACAGAAGCTAGATGCATCATAACAGAGGCTATATGCACCGGAACAAAGGATATATGCGCCGAAACAGAGGATATATGTGCTGCAAGAAATATTTGTAGGATCTTAAAACAGTTTACTGTGTACCAAAGGAGAGTTACTGTATGCGCCTAAACAGTCACTAGATGCGCCTAAACAGTCACTATATCTGCCTAAACAGTCATTAGATGTGCCTAAACAGTCACTATATGCACTCCAGAATCTTGTAAAACAAAAAAGTTAAAACCCCGTATGCGCCGCGAAAAATTTTGAATGTGCCTAAATGCCAATTTTTTTCCGAAAATTAAATCTAGAACACGAAACTGTCAAAAGAAACCTCCAGACAATGTTAAATTCATGGGTTCGAGCCCCACGGTGGGTGCCATTTTATGTGTGTGTGAAATATTGGATCAATTTAAATGAAAATCAAACACATATTAATAAGACATTATATCAAAGAAGCTGAAAAAGAAAACAGAATAAGCAAACCGTGATAGCAGCTTCCCGAAATCCTCTTATCTTCCTCTAACTCCAGCGTTTTGTTGTTTCGAATGGCTCTCAGATTAGCAGATCGAGCTCAACAAAAGGATAGCATGAAGAACGAGATAAAAATGCAAATGCATAAAATGCTAAATGCAAAAGCTATGCTAAGATGAGAAGATTGCTGTGATGCTAAAAATGATGTGAATGCATAAGCTGATTGTAATTATGGTTGTGTAAATGCGTATGAATGCGCAGGTAGGCGTAGGTGTATGCATGCATAGTCTAACCAAAGCTTGGATTTGCGCCGGAATTTATAGAGTTTTCAAACGGATTCGATTGGCTGATTCGATCAACGGTCCAGATTAAGCTTATTTGAACGGACGGTGGCAGATTTTTGAAAGTGGAGAAGAGGATAGAAGGTTTCCTTTTTCCATCAATTTCCGTCATTGAGTTTCGAAGGGAAATTTCCATTTTGAAGAGTGTGTTAAGAATTTGGAAGGGTGAGTTAGAATTAAATAAAATAAATTTATTTAATTTGGAAGTGAAGATGGAAATAGAAACTCACATAATTAAATAAATCATATTTAATCATATGTGAAGATGGATTTAGAAACTCACATAATTAAATAAATTATATTTAATCATATGTGAAGATGGATTTAGAAACTCGCATAATTAAATAAATTATATTTAATTATGTTTTAGAAGTGAATTTAGAGTGAGAGGAAAATATTAAATTAATATTTAATATTTAATTCGATTATGGGATGAAGAATATTCCATTATTTGAATATTCAAATATTCAAACTTTAGAATAAGATGATAATTAAACTAAATAATCGTATTTATTTAATTTAATTAAGAGGAATGTGAGAAATATCAATAATTAAATAAAATTATTTATCTAATTAAGGTAGAAGAATTAGAAAATGAACAATATAAATAAATAATTAAATTTATTTATATGTAGATGACCTTAGGAGAATTAATTAAATAATTCATATTTAATTAATGTAGAAGAATTAGAAATGAACAATATAAATAAATAATTAAATTTATTTATATGTAGATGACCTTAGGAGAATTAATTAAATAATTCATATTTAATTAATGTAGAAGAATTAACATTTTTGGGTAGATAAAATTGGTAAGATGGCGGTCGGCTCTGAGAAGGTGGGGGCCGTCCCAGAGAAGGTTTCGGTCTATTAGAAGGGGGCGATGTATGATGTTTCAAACAAGAAGGGAGTTGGAAATGATTTGGCATTAAAGGAAGTTCTGGTTGACGTTTCTGCAGAAGCAGATCTGGAGGCAGAAATCTTTGAAAATTCGGCAGTTATTGGACGGTTTCTCGGCAAACGTCTCTCAAGAATGGAGATAGAAAGTTGGGTGGAGAAGCACTGGGGCGAAGGGATTATTACAAATTTCCTGCCAAAGGGTTTCTTCGTGGTAGTAATGGAAAACGAGTTAAACAGAGATCAATTATTCTCAAAGGAGTGGAAGTGTGGTAATAGTCACCTGTTCTTACAAAAATGGTCCAGGAACTTTGACCCTCTAAAGTGCAATCCGTCAGAAGGGCCAATTTGGTTACGGCTATATAATCTTCCATTTGAATACTGGTCTGGTAAATGCTTGAGGAAGATAGGAGATGCGCTGGGGAAAGCGATCGATCTGGACTTAAGAAATAAAGAATCTTTAATTTATGCCAGGCTTTGTATCCTTTCAATTTATGATATTCCAAGAGATATAAAACTAAAGTCGGGGGGTGGAGTTTGGATCCAATCTCTGGAAGTAGAACAACAAAAATTCTTCTGTCTAAAATGTAGGAGAAGGAATCATAATGAAGAACAATGTAGAAAATCTCCTCGGCCAGTGAAAGGTGTCTGGAGGGAAAAAAAGAAGCACGTAACGATGGAAGCCCAAAGGGAACAGATTGAAGTTGTAGAACCTGGAACGTCCAAGAGCAACTGGGCTCTTATCCCCTATGGGAAAACAAATTCGGTTGCATCAGGATCCGAGAGTCTAGAAGAAGGGGAAATGGAAAATCCTCTTTCAATAACGGCTCTTCAATCGTGTGGTCTAGAAGAAAACATGGACTTAATCTCAGAATACTCCCTAACTCAAGAAGGTGACGATGCTATGGATATTCTGGAGGAACGGTACATCTGTCAAACTGTCAGGGCGCCTACCACAACCAAGGTAGGAAGGAAAACAAATAAACAGAAGAGGGAAGAGTCTGCTCTTAAAGGTGATCAACCCTCAATTAGAACTTACATGACAAGGTCCAAGGGAGGCGGTCCCTCCCTTGGGAAGAAATGAAGGTTCTAACTTGGAACGTTAGAGGATTAAATTCCCCTAACAAAAGGCGACTGGTCAAGCGCCAGTTGGAGGTTCAAAATTCAGAAATAATTTTGCTTCAAGAAATAAAGCTTGGTGGACCAGAAATTGAGGGCTTTCTAAAATATGTTAAAAGCTGGCAAGGTATCTTCGTGGATGCGGAAGGAGCATCTGGAGGACTAGGAATTATATGGAAAGATAAAAAATTGAAAGTAGAAGAAATATCCAAGCATCAGAACTGGATAAGGGCCAAGGTAAGTATATTCTCTACCAATCTTACTTTTGAAATTTTCAATGTGTATGGTCCAATCAAAACAGAAGAGAAACAAGCTGTCTGGCAAGAAATTGGCAGGGTGTTGTTAAATGTTAAAACGGTGTTAGGAGGGGACTTTAATGCCATTTTGGACATATCTGAAAAGAGTGGTGGGATAAGGAGGGTATCTCAATCACAAAAGGACTTTCTGAATTTCACAGAGAGTCATAACCTGTATGATGTCCATACTTCAAACGGTTTCTTTACTTGGAACAACAGGAGGAAGGGCTTTACCAACATAGCAGAGAGGCTTGATAGGTTTCTAATTTATGAAGATTGGCTCCAAGCAAATCTTCCCCCAAAAGCGGTAATCAAGACAAACTTCATCTCAGACCATTTTCCGGTGGAGTTAAGTGTTGAAATAGAAGTAAATAGATCTAGGGGCCAGTTCAGGTTCGAGAGCATGTGGCTTCGCCATGTCGGGCTGATAGATCAGATGAAAATCTGGTGGACCACTCCTCTGTGGATTCAGGGCTCCAAGATGTTTATGTTCCACAAGAAGCTAATGAGAATGAAGGCAAATCTCAAAGAATGGAACAGTTCGGTCTTTAAGAACATTTTTGTGGAAAAGGAAAGAGTTGAGGAGGCTCTGGGGGTATTAGGGGATAAAATTGCCAAGGAAGGTATGTCTTCAACAAATTTCGAAGAAGAGAAAATTTTGATGGCAGAATACAGTGAACTCCTTGCTCGGGAAGAGTGTTTTTGGTGCTCGAAATCCAGAGAGGCCTGGTTGGTGGAGGGAGATTTGAATACGAAATTTTTCCATAATACTACAAAAATTAAAAGGAGTTGGAATAGAATATCGGCAATAAACGATTCTCTTGGTAATGAGGTCACCGATGTAAATCAGATAAAGTAAATGGGCGTAGATTACTTCCAAAATCTGTTGGGCGAACATGGGTCGGCTGAATTGCGTAACACAAGCCTGCTGGAAGGCACGGAGGCGTTAGTATCTGAAGCAGAAAATAACATGTTAACTAGCCTGGTGATAGAAGAAGAGGTGAGGTTGGCAGTGTTTCAAATGAAAAAAGAGAGTGCCCCAGGCCCCGACGGGTTTAATGCATTCTTTTACCAGGTTGGCTGGGAATTCATTAGTAGCGATCTAGTGGGGGTGGTCGAAGAATCCAGAAGAAGCTCGAGCATACTTAAAGATTTGAACAACACGAACATAGTCTTAATCCCGAAAAAGGACAAGAGTGACTCTTTTTCGGACTTCAGGCCGATCTCTCTATGCAATTCAATATATAAGACTGTGGCTAAGGTGATGGCAAACAGGCTGAAAAAATTATTGCCTCGTCTCATTTCGGGGGAGCAATCAGGTTTTGTTCCAGGGAGAAGCATAACTGATGGTGTAATAATTTCCCATGAGACACTCCACACTTTGAAGCATTCAAAGGATCCTGGGATGGTTGTCAAACTGGACCTTAGTAAGGCTTACGATCGGGTGCAATGGCGCTTCCTGATGCATCAAATGAAGAAATTGGGCTTTTTGGCTAAGTGGCTGAGTTGGGTTTTCAGTTGCATTTCCACAGTTCGTTATTCGGTGCTAATAAATGGTTCTCCTTGTGGCTTCTTCCAAAGCGTAAGGGGGCTCAGGCAGGGTGACCCCTTATCACCCTTTTTGTTTATTCTAGTGGCAGATTCCTTCAGTAGATATATCTCCAAGCTGCGCGAAGAAAGGAGGTGGGAAGGTATCCAGGTGGCTCCTACCTTAAACCCAGTTTTGCATCAACTCTTTGCTAATGATACATTGCTATATGGGAGAGCGTCGGTGGAAGAAGCAGAAGTGATGAAATCAGCCTTGGTTAAATTGGAACTGGAAGCTGGTCAAAAAATCAATGTGGGAAAGGCGAATATATTTTTCTTCAACTCTGGCAAGCGCTTAAAAAGAAGCATTAAATCCATCCTTGGCTTGAACGAAGGAAAGCTCCCAGCAAAGTATCTCGGGGTTCCTTTTTTTGTCAGGAAAGTCAAACAATCTCACTGGGAAGAGACCTGTAAAAAATGTTCTGAGGTGGTGGGAAAATGGAGGGGGAGGTGGTTGTCTCTAGCAGGCCGGGTAACAATGATCAAATCCGTTTTAGCAGCGATTCCCATTTATATGTTAGCCTGCGTAGAGATCCCTATGAAATCTGCCAAAAGGCTGCAGGCGGTTCAAAGGAAACTATTATGGGATGGTGCCCAAGATAGGCACAAAACCCCGCTAATAGGATGGGAAACGGTTTTGAGAGCAAAAGAAAATGGTGGGGCAGGTGTTAAAGATCTAGTCCTCCAGAATAAGGCACTAGGTGCAAAGCTCGTGTGGAAACTCTTTAGTCAACCAGAGGCACTCTGGGGAAAGGTCCTGAAAGCGAAATATTTGGACTCGCAGGAGCCAGAGAGAATTTTGACAATAGCCAACCCAAGGAAAGGATCTGTAATCTGGAATTTCATTCTAAATTGCAGATCAGTGATTACAGACCATCTAACCTGGATAATAAAAGATGGCAGCAGGGCGTCCTTCTAGAGAGATTCTTGGAGCGGTGAAGTTCCCCTGGATTCCATCCCAGGACTAGAAGGGGCGATTCAACCAACAATTGATTCTTACGGTGTCTCAGTCAGGTCCTTTGTTCATCTTTCTTGGAGTCAAGGGAGGTGGGAGTACAAGTGGAAGGATTTTGAGATGCTGGATCAGGGCCTAAGAGCCAAACTCACAGAGGCCCTTGCCAATAGAAGGTTACTCTTTATAGGGGAGGCAGATTCTTTAAAGTGGTGTGCGGCTAAAAGTGGTGTTTACTCCTCCAGGCTGGGCTATGAGGTATTGAAAAAGGAGTCTAGGGGAGGATGGCCAAAGCAGTTGTGCTGGGGCAAGTTTGTACTCCCGAAAGCTGGCGCCTTTGCATGGACAGCCATCCATGGACGCATTTTGACCGGGGATCGTCTCAAAAGGCTAGGGATGCATGGGCCATTTAGGTGTGCATTGTGTAAGTCGGAAGAGGATTCTGGCAATCACTTGCTTTTGAACTGTGGCTACGCGCAAGAGTGCTGGTCAGCGATCTGCTGAAAGCTGAGTTGGTTTGCGCCCCTGGGTGACAACATCAAAGAGGTATTTGAATCATGGCCTTCTATTGGGAAGGGGTCACTTATGGCGGGTTTGTGGGAAGAAGCTCCTGCGATGATCATTTGGCAAATTTGGAGGGAGAGAAACAACCGCATCTTTAAAGAGAAAGAAGCTAGCATAGAATATGTGGTTGCCAAAATTGAGATGGGTATAAGCGAACACTTCTCGAAGGTGGTTCAAAATAGCTCAATAAGCTTCATTTCCTCCTGGGATAAACAGATGCAAGATGGATGGGGGATGATAAAGTTGCCAAGCGGTTTGAAACTGAGGAATAAAGTCCATAGGAAGTTGGCAAAGTGGCAGCTTCCTCCTTCGGGCAGGTTGAAGTTGAATTTTGACGGTGCTTCGAGGGGAAACCCCGGGCCGTCAGGAGCGGGGTTTGCGCTAAGGAATGAAAAGGGCGAGCTAATCTGGGCGGAATCTATTAAGCTTCCGGTAGGTACCAATACAGATGCTGAGGCAGTGGGTCTTTTGGAAGGAATCAAGTTCTGCGTGGATAAGAATATGCATCATGTGGACGTGGAAGGTGATTCAGAGGTCCTTATCAAGGTAGTGGGTTTGAGGAAAGCGCCAAGTTGGAAATTGCAGGCCTTTCTGGATGTTATCATTCCTCTAATGGATTTGCTTCAGGATTTGAGAGTTAGACATGTGGTCAGAGAAGCTAATAAACTGGCAGACGCCCTGGCCAATGAAGGAGTTGTTCAATCGGTTCAGAGGAAGGGAAATAAGGATCTTGGAACTTGGGGATTGGTGGGGAATCTCCTTTTTTCTGATATCTCCTTGTAAGGTTCTGCCCGTGGAGGAGTTTTGGGCGGCGATGAATATTCAGGATATACCGCCTCTCTTGCTGGTCGCAGGCTTTGGGAGTTGGGTTAGGAATATTCCGATCCTCTCCCCTCTTCAAATACATGCAGTAGTGCAAAGAAGGGTACGTTGGAGGCTTTTCAAAGTCTAGCATTGGCAGGTCGGTGGTGGAAATCCATGTTTTTGGTCGTTGCTTCAGGTTCTTGGCAGGTACGGGAGTGTTTGGCGTAGATGTATGGAACCTTATGTGTCACAATTGGATGTTCATTCTCCAGTGGAGGAGATGGTTACATCTTGGTTGTGGGTGTTTTGATTTATCTGACTAAGGGGGTTTCTCTGTTATGTTTGTGCGGCTGGGAATTACCCTGTGGTGTTCTCTTTAAATGTAATCTTTCTGGTTTTAATAGAAATGAGTGCTATCCTCTATGATAGCTTTTTGCCAAAAAAAATAAAAATGTAGAAGAATTAGAAAATGAACAATATAAATAAATAATTAAATTTATTTATATGTAGATGACTTTAGGAGAATTAATTAAATAAATCATATTTAATTAATTAACAAGCTTAATCATGACCATTTTTAGATGTATACAACATCTACCTCTATCTATTTGTCTCACCCTTCCTCTCTCACTCTATATTCATCTCTACCTCTATATTCCTCTCTCCTCCATCTCTAGAAATGTCTCCCTCTCTCTACCCATCCATCTCTCCCTATCTCTATAAATTCCCTCTCTCTCTATCTTATTCACTCCATCTCTCCCTCCATCTCTTCTACTCTATATCTTTATCTTTATTTCTCACTCGATCTCCCTCTCACTCATCTCTCTATCTCTTTCCATCCTTATCCTTCTCTACATATATCTCCATATCTATCTCCCTATCTCTTTATCCATTTTCCTATCCTTCTCTATCTATATCACCATCTATCTATATCTTTCCCTCTCCCTCTCCCTCTCCCTCTCCCTCTCCCTCTCCCTCTCCCTCTCCCTCTCTCCCCCCTCTTCTTCTCTCTCCATCTCTACATATATCTCCCTCTTTCCCATCTTCTCTCTTTCTCTCTCTCTCCCCCTCCTCTACCTATCTCTCTCCCTTTCTCTCCCTCCTCTACCTATCTCTCTCCCTCTCCCTCCCTCTCTCTATCTCTCCCCATCCCTCCCTCTTTGGCTCCCTCCCTATCCCCCTATCTATCTTTATATCTCAACCTCTTTCTCCCTTTATCTTTCCATATATTTGTAATGTCCTAGAATTGCACCTAGGGGCAATTCCATATTTTTGCATTTTTTCCTAGCATTTATGACACCTTAGAGCTTAAATGACAAAAATCCCATGATTCATAATTTCACAATTCTGACCCTATGTAGACTTGTGGTAGAGCAACAAAAGCTTGACGACATGTTTCTTGAAAATCTAGGTTTTGGATGCTTGTGCGCTGCGCGGATGTTGACGTGGTGCATGGGCATCTTGGCAGTTTTCCAAGTTTGAAATAGGGAATCTAGAATCCTAACTCTTTTGACTCATGTCCTAGCAGTTGGATTTTGGATGAAACAACTCTTTTCCGCCCTTGCATGCATTAAAAATCCCTTTCTTTCTCTCATTTTGGGTTGGAAGTCATTCATTCAAGCTCTCTTATTACTTGCTCCAGTCTTGAGTTCTCTTCATCCTTGATAGCAACCTTCTCACAAGTGAAGCCATGTCAGACTGAGGTCCCTAAAAAAAAAACAACTCTTAAGCAAGCACTCAATAGTGCATCCATGTGCTCTGGAGAGGGTCTAGGCCCGTGGGTAACGATCTCTCTCTCTCTCTCTCTCTCACTTTCCTTCCTTGTTCATTTACTATCTCGTGGTGCGGGTTCTACTCTTAAGCGGGTTTTTCTTTCACCACACGCTTTGTTTACTTCATTTATACTCCTTTCCAACTTGGCTGTCTGTGGAGGTGGGAACACCAAAACGAGTGTCTGACTGAGGCAGTCCCCCATATAGCCCCAACTTTTTCCCCTTGTTCTTCTATGTGTAGGTGCAAAGTGGAGCTTGAAGTGAAGAGTTGAACATTCAGTGAAAGGTAAGCTCTCTCCAAGTCCCCTTGTGTTTATTACAAGCTTTAGGCTTCCTGTTTGTTTATTTTGTTTAGTACATTCCAAACCTGAGCTTAGAAGTGGAACCTGGTTCTATCTTCTTGAGCTCTTGATCCCTTTGTTGCTTAGGACGCTAGTGCACCTTTTAGATGACAATGCACCGTGCTGGCATCTTGAAACCGCGTTGTTGTCTTTTGGTCGAGAGCTCGCTCATCTGAGGCAAAAATATCAAGGTTTCACTCTCTCAGGATTTGAAATAACTTTCTCTGAAACACAAATTGGAGTATGCTTCTCTATATTTTCATTGAGGTGTATAAGGGTAGTTCATTCCCTAGTGATCTCTTGAGAATAAAGAGACCTGTGTGCAATGAATCCCTCTTATATCACAATATCTCTATATCTATTTCTTTCTCTTCCTATTTAACTCTCTCTCTCTCTCTCTCACTATTTCTATCTCCCTCTCCCTCTTTATTTTCTCTCTACTTCTCTCTATTTCTCTCTCTCTCTCTCTATCTCTCTCCTTCTTCCCCTCTCCCCCTCTCTCTATATCTCCTTATATCTCTATCATTATATAACTCTATCTCCTCTCTATATCTCTCTCTATATCTCTCTCTCTTCCTCTTCCTCTTTATCTCTTTATCTCTTCCTCTCTATCTATCCCTCTCTATCTTTTCCTCCTCTATCTCCCTATCTCTATCTTTATTTCTCCCTCTATATCTCTATCTATTTGTCTCCCTCTTCCTCTCTAGTTCTATATTAATCTCTACCTCTATCTATTCGTCCCACTTTTCCTCTTTTGATCTATATTCATCTCAAACTCTATATTCATCTCTCCCCCTCCATCTATATAAATGTCTCCCTCTCTCTACCCATCCATCTCTCTCACTATCTCTCCCCCCTCCCTCTTCATAGACCTTCATTTTCTTCTTGATTCAAAGGTTTTGTTTCAATCATTTTTAGAGACCTTTGTTGCACAATTAATATCATTTTCTGAATGACCAACCAATTGAACTCATGTAATACATAAATTTATGCAAAAAATAGGCTTAAATTTTCCCTAATTGAAATTCCACACCTCTTCAACATACCCATTGCACACCAATGTGCAATTGCTAGTTTTAGTTTAGTAAAGTAAATGTGACGAAGGAATGTAAAACTTTTGATGAAGATTCTAGAATCTAGTTGAATATTTTTTAAGAAATGAGATCTTTCTAACAACAAATTCCTTGGAACTTGCATTGGATTTGTGCCCTATTTGAGATAAATTTTGTACATGTTCATGGATTTGTGCTCATGTTTAGATTCAACCTTGTGTGATGGCAAATTTTGCTTTGAAGTTTGTTTGACTAGTATTTATTTTCTCTTCCCTCTTTTGATATTTGAGGGCTATAGTGGTATTTAAAGATACTATAGTAGTGTTGTTATGTTGTGAAGCTACATGCTTTCCTAGGCCAACCTTCACAAATGTGTGAAAAAGTTCAAAGATAATGGGTAAGGGCCTTAAAATGATGTATGCAAATTTCTTACTCCTAGTTCAACAAATCCAATTGTTTCATTATTAATTGCTCTTATAATGCTCTAGAGACAGAGATAATTTGTGGATTCTAGTTAATATAAAATAAATACTATTGAATGTCTTTAAATACTAGCACATAACATCAAATTTTGCAAAAGTGTACTTGGTTGACTCATGCTAGGAAAATAAAAGGGGCTAGTTGGCCAAAATTTAAGTTTTGAATTTTAGAAGGGCATGGGTGAAGTTGAATGACCTTAGAAAAACAAAGGATTCGATCTAGGTGTATAACAACTATATTTGAGGAGTGTGGGTGAATATAGAAGTAAATAAAGATTAAGAAAATGAGTTCAAATTTACATAAATTTTTACCATTTATTAATATGTAAATGTATCAAGATATTTTCTTAAAAGAAACAAAATTAAATGAAAAATAATATAAATATATAAATTTGGCTATTATATAAATAAATAAAAATTTAATTGATAACTTCATATAAAGACATCAACAAATCAAATGCATTAAAATTATGAAATGGGTAAAAAGAATAATAAAACTTATTGGGTTGGCACTTGCTCCCATTCCCTTAATAATCATTTCAGTTGTATTTTTATGTGATAGAGGGACTAACATGATCCTAGTGCTAGTTGAAACCTAACCAAATGGTGGGATGGATCCCAATTCAACTCTTACCTCGGCCCAAATAATAACTACATAACAAAGTCACCAAAGAAGTGAACTAAAATTTGACACTACAATGATTCCACTTATTATCTATGCTCAACAACTTAAATGCTTGTTTAAAAATGATGGAGAACTAATAAAAATAACTTGAACTCAAACCCTTGGTCCACACGCCTGTTACATAACATTTCCATTTAGTATGACATTCCATCAAAATTCTTTTATCCATATTACCTATGTTCAACAACTAAGTGAACTTTATTAAAGGATAGTGGCTAATTTAATTATGTCCAACATTTAAGATAACACTATTGAAAGACTTTAGTAGTGACATGATAAGGTGGGTTGTAATATTTTTTTATAACATATAAAATGTAATTATATTAGTAATTAAGTTTTATATTTTTTTAGATGTGTGATTTGGTTAGATTTGATTTTTGAGTGATTTTGATAAGATTTTTTTACAGGTGGTAATTTAGTTAAAGGATGATTATGTTCTCTCATAATAGTGTAATCCATTATATAAAGATAGATATGTCAATTTATTTGTAATTCAATTATTTCCACCATTTTTTAATAATTTACATTTTTAATATAGATATTTAACTCGCTAGTGTGAATTCAAAATTTTGATTCTAGGACACTTAGATATAAACCACATTGGATATCAAGAATTTAATCCCTTGGAACTCTAATACAACTCTCTTGCAAGTCTATTCAACTTAGAATGGCCGATTCCTCACTTCAATGTTTGTAACACTCTATTATGTTCAACTAAATCCTCCTATGACTTACTTCCATATCTCTCTAATTGATGCATTTGCATGCTTCTTGTTAGGTACACTAGTTTTAATACACTTGTTGTACTCATTATACTTATATTATTATGCGAGTTATTTTGATATTATGATCACACTCTTCTTTATATAATTTTATGACTTTTAGCTCTTACTATGTGATTAATAAGTTTCTTTATGGTGTTTTGAAATCTTTGTATCTCTATGATGTGAGATCATGCTATAATCATTATTATACCTTGTGTGGTTAATTGTTTTAACTAAGTAATTTGGATGAAGGATTACCTAATTCTATTATTATCTTAACACACTTTATGTATTTTGCAATGTTTAGAATGATTATTTAACCAAACATGTGTGTTTTATAATTGTTATGAGTCATACTATGAGTTTTGGTTTAACATATATGATCTTGAAATGTTTTGGTACATGATATATATGCCTTAATTATCATCCATTTATATGTCTTTATGTGTTACATGGATTGGATAATTCATTCTATAAACACGATTTATGTGGATGTGTTCCATGCACTCTTTGTATTGATTCCATTTCTACTTTGACTATCTTTTCAGAATAAGATTTAATATTTACAGAGTGTACAATATACAAAGATAATATAATAGGAGAAAAATGGAGAGTTTATAAATGGATTGCACACTATCTTACTTTTCTTTTTGAGGTAAAGAGTCACATATCAATGCAATAAAAAGATTTTTTAGTGACATCAAAAGTAATGTTGACTATGGACTACAATATCCCAAAGGTGAAGAATTCACTTTGACAACATATACATATGCTAATTGGGTTAGAAGTGTGGATGAAAGAAGCACAAGTGGTGGTGCATTCTTCCTTGGAAACAAACTTGTTTCATGGCTGAGCAAGAAGCAAGAGTCAGTTACTCTTTCAACAATTGAATTAGAATGTAGCAACAACATGCTGTACTCAAGTATTATGGATGAAGAAAACACTCAAAGACATCAAGGTAGAGTACAAGGAACCTATTTATATTCTTTGTGACAATTCAAGTGCCATAATATATCAAAGAATCTAGTGATCCACCTAGAACCAAGCACATATCTATCAAGTATCACGTCTTAAGAGAGAAGGTAATAGATCAAGAAGTCAACATGGAATATGTGCCAACCAAGGAACATGTTGCTGAAATATTCAAAAAACCTCTTCCTAAAGAGCAATTTGGATACTTGATGTAGAAATTGGGAGTGGTTGCTCCTGCCTCACATCACTAATTCTTAGTGATAGGGCATGAGTCCAAGGGGAGCTTTACAAGAAGATTTATTCATCCCTGGAAGAGAATGGAAAGAAGTCAAGTTAGATATAATTGGTTTTACAAATTTCTAATGACTTGATGGTTTCAAATTTTTGGGCACATTCCCTCTCTTTGCATGGTATGCCAAAGGGGGAGAACATCAATATTAACAAGGTGCCAATATGATATCCCTTTTCCATTGATGTCAAAGGGGGAGAATATTTGCAAATACTCTGATAAAATGTATGGGCCTGCTCAAAGGGGGAGTTGTGATTGCAAATAGTTGTGTTCCTAAGGGGGAGAATGATTGAGCTATGAAAAATGTTCAATGCTGATCCTTGTTTAGAGAATTTAGTTTTTCCATCAATGGAAAAGTGGGAGATTGTTGGAAATTTGATTATCATTGATGTCAAAAGGGGCATCTCATTGATGTCAAAAGGATATTTGAGTAATATCAGATGAGGATTTGTTGATTGAGGTCAAAATGGACATCACATTGATGTCAAGAAGAGAGATTCATTAGCCTTAAGGTGTCATTATAACAAGCCAAGTGAAAAGTTGTAGAAGTTTGGGCATTTGGCCTTGGGCTTACCTTATATCGCTTGTTAAAGAAGTAAAGAGTTAGAGTATTTGTGCCAAGTTCGATTACGCTTCGGATTTCAAGCTTAAGGCTTAACGCTTTAACAAAAAATTATGTAAAGGTCATGAAGGATACTTGAACCCCAACACTCGAAAATATTTGAGAGTTTGCAGGTTAGCATAAGCCTTAAGATGAAGTGAAGGAAGGGGTAAGATAGAACTTCAAAGGTTGAAACTCGAAGAGGTAATGCTACCAACACTTGCGAAAGGTAGTGTTCGTGCATCATGAATTGGAAGGATGCTTTAATGCTTACAATAGAGATGATAAGAGGTAAGCGATAAGAGTGAACCCTGAATTTCGATAAAGTTATGCTAGTTCAAATTTTGGAGTTTAAAAGTCTAGTGTGCTAGGCTGCGAATGCTATGAAGATGGTATATGGTAAAGGGTAAGGTCGATGGTTGAAGCTTGACAAGTGTAAGGAGCATCATACATTTATGTTTGGTATTACTTCTTAAGCTCCTCAATGCACTTCAAGTATGAGGTAAGGGGGGTTAGCGACTCTCGACCCCCAAAGGAAAGGAAATGAAATATCATCATTTTTGAAGAAGTAATTCTACCATTCCATAAAATGCTTACGTTGACCAAGATTGACTAGTGTGGATATGCAAGAAAGTGACACATAGAAAAACTCGTTTGTTGCACTTGCTTCACATTGGTGTTGTGAATCATTAAAGATCTATGACCCTAATTTAAAATGAACACATCAATGAGGGTATGTGCAGGTTAATGGTGGGCCAAAAAGTGGGAATGAGGAAAAAAACACATCTTTCGTCGACCCAAAAATGCGAAAATACCGTGTTGACTTTTTTTAGGCTCGGGTGTCAGTACACACCACCAAAGCAAACACCAATCCTAGCTTTCCATATCAGATATCCGATTTGGATCAGATATCTGATTTGTAAAAAGCACATATATACAAAATTTGTCGTTGTTTTAAAGTAACGAATTTAAAATTGGATATCCATTTCAAATCGGATATCTGTTTCAAATCGAATATCTGTTTTGTAGACTGTTACTTTAAAACAACGATTTTTTTTGTATATATATGCTTTTTACAAATCAGATTTCCGATTTGAAATAGATATCCGATTTGAATCGGATATCCAATTTGTAGACCGTTACTTTAAAACAATGACAAATTTTGTATATATATGCTTTTTCCAAATCAGATATCCGATTTGGAAAAAGCATATATATACAAAATTTGTCGTTGTTTTAAAGTAACGGTCTACAAATCGGATATTCTATTTGTGTACACATAGACCTAAGGGTTAATGGTAGATGGTAGAAGGTTTAAGGGTTAAAGGTTTAGGGTTTAGGGTATATGGTAGAGGGTTTAAGGGTTAAGTGTTTAGGGTTTCATGGTTAAGGGTATAGGGGAGAGAGATAGATGGAGTTAGTGTGTGAGAGAGTGACCTAAGAGATTGGGATAGAGTGGGAGAGAGGGAAGGAGAGGGTGGGAGAGAGTGGGAGAGGGTGGTAGAGAGTGGGAGAGAGGGAGGGAGAGAGTAGAAGAGTGGAGAGAGTGGGAGAGAGGGAGGGAGAGAGCAGGAGAGTGGGGAGAGGGAGGGAGAGGCGGGAGAGAGTGGGGAGGGAGGTGGGATGGGGATGGGAGGGGTGGGATAGGGTGCAAGAGGTTTGAGAGGTGGGAGGAGAGAGGGAGGGAGTGGGAGAGAATGGGAGAGTGAGATTTTGGAGGTGGGAGAGGGTGGGAGGTTGGGATTGAGTGGGAGAGAGAGTTGGAGAGAGTTGGAGAGAGGGAGGGAGAGGTGGGAGGTGAGTGAGATGGAGTAGTGGAGTGTGAGAGAGATGGAGTGTGAGTGGTAGGAGAGAGATCTAAGAGAGGGAGGGGTGGGGATGAAGATGCTTGAGGAGAGAGAGAGGAGGTGGGAGAGACCTGGGGAGGGAGGGTTGAGGGTAGAGGGTGGATGGTTTAAGGGTTTAGGGTTAAGGGTGGAGGGGAGAGAGATAGAGGGAGTGAGTGAGAGAGAAATACCTAAGAGAGGGAGAAGGGCTAGGAGGGAGAGACTTGAGATAGAGTGAGTGAGTGAGTGAGAGAGAGAGAGACCTGAGAGAGGGAG
>VDFB02000007.1:129484113-129585994 GCA_007258455.2 Sequoia sempervirens | reverse complement strand
AAAATGGATATCTGATTTGAAACGTATATCCGATATTTCTGACAAAGAATTTATTTCCTTGGAATTATCCTCAAGCTTGCTTTGGTATTTGGCTTGGACATGCCAATCCTAAGAAGTCAATGCAAAAAACGTGTTTGACAACTTACCTCGTTTTTCTAGACTTCGTCCATGTGGTCGACGACTTTATTTTTAGCCAAAATTGATGAAACGAAAAGGGTTTGTAGAGGAGACTCTCAGCTTTCCACCAATATAAATTATTATTTTACTTGAATTTAATAAATAATTATTATTCATTTTCTATTAGAATTACAACTAAAGTTCTCACTGATAGGTCATTTAAAAAAAAATCTATAACTTTCAATGGTATCATATTTTTTGAAATCCTAAAAAATGTCACAACGAAAAGTTTCATACTATAGGATTAAAAAAATGAACCTCATGGTTTTGACCAAGTTAAGGTGGTTCTACATACCTAGTTTTTTATATTTTTTAAAATTTGTAATAAAAAAATCCATAATTAATTATTTACTTGGAAAAAAATACAAAAAAATATGCATCACATCCAGACATGAGTCCTCTACTTATATCTAAAATCTTATAAAAAAATATTATCATTTTATTTTGGTTAGGGTGGTCAGACAAACACCTACTTCTTATTTTTTCCTTGAAATTTAAGTACAACTGCATTGAAATTTCAAATTTTCACCAAATAGACTTAAAAATAAAATAGACTTCGTAGTTTATAAACTACATTCAATTTTCCACAGATTCTATTCTTACATATTTTTGAAATAATATAGATAACTTATTCAATTTTTTATGTCAAGTTGCCTAACTCTATTTTTTCTGAATTTTCATTGCCACTTAAGGGCCTGTTTTTTCCATGATAATCCTGCACATACCCATGATTGTGTTTTAAATGTTATGGTGGATATGTGATGGATGATGAATTATGGTGCAATGTTAGAGATCAATGAGCAAAATTTAAAGATTTGTTTCTGACAACTGCAGGGTAGCAAAACAGTGGAACTCTAAGTTTAGACGAATGGAATTAAGGCATAGAAAATGAAGTAAATGCTCCATTTACTTTGTTATTAAGGATTTGAAGGAATGGATGACCTCCATTAATGAAAAAACAACTACAAATATGGTAGAGATCGATTATGCAAGAATGGGCATTAAATGCAAATAAAATCCTATATTTGGTTGATGCCAAAAATAACAAACTCATTGAATGAAGTCGATGGTGTTTAGATCAAGGTGGAGATAGGTTTTTGATGAAAAAAAGTGGAGTTAATAAAAACATGAGTTTTGTGTGTGGACATATGTAGTGTGAAGGAGACCTAGATTGTAATGCAGGAAAAATCATCTAGGAGATGCATTGAGTTACATAGGTAAAGTGCAACTAGATAAACCAGAGAAAAAAGGGGAGAAGAGAAGTGAGAGAGATGAGTTGATGAGATTGCAATAACAATAGAGATAAAGAGAATGCTTGATAAGTTGGCAAAGAAAAAAATGAGCAATTGTAGAATAGGTTTGCAAAATTGAACTGGATTCATTTTGAATCATTTGTAATTTGGATTTGTAGCTCCATATTTCCTTTGTAAATCTAATTGGTTGGCGCCATCAAATAGTTGAGTTGGTACTTAGTTAGGGAGTGGGTGCTTTATTGGAGTTGGTGCTCCTAAATGAGGGGATTGGTGTCTCCTTAGGGTTGGTTCCCTTAAACTTTGTAACTAGTGAGGTTTTATTGTGAGGCTAGATTAGGATAGTAGATCCTAGTAGCTATTCTCACCATGGTTTTTCCTATATTGGTGTTTCCACGTATATCTGGTGTTATGTGCATTTGTGTGGTTGCATGATCTATGCATGTTTAGTTAATCTTCTTTAAGAGGTTAAAATTTAAGTTTTAATTGATCTACTAATTTAGCCCCCCTCTTAGTAGATATTTGTGTTCCAACATAGCCCCCTTAAGTGAAATTAAGGGAATAAAGAAATGGATTTTGGTAAGACAAGCCATATTCCAAGTACTCATGTACAATATGAAAGAACCCCATATTAGAATGATAGGCACAACCTAGAAGAGAAGGAGAAACACCATAGGAAAAAATATCCCTTCCAAGAGGAGAATGATGAATTAATGAATTTGAAAGCTGCTTATGTGCCTTAATGTTATGAACTATGAGTGAAAATGATTGATGAGATCAAGTACCATGAAAGATTTAGGATCATTGACCATAATTTTCAATATCTTATTATTTGATAGTTTAATTGATTTGAATTAAATACAATATTTGGGGATCATTTACCTTAAAAAAACAACTCTCATTTTGATATGTGAATCAAGATGTGTGAATTCATAAGCATGATATGAAAGAGAATAGGGGGATCTAAAATATTTAATATGACTTAGTGCAAGATTTTGTCAAAAGATAAAATTAAAATGATTTTGCATGTTATGTGAGTACATTACTCATCCCATAATATATCTTACCATGTAGATCCATTGAAATCCCATAGATTAAGCCTTCCTAAAATAAAATTTTATTTTAACTTTTGTTATTACAAAATGCTAATGAATTAGCATCCCAAAGAAAAATTACACGTGTGAAGAAACTTTATAATTTGAGTATGTTCATATTAAAACCATCCCCATAAATACATTAAAATTTTTACACTCTTAGAAACTTATAATGTTTAGAAGTTTGTAGATTACTGTAATATCAAAGTTGTAGCTATTTTTTAGAGTTTTACAATGTTCAATGTAGATCATAAAGATGAAAATATAATAGCATAAGAACAAATATCCAATAATATAATGTATTTCTCATAATGTAATCTAATTTCAGAAAATGAATCAAATATGAGTTTATTTGTGAAAGTTATGAGGCTTCAAAGCTTACAAATTGAGATTGTGTAAGAAATTATATGAGAAAAATAATTTTCTATAAAAAATGATATTCTTGAAAAAAATTTAATCCTATCATCATTACCTGTTTGAATAAAATTTTGGACCATTTAAAAGAAGTGAAAAAATACCTCTATATGGCTAAGAAAAGGCCTCTTGAAGTCAATCCCCAAAATTTAAAAGATTAATGGTGAACCTGACTTACTAAAGTTTGGTGACACCTAGGTGGTGGGAATGTACACACCATTATTGGATGTGGAATTTTGTTACTAGAGATGGGTTGCACAATAGTAGTGGAGTGGTGGTGTAGAAGGGTGACACCTTCATGGTGCAATGATGATATACCTCCTCATTGGGTTTGAAGTAGGGTAAAAAATTATTATGTCTAGGGTCTATGCAGGCTTGCTCAACAACCCAAATCTCCTATATAGGGGTAGTAGGGGCTTTGGGTATCATCCTATTCTTTATTTAAAAGGTAAAAGTTTTAGTCCAATAGTTGCTAGTGTTGTTTCGAACTAGCCTAGTTGTCACCATGACACTAACCCAACATATAGTGGTTCCACCCACCAACCAATGAGTACCACTAAGGGGTAGTCCCCTCTCCATTTGAATTTCGCACTTTATAAAAAAATTCAAGAAGTTTGTTTTGAGACATATGGGGTGATTTTTCATTTAATTTATATAGAAATAGGCCAATTTTGTGCTCTTCAAAAATGATATAATCCATTTATACTTGTAGTAATGGAAAACATATCCCCTTTTTCCTTAGTTTGGGAATAATTAATAAATTAAAATGAACTTAGTATCACCTTGATTTAGTGTTGTAATGTGTTTTACACATTCACATTAAGTTTAAGGCCCTTTTAAACTAAATAGACTGAATTGTGTCTTATTTTGGGTGTTGTAAAGTGTACCTTTACACTTTCACACTAATCTAAGGATTTATTAATTAATTGAGCTTAATTTTATGTAATTGGCCCCTTTAACTCAAATCAAAACCTAATTAAATGCAAATTCTAAGGGATACAAGCCGACATTCATAAATTCCATTACAAAACGCTTAAATTCAAAAGGTGTGTGTCCTAGGTAGGTGACCTAGGACCCATTCACCACATGGTGAATGGGTCCTCACTAGGTCTTAGGAACCTATTTTCACATAACATTACACATTGTCTGAAGTGTGTCTTAGCTAAGTAAGATAGGACCCATTCATCACTATAAGGAAACTTGTAGCCATTCAATGACAATTTCCACATAACCCAAAAAAGATAGCAATGCCAATAAGTACTAAAAATCCATATGCAAGAGAATAGACAACATACCCATCAAAGATGACACAAAATATACCCTGGGAAAACCCTCAAGAGGGAAAAAACCATCCTCCAAAAGCATCCATACTCCATCATATTAATCAGCAATAAAACAAATACAAGAGTTACAATGAACACCTTTGAAGCATCAAGTCCTTGAATGCATCTCCATGTGTCCAAGCATGAATCCACACATCCCATTCCATGCTTCACAAATGCACTCCTCAATAGGACTCAATAATGAAAACAAAACCACTCATCCCAATCTAAACCACTACACATGTGTTTACTTTTATAGACACAAGCTCACACAAAATACAACTAGTGGTAAAACCACGTACCACAAAACCATGTGAATAAAAAACCACTAATTCCTTATTTAATATTGGGTACTAAGACTTCACTTTATTTAATATTTTCCCCAATATTAAATTATTATCACATGTATCCCACACATTAAATAATAATACAATGTTACAATACAACATCAAGTGGTCCCCAAATAATTACCTAGTGTGATTATCCACACCACCAAGGTGCATCACAACTAAAAAATTATTTAATTACAACATTATAATAAATCATTTTATGCAATGATGTACAAAACTATATCCAAACATTCTCCCATTTTTTGTATGCATTGCATAAGGCATCAATACATGAAATACATCATCATAGCCATACATGTAACGACATGAATCTCCAACATGCTCTTGTGCTCCATAAAGATACCTACAATAAGAACAAAGTGACCACCATCTCAAGAAAAAACTCTCATCCTCTAGCGTGCCACCTATAGAAGAAAAGGAACATGCCAAGGTGAAGATGCACCAACCATGAGCACAAGCATCAAATCCAAGTGATAACAAAGGCTCTAAGCAAGTTGTTGTTAATTGAAAATACCACATGATCAGAAATAACATCCACAACACATGCTAATACATCCAATCATCCATACCTCCAAGGTATCAATGCATCAAAAAACTCATGCCAAGAACATATGCAACCTATAAACTGCAATCTTGCTCCCTGTATCAAACTTGTCAATGAAGAACATACATATCTAGGAACTCCCACTGCATAGGTAATGTCTAATCATATCAAGTCTACCAATCAACACTATATCAAGGTGTGGTAAGTAAATCAAAGCATGAAGTACCAAGAACAATAACAATGATCCACACTTACAACCCAAAGGGTTGCATAATCTCTCACAACATGCTGCCACCATCCTCCTAAAAGCATATGCACATGAACATCCAGGAAGGAACAATGAAGAGAGAAACTTGTAAACCATAACATGTACTCCTACCAACACCTCAAAAGTGTAATGCTGTGTCAAGAATGATCTCCTAACAACCCCAAATGAAAATCCTCAACAAAATCCATAACACTCAATCTCATAGACCAAGTATAACATATGCATCAATGTAATAATTCCAACATGGATGTAAGCCTCTCTAAATAAGATCAAACTCAAAGTAACCATCCCCAATACTAGAAATCAACTGATAAACTGTCTCCTAACAATCCTCATCAAGGAATGATATTATAAACTTAAATGCACAAGGAGATAACCATGCCACAACATCCCTCAAATGAAACCTCCAGAACTAACTATCCATAGCTCAAGATCCATATCTATGAAAGATAAAGCATATAAAATCATGCTAAACCAATCCTCAATTGAGTAACCATAATCAATCACCATGAATCAACTCAATCCCATGAGAAATCAAAGAAAAAAACATGACACATTTGAAAGATATAATGGGAAAATACCTCTCAAATAATAAACTTCTGAGTATACCAAGAGTGGGGAATGAGAACACTCCTCCAAGATAACCAAGCCATCATGACTCACTCCAAGAACAATCTCTTCTATCAGTCCATCATGAACTCACGTCCATATCTAGGTGAAAGCTCCTCGGTCTTCCTGCTAAAACCTCCAAAGAGTAACCATCTCAAGCAAATGTATCTAACCATAAGAGAACTGCAACCATCACCTAAGTCTCTGAGTATCCATGAGTACTTGTAACCAATCAATCCATGCCAAGCTCCAAATGAAACATAGCACCATCATGAAGTAATCAAGCAAATGATCAATGTACCCAATACAAAGAGAACTACACATGATCAATGTCAAAGCTCCAATCATGAATTAGGAACATAAAAATGACAACATGATCTAACCATCTCCTCCTAGGAGATCACATGCACCAAAACATATATACATCTTGGTCTCAAGAGAACAAGTACCATTCCAAAACTCTTAACCAGTATCAAGAGTAAACCATGACATAATAGAAAACACTCTAAACCAGGAAAGCACATCTCTAATCACATGAAGATAATCATACCCAATGATGCATCCACGTAATTGCCAACAACACCCATTTAATTGTGGTACAAGCTACACATGGCATCATGAAAACCATCCTCTCCATGAAGATCATCCAGGTTTGCACACACTCAATTGCAATATCAGTAATATACAAATGAATCCAAGATATCCAAGCCAAGAAGAAACATACAATCTCCAAACCATCATAAACATATCCATCACTGCCAATCCATCACTGTCAAAAGCTCCCACTGAAAGTGTATAACCAATGAATGTAATAAGCTATCATGAAATCATGATATCCATCTCCTAAATAAAGATCAACCAATGACCCTCACACAATCAAAGAACTCAAATGCAACATGAGCTCCTCAATAAATAAGGAAAAGTAAAACCATGATCCTCATACCAAGAAGATACACTGCCACAACCTAAATTAGGATCCAATCCATCACCACTAACAATGCAGTTGCATAAACCATCATGACATGCCAAAGTCTCTAAATCACAAGAAACATCCATGACACCATGATCACCACCAAATGTACCAACAACACAACCCAACCGTGTCCCACATATCTGCATAACATAGTCAACTACATAGGTCTCATATCATGATTGTAGCTAGTGATACCATCTCACCTCCTCAACATGAAAAAAAAACTAGAAAACCAAGTGACTAAACCAAGCCACCAAACTAAAATTCATCAACATTAAAATATCTATGGGCATAAAAAACCCACATCCAAGTCATCGGTGCAACAAGTAAGTATAGACCACCTACAATGCTACACAACTTGTAGATACAACAATGAAGCATACAAATCCAACCAAATATTGATAACCATGTCAAAAAGAGAATAACCTGAGATGTAAAACTGATTATACAATGAATCCAACATCAAATCTCCTAGATCTGACAATCCATAAGCTCATAGTATCACCATAGTCAAAATAAACCATAAACAACTTATGATAGAATATCAAAAAATAAATTATTTCAAAACAACTCCAAACTTGATCCATTGTGTAGTGCTCTGAACAAGCTTTCTGTCGACTATTTGAAGTTCAAAATCCGACTCTGTATGCACCTGATATCACCTCTCGAAGCTCAAAACAAATGCCTGAATTCCACCTAGAAAAATATTATCAAAACTACAAAATCTTTGAAAATATCTAGCACCATAGTGTAGAACACTAAGTTATCTTTCCAATGAGTCCAAGAAGAGCAAAAAAAAACAATCTGGGCGAAAGTTATGCTCCCCAGAAGAAAAAGCACAATTTGAGTATGAGGCAATTTTTTTTACCCCCCCTGGTGGTGGCAGAGCCACCCGTTTATGCACCAAACCTAAAATATTATTAAAATTCAATTTAATTTGCATATATCAAAACTTTCAGTGTTCATTTTAATTTTCATCGGGAGGATTTTATTTAACAATGATGAAATTTTAAATATTAAAATTTGCACTTAAAAAAAAATGGTTTTAAAACCCCAAAAGGGGTGTGTCGACGGTTAAGGGCTTGATAGCCCACTAGAAAGTACCACGCCGGCAGTGCTGGATGGTACTGGCCAACAAGGAATGTCGGTCCCTATCTACCAAGTACAGTTGCGTGGGGAGGGGGGCGACCCCCCTAAAGCGTTTTATTATTATTTATTATTTTTTTTTCAATTAAGATTTCCAAAAGTCAATTTTAATATTATTTTTAATTTTTTAATTTTTTGGGAATAATTTTTTTTGAAAAGTGATGGAATATATTTTTTTAATAAATTTTTATTTTGAATACACCAATTTGACGTCCATACAACCTGCAAAAGTGGGTTTGACTAATTTTTCTTTTTCTTTTTTTTACTGTCACCAAAATATGTTGAATTTTATATCAAAATTCATCTCTTGGCCAACCTGAATCCAACCATGAGGTCCATTTTGTTCCAGGAGGTCATTTGTAAAATTCCCCCCACAAAACCCCCATTTGAATGCACAACCAAGAAACCCTTTTTAGCCAAAATTTTTCACACCCGAAATCTACAAACAACCCATCATAATAGAAAACTCAAAACCCTTAGATCTGCAATAAGCAACCTGCAAAACCCTCATATCTTGCCATGTCTTTCATTCTCTCATGCATTGCATAGATTCAAACTTCAAGCAATATTTTCTCAACCTAGGGTTATAATAAAAAATATTCAACCATGAAAGCTCTAATACCACTTGTAAGGAAAATTTTAGCCATTCAATGACAATTTCCACATAACCCAAAAGAGATAACAATGCCAATAAGTACTCAGAATCCATATGCAAGAGAATATACAACATACCCATCAAAGATGACACAAGATATACCCTAGGAAAACCATCAAGAGGGAAAAATCTAGCCTCCAAAAGCATCCATACTCCATCATATTAATCAACAATAAAAAAAATATAAGAGTTACAATGAACACCTCTGAAGCATCAAGTCCTCCAATGCATCTCTATGTGTCCAAGCATGAATCCACACATCCCATGCCATGCTTCACAAATGCACTCCTCAACAAGACTCAATAATGATAGCCAAACCATTCAACCCAACATAAAACACTACATATGTGTTTGCTTTTATAGACATAAGCTCACACAAAATACAACTAGTGGTAAGGTAAAACCACGTACCACAAAACCGTGTGAATACAAAACCACTAACCCCTTATTTAATATTGGGTACTAAGACTTCACTTTATTTAATATTTTCCCCAATATTAAATTATTATCACATATCTCCCACACATTAAATAATAATACAATGTTACAATACGACAACAAGTGGTTCCCAAATAATTACCTAGTGTGATTATCCACACCACCAAGGTGCATTACAACTAAATAATTATTTAATTACAACATTATAATAAATAATTTTATGCAATGATGTACAACACCATATCCCAATAGCCACATGGCGAATGGGTCCTCACTTAGACCTAGGACCCCCCCTTGGGATATGTTTTTGGTGGTATTTTAATGATTTGAAATCCTACATCTGATGTGGACTTGTGATATTTGAATTTTGGGATTTAATGTTAAGATATGTATAAATACAAGGTTATTTCACTTGGTTTGACCTAGAAGATTTCATTCAAGCTAAGGATATTCACAAGAGCATTGATAGAGAATTCAAGAGCATTTATAAGGAATTCAAGGGCATATTTATAGAAGATTATAGCAACAATCAAGAATCATTCCATCATGTCAAATATTTAGGGCATCATGCATGTTGTTGAGCTAATGTGGTGATGTAGCATTCAAGATCCATCAAGCATATTCAAGGCATTGTTTCTAATCAAAGTTCATGATCAATATCTACATTCATTGAGGCCACTTCATGCTAAGTTACAAATTTGTATCCCAAGGTTTCAATTGAGGATTGGTGAGTTGTGACATTGTATTTGTTCATTCATCATTCCTTTCATGCATTGTTTCATTTTCAAGGTTTAATTACCAAAATGGGGTTTGACTGAGGCAAACCCCTATGTCCTAACAAAACAACATTTTTTTCTCCTCTTTGATGTGTGATTGCAGGTCTTAGGTTGAAGATCATTTGGAAAGAAAAATTGCAAAAAATGTAAAAATTGCATGAAAAGTTATCAAATCATGGAAACTAAGCTACATGATTTATTTTTGATTTTACAATAGTATCCGACTAGAATTTGGATGTGTAGACATTGAAGGACAGAACCCAGAAATTGATTTTCTTAAATCCTAGCTAGGACCCATTCACCATAGGGCAAATGAGTCCTCAGTGAAGTCCGAAAAATCAATTTTATAATAGGTACACATCATTTGACCCTCTTAAAACTTCTCTTTTGATTGTTATATCAGTTAGGTTTATTTCATGATTCTCATTTATACATTATAACACACATTGAATGAAATAGATGTGGAAATTAGGTTCATCATTTTGTTAATTCATTTTGGTGAACCTCTTTTTCCTTCATTTCATTATGGTGAACCCAACCTTGTACATCAAAATTCTAAAAATTGGAGTCCATTAAAACCATAAATCTAGGATTTGCATTAGTTTGCATTTCATCTAGGGTTGTCAAAATTGCATTAGTTTGCATTGTATTTTAGGTGTAAACTTGCATTTTGCATTCATTTTAAATCTGAAAATTCAACAAAAAATATATAATGTTAGACTGATTTTGCACATTAGTGTACTTTTCATCATTCATATTGAAAAATTGGATCAAAATTACATTTCAAAATGTGTCATATAGTTCATCATTTTTCCTTCATTGCACTTGTATTTCAACATTAAATTCTGGAAATTTCTATCACAAAAGTTACAGTTTGAGATCTAAAATAGAAAAAACATATAATCACTCAAAAATTGCACTTTCATTATTAAAATTTTTTGTACTAGGAACCATTTGCCATAGGGTGAATGAGTCCCTATTAGGTTACAAAGGCAACAAGTTTTCAGAGTTCCTAAGCTTCAATATCAAATTTAGAGTTTCCCAAAAAAGCATACCAGGGCCCGTTCACCATTGGGTGAATGAGTCCTTGGAGGCCTACAAAAACCAACTTTTCTGAGCTTTTTTGTGGTTTTTTGCACTTCTTAGGCCCGCTGGTAACCTATTGTATCCGTCTGGAAAGTTTCAGGATTTTTTTTTTATGCATCTAGGTCAAAATCATCCATTTAATGATTTTTGAATCATTCTAAAATCATTTCAGTAGCAAAAAGCATAATATCTGAAAATGCTTACATTTCTGTAATTTTGCATTTTTTACACAATGTTTACATTCTTGAAGCTTTGCATAAGATGAATAAAATTACTTTTCATTTTTGGGCATACAATGTTAGTATCTTACCTTTCTAAGCATGCTAAGAAATATTTCATCCCTCCTACTTGTGAGAAAGCTTTAGTGAAAGGGGATGCAAGCATAGACAATCATGACAATCATAATTGTTCTTCTCTCGATAGCTCTCTTATTAGTTACAAAGGTTTCTTGGTGAAGAAAGATACAATCATTGAGAATCATGAAAGTCTTGTTTGTCCCTCTCCTCCTCCCCCTTGGAAATATATTATGAGACAAGAAGATGAGATCATTGACACATTTCTTAACATTACTTTACCTAGTCTTTATTCATCTCCCAACACCTCCCCTACTTGTGATAATGCTTTAGTGAAAGAGGATACAATTGTGGACGATCATGAAAATCACATTTTTTAGGAGGATATGTTGGTGTTAAGAGATCTAATGATTGAGAGCTATGACAATCCTACCTCTCCTACTTGGGAAGACATTATAGGACATGGGGATGTAACTATAGATAACCATGACAATCAATTTTTTTCTTCCCATAATATCTCTCTTAGATGTGAAGAAGATAGTTTGGTGTTAGAAGATACATTTAGTGAGATTCATGAGAATATTGTTTCTCCCTTTCCTAATGCTCCTACCATTTGGAAAGATCTATTTGAATGAAAGGATCCAATCATTGGTAAACATGAAAATCATAGTTCTTCTTCTTTTGATGCCTTCCCTATTTGTAATGGAGTTACTTTACAAAATCTAACCATGGAATATGATGAACCTCTTGTTTTCTCCTCTCCTAAAATCTCTCCTACTAGGTTAGATATTATGGCACAAGAGAATGAGACCTTAGAGAAAAAGGATAAAATCATGTACAATCATAACAATCAAATTTGGCCTTCTAATATCTCTCCTATTTGTGAAGAAGATCTAATTGATGAGAGTCATGAGAATCCTATTTTCCTCTCTTCCCCTAGGGAAAACATTATTGGACAAGAGAATGCCATCATTTATAAGCAAGACAATCCAACCATTGATAACTCCCTTGTGCTGAAGTCATTTTAGAAGAACCAACCATTGAATGTCATGAACATCTACTTTTTTGCTCTCCTAAAAAATATCCTACTAGAGAAGATATCATGGTGCAATAAAATGAGAACATTGACACATATCTTTCAAACAATAGCGATGTGGATTCCTTAGATGAAGATGATGCCATGACATTAGAATCCCCTTCACTAATAAATCATGAAAACAAGGATAAGTGTGTTGAGGTTATGAACATTAGGACTCCATCGAGTCCTCTAATTCTTAGACCTCCTACAAATCCTTTAATTTTTGAACCACCTAAGCCTCAACTTATCATTTATCCACCCTCACAAAAAATGTAAGTTCAAAATAAACTCGTGCTTATCTTTGAACCACCTTTAAAAGGAAACTTGATAATGATAATGTTTCACAACAATCAAGTTACAATACCATTACTCATACATATAACACTAAGAGTAATCCACAACCAAGAAAAACAACTCCAACATCCCTCCCATTACCTCAACCTATCTTACCTAGTGCTCCTCATTTTCCCTCACCTAGTGGAAAGGAGTATGGTCTTGTTGAACAACTAAAAAATAATCCTCCTAAGATATCCTTATGGGACCTTATTCAAGCCTCACCTAGTTATCATTGCATGCTTCAAAGTGATTTACAACAAGTTCATACCCCTCCTAATGTGCAACAAAATGATGTGGCAACCCAAATTCAAGCTACAACTCTAACCAACTTAGAAATTACTTTCTGTCAAGATGAGTTATCTTCATTAGAAGAGAAAAAATGAAATGAAGCTTTTAGGATAACAACTTACGTTAATAGACTTGGGATAAAGAGAACTCTTGTTGAAAATGGTTTGGCCCTTAATGTGTGTAGTGTGAGCCTTTTGGAGAAGATTCTTATGGATAAGAGTGACATTGTCCCTGATTCTTTTTCTATCCGAGGGTTTGACAACATAGGAAAACAACTGCTTGGAGTCATCACATTACCTATTAAAGTTGGAAAGGTCCTATTACAAACTCCGGTCCATGTTATGCCTCACAATATTTCCTATAATATTCTCTTAGGAAGGCCATGGATTCATGCAATGAATGGGGTGCCTTCTACCCTTCATCACAAATTAAGTACGTCTATGACAACAAAGTTTACACACTCAAGGTCGATCCTGAACTTGGAAATTGTTTGATTACCGAGAAAGAAAAATAAGATCCTTTGAAAGCATTGAAATCAACTGCAAAATTGGAAGTCACGAAGGAAGAACATGAGAAGAACATTGATGAAGTTACTAAGTTATTGGAAGATGATTGGGGTTCCTTATATTTCACACCTACATTCATGGGCGAATACAAGATCATAACAAAAGAGTCTGATAAGGGAAAATAAAAAGAAGTAATTTCAACACAAAATTTGAAAGACCCTTCGAAAGCATCCACCCCAATCACTTTGGAAGAAGAAACAAATTACACAACAAACTTTGATGAAGTTGATTATGAACAACCACTGAATCCAAAAGAAATGAAAAAGATTTATGGAAGAGGTTATAAACTTATGAAACAACTTGGTTATAGTGGATGTAGACACATAAAATGTATTGATTGACATTGTGCATCTGATCCTGACCACTAACATCGTTTCATCTTGAATCATCCTTCGGTCTAACCATTTAATCAAATACCTTTATCTGATTAAATTCGTTAATATTCCTCTCTTAATTAAATAAATCAGTTATATAATTAAGTCACCTTTTCTCGATAATTAAATTGACCATTTTTGATCTAATTATCCTATTTAATTAAATAATTAATTTTATTTGATTAAATCTCTTAAGTCTATCTATTAAATTAAATAAATTAAAACCTTATTTAGTTTAATCTAACATCATCTCTTTAAATTAAATAAATCAAAATCCTTATTTAATTAATCCCTTATCACATTCTTCTCATATTTGATTTAAATAAATCCACAAATTTAAGTCAAATAGGTCACATCATTTAATCCCTTCATGAAATTAATTAACCTTGATTAATTTAATCTCTTCTTATGTCCCATCCTCTAGCTTTTTCCACTTGCATATGAAAATAGATTTAATTGATTGATTAAAATCTCTATTTTCCTTCAACAAGGCATCTTTTAAGGAATTTTTCCCAAGTTTGAATTTAAAATCCAAGTGGGATGAATCCTTCCATCAAGGAATTTACTCTCTTACATGTCCTTTTCGTTGAGCCAAGTGGCATTCAATGCATTCTTCCTTCCCTCTTGCATGTCATTTCAACAATTTCAAAATTCAAATATATGCATTTATTGACACATTCTTCAAAACTTGCACATCCTCCATCCATTCACAAGTGGACAAGTGGCACTTTTCCATTGGATAATTCTTATTCCCACATTGCTCTATTTTAGACATTCATCCATCTTCTCATTCTATAAATAAGAGGCCAATCTCCTCATTTGAGCATCCACAATTTGAGTAAACTTACTATGCTCAAATCATTAGCAATTTTCATCCATTATCATTGAGTTCATAGCGAGGTTATGCATATTTTTCTATTGGAGCACTCATCAAGCATCAAAAAAGTGGATCACTCTTCATCACACATCAATCTTGCATCATAGGAGTTGGAAAAGGGCCAATTTTCACATCAAATTGGCACCAATTCCCCCATGGGATCAAGAGTTTGCTTATTTTGATAGGATTTTAATCTATTTCATTTGTGTTCTCCATTCTTATTTCCTATTTTAAACTTTGCTAATGGATTTTATGGGGAATCCTTATTCTTACTTGCATATTACCTTCTAATGTGTTTGTTCATGTTGTTTTGCAAGTATTAGGATTGGGGTTTGACATTTTGGCGCTAGAAGGAGGGCTATCTCACCTTTTAATCACAATTTTTAATTATTAAGATTATGCATTTTTCTTTGTTTACAGGCTCAACATTGTTGTTTAGTACCGCTGGTTCTCCAGCGTCGCTATATAGGACCACTGACAATTCAAACTCTGATGCCTCAGTCTTCCTGCCCAGAAGTTTGAATTCCAAACTACGCCGCTGTACCTGTTTGACCCGTGGGAATTGTTGATGTGTTTTTATGCACTTCTCAACATAGGCAGTGCATAGGTGCAGTACCTCTCTTGAAAGACAATCTTCCACAATCAAATTGTAGAACACTATCCCAAGGTCTCTAATGTCAGGTCTTGATAGTGCTTGGAATATCTCAGTTGTTTGATGTGATTTGCTGGAATCACAAGGCAGACTTACGAATGAGTTACAAAGAATGGGAAGTTGGGTCTTGAAATGGAGTTCCTAAGATGGAGAAGTTGTTGTGCATTTCCTATAGGTTCAAACAACAGTCTTGAACTCCATTTTTATCATTGGATTTAGCTTTACAATGTGCAATGAACCTTTCCTAAGGTACTCATTAAAAAAAAAAAGGAAAAAAAGGCAGGGAAGAGAAAAGGTTCCTGGATCTGCAACTAATTATGAACAGTGATAATGGAGTTTCTGCAATGGACAGCTTCTTGGAAATAATATTCCACTTAACCAAAAATATCACAGTCTCATGGAATTTGTGCTATCTTCTAAGGTCTGCAAATATTTCATCTTTCATTCACCAGGTGCATGTATGAACAAAGATGAAAGTGTGGAGCAGATTTGAATTTAAGTCTAGACTAGCTTTACACTACTGTCTACTATCAGCAAACAACAAAAAGTATGGACTAAGAAGGCATCTACACAACAGAAATTTTCATAACCACAGAACAACATTTCTAAAATCTACCAAGGCAAGAATACAGTTAACTAGAACAACAATAAAATCTAAGTTAAACATCTAACAATGGAGGTTGAATCAAGTAACATGTGAAGAAACTCAGAAAATGCACCAAGTCAATGTATTTTCATTATAAATTTCTGCAACATGTTTTTACAACTCAACTCCACTTTGCAAATGAAAGGAGAGCCCTATTTATAGTGCCCCAAAAGTCAAATGAATGGCCAGGATTAATTCTCATTGTGTGGCCAAGATTCATTACAAAATAGGGTTTCACCAACCCTTACTATATTACAATTTAAAAACAACATTTTGTCCCCTTTCCCTATTTTGTCCTCTAGTGACGTCACTGTAGCTTTTTGTCCTTTAGCTGATTGCTGTTTTACTGTAGCTACTCTTTAGGGGGCTCTTTATCATCAACCGGGCTGTCCTCCTGCTTCTTAGAGGCTGTGTATTCCATGAACTTCAGGATGACCTGCTGGAGTTTGTCTACCTCAACGATCTCATACCGCAACACTTGGTAGCTCCAATCCTTCGCATTATCTTCTAGCCTCTTCTAGTCTTCATCATACTTTGTGCCCTGATCTCTAAATAACTCTAATTAATTGAAAGAACAGGTAAAAAACTCATGAACTCCACCATTATTTCACTAAACATCCCGTTCTCCATCTTCTTTTAGAAGTAAGGCTTCACCTTCTCTCGATCCATTTGTACTGCAGGCATGTCATACTCCATCATCAGCTTGAGATAACGAGCACATTCCATCCTAATTTCCTTGATCCACTCGATATCCGGTTCCACTTTACTCATTATCTGTTCCAGCCTTTCCTTCCTGTTGCCAAAGTCTTGCCGCCACACATCCATCAACCAGTGATCGTCCTTGTTAAACACAAGCTCCTTTTCCCATGTGGATTCTGGTAACTGAAGGATAGCCTCAATCTTTGGGAAGGTGGAGTCGTATGCTATAGGGAAGTCAGTGCATAGCTTCTTTGTGCCCTCCAAAGATTACTGCAAGTCTAGGAACTTGTTGGCTATCTGAACAACCCGTCTAATTCCCATGTTTCTGACGTATAAGACTTGTCGGAACCAGTCTTCCGTAGTATTTTCCAAGTTCTTTCTCCTTTCCATCTTATCAATCTGTTCCTTGGATAGCAGTTGGGGTGCGGCCATGGACGTGGTAGGCAGGTCATCCACCGAAGACCATTACTGGATGTAGTCTGTTAAAGCAACCACCTATGCTTTGAGCTCATCTTTTGAAATCTTGTCCTACTTTATCAAATGTACCACTGTGGCCACTAACTCCTCAAGATGCCCAACCTTCTATTCTCTGGTGGCGGTCCCCAAGTTGATGGTGGAGACGTAACTCATGCCAGCCTAGCCCACCACAGGGGTTGTTACTTGCATAGCTCGAGACCTAGAAGCATCCATCATTACCCTAGATCGGATCTTAGGCTTCTTCTCCTTCTTTTTTGTGATATAAGCTCGGGCTAAGATAGCCTCTAGTCTCACCCTCAGGTCCTTTAGTTACGAGAGTTTTCCTTTCAAGCTATTTTTCTAACCATTCAAGCATGGTACACTTGCCCTTAGGTGACTCACGATCATCCTCCCCCCTCTTAATCAAGGCCTCCATTCTCTTATCTTCCGAAACCCTCTCTTCCTCCTTGGTAGCATCTCCTTATTCTTCATCGGAGTCCTGGATGAACACAAGGCATTTAATGGGAGGTTTGGCAGATAATTGCTGCAAGGGACTTTCTTTCTCTTCCATTTCCCCTCCTTTCTCTCTCTCAGTTTGTTCAACCTCGTGCACATGTTCCTTGAGCTGTTCAATTTTGAGGCTCTTGTCTGCTTAAGCCTCACTCTCATGTATATATATTTTTGGATTATCTTTTTGCTGCTGTCCTTTTCCAAAAGGTGACCTTTCTGCCTTCGTCTCAGTGCCCTTCGGCCGCCAGGCTAGCTCTTCCTCAAGATCATCGTCGAAGGCCTGCACTATGACCTTACCACTAGCATCCTCCTCCTCATCCCCGCTCTCAGAGGAACCAGTTCCTTCTTCTTCGTAGGCAACCCTGTCAATAGTGCGATGTTCATACTCTAGGTGCTCGTGATATTCATCAGCCTCCTCTTCAAAGGGCTTTGAGGCCTCTTATTCTCACCTCTCCCACTCCTTAGAGATTAACATGGTGGCTTCCATAGTCGGTGGCCCTATCGGAGGTTGTGAAGGTTTGGAAGTAGCGAGGACTTGAGCTAAGGCTGCTTGAAGAGTGGGATCCATGAGGATCTGGGAGAGCTCAAAAGGGATATTCTGCATATGCTTCGAGAAGGCCTCAGGCAAGGTGGGAGCGGGCATTGGTGCAGCCACTATAGGTAATGGGAGTGACGTGGTGGGTGACATGGTAGCGGAGGAAGAGTCAATTACAATCACTGGCTTGGTCGGGGGTGAAGGGGCAAGATGGACAAAGATGTCCACTGCCAGTGGGGATGTAGCGACCATAGCTAGAGAGGTAGATGATGGGGGAACTAAAGCAGGGAGAGCCAAAAAAAGTTTTATTTGATCCGTATCTTTTACTCCTTCTTCTTGGATTAAGGGCTACTCCGTGGTGCCCTCTATTTGTTTAAGTCTTTTGGAGGGTGAGCCTCCTGCTTCTTTTCTTGTATAGACCTTAGGGTCAGGAGACTATTCTATTTCCATCTCTTTCCTCTTCTTAGATCTAGTGACAGAAGGGGACTTGGATGTCCCACCGGTTGAAGTGGTGGCAGCAACGTCTACCGTGGCACTAGGTTCTCTTGAGTCCTTCGTAAGTCAAAATTACCCCCTATTGTCTTAATCAAGCCACTTTTCCATCAACCCATTCCTTGGTACGGGCCAAGATTGGCTTGGTTATGATATCGAGGTCATCGACCTCCTGCCCATCCCAGTCAATTGTTGGTACTGGAAAATTGGTGACTGTGGGGTACCTAGGGTCCATTATGGTGCTATCGTCTTCTTCAACTTGGTCTGGTATGGGAAACAGTTGCACCTTCCTTACAAAATGCGCAATCATCCGCATATAGTGCCTTGCATGTACCTCTTTATCATCTTGACAATCCCCCCAAAAGTCTTCAATGTGGTGGAGATGAGTGAACCCCGGTCCCAGTGCCTTCCTTACGTGCCCATATGGATCCATTTGAGGGCGAGCAGTGTGTAGATGAAAATGGTAATCCTTTAGTTCTTTCTCGGAGTTACCAGCACACTAGGAAGTTTGTAGCTTATACATGCCTGGCCAAGAGTCATGGGATAAGAGATCCCTGCTATGTGTTTGCCATTGAAGATCGCCTGTATGTGTTGGAGTTGCCAAGAAAGCTCCAATAGGATGATTCAGTCATTGGGGTATCGAGGCAAATTGTTTGGCCTTTCAGTGAAGCCTTGGGCATGGATGTATGTGAACTTTGGGTATTGAATGAAGAGGAAGGCATATTGCTTCAAAAAAGCTTGAGCACTATGGGAAACCCTCCTTTTGAAACCCCCAGCAATCATTCTAACAATATGGCCGATGAAGGCGTCATTTACTCTGCAGTACTCGCTCTTGAAGTTTTGGTACTGGAGCTGGGGGTATTTGTCCTAGGCTTTGAGTCTTTGACCCTGCTCCTAATTGGGTGCCGCAAACAACCCATTGTACTGTCTCCAGTCTACCAAGGAGTATACAAGATATGAAGTCATATAAAACTTAGAACTCTTCTTGACATCGACGAACTGCTCATGGAAGCAGTTACTTATTATACCTCCCCAATAAAATGCGGTCTTTGTGGTAACGTCTTCATTCCCACGAAGGATTTTCTCAACAAAGTACACCATCCACCCCCGAAAGAAGGCCGTAGTAGGGAGGCCCATAACCCTACTTAGCATTGTGACCAAATCGTGGTAGTCTTCATAGAAATCACTGCAGAAGAGTTTGTTAGGAACCTTCGCGGTGCTGCCCCACTTTTCCTTGAGCCAATGCTGATTTATTAATTTCCTGCAGCCTATAGGGTTACCATCCCATGCTGCCTAGCACTCCTCAATGGTAGGCGTTTCCATTTCTTGAAACGTGGGAATATGAAAGGTTTTTCGTGATTCCTCCAGTCGACATGTCAGCGAGAATATTACCGTCCCTGTCAACAATTATCCTTGTGTCGAGCTGATACGCCTGTTGACAAGCCATGACCAATTCAGGGACTGCAAGGGATGGGGGGAAGCCCATAGCTTTCGCAATTCCACTCTGTCTTATCAATCTTGCATTTTTTGTTGTTAGATTGACCCTGACCCTTTGTGTAAACTTGTCAATATTGATGTGGCCTATGTTGGTGTTGGTGATTTCCTTCCAATCCGTGGTAACCTTTGAGTGCAGAGGCTCATCTTGGAATTGGTATTTTATTTGGTCCTTGTCTTCTTTCCCTCGAGGAGTTTTTCCTGACTTCTTTCCTTTGTCCTTTTCGATGGCTACCCCTGAAGGTCTCACACCTGATTCCATATATTCTGCAAGCAAAGGTGTAGTAAGTGCAATTGATCATGAAAGCATTCATGTTAGTCGAAATCCCAAAGATGAAATCCATTTTAAATAATCTATCAAGCATAACATGATACCTTTACCTCCCAATGCCATTGGTCTTTTGATTGGGGGCTTTGGGACAGTCCAAGCCTAGAGGGCCAAACTTCCCTGGCAGGAATGTTGTTTGGGAAGGAAAATGGGGCAGAACAATTCAGGAGATTCTCTCTAATCGAATTTCAATAATTTAAAAGGTTCGCAATGGAGAGGACCAAGATTCAGCACATGGGTCGAGATCATATTTCAAACTTGGGCTCATTTGGATCGATTTAGGAGCATCCGGAGGTCCAAGGCCGGAAAGCCGTCTGGAGATGGCTATTTGGGACGACCGAGCAGAAACGAAGTTCCAGAGATGGAACTCTGGGGTTCGGGGCTCGACGAATCAAAGGGCAGCCGATAGCTTACAATTTTCATGTGACCCGGGCCAAATGGGTTGGGATGCTGCGGAGCTTTCGCCATTCGAGACGATGATCGTCAGACGGAAGTCTGGAGGGGGCAGCCTGGTGGATCGGACCCGAGAAGGAAAATAGCCATCAATTAATTTTCAGTTTTCAATCGGGCGGATGGAATTCTCCTATAGATATCCGATCGACAAGAGATCAATCATCAGAGTGAAGTCATGGCGAGCGTTTTGTGTCTCACCGACCGGCGACAGGAAAATCGGCAAAAGGCTTTTCCTCGGCGTGAGGTCTCGCCAACTTCCTTAGGTCTTGCCGACCACCACGAAACAAAAAAGCATGTCGACAAGAGATCATTAAGGCAGGGAGATCTCTTGGCGAGATCTTTGGGTCTTGTCGACCGACGACAGAAAATAAATTCACATCGGTGAGACATCCTTATCGATGTAATGTCTCGACAAATCCGTAATGTCTTACTGACCACTAAAAGGAGGACCGGACCCGGCATCAGCGTCGGACGTTGGATTTTGAATTTGAGTTTTCAAAGCGATGAGACGCTTGGAGCCCGGAGCTCGGAAGGGCGGGAAATATTTTCCATTATTGAGCGGCGGAGATGGGATGGAGTCCTGGATGGCAGAGCCTGGCACGGTCGAGGACGTTCAGAGCTTATGTGGGCCTCCCAGTGGCGAATGGAGGTCTGGGACCTGGGGGGCGGAAGGATGCCAGGCATTCACCGCTTGCATTGCCGAAGATCACGCGGAATCCCAGGGATGGATGTCTGAGAACCAGGACCCGGGAAGCTGGAGGGAGGTCGGGAAACTTTGATAGCAAACGGCGAAGGGAATGGCAGGCCCTGGGGCTCAGGTGGACGGGGCAACATCTCCGTTGTGAACTATGGTAACTTTGCGGACTTCCAGGCACGGAAGTCCTGCGGCTCGGGCCCGAAGCTCTAAAACACTCACCAAATTTATGTTCAAAATTTCATTCTCAATGGCGGGGGGGAACGACAGAGGTCCAAAGATCTAGGCCTGAAGGGTCAAATTGCTGTTTGGAAAATGTTCATGGTTTTTAGTTTTGACCGCCAAGAGAGGACTCGGGGCTAGAGAACATGAACGACCCTGCGCGAAGAACAACCGTGCCAAAGTGAAGCTTCGAACTGATCATGAGGGTACTTTCGAGGGTTTTCTTGATTTTTGGGGACATGGGTTTTGTTCGTTATGCCATGTTTCATTATTCACATTTCCTTTTGATCATTATTGTTCATTTTAAGCTTTAGAAATCATGAAAAAAATGTTCGGGAGGGTGAACGGAAAACCTACCTCAAACACTCGATGTGGGGAGGTGTGGAATCTACTCACGATCGAAAAGTGACGAGGGCGATGATCGATGGAGGCTTCGAAGACGATGGGCTCCTCTGGCAAGTTCTCTGATCACTCTCTGCAACACTGACAAGTGAGAATAATAGGCTTGGGCAAGCTATTTATAACCCAACCACCATTAATGGCCACATTAAATGCAAGTATGGCGGACAATTAGGTTGGTGGATTTGAATTCACGGACGGCGATGGGAGGCCTAGGGTCTGGAGGCCGGGAGGGCGCAAAGCGGTGGCCCGTTTGGAAATTTCTGCTCGACGGTCGCCAGTGGTGAAGAGGAAGTCAGGGCCTGGAGGGTAGAGTTCTGTCAGAGGCCCACAGTTAGGAACGACAAAACCCTCATGGCATTCTAGACTCAGAAGTTCGGAGGTCCAGGCCCGGAACGGTCGAAGGCAACCAAGATTTCCTCACAAACATTTCAGACAACGATGATGGAGCTGGGACTCGGGGTCTGGGAAGATGCAACCCATCCATTGTCGGTAATGACAGACACAACAGCGATACCCGAAGGGGCGGGCCCAGACGGGCCCAAGGCCACTGGCAGAGGAAAACTGCCAGGGAGACCCTGCAAGGTGCCCCAACTTGACAAATTAAAAGGGAGAAGCATGGTCAATTCAAGATGAAACTTTGGAGGAACATTGACCACTCGGGACATCAAAATGGGGCACGCAAAATGAGGTGGTGACAAAAACAACCCGACAAGGCGAAAGAAAAAGAGGGTCCCTGTTCCGAATGGGGTGTGTGTGCTAAGGGCACAACATGAATCTTTCAAAAAATCAAACTGCACCACTGGGAAAAAAGGGCAACACATTCATGCTCATTGGCCTGACTGTAGAGTGACATTGATTGGAAATCAGCACTATATAGCACTGCTATGGAAATAAAACTGTGACGCCTTCATGGATTACGCCGTTGGAGGGGAGTACAAAGTGAAATTTAATTTACAACACGTGTTTTTTTTTCAAATTATGCTTCTTTTGTCTATTTTTTGTCTTTTTGACCTTTGTTTTGTAGAATATAACTAGTTTTCCTTGTAGGTTGGATCAATCAAAGATGAAAAGGAAGAGAAACATAATGATGCCATTTCACAAAAACAAGTGTTTTAAAACACTATAGTGTTTGTTTAACACTTTTTGAGGATTCATTATTCCTCTTAAGGAAAATTTGTCATCTTTTTATGGTTAGGATCTACTAATTTCATTTGGGCTTTAAAAAAATTTTGAATTCTTGTTACAAAAAGGCTTAAAAAGAACATTAGGACTCAAATCTACTAAAGTTTTTTTTGGGATTAAAAATTGAACAAGGAAAATTGTCACACTTAATTTAGTGCTTTTAAAACGAACTCACAATTGCTTTGAAAGGTTAAAATGAATATGCACAACTTTGTTTTTGTGATTGCTTACTTAAAATAACATCATCGAAAAGGATGTATGCGCTTCTCTCGCACTTTATAGCAATCTTGAGAATCAAAAAGCCTTTTTTATGATCTTAGGTTGAGATAAAGAAGTCACCTCCACACTTCATTTTTGAGAAATAAAATTGAACAAAGCTTGAGAGTGTGAGTTAAGTATATCGCGTGGGTTCTCCCTTTGTTTCTAAATGAAGGTCGATCAAACTATGGATGTGCTTGCTCGCTATTGTTTACCTTTAGAGGGGCTTGCCTAAGAGACACATCCGTAAGGAGAACTCGAAGGTGACTCCAACCTATTTTTCATTCGGGCCGGTATATAAATGGATAAGACTAAACTGTCAAGTCCTCATGGTATGTAGGCCTTAGTCATACAGTGTCTTTCAGAATGGGGTACTACCATAAAAAGTATAAGATTCCCTAGTAGGATTGATTAAAGCCTTTAGTGGCTTGCTGGATGCTTGCAAGGTGCCATGTCCCCAATGTCCCGTCATTAAGAACCTTGTTTGTAGTAGCCAACTAGTCCATCCAACGAGTTTATCAAAGTGGTGCATTGGAACCTAGATTCCAAGAAGTTACTTGCCATGTCTGATCTTGGTTAAAGTGAGGTTAAGACTTCATTCTTAACATACCTTTATACTCTTCCCTTGGTTGCATGTAAAATCATCTCTTCTACTATGAAGGGCATGGGGCAAGCCCACCAAGAAAAATGTACCAATTGAGCTAGGATGTTATATTGCTTGTGAGTCAAAACACTTTTCTTGTTCGAAAACATTTGGAAACAAACACTTAACATCATCCAAATTTCAAAACCCTTTAGGAGGTAAATACAATTGACCAAATTCATGTATTATTTCTTGCCCTTGGGATTCACATCTTTAGAGGTTTCTAAACACTTGAACTTACATCTCAATTTTCCTACTAAAGATCAACAATAGGTAACCCTTGCCTTGAATTCATCAAATTTCCACATAACATACTTTGTGGGATTTGAAGAAATTAAAGCATTGTACATTTAGTTTGGAAAACCTAATCAAAGAAGTGTTTGTGGTAAAATAAAGTCACTAAGAAAAGATAACAAAATTGAGTCTCACATGTGTTGAAACCTCATGATTTCCAAGAAAGTCAAAATCCCAAAATGAAAGTCCTTGAGTCAAAGTTCAAAATTTAGGAGTCACACTTGAAAGGTCATCAAGAGATACAATAGAAAGTGCAATCAAAAGTAACATATCAAGATAAGCAAAAAATTCACAAGGTTTTATAGACTCATTCCTTTGAACAATTCGGAAATGTATGTTCAATTTGAACCACTTCTTAGTTATAGAGGTCCTTAGAAGCATTGCATGTTCTTCAATACCGAGGTCTAGGTAAACAAAGTGTCTTTTTAGGTACATCCTAGGATCAAAAAATAAAAATATTTTTCATCCATCCAACCAAAAATCATCTCACCATCATCTTTTGAGAAGTCTTGAAATTATCCTTCATGCTAGGATTTTTGGAAAAAATCAAAATCATCAAATCCTTGAGACAAAATCCTTGAAATATTTATCCAATCATCTTTGGATAGGTATGTGTAGATGCATCCTTTTGCATATGCTTAGTCAAAATTATCAAACCATCTTATTTAGCTAGGTATATGTAGATGCATCCTTCTTCATATGCTTGGTTAAAATTATCATCTTGTTTGAATAAGTGAGGGTAGATGCATCCTTCTCCCTACACATATTCAAATTATCATCCTTTGAGAAAATCTACCCCTTAGATAATCATCCAACATCTTAGGGTCTATTTGTTCAATCAAAGAAAACCAGAAAAATCAAGTCAAGGACAATCCAAAACATATCCAAAAGTCCTAAAAGTCTAGCATTCCCCTCAAGATTTTTTCAAAAGATAAAAAATCCACATCATCCATCTCTTGCATCATCATCATATCACCTTTTGATCCTTAAGATATCCTAAAAATTTCTATTTTGTGCTTAAAATAAGATCAATCCAAAGAATTAGAGATTCATCTCCCATATTCTTGAAAATTGATCCTTGTTTTATGGTTCAAACTAGATCTCAATACAAGAAGAACATGGAAGATGATAAAGAAACACCTACTTCAAGTGACCTAAGCCAAACGAACACTGAAATAAATCCCATCGAATCAAGCAATCCTTTGACCAACTCATCATCACAAAATCTACAAGAGGAAATTCAAGAAGAAGATCTTACCTTTGGGATGTCGCATGAAGAAATAACTGAAATGATCCAAAATATGGAGAACCATAAAATCATCAATATCATGATGAGGCTTAACCCTTCACTATACATGCTTGAACTAGCAAAACAAGGGGCGAAATTACCTTCTGATTTTGACGTGAGCTCTATAGTGGAACCACCTTTGAAGGTCATGCCTCTAATTTCATCCACACTCCCCATCTCATCTACACCCCCATTCCAAAGCATCACTCAAAAAATCTTACAAGTCACATCTTTTGCTCCAGCTCAACCTACTGTTAATAAGGAAACACATTTCTTAATGCCATTCAAACACACCCCCTTGTTAATAATCAAGACTTGGATGCAAATACCATTTTGGAACAAAACATACCCCAAAATCCATTACATAAGTATGCCCCTCTCACTTTCCATGACCCCAATGATCCATCATCATCATTCTTCCATGCAACACCCCAAACCTCTCTCCTCATAACTTCACAAGGAGAAGGTGACATGTTCGGACCTGGGGGCATTTTCGACACCACATCATTTTCTCAAGAAATCACACCGCTCACATTTTCACCTCTTCCACCATTACCACCATTATCCACACCTCTACTTGTATTGGGGCTTACACCTTTACTAAATATCAATCAAACCAACATTCCAAACACCAATCAAAGCATCATGACAAACTCTCAAAAATTGTCATTGATATTGCAACAACAGATGACAACTACACAATCAATCACGACATCATCAACCACCCCCCAACATCTCAAAGCATGGGCTCTCAAGGACCAACCACATCTATCACACCATTCACCACTCAAACCACTAACATGACATCACCGCTCACCACCACCACAAGTACCATTCTGAATCCACCACCACCCCCACCACCACCACCAAACTCCAATTTATCAAGCCAATACAACATGGCATTGCAAGCCGCTCAACAAGCTGCTTATCAAAAATAATTTCTGCAAGTACAAAAGAAAAAAATCCACACAATTAGTTGCTCAACAAGCAACAAAATTAGCTGCTCAACAAGCCATGCAACTAGCAGCCCAATAAGCTGCTCAAGCGGCGCAAGATGCTCAAGCTGCCCAAATCAAACAACAAGCATAATAGGATGCACAAGCACAAGCCTTATTGCAACAAAAACAACAAAAGCAAGCCGCTCAAGCTGCACAAACACAAGCACAAGCCCAAGCCCAAGCCCAAGCCCAAGCCCAAGCCCAAGCACAAGCACAAGCACAAGCACAAGCTCAAGCTCAAGCTCAGGTGCACGCCCAATATCAAGCATAAAAAGCATAGGCACAAGCACAATTTCTTGCACAAAGACAAGCAACACAACTACAAGCATATCAACAAGCACTAAAACAATACCAAGAGTAGCAAGAAGCAGTCCAATTAGTAGCCCAACAACAAGCACAACAACAAGCTCAAAAATAGGCAATCCTAGCACAACAACAAGCTCAACAATAGGCAATCCTAGCACAACAACAAGACTAACAACAAGCGTTATTTATACAACAACAAGTACAAGCATACCTAGCTCAACAAAATGTGCAAATACCATCAAACAACACACCAAACAACCCACCCATCCAACCAACAATTGAAACACCCCAAAACACCTTCATCACACCCCTTGATTTTGCAAAATGATGTAACGACACAAATCAGGTTGCTCTCACAAGTGCTTGATCTTCAATCAGGGTGAACCACAAAAATACCAAGCAACTTGTGTCCCTATCCATTGGATAGGAGCCTTGTGATGAAACCATTCCTAAAGGGATTTGAGATCCCCAAGTTTGAAAAGTACCGTGGGACAGGAAACCCTGAAGATCACATCAGGGAATTCTAGGTTCATTGCATGGAAGTCGCATATGACAATACCTATCTGATGTGGCTATTTCCTAGGAGTTTGGCTAGCCATGCTATGGAATGGTTCTCTTTCCTACCTACATGAATCAAAACATTCCAAGAAATTATAGATGCATTCATCAAAAACCACGCATGCAATATCACAATGGATGTCAGTCTAGAGGAACTCTCAGCTTTGAAACAAGGTAAGAATGAATCATTCGCTTCATTCCTACAACAATGGCAATCCAAGGCCAATCAAAGCAAATGGGTCATGCCCGAGGAACAACAAGTATGCACCATCATATCCAACCTTGATGGCCTCCTGGAATTTCATCTCAAGGTCCAAGGGATTACCACGTATGACTAGTTGATCTCCAAGGTGCTCAGCATCGAATGAGCCCTTATGACAGAACCTGCAAGATCAACATCATACCCCAAACAACAAAACAACCGCCCACCCACCAATTACAATGAAAAACCTCACACATGGGAAAGGAAAAAAAATGTTACCAATGATGGTGTTGTCAACGCCAAAGTGGTCATCAATGCCCCTCGCCAAAATACACCCGTACCACAAATCCAAATCCAACACCAAAACAACCATCAAGCAACACAACAACCAAACAACAATGTAAATGATCAAAGAGGACCACCCCAATAGAAAAATAATTACCCCAAGAGAAAGTACACCACTCTAGGGGAACCACTCGAAGTCATCATGAAGAAGTTGATAAACAAAAAACTCATCAAGGCTCCCACCTATGAGAATTACCAAGAACCAGATGTGAAACCTCCTTGGTATAATGAGAATCAACTCTGTGAATTCCATAAAATCAAAGGGCATATCACAAATAGTTGTATGAGGTTAAAAAATATAGTTCAAGATCTCATCGATCAAAGAATTATAAATGTGGAACAATCAATAGGAAACCAAAACCTGAAGATATACACGAATCCGATGCCTAACCATGGCAATAAAGTGAATAATAACACAGATAAGGGGAAAGAAACCTTCAAGAATGTAAATCATGTGTATGACCATGTCGTTACATCTCTGGATGACTACTGTGCTACCATCACCATCAAAGGAACCCATGTTGATTGTGGAGTCACCACAAGAGGCTGTAAAGTTACCAGTGCAAGATCATCCCATCCAAACAGAGTCCCTACACCTAGATCTGCCCCCAATGGCTATAAAGTCCTTGATCAGCTCAAAAGAATGCCAGTGCAAATCTCCATCATGGAGTTACTAAAAATATCATCTGCCCATAAGAAAATCCTTGAGGAAGCATTGGCATCATCCATTGTCCCCATAGATCTTGATGCGAAACAATTTCAAGCTATGGTCGGAAATATCATTACACCAAATCTCCTCACATTCTCCAACCAAGATTTTCCTGCCCAACCATCTCATAACCGTGCACTCCACTTAGAATTCCTAGTACATAAAAGAAAAGTCAAAAGGGTCTTGGTGGATGGAGGTGCGGGCTTGAATATTTGTTCTCTCAAGCTCATCAAACAATTAAAAATCACAAAGGATTCTATTGACAAAGGAAAGGGTATCACAATAAGAGCATATAATGATGAAGAAAGAGTGTCCCAGGGAAAAATCAAAATCCCTATTCAGGTAGGGCCATCGATCATGGAAACCACTTGTCAGGTCGTGGAACTCGACTTTCCATATAACATCCTCTTAGGACGTCCATGGATTCATGCAATGCAAGCAACAGTGTCAACTTTCCATCAATGTGTCAAATTCAAATATGGAGGACAAGAAGTCACTGTCCATGGAGATCCTGAACCATTCTCCTACTGCAAAAGCCTCGAGGAAAAGTACTATAAAATCCCCCAAGTACCAAAAAATGATGAGGACCCATCTACACCATACATTGATCCCACCACTCTGGCTTCCACTTCTGCGATAGAGACACCCACCACTCCCACCCATTCCCACCATATCTGATATTAAGGTCATCATCCAAGATAACGGTTGTGGAAATTACACGCTTCCTAAAAATGCTTTTGTGGTAGGAGAGTTACCACAATCTCTTAGATCACGGGGATGTCTGCAAGTAAATGAAGCCTCCACATCTCAAACGTCTCCTAAAGACTATCCCAACTTTACAAGTTGGGGAGATCTCAGTCAAGACGTTATTGAGGTAGATCCATCTCATATGCTATACCAAGATGAGAGACTAGTAGCTGATTTACCAATGGATGACATAAGCAAGGGTCTACAAATGATGCTTGCAATGGGCTATGACAAAAATCAAAGACTTGGGAAAAATGACAATGGGCTTATAATACCTATTATTTTGGAGACGCGAATGAGAAGTATTGGCCTCGGATGTACCCCTCTGAGTATAACCATATGTGGCCGAGGTCCTCCAGTTAGAAAGGTTAGAAAGGTAAAAATCCTCCTCAGCAAACTACAGCCGAACTGTGCTAACCAATATCTATAGGTCGCGTCATAGATAACTTCACATTTGACATAACCGACGTCTATAGTAGTAGTGATGATGAGAATCCAATGACCAAATTACGTAGGCTATTTGAGGGTACCACTCTTTTCATTATTAGCACCCTATCTTTTGAATCAGACAATCAAAATCATGAAATCTGCCTAGTATACCCCCAACTCATTGACTATGACCAACAAGGAGCACCAATTCTTGATACATTAAAAAATGATGGGGCGTTCCTAGAATTCATGGGACTGCGGGATAAAATTCCATGTGGGGATCACAAAGCAGGGTTCATAATTGAGCTAGATACACATGCCTATTATGGGGAAATGATTGAATCCCTTAGTCGCAAAAGTGAAAAGTTGAGAATAATATCTAAGTCCTTGAGTGAAAACCACACTATGGCACTCTCTAACCAAAAAAAAGTAAAAAGAAAGGACAAATCCAATGGTGAAAAACTCTTCGAGGTGCTTGAGGATGGGGGATTCAATCTTCCTTTCAAAGCTCTTCATCAAGAAAAATTAGCAGTCTTGGTAGAAATATGCAATCTGGTCAATCTAGGAACAGAGGAAACCCCGTACATCACATTCTATGCAGAATCATTACTATCAGAAGAACAATAGATCCTAATAGCCTTCCTAAGAGAGAGATAGATAAAATTCACATGGAGCTATGCTGACATGCCAGGGATTGATCCACAAATCATGGTTCACCATCTAGTAGTACACTCTGAAGCGAAGCCTATTAGACAAAAGCTCAGGAAAATGTACCCTCAGATCGCTCTGTTGGTAAAAATGGAACTAAAGAAGCTATTAGATTCATGATTCATTTGACCAATAGATTATCCAAAATGGGTTTCAAACCTGGTGCCTATCTCAAAACCCGATGGGGGCATCAAAATCTACACATACTTCAGAGACTTGAACAAAGAATGTCCGAAAGATGATTTCCCGTTGCCCAATATTGACATGATTGTAGACATGACAGTGGGACATGAAATTATTTCTTTGATGGATGGTTTCTCTGGTTATAACTAGATAATGATTGCTAAAGAAGACCAACACAAAATGGCCTTCACTTGTCCATGGGGGACTTACTGCTGGGATATGATGCCATTCGACTTAAAGAATGCATGAGCAACATACCAAAGAGCCATGAAATTAATCTTCCATGACATGATCCATAAGAATGTCAAAGATTATGTTGATGACATTCTAGCCAAATCCAGAAGGAGAAAGGATCACATAGCAACCCTACGTGCCATTTTTGACAGGCTGGAAGAGTACAAGGTTTGATTAAACCCAAAGAAGTGCGTCTTCAGTTTACAATCAAGAAAGCTGATAGGATAAATAGTGTCAATGAGAGGTATTGAGGTAGATCCAGCAAAAGTAAAAGCAATCCTTGAGATGGAGGCACCAAAAACATTAAATCAATTGAGAGGTCTTCAAGGCAGGCTTCAATCCATTCGAAGGTTCATAGCATAGCTGGCAGACAAACATAACCAATACTCTCACCTACTTCATAAGGGAGTAGCGTACAAATGGGATAACAAGTGTGAAGAAGCCTTCAATAAAATCAAAGAATATCTACTTACATCACCAGTCCTAATTCCACCAATCCCAAGAAAACCATTAATTCTCTACATATCAGCAACAACAACCCTTGGAGCTCTCCTAGCTCAGCATGACGAAAATGGAACAAAAAGGGCCATCTATTGTATCAACAAAACAATGGTTGGGAATGAGTTAAATTACTCATTCATAGAGAAATCATGCCTAGCAGTAGTGTTTGCATCACATAAATTCAGATATTACATCTTAGCACACAAAATAAAACTCATCGCCAAAATCAACCCTCTCAAGTACTTACTATCAAAATCAATGCTCACTGGAAGAATGGCCAAATGGGTGATGATACTATTAGAATACGACATTGAATATGTGGAGAAAAAAGAAATCAAAGGCCAAGTCATTGCATATCAGCTTGCAAAAGCACCAATCTATTCAAAGAATCCTCTCATCTCAGAGTTTCTAGACAAATCTATTTTTAATATCAACATAGCCAACCATTGGAAACTTTACTTTGATGGCTCATACAGGCAACATGGATTAGGAGCCGGTGTCTTGTTTATCACCCCACAAGGGGATTACATACCAAAGTCTTATAACATTGCAGAATATAAGGCTTTAACCATAGGTCTCAGAATAGGAGTGCAATGGCACATCATAGCCCTCAGAGTGTATGAAGATTCTCAATTGATAATAAACCAAGTCAATGATGAGTACCAAACTAAGGATGATAAGATCACTCCATACAAGAAACTGGTGGAGACTCTCAAAGAATCCTTCATCGAGATTACATTTGAGAAGATACCTAGAGCCAACAATAGAGCAACAAATGCCATGGCAACAATTGGATCCTTACTAGACATCCCCCACAACGTTCCAAAATATGAATTCCTGATAGAGAAAATTCTCTTGCCCGCATTCGAGGCACCAAAATCAAAATTTGTGTGTTAAATCGTTGGTCTCGGTGATCCTTGGTACCATGACATTTATACATACCTTCGAATAGGCATTATACCTACCGACTTACCCTGAACCTTAAAATGAACCTTTGTCAAAAAGGAATCCTGATTCTTCATCCTAGGAGATACCCTGTATCATAAGAGCATAGAAGGAACCTTATTGCGCTGCTTACATGTTGAGGAGGCATTGATCGCTCTAACTGAAGTACATAACAGTATTTGTGGTTCGCACTCGAGTTGAATGACCATAGCCAAGAAACTGCTAAGGATGGGGTATTATTGGCCTACAATTGAAAGACATGCACATGAATACGTCAAAATGTGTCTACAATGTCATCAACATGGAGACCTCATCCATGCTCTGACTTAAGGACTTCATCCCATCATCACACCATGGCCCTTTTCATAGTGGGGACTCAATCTCATTGGAAAAATCACTCCCACTTCATCTAACGACCACAAATTCATCATAACCGCCACATAGTACTTTACTAAGTGGGTGGAAGCCATACCCATGATGTATATAACTGGGAAGCATATATCAAAGTTCATCCTGAACTATCTCATTTTTCGCTACGGAGTTCCACAAGCCATTATCTCAGATAATGGGACACCATTTAAGAATTAGGATGTTCATGACTTATGTGAAAAATTCAAAATCCAAGATTGCTTTTCCACCCCATACTATCCCCAAGGCAATGGCCAAGCAGAATCCACGAATAAAACCATTTTAAAAATCCTCAAGAAAATAGTCAATGACGCAAGCCGTGACTGGCATCTGCAGCTCAATCCCACCCTCTGGGCCTACTAAACCAACATCCACACACCCACCAATGCAACCCCCTTCTCCCTGATCTACGAATCAGAAGTAATACTCCCCATTGAGATCGAGCTCCCATCAATATCACTGCAAAACCTCATCATAGATGAAGAGTATCGAGTATCAAGACTAAATGAGTTGGAGCTACTGGATGAGCAGCGTATAGATGCTTTGAATCATTTTCAAGTCTATCAAAACAGACTCAAAAGGAGCTATAACAAGAAAATCAAAAGCAAGAGTTTCCAAGTCAGAGAACTGGTACTAAAGGAGAATCAGAAGAATGTCCCAAATCCAAATAGTAAGGGAAAATTTGAACCCAATTGGTTGGGACCATTTGTTATTATGACAAGCTATAAGTCAGGGGCATATCAGTTATCAACACCCGAAGGGGAACCTCTGCAAGAGCCCATGAATAGATCTCATCTCAAAAAGTTTTATGCCCTATCTTTCAAGGTATAAAAGCAAAAATCCAAAAAAATCAGAAAATGTCCTAAAAAATGGTTACTTTGGCGAAAGCCTGGTGAACAGGCATCTTGGTGACAACAAAAAAAAATAAAAAAATAAAAAAAATCCAAAAAATCCGAAAAAGGATTAAAAACAGTAAAGAGAAAAATCGTCCTCTAGTGAAAACCACTTCGGTGGCACTTTGGACAGGTACCTTGGTGAAAACCTGGAAAACAGGCGCCTTGTGTAAATAAGCACTTTCCATCCACTAGGATCTTTTACGGCTTGTTTTGCATCATCCATCCATTACGTTTCCATCATCCATCACATTCGAGTCTCCATCTATCACTCATCCACCCGCATTCGCACCATAGCTTGGTCTTGTCTTCATATCATGATCCCTCCTAGTACTACTCGGTCCATTCCCAAGGTCAGTTTGTCCTGCCTTTATCAGATACTTAGTCTATTACATCATGCTGGGGGCATTCTATCATCGGATTAGATTCATGTATATTCTTGAAGTCTTAAAATCAGAAAATCCAAAAACAACAAAACATCTGAAAATCCAAAAACATCAAAACATCAGAAAATCCAAAAAAAAATCAAAACATCAGAAAATCCAAAAACATCAGAAAAAGCACAAAATCCAAAAACATTCAAAACATATCAAAAAATCCAAAAATAGGTCAAAATTCAGCCAAAAAGTCAAAAACAGAGTCATCTTGTCGAACTACAGGTCTTTGAGCTTTGAACGTAGGCAAGGTTGATCTTTGATCATCCCCCAAGTCACTTAGGTCAGTCCTTTAGGCATCTGTCATAATAAACTGACATTCCATCATGTATATCTTCATCTGTGAATTGGTCATGTCGTCAGTCAAACTATGCGGTCTCTGCGTGTATAACGTAGGCAAGGCTAATCTATTGATCAACCCTTGAGACCCCTAGGATAGGTCCTTAGGTTAGTCTCTTGGTCAAAATATTAGAATACCCCAAAACATTCAAAAATTGGAAAATCATAACATTTGCAAAATCTCAAAAATACCAAAAACAACCTTAAAACATTGCAAAACTCCGAAAGCATCCAAATATGTGAAAAAATCCATTTCTCTCATCTCACTTTCACTCACAATAACACCTATCATAATAAACGATCGTCATCCTCAACCTTTGGTAAGATAATCAGAAGCAAGTCTAGCCGATAAAAAGTGAAAACTCAAAACGTCAAGTCTCAAAGTCTAAGTCAGTACGTAAGCAAGTTGGTCAACTCTTTGTGTCGATATCCCATCATCCAATTGGTCCCATATCAATCATTTGAAAGAACACTTAGGATAAACGAAATGACATGCCACCATCCACTAACATGTCCTAGGATGTATCCTTCCTACAATGGGAATTATCTTTTGGCAATAGTTTCGGTTCTTATCCTTAAAAACACATCCCCTTTTGGTTAGTGGTATTGAAGAATATCAGCTTGTTTGTTTACTTTATCTTTATCTTTTTGACTTATCTTATTGTGCTCATTCCAAGGACTTCTCAATGATATCCGAACAAAGGATTTAGAGAAATAGGAATGGGGCAACGATCATTATCTTTTGTCTACTGTGCTTGTTGGATGTTCTTGTAATATAACTTGGCGAATACTTGCTTTATTAGGAAATATATGGAGGATGTTTTGGATAGCTTGTTGAATATTGCATTGATAGGTTATACCTTTCCGTGTTTTGGTCTGAGGTGTTTGAAACTTCTGAGGTACATCCTAGTAAGGTTTCTGTATGTCAGATGTGAACAAGGATACTCCTATCTGATTGTCAAGTCAAAGTTCATCACATTAAGTACAACGCCATCCTAGTTCTCTATACCTTGATGCATCGTACCACATGTGTTATCAAACATAAGAAAATTGGCCCTTTGAAAATCCCAACTCGGCAAGTAATCATCATTTGCATATTCATCATCTTATGTATTGTTGAAATGTCTTCTTCTCTTTCATCCCTTCTTGCTCATCACACTAATAGGGTATTATGACAGTTAATCATCATCATAATCGTCATCGATCCTGCATCCACAAATAATTAGCATATTGCATAAACGTATCATATAGGAAACATATGCATTGCATTTACATCATCATATAAACATGTTATTATAAGCATTTTCCATAAATAAGCACATCCATTTTTTATCACATTACATCCATTTTTTCTATCACATTGCATTCATGACATGAATCATCACTAACATTCATTTGCATAAACATTTTATAAACATATCACATTACCACCTACTGCATAACCATACATAATAGGTACAAGAGCATTATAGTTAATGCATTGCATTATAAACATACATACTTGTATAACATCATAAAGTCATCTCCCAAATTACGTTCCCAAATTACGTTCATTTTACATAAAATATCACCATACCACTTTGCATTAACATATCATCACATTACAATAAATGCATCACACACATTACATTATAATTTAACATGTTTTGGGATAATATATATTTGTTATTCTAAGCATCTTAAAAAATCATCTCATTTACATCATCAATATATATCATATAAAGCACGACCATTGCATTTACATCGCATTATATCGTCCATTAGTCATCCATATTATATAAAACACCTCATAAATAACCATGTAGCAATCATTTTTCACATTTCATTCGCATAAATCATTCCACACCATTATAAGCATAAATAGGAACATAAAAAATCCATTACATTAAAAGCATACATCCATCCATAATCATTTTATATAAGCATGGTTCACATATCATTTTTCATATACAACATAGATTATCTCCATATCATTTTGCATATTACATTTCATATCATATCATTTGCATCAACATATATAGATCATCATATATAGATTATAAATGTACATCATCATCCATTCACACCACATATCATATAAATCCATCTGCATATCATTAATAAAACAACATAATATAAGATCTAGTCATAATGCATACATCATCAGAAATAAATGCATCCATATACACATCGCCATCATAACATGACTGCATAACATATAGAAATAGAATCATCCATAAATACAGTAATAAAAGATACACATCGCATCACATAGTATCAAAATCTCATATATATATCATCGTCGGATAATTGTCATAGTACAAAATAATCGGATCATTGTCCATGTATGTCAATAAGTACAAAAAGGTCCGTCGGGCTATAAAAAATGAGCCCATATGGCACAAAAAATATCATCTCAATCAAAGTAAAGTCTACCCATCCTGTCTGCTGCCCTCGCCCCTATCACCATGGCCCTCTACTAGTCTGTGGTTGGTCCACTACGAGTAATCTAGGGCCCACTTTGCTCTGGGTACGACCTAATGATAGTGCATACGGTAATAATCTACCTCCCAGATATCCTCCCTATAAGACCGAAGGGACATGGTACTCTGAGAGGAGGAGGCCACCATGCTCTCCAACTACTATCTCCAACCCACCTCTATGGCCACTTGTAGCTTTGGGGCCTACCTCTGCAGAATGACCTGGTCTTTCTCTGCCCTGGCCTGATCTCTCCTGACCCTGGCCTAATTCCTCTCCCCTATCAAGGTTTGAACCTGACCCTACAACTGTGCAATTGGTGCGTTTCTGGGTTCCAGCTGCCCTACTGGCTGTTCTTGTGCAGGCTACACATGAGGCTAATCCTCACCCTTGGCTCATGGCGGTGCACCTGCCTGCTCCTGCTGCCTAGCTGGCACCTACTACTCATCCTGCATCTTAACATCAACCTGACTTGGCTGAGGTGGAACCCTGATCGGCTGATCCTGCCATGCACCGTCTCTCCATCCTCATCCTCCCCCTCTACTTCTCATCCTCCGCCGAGTGGGGATTGCTCCTGGAATTGTCAACTGTAGGGGAGGCCAGAACCAGTCTCTGTATGCTTGTGTAATGCCTGGATCCACATGCCCCTAATCGTAAACCCATGGTTGAGCCACCAACTGTCTAAAGCTGTCAACAACCTCAAAAGGAGGAATTTATGAACCCCATGAAGCCTGTGACACAGTGCAGGAAAATATGGCCACATAATAATCATCTAGCTAGTCCTGTGGCTCAGTGAAATGGCGCTAAATGCACTCGGGTAGGTATCTCTCTACCATGGTATGCTCTCGCCCCTGCATAAACCGATCTTGACGGGCAAAGAAAATATGCTCTGCATCGTCGGCCCATTCGGGCCAACCAAGGTATGGGTGCCATGTAAAAGCTTGCATATCATCTAGGACTCTCCTCTAGTAAGGAATCCCATGCTCGCCCATGTGTGTAAAGGACACACCACCTTTGTAACGCCACACGAGGGGATTATCAGGCCCCATCGGTACTGCAACGGCTCACGAACGAAGAATAGCGATGTGCTCCCACACCCATACGTGGAGAAGTGTAACACCTACCCCGAGTGCTCTACCATTGAGGTAGATGTACTCGTGTAAATCTCTATAGAGTGAAGCAAGAACAAGCCCCCAAGTAAAATGAACTGGCCTATGACGCATCACCATGCGCTCCCAACAGAGTCCCTAACCAGGAATGAAGTACCGACCTCGCCGATCTAGGGAAACGAGACCTGAAATGATAGCCACAACAACCAAGCGGAAGGGAGAGGCCAGAGCCCTATGACACTCAAGCTCAATCTAAGCCTCGCAATAGATAACGTCCTCTGTAGCGAGGACTATGTGACAAGCATCCTGCTTGACATCCATATCAAAAATAACACGCCAACCATGAATTGACAATCTTAGGATGCGCCACACGTCCTCTAAAGTGATGGTGGCCTCACCGGTAGGAAGGTGGAAAGATGAGGTCTCGCTGTGCCATCTCTCGACAAGCGCTGACATCATCCCAAGGTGGGTGTGCATAGGTGCTGCATATGTGATGTGCCACAGCCCCATGTCCTGTAATCGATCCTACTCTCTGTCACTGAGGTCTCACATGTAACCAAAGATCTCCCGTGACCCGTGCTATCGATAATAGAGCTCCCTCGCCGCGTCTTGCATCAGGAAGGGTCACCATGTTAATTTTTTTGAAAAATTTCATGTCGAGCGTCCAAAAATCACCCCAGCGTTGCTATCTGTAAAGGCATCACAGTTTGATTTTTTGTCAAACTACGACGCTAGAGCACAAAATATCAAAAGAGCATCGCTACGGTGCACTTTTCTGCCGAGTGACACAGTTTGGAAAGATTCTTGTTTGATGGAGCACCACAACGTCACACTTTAAAATGACCCTGCTGGTGGGCGCATGAGTGTCGGAGTTTGAAATTTGTTTTCAAACTCCAAAATCCACCCGCGCGACACAAATTTAACACCGAGTGATGCAGTTTGTTTTTTGAGCGGTGCTATATAGCGCCACTGCAGAATAACTAAGTTTAAAAGCAATAAATGAGCACTAAAAATGAGAAATAAAGCTCAAGTAAGGATCACTTACTGGTGCCCTAATGCCGGGTGGTCGCTGGTATGTCCGGACTCAATCAAAAATGTGCATCAGGAGTTGTCATTGTGCCATATTGTCAGGAGGTTAGAGCTCAAATCTCAAAATTCACAAGTGGTCATGTGTGAAAGTGAATTGAAAGTGACCCATCCAGGCCTTTTTAACCTTGAAAATTAGGGTTTTTTGACCCTGTTTGACTATCTTGCTAGGGTTTTGAACCCTTGGACCCGTTTTTGTCTAGTTGAGGCCTGTTTTACATCAATTTATTGCATTTAGACATGTTTTTGGCCTCTTGGAGCCTTTCTAGACCTATCGGGCACCTTGTCCTCTTTTTTTTTTTCACGAGATTCCTCAAAAATCGTAATTTTCTTCCAAACTCTCGAGGGGCTAGTATAGCGGCATGTTTTCTCTCGCCAAACAACAGTGGGGAAATATTTTGAAAACATTTTTTTTTGGCTTTGATCAAGACCGTTTATTCTTTGAACCAACGCAACGAGTGCATTGCTTCAAATAGGGGAAAAATGTAGACACGTAAAATGTACTGATTGACATTGTGCATCTGATTCTGACCACTAACATCATTTCATCCTGAATCATCCTTCAGTATAACCATTTAATCAAATACCTTTATCTGATTAAATTCATCAATATTCCTCTCTTAATTAAATAAATCAATTATCTAATTAAGTCACCTTTTCTCGATAATTAAATTGACCATTTTTGATCTAATTATCCTATTTAATTAAATAATTAATTTTATTTGATTAAATCTCTTAAGTCCATCTATTAAATTAAATAAATTAAAACCTTATTTAGTTTAATCTAACATCATCTCTTTTAATGAAATAAATCAAAATCCTTATTTAATTAATCCCTTGTCACATTCTTCTCATATTTGATTTAAATAAATCCACAAATTTAAGTCAAATAGGTCACATCATTTAATCCCTTCATGAAATTAATTAACCTTGATTAATTTAATCTCTTCTTATGTCCCATCCTTTAACTTTTTCCACTTGGATATGAAAATAGATTTAATTGATTTATTAAAATATCTATTTTCCTTCAACAAGGCATCTTTTAAGGAATATTCCCCAAGTTTGAATTTAAAATCCATGTGGGATGAGTCCTTCCAACAAGGAATTTACTCTCTCTTACATGTCCTTTTCGTTGAGCCAAGTGGCATTCAATGCATTCTTCCTTCCCTCTTGCATGTCATTTCAACAATTTCAAAATTCAAATATATGCTTTTATTGACACATTCTTCAAAACTTGCACATCCTCCATCTATTCACAAGTGGACAAGTGACAATTTTCCATTGGCTAATTATTAGTCCCACATTTCTCTATTTTGGACATTCATCCATCTTCTCATTCTATAAATAAGAGGCTAATCTCCTCATTTGAGCATCCACAATTTGAGTAAACTTACTATGCTCAAATCATTAGCAATTTTCATCCATTATCATTGAGTTCATAGCTAGGTTATGCAGATTTTTCTATTGGAGCACTTATCAAGCATCAAAAAAGTGGATCACTCTTCATCACACATCAATATTGCATCATAGGAGTTGGAAAAGGGCCAATTTTCACATCAAATTGGCACCAATTCCCCCATGGGATCAAGAGTTTGCTTGTTTTGATAGGATTTTAATCTATTTCACTTGTGTTCTCCATTCTTCTTTTCTATTTTAAACTTTGCTAATGGATTTTACGGGGAATCCTTGTTCTTAAATGCATATTACCTTCTAATTTGTTTGTTCATGTTGTTTTGCAGGTATTAGGATTGGTGTTCGACAGTGGAAAAGGATGTGGTGCTAGAGAACAAGGTATCTTTGTCCTTATAGATCCTAACACGCAAGAAGTAACTAGTGGTATTGGTTATTTTCCTTCGAAAAAACAAAAAGCATCAAAAAGGCCTCCACTTAACATCAACACTCTTACAAAAGATTATTCCAAGAAAACTTTAACTTTGGTGTATCCTGAACTAATAGATACTACATGTGGGAATATCTCATTCAATAGACATCAAATTGAAACTTTGTCTAATTATAATCAATAACAATAGATGCTGTTCCTTGCCATGTAATAGTTGTTGCATCGTAGCATACTCACTGTATAGGAGCGAATTTGCACCCCTTGTGTAAATTCCCCTTTTGCATCCCATCACCTTATAAAATCAAATCTGAAGGTGAAATTCCACATCACCCATCCAAAATGCATCCACTTAGTGCTTGTTTTTTGTGTTGGTGGGGGAATATTTATCAAGGACGCAAGTGTGGCATGTAAATGTCTACACGACACACTGCCGTCCCTAAAAAATTCCCGCCTTTGGAGTCCACAAGAATGTTACACTCCTCATTGGGGATGAATTGTAATGCCTTTGTGTCTACCAACCAACCTGAAAATGACTCTTTCCCTCTCATTTTGGTCTTCAAATGCATCTATTTCACTATCACTCCATCTTCTATGCACTCATTTGATCTTCTTCACGGTTCTAGCAATTCACTTTCAATCTTTGTTTCATCCATTGAGCATTACAAGAGTTTTGTTGCTCCATTAATTTCATTGAGAATGTGTTGTGCTACCATAGAAGCTACGATTTGTGAGTCTTGTGAGACCTCCCTTCGTCACTACTGCAACCATGTTGACTTTTCCAAGCTTGTTGCCTTGCATTCTCCCTAAATTGGCCTTGAGTGCCTTTCAGTGGAGGTATTATTGCTGCACTTTCCTTCTTGTTGTGGTTTGATAGAGTAGCATTGTATCTTTTGGAGTGTTCATTATTTCCATTTCTATTTCCTTTATCATATTTTCTACTTCATGGCTTTCTTGGTTGTCTGTGGAGGTGGAAACACCAAAGCGGGGGTTTGATTAAGGTGAACCCCTATATAACCCAACAATTTTCCCTCTCTTGCTTGTGTTTAGGTGAACATGCACATGGAGCTCACTAGTGAACTAGCATCTTAGTGAGTTGATATTCATCACCCTCATCTTCATCTAGCTTCTTTATCATTTACGTAGCTACTTTTCATACTTCATACTTCTATTTATTTTGTTAAAGCTAGTTAGCTAGGTAGTTAGTAGGTTCTCTGGTATTTTACACTGTATTTCACTCTTTTTGGCTGTACAAAGGCCAACATGCTAGAGAGATGCCAGCATGCCACATTGTCTTCCCAGAACCATGCCGCCATCCTCAGATAAAGAGCTATCTGAGGTGCAGTCTAAACTCTAGAAACTGACTCATCTAGCCCCATTTAGACTTTCAGATCTGTAGAGTGATAGAAGCACTTGCGAGTGCTCTTCATTCTCAATTCTTATCCTAAACACTTGTTAGCTTGAGGTAAGTTAGGGAAGACCTCCTCTCTTGGCTCTCCATGAACTAGAGCCTTGGTGTGATTGGTCCCCCTCTTACATTTTGGTGAACCGAACATGGACTATTTTGGTTCCATTTAGTAGTGCTAAAAGTTCCTTTATTCATATCCTAGGAGTGTTGTGGGTGTTGCAAGGCACTTAGCCTTGCAACCCTACCTACAACCCCTAGTGGCATAGTTGGAACGTTCCATAAGTTTCATAGAACAAAACATTATTTGGGTCACTGTCCGATTGCAAAACCTTTGGGAGCTTTGTGAAAGTTTTGTTTAGTGTACGTGATGGCTTCCTTTTTGCATTTTCCTATCTCTTTCGCTCAACTTGCAAGTAGTTCTCCTGGCATAACCTTCACCTCACAGGACTTGTCGATGGGTTATAATAGAGAGCCATCACCTCTATACATCCTCGTGTGAATCAACATAAACACTATAGTAGGTGTTCTTGTTGACCCGATATGTTGGGTGAATGTGATTACTAAGGAGATTATGTTGATCAATTTCATACACAAAGATGGGTAGGCCGCACTTGAAAGTACCATCTGTACACATAAAAAAAATATGTACCTCCCCTTGGCAACATCACCTTGTTGGTCCTCATTGGACCTAAGGCAATAAGCTTTCTGTTTGACATAATCCGGGGGTTCAAACTCTTCAGAGTGAAACTAGGTATCCCTTGGTTAGTCGCTATGAATGCAGTTCCTTTGGTGGTGCATAAATGTCTAAAATTTATCCATAAGGGTTCAGTGCACGTAATCCATGACACTGGCTATAAAATGTCAGTTGCGCATGGAAACTATTCTCTAGACCACTTTTGGCTTGCACCTATTGGTTTGCTTCCTCTGAGGATATACCTCTTGTACTGCACCTACATGAAGTACAAGAAAGGGCGCTTAACACCTAAGGTTAGGTACCCTCCATCTCCTTATGCTATGTCACATAGGGTTTGTTTGAAAGCTAACAGTGATGCCACCATGGCCTAGAGAAGGGAAGAAGAGAAGCGCTCTTGAGGTTCCTCTTCCTCCTCTTCTATTTTTGAGCTTTTCATTTCCTCTTGCCTTGTTGTGGCGTCATCAGATTCTGCTCTGCATTTATGGGAGAACCCTATGGTGCCCTCTTGGCAAAAGCCCAAGTGTCTTGCATTTGAACTTCCCATTCTGCCCATGGTGCCTAGGACCATTTGATATGGTAGAGGGAAGGGTCCTCATTGGGAATCCTCTATGTCTCAGCCTCCGTGGCCTCCTATTGCTCCTACTCCCAAGGTAGTGAATGGGAAGAGGCCCACCGTTGAGGTGCTAGAGCTGACTCCCCTCGTTGTTGCTCCAACCTTTTCTCAATTTATTCCTCTTGCTCCTATCTAGGAGTCTCTCCCTCCATTGGAGATGATTGTGATGGAAAATTCAATGGTCAGGTAGGAGCCTTCTATTATCTCTCAGTTTCTGATCTCTAGCTCCCAGAGTCATAGAAACCACCTTGCACATTAGCACAAATGTCGGTGAAAGGCTTTGGCGGCTGAGCAGGCCACTTTGCAGAGGAAGTAAGGGGAGCTGACCACCCTTGTTTCAGGGCCTCCAAATGTGTCCTCCTCTCCCATACCCCCTGCTTTGGTTCAATCAAATTCAATTATTCTTTTGGCTCTTGCTACCAGCATAAACACCCCTAACCCTAAAAAGGTGCAGGTGTTTATTGCTCCTTTGATCGAGCCCCCTTTCTTGATGTACCTCTTGGACATTCCACCATTCTCAAAGCTTGTGGACATGCTGAACACTTTGGTGGTGTCCGCTATAGTTTAATCCTCCTCCTCCACACCTTTTGCCTCATCTATGGGGATCTTGCATCCCCTGATGAAGCAAGAAATGAAGGATGGCCTCACTAGCAATGGGGGTTGAAAGAGGAGTCCACCCTCTTCAAAAGGTGGTTCTGCAATAGCATGTGCTATACTTGTGACAAAAGAAGTCCCGGTGTCCTTGAAGTTCATCACTGCTCCTGAGTCACTTAGTGAGACTAGCAATGAATCTCGGGTGTTGCCTCCCTCACCCATCTCGGGCACCACCTCCCTCACCTATTGAGGTAACACATGGCAGTCCTATGAAGTGCATGTTTAACTCTTTAGATGAGGTCCTAGCCCTTTCAACGATCTTTGTAAAATCACTGAACTTTGATCCAAAAGAATTGAGTGGAGGATATCCTGAGGAATCTCCTTCCTTGGCTCTTATTGCAGGGGGGTTAGAAGGTTCCCCCCTTGACATTCCACCATTATAGGCTTGTCTGTCTTCCTTGTATAATGATCTAGATTAGGAAGTAGACAACCTCTTAGTCGATGTGTGTTAGGGGGTGCCTCTTCATTACCTTTAGATTAGGTGTGTGTTTGTTGTGATGTGTTTCCCCATGCTTGTGTTATGTGTTCCTGGATGACCCTTGTCACCCTTGTAGGTGTTTGGATACAAGAGTGATTATGTGTCATAAAACTTCCTCTATTTGTGGCATCATTCTTCCTCTATTATGTGTATTGTTTTTTGGTAAATTGGGGATGATGCAAAGTGTTGGGGGAATTTAGGCTTCCCTTCCATGTTGACCCAAGTTTTTATTTTTACTTTGTCTTCTCGTGCATTCTTCATATGGTCTAATATAGTAGGGGGTTGATGAAAATTCATTAAATATACTATTACTAAATTTATATATATTTATGAGTAGCTTTGACCCTAAAATATTAGATTGCCCCTGTGCCCTTTGTATGTGATGTCATTGTCTCTTTTGGTAGTTTTGGTTATCTTTCTCTCTTCTTTGCTTGATTTGTGATTTTTTGGTACCTAGGTGTTGTCCCTCGTGTGTGCGACAACATCACCATGGTGACATCTTGCTATGTATCGCAGGCCACAAAATCACTTTTTCATTCTGCTTTACTCTCCTTACGATGCCACATGACTTGTGTTTGACACACACCATCCTAAAGTGGGGCTATCATATTAATTTGATTTTTAGAAAATTCATTTGGTAGCCAATGAATCTTTTCTTGAAAATCTTTGCAAACTTTTTTGAAAAAATCGTATTCTCAACAAGGACCCCAACGAAACATGTTTCCTTTGTCATGGGTTCACAAAGGAAGAACTTGAAGATATTTCCTTCAAGGTGGGAGAAAATTTTCTTGTGGGAGAAGCCTTGACCTTCCCCTCGTGAGGGGGTATTTTCTTCCTTTTGAATTCCTTGATGAAGTGAACATATTTCAAAAGGATTCCATGATGTTGAATTGATTTGTGAAAAACGCTCTTTCACTTTCAAACTGCACATCCCTTGAGTGGACAAAATTTATTCTGAAGGGTTCCCAAGGGACCACTTTGAAAGCTCTTCCTTCAATTTCTCAACTGTTTGTGTGATTGTTTGCTTGCTTGCATGCATGGTGCTTTTTGTTTTCCAACATGTTTTATCTACCGATTAAGATGTTGCTTTGCAGGTGCGCCTGTGAAGTTGCTTTCTAGTCCGACTTTGTGGAGTCCCCTTTCATTAGGCTTCCTTCAGGAGAGAGTACTTGGGGGGTTCCTTCTTTGCAATTCTGAGGGCCTATGAAGCACTTGCATCCTACGAGATTTTTTTATTGTTGGTCTACGGGCCTTCGGTGTACTTTGTTCAACTTCTTAGTTTCATGGAGCTACGAAGTCCCTTTGTTTGAACCTCCTCAAGAGAGAGTACCTATGGATTCCTTTGCTTGCCATATGCTTTTGAGTTCACTAGATCATAGTCTACTTCCTTGATAGTTCAGGTATACATTTCTAACTCTTTGATCTACTTTACCGGACACTCATCGATACTCGTGTTCGCTAAAGTGGGAGGAAAATGTATAGGAGCAAATTTTCACCCCTTGTGTAAATTCCCCTTTTACATCCCCTCACCTTAGAAGATAAAATACGAAGGAAAAATTCCACATCATCCATCCAAAATGCATCCATTTGGTGCATGCTTTGTATGTCACTAGGGGAATATTTGTCAAGGACGCAAGTACAACATGTGGACATGTTCATGACACGCTGCCATCCCTAACAAATTCCTACATCTGGATTCCACAAGAACATTACTCTCCTCATTGGGGATGAATTGTAACACCTCTGTGTTGACCAACCAACTCAAAAAAAACTCTTTCCCTCTCATTTTGGTCTTCAAATGCATCCATTTCTCTATCACTCTACCTTCTACACACTCATTCAATCTTCTTCATGATTCTAGCAATTCACTTGATCTTTGTTGCATCCATTGAGCATTACAACAATTTTTATTCTTCATCAACTTCATTGAGAATGTGTTGTGCTACCTAGAAGCTGTGAGTTTGGAGTCTTACGAGACCTCCCTTCATAATTGTTGTGGCCATGTCAATTTTTTCAAGCTCGTTGTCTTGCATTCTCTCTTCATTGGCCTTGAGTTCCTTTGGGTGGAGGTGGTATTGCTTCACTTTCCTTCTTGTTGTGGTTTGATAGAGTAGCATTGTATCTTTTGTAGTTTTCAGTATTTCCCTATCTATTTCCTTTATCATATTTTCTACTTCATGGCTTTCCTAGCTATTAGTGGAGGTGGAAACATCAAAGCAGGGGTTTGACTGAGGAAAACCCCTATACAACCCAACATTTTTCCCTCTCTTTCTTGTGTGTAGGTGAACGTGTGCATGGATCTTTTTGGTGAATTGGCATCTTAGTGAGTTGATATTCATCACCCCAATCTTCATCTAATTTATTTATCATTTATGTAGCTACTTTTCATGCTTCATAGTTCTATTTATTTTGTTAAAGCTAGTTAGCTAGGCGGTTAGTAGGTTCTCTAGTATTTTACACTGTATTTCACTCTTTTTGGCTATATGGACACCAACGCGCTAGAGAGACACCAATGCACCGTGTTGTTGTCCCAAAACCATGTTTCCATCCTTGGACAGAGAGTTGTCTAAGGTTTAGTCTGAACTCCGAAACTGGCTCATCTAGCCCCATTTAGACTTTCAGATCTGTAGAGTGACAAAATAACTTGAGAGTGCTCTTCATTCTCTATTCTTATCCTAAACACTCATTAACTTGAGGTAAGTTAGGGAATCCCTCCACTCCTGGCTTGCTGTGACCTGGAGCCTTGGTGTGGTTGGTCCCCCTCTCTTACACTCAATATTGCATGTTTTACATTCATTGAAAATCATTTTCTTTTTTCAAGGAGTGGCATATCATCAATCATCTCAGCTCATCATTGTCTTGCACTAAGTGGGGGCAAGGGGTTAGGTAGCCTTGTCTTCGTATGACGCTTGTTGATTGTCTCTTCTTGCTAGTTGATCACTTTCCATATAGATATAAGAGAAAGCTTGGGATATGGATGAAATGCCTTAAGTTGGTTCACATGTGACGTACTAAGTTATCTTTAGTATTGCATTTTGGGGGCAACCACTTTTCATGATGTAGTTTCATTCAAGAACATGACTTGGAATAGGTATTTTTGAAAAAGCTCTTATTTCTCCTTCTACTTTAAAGTGGATTGCTCACAAAAATGGTGTTAGAAATCACTTTAAAGTGGGGAAATACATCGACACTCATGTTTCACTATGTGATTTTCTTTATTCTTGTGATGCATCCTTTTCTTGGTGGTGTCATTGGGTTTGATTTCCTCTGAGAGCGTGATATTTTTGACTTGTCCTCTCTTGGAGACATTAGGCATGATATTCCCTAAGAAGAGACCTTACATGAACTAAGAAAATTCTTGTTGAAAAAAAACCTTTACTTGCATGTTGTTCATAAGTGCTTAGCATAACACAAATTGTTAGGCCTTGTGAAGATTGGAGTTTCATTTTGTGGTGCCCTATTGAAGTTATCAGAGGGATAGCTTTGGTATGGTTAGTATGATGAGAGATGACACAGAGGCATGAATTTCTCATTGTATGGTGAGAGCCTAGATACAAGCATGACTTTCTCACTAAGCCACTTTATTGGTTAAACTCACCAGTGGATAGCATGAGGTTCCACTATCCCAGAGTGAGTGCATGTTTTGGACAAACAATTGAGACCTGATCCACATCAAGTTGGATAGACTGTTGAGGCTTGATCCACCCCTTTTTATTTTTTATTTTATTTCTTTTAGTCTTTTCCATTACATGTTTGTGTATCTTGTCTTGCTATTGCATATCATACAACTTGTGTGTGTCCCTTTGTGCTTATGTTGGTGAAACCTAGAAAATAAGGTTCCACCTTTTGAGAGATAGAACTAGAAGGGTTTTAGGACCTCCTATTTCACTTAATTCAGTCAAGGATACCTTAAAGATCTCAATCCAAGGATAGAATGAGGGAAGGAGATCTGCAATAAGGTGTCCTAGAGTGTGATTAAAGAATAGAGAGGGGTTCACCACCAAGCTAGGGCTTGGAAAGACAAGGAATGTAAAAGATATGAAAAACCTAACTATATGACCTAAATTATGAAACTGAAATGTAGAATAAACAATTGAGAAAGTGCAGAGGTGAACCTGGAAACTTAAGAGGCTTGAGTGAAGGTATGGAATCCTAAAATTACTGATTTTGATTCACACTAGGACTCATACGCCAGTAGGGGTGATTTAGTCCCAGTTTAGGGTTTTAGGCTGAAACCAGAATTTGGAATTGCTAAATCAAGATCTACAAAAAAAGTCTAAAAATAGGTATATTGGGACACATACACCACAAGTGGTGATTTAGTCCCAGTATCAGGGTTTCTCTGAAACTCTGATATCCTCTAATGCTTTCTTGTAGCTTCCCTCCTATCAAATCTCTAGTTCTGAAACACTAAATTCTACTCTATAAGTGACTTTTTGTGATCTAACAAGTAAGGTGACAACTTTAACAACTTGACAATTTTTCTCCAATCTTTCTCCTCAATGTATCTTCAACCTAAATCACCTAGATCTTCAATCACATATCAAAGAGATGGAAAACTATTGTTTCGTTAGTGGATAGGGGTTTTCCTTGGTCAAACCCCATTTTTGTAATCAAACCTTGAAATGAAATCAAATGAAATGGAGGAATGATAATGAACAAATATGCAATGTTACAACTCACCAAACCCTTGAACAAAATGCTGAAATATTGTATGTAATGGCTAGAATGAATGTATATCTTGACTCTTGCTTGAATGATATGGATCTTGATTTGAATACTTGCTTGAATCATAAAACCCTATATCACAAATGTTACCTAAAAAACAAACATGATGCATGGTGACTTTGACATGATACTTGATACTTGAATAATGCTCCAAAATGCTTGATAATCACTCTTGAATGCTCTTGTAAGTTCTCTTATGATAACTTGACTTGTAATCTTGCTAGGTGAAAAATGAGTGAAATAACCTTATATTTATACTTGTTTATGCCAAATTTATCGAAATTACAACACTACAAGCTAACATCAGATCTAGGAGAATAAAATCCTGCCAAGAATTTGAATTTGAATTAGGTTTAAGCTAAGCGGGACTCATACGCTAGTTGCGGCATATAAGTTCCATTAGGCTAAGCTTGGGACATACTTTTCAAGAAATGCTTAGTTTTATGTTAAACTCAGATCTAGGCAATGAAACCTAGGTGGGGCCCATATGCCCAAGGTTGAATATGAGTCCTAAATCACTAAATTTGGGCCATACAATCCAAAATTATTAATTTATGATTGGTCAATTGATATATGTTGGGATTATCCTTAGAAAGATGCATTAATTAAGCTTGTGGATGCAAAATAGGACCAAATAAAGCATAAAGAAGCCCAATTTTAGTAGGGAGGGCCCAAATGAGTGTGAAAATGTAGAGGGATACATTTTCCTACACTAAATTTATCCCCCACTTTAGCAAGAGGATGAACTTACTTCAATCTCACACTAAAGTAGACAAAATAGCATCAAGAGGGGTCTAGGTGTACCAAAGCTAGTAAGATAGGACGAAAATGATCAAGAGGGTTGCACAGGCCCCTAGGATCAAGATCCTATGGTAATCCAACATAATCACAAAAGATCACACATGTAGATGATGCATGAAGCAACAAAAATATACAAGCATACATTGCCAAAGACAAAGAGAAAGAAAAACAAAAACAAAAGGGGTGGATCAAGCTTCGACTATTTTTCCCACACATTGTGGATCAGATCTAGGCTATTTGTCTAAGAAATTTTACAAGTGGAACATGATGTCCACTATGAAAACCAAAAAAATGATCACAAGGGCTAGTGGAACCTTAGGACGTCAACTAGGTGAGCCTCCAGTGAGACACATACACACACGATTGATATGCTCTCACACAGATATGCAAGTGGTTATGGGAAAGTCATGCCTAAGTTCAGATCCCATACATACAACCATACCAAAGCTATACCTCTTGATAAATTTTATAAGACACCATACAACACGAAAGTAGGAATTCATGAGGCAAGTAAAGCTTTGTATGCTTGACACCCATGAACAAACAGGATGGCACCACAAACAAGCAAAATGTGTTATGCAAGGTGGCCATATAATAGATGTTGTAAATGAAAAATAGTGTAAGGTACGTTCAAATGAGTTTTTCTTAGTTCATGTAAGGTATTAACTTAGGGATCATTGTGCCTAATGTCTCCAAGAGAGGACCAATTGAAGAATAGAAGATTCACAACTTAGAGGATGTAGTGTGTCACATCAAGCCATTAAGAGGAATATAATATGATAAGAGAGATCACACTCTTGAAGGACACCGCACCCAATGTCCACACCAAGAGAAAGATGCATCACATGAGTAAGAAGACTGCATAATGAAACATGAGTTGTAAAAGAATAATGCCAATGTATGCCCCCACTTTAAAGAAATTGCTAAACACTATGCTGTGAGAAATTAATTTAAAGTAGCAAATGGTCAATAAAGAGGAAATGAGAGCTTATTTGGAAAGCCTTATGCCAAGTCATATGTTTCCAAATGAAGCTATGTCATGAAAAGGGGTTGCCCCCAAAATGAAATCCAAAAATCACATAAGGGATCCACAGATTCAGGGTCAGTATTCCCCAAATACTCATGGAACAAGAAGAATGACATAAAGAGAGAAAAAACAAAGAAAATATTTTGGGTCAACATGGAAGAGACCTAAATGTCTCGATGCTTTGTGTCATCCTCAAAAGGAATACACAAGACAAAAAAAATGTAAAGGAAAATATTTTGGGTCAACATGGAAGTGACCTAAATGTCTCAATGCCTTGCGTCATCCGCAAAAGGAAAACAAAAGAAAAATGTGTGACATAGAGAAGAATGTAGATACAAATAGAGGAATGCACGAAAAAGAGAGAGAGAGATACATAAAACAAAACAATATGGGGGATCACATTACACACATGCAATCACACACAAAACATGAAAAAAAGAAAATAATAAAAAAGACTAGTAAGGCACATGCAAGTCAACCTATTAGTAGGTCGTCCACATCCCAATCGTGTTCATCATATACAAAAGGCGAAAAAATATAAAGTGCTGAACTAGGGTCATTACCAAGTTCAACACTCTTCCTAGGAGAATTATCATTTAAGCTCATAGAAGAGAAAAACAATGTATTCAACTCATTATGCACTTCTTCATCAATTTTAGCAACCTCATAATCGCCATCCAAGTTAATCACAATGAGAGGTTGAATGATAATGCCTAAAGAAGTATTTAGCTCCTATTGCGGTTGTAGTATAGGATCTTTTTGTTGTGGCGAAGAGGGAGACTCATCGTGTATTGCTTCATTTGAGTTTGGGTGTTGTTTTTCTTTTTTATTTTCTTCGTTTAACCTTCAAGCAAGAGCACAATGTCTACACCTATGCTCTCTAGAATTTTTGTTTCTTTAGTATGATTTTCAAGTTTTGTTTGTGTAGGAGTATGTTTATCAACCATAGGTTTCTTTTCTTCCCTAAGGGGAGGAATGGAAGGAACCATGGAAGGTTGTTCAACCAATTTCTCTTTAGCTTTGTAAACTTGTTTTGTCTTACGAGGTGTGACGAGATTGTTTTTGTTATATTTTGGTTATTTTTAGGAAATAAGAAAAGGAGCAATCTTAGGTTGGTCTTGGTTATTTGAAATGTATTTTGGTTCTATCATGGTTTCATCAAGGATAGTAGGTTCAATCATAGGTTGAGGCATGTTCGTAAGGGATAGTTTTGCTATGCATTTTGACTTGAAATTTTTATATGATTTGAAAAAGAAGTCCTCATGAGGTTTAATAGGTTCCATAGGTTCAAGCCAGAAGAAATCTAATGAAAATTTCCCTCGGGAAGACATGATTAAAGCCTCTATGGCGTACAATAAAAATTTCATTGTCAAAGGGAAAATTTAAGCATTTATGCATGACTGACTGGACGAATTCCATGGAGCATAGCCATGGGTAACCAAGCTTCACATAGAATTGGTTTGACGTTGAGATGATGGAGACTGAGACATCTAACTTTTCTGGTCCTATTTGTAAAGGAAGGGTGATGGATCCCATTGTAGGGAACTCAAAACAATTATGCAAAATTATTCATGCTTTTAGTTTATCATATGTTTCTTGATAGAATCCATGCACAAGTAAGAATTCCTCAGTGATCACATTCTCTCCATAGGTGGGATCAATTAATATCCCATTAGTGGGCTTGTAATTGATTTGATTAGCTATGTAAAGAAGGCCATCAAGTGCATTTCTAATTATATCTCTTGATGAGAAAGCAATGTTAAGAGGCTTTTTAGTTTGGCCCTTACAAGGTTGAGTTTTGATCAATGTAACCAAACCATCGATAGGATTTTGTTCAATAGTATATATAGGATCTTGTTTATCAATATCCATGTTGTCATCATCCATGTCATTATTCATCACATCATTCTTCATAATTTTGCTAGCTTTTACAAATGAAATGTTATGATTTGGAATAGGGTTGGTAAAGATTTTCATGTTTTGGTTAGGAGGGGAAAAAAATTTAGTTCCTTGATCATTAACACCTCCAATGTGAAGTTGACTAGAATCAATGAGGTCTTGCACAAGATGTTTAAGAAACTTACAATGCTCTGTGTCATGTCCATTTCGTCAGTGATAATGGAAATAGGAATTGGATATAAAATTTAGAGGTAAAGGCTTATTAGGATCAGGAGTTTTAACGGGAGGAAAGTTGATAATTTTTGTTTTAACAACTGTGACATTGTGCTATGGAGGGTATCAGATAGGGTAGTGAATTGTCTAGCCAGATCCCCAAATGTGAAAGGAGTTGTCTTCTTTATAGCTGACATGTGGGTATCAACATTTTGAGTTATTTGTTGAGGGGGATTAAGTTAAGGAAACCTTTATTCTATTTTATAAAAGGTTAATAAGTTTTTTGGTTTGATAATTTAGTCTTCTCATGATGACTAGAGATAGGTTTTTTTCATGACTACTAACCAAAATTTGATAATCACGAAGAGTAGTACACAAGTGTACAAAGGAAGGAAACTTCATCATGCTAATATTATCTTGTATCTTAGTTTGAAAGTTCTTAATGAACATCTACTGAAGGTGGGGATCAAGAATCTTTACGTCAATTTGTGAATAAACCAATTGATAACATGAAATAAAGTTAGTAATATTTTCATCTTCTTTTTGCTTGCATCTCATCAAATCAGCTAAGGTCATCTTAGGAGTCATGTGCACTTCGAAATGGTTTATAAAGGCCTCAACAAGTTCATTGAATGAACGAATTGAGTTTTTTGGTAGCAAGGTAAACCATTCTAAGGCAACATCCTTCAAGGACCTAGGGAAGAGCTTATCCAAGAGCTTATCATTAAGGAAAAAGTCACTACATAAGGGCGTATAAGCAGAAACATGGTTAGAAGGATCTCCTTTCCCCACATATTTCTCAAACCTAGGAATCTCTAGACCTTGTGGTATTGGAATTCTCAATATCTCCAAGGACAAGGGATTGCATTTGACATAGTATGTAGGTTGGCCATTTTGATTTTGGTTCATGGTGGAAACTTTCTTTTGAAGGGATGAAACAATTTGCAAAAGGTGATTTATGATGGTGTCATTGGTTGTATTTTGAGATGGAGGTGAATATGGTGGAGGTGTATATTTGTTTGAGGGGGAAGTGAATGGAATTATTATGGGAGGTAAAGTGGTAGGAGATATGATGTGCAATTCCACAAAGGTACTAGGAATGCTAGCTGAAATACCCAAGGTAGGAATAAAATTACTAGTAGGTTTCCTTGTTGTAACATGAGGGTTGGTATAGGTAGGAATAGAGGAAATGGTTGTGGGAGGAGGAATTTGAGTTCCTCCTTGACTTTGGAAATTATTCAAAGGTAAAATAGAGCTAGTCATTGAGGTAAGATGTTTTCCAAAAATATGAATTATGTTACACCAAGTTCTATCGCTTCTTTAGTTTCAATCATGCGATGTATGTTATCTATGGTAGGGATAGTAGTGGTTGAAATGTTTTTAGCACTCACTTGATATTGTAGGTTTGCTTTAAGTCTTCATGGATTTGGATTATGTTTTCTTGCAGAATACTAGTAACCATTGTTTCAACATTTGTCACACTACTTGAAGGAAAAGAGTTGTTAAGGGTATTGTCCATACCTAGTGAACTAGTGTCAACACTAGTAGCAAAAGGGATAGATAACCCAAGATCCACGATGATTGTACTATCGCGGGATGACAGGAGTCTCGAACTTCATCTCACTATAGTATTAGCAATAGGAAACCAAGTTGTAAAGCTCATGCAAGGGGTAATCAATGAATGCAAGATAAGTGCAATGAAAACAAGATAAATACTATTTTCTAATTCCTATTCAAATGAAATTAAGCTAGATGCAATGAAATGATTGAAAAAAAAACTTTGTAAACTAAAACAAAAAGGTAATAATAACAAATTGAAACACAAAAACATAGTTTTTAATGATGTACAACATAGTTTAAAATATGAAATGAGAATGAATAGCCTAGAGGGGTTAATGATTCCCAATCAGGGTTTATCAGGGATTCAAATGCTAATAAACAGTCAACACAAAATACCAAAAAATTAGTCAAAACCACCTATACCAGGACTAAATAACCTAGAGGGGCGTATGAGTCCTAGATTAGGGTTTTTGCATGAATTTCAAAAAATTCTAAGTGAATGTTATGCTTTCCGCTTTGAATGATGTTTATGCTAAGTGCAATTATATATTTCAATTGAATTTCAATGATACAAGATGCAAAAATGCAACCTATATGCACTTTCACTAATGCAAGATTTTGAAACCCTAGATGCAAATTAACCAATGCAAAACCTAATGCAAAGTTAATGCAAGCTAGATCTAGGAATATGATGTACTCAAAATCAGAAATAAGGGTGTTCTAAGGGTAGGTTCACCAGAATGAAACCTAGGAAATAGGGTTCCACCTTTTGAGAGATGGAACTAAAAGGGTTTTAGGACCTCCTATTTTACTTAGTTCATTCAAGGATACCTTAGAGGTCTCAATCCAAGGATAGAATGAGGGAAAGAGATATACAATAAGGTTTCCTAGGTTGTGATTTAAGACTAGAGAGGGGTTCACCACTAAGCTAGGGCTTGGAAAGAAAAGGAATGTAAAAGATATGCAAAACCTAACTATACGACCTAAATTATGAAACTGAAATGTAGAATAAATGACTAAGAAAGTACAAATGTGCACCTGGAAACTGAAGAGGCTTGAATGAAGGTCTGAAATCCTAAAAATATTGATTTTGATGCACACTAGGAATCATACACCAGTAGGGGCGATTTAGTCCAAATTTAGGGTTTCGGGCTGAAACGAAAATCTAGAACTGTTGAATCGAGATCTACAGAAAAAGTATGAAAATAGGTATACTAAAATGCATACACCACAAATGGTGATTTAGTCCCAATATTAGGGTCTATCTGAAACTCTGATATCCTCTAATTATTTCTTGTAGCTTCCCTTCTGTCAAATTTTTGGTTCTGGAACATTGAATTATGCTCTATGACTTTTCATGATCTAGCAAGTAAGGTGACAACTTTAACAACTTGAAAAATTTTCTCCAATTTTCTCCTTAATGGATCTTCAACCTAAACCACCTAGATCTTAAATCACACATCAAAGAGAGGGAAAAATGGTGTTTCGTTAGTGGATAGGGATTTTCCTTGGTCAAACCCTGTTTTGGTATTCAAACCTTGAAATGAAATAAAATGAAATGGAGGAATGATGAATGAACATATATGCAATGTTACAACTCACCAAACCCTTGAAAAAAAGGTTGCAATATTGTATGTAATGTATAGCTTGAATGTGGATCTTGACTCTTGTTTGAATGATATGGATCTTTATTTGAATGCTTGCTTGAATATTCATAAAACCCTAAATCACAAATGTTAGCTCAAAAAGAAACATGATACTTGAATAATGCTCCAAAATTCTTGATAATCACTCTTGAATGCTCTTGTAAGTTCTCTTATGATAGCTTGATGACTTGTAAGATTTCTAGGTAATGAGTGAAATAACCTTATATTTATACTTGTTTATGCCAAATTTCTCGAAATTACAACACTACAAGCTGACATCAGATCTAGGAGAACAAAATCCCACCAAGAATTTGAATTTGAAATAGGTCTAAGGTAAGTGGGACTCATACACCAGTTGTGGCATATGAGTCCCATTAGGCTAAGCTTGGGACACATTTTTCAAGAAATGCTTAGTTTTATGTTAAATTCAGATCTAGGCCCCAAAACCTAGGTGGGGCCCATATGCCCAAGGTGGTGTATGAGTCCCATATCACTAAATATGGGCCATACAATCCAAAAATCCTTAATTTCTGATTGGTCAATTGATATATGTTGGGATTATCCTCGAAAAGATGCATTAATTAAGGCTTGTGGATGAAAAATAGGACCAAATAAGGCATAAAGAAGTTCAATTTTTGCAGGGAGGGCCCAAACAACTATGAAAATGTAGAGGGATACATTTTCCTACACTACAGTTGGTTTTACTTAGGATCTTGGATCTTGGGGGCTTGATCACCCTCCTTGATCTTTCTCATTCTATACCATCCACATTGGTACACTTGGATTGCTCTTGAATGTCTACTTTAGTGTGAGTTTGAAGCAAGTTCTTCCTCTCACTAAAGTGGGGGAAAAATGTAGTAACATAAAAAGTATCCCTTTTTTCCTTAGTTTGGGAATAATTAATAAATTAAAATGAACTCAATATCCCCTTGATTTAGTGTTGTATTGTGTTTTACACATTCACATTAAGTTTAGGGTCCTTTTAAACTAAATGGACTTAATTGTGCCTTATTTTGGGTGTTGTAAAGTGTACCTTTATACTTTCACACTAATATAGGGATTTATTAATTAATTGAGCTTAATTTTCCTTAATTGACCCCTTTAACACAAATTCAAGCCTAATTAAATGCAAATTCTAAGGGATAAAAGTCTACATTCATAAATGCCATTACACAACACTTAATTTCAGAAGGTATGTGTCCTAGGTAGGTGACCTAGGACCCATTTACCACTTGGTGAATGGGTCCTCACTAGGTCCTAGGACCCTATTTTCACATAACATTACACATTTTCGAAGTGTGTCCTAGCTAAGTAAGTTAGGACCCATTCGCCACATGGTGAATGGGTCCTCACTTAGACCTAGGACCCCCCGGTGGGATATGTTTTTGGCACTATTTTAATGATTTCAAATCCTAGATCTAATGTCAGCTTGTGATATTTGAATTTCAAGATTTAATGTTAATATATGTATAAATACAAGGCTATTTCACTTAGTTTCACCTAGAAGATTTTTCATACAGGCTAAGGATATTCACAAGAGAATTGATAGAGCATTCAAGAGCATTTCTAAGGCATTCAAGGGAATATTTATAGAAGATTATTGCAACAATCAAGAGTCATTCCATCATGTCAAAGATTAAGGGCATCATGCATGTTGTTGAGCTAATGTGGTGATGTAGCATTCAAGATCTATCAAGCATATTCAAGGCATTGTTTCTAATCAAAGTTCATGATCAAGACCTACATTCATTGGGGACACTTCATGCTAATTCATAGGTTTGTATCCCAAGGTTTCAATTGAAGATTTGTGACATTGTATTTGTTCATTCATCGTTTCTTTCATGCATTATTTCATTTTAAGGTTTAATTACCAAAATACGGTTTGACCAAGGAAAACCCCTATGTCCTAACAAAACAACATTTTCTTTCTCCTCTTTGATGTGTGATTGCAGGTCTTAGGTTGATCATTTGGAAAGAAAAATTGCAAAAGTTTTCAAAATTGCATGAAAAGTTGTCAAATCATGAAAATTGATCTACAAGATTTATTTTTAACTTTTTGATAGTATTTGACTAGAATCTACATTATAACACACATATTGAATGAAATAGAGGTGGAAATCAGGTTCAACATTTTGTTAATTCATTTTGGTGAACCTCCTTTTCCTTCATTTCAATACTCATAATGTTTAGAATTTTAATAAAATTAATCGTCTCTCAAATTTTGCTAAGGAATCTTAGTTTTTAAATTTCTTAGGCCTCTTAAATTTCACAAATGGACTTAGATTAAACATAGTCTTACTTTTTTCAAAGTGGATATTTTTCCAAGCATTATATTATTGGCTATTTTCTCTTAAATTGTCATTTAATTAATTTAACTTAGCATTATGGTCCATATTAGGCACTATAAAAATCTAAATAAATAGCTACAACTTCGTAATTACACTAATTTATAATCTACCAAATATTGCAAGATTTTAAAAAAATGTTTGACTTGAGCTATTTGGGATAGGATGCTAATACAAAATGCACTTAATTATTTGAAGTGCCACACCATGTAATTATCTCTAGATAATTATTAATTAAATTTTTTAATCATGAACTAAGATATAATTTCATCTTAGTGGGGCTTAATACATTGAATTCAAATGGTTCTACAAAACAAGACATATTGATGTAATATGATTCCCCTTTGATCTATTAATGAAATATCACACTAAGTCACATGCATGCACTATGATTGATCCTCTTGTTATCTCTATATGCCACATCATGTTGGAACTATGAAGCCTTGCAACATGAGCATGAAGTGTATATGGATTGTGTTGGCTGTTCCTATGTTGTCATTGATGTCAACATGGTGACAAATGTACAAGAAGCTTACTTAGTTAATAGGAAGCTATTCTCTATCAATAGTGTTCCTTTCTAATGAACCAATGCATTGGTTTTTGTGTCCTAAATTCACCACAAGAAAAGATATGACTCTAATCTCTTAACCATGTTATTATGTCTCATTTAGAAAACTATATCCTAGATCTTAAGAAGTTGTATGTGGTGAGCAAAAAGTTATCATTGACAGATTTTAGCTCTGTATTCTACTGTTGTTTCTCTGCTCAACATATTAGTGTGGGAGACTCCACATTTTCTGAAGGAGAACATTCCAATGCTGTGGTTCTAATGGTAGTCTCTATGATGGTAGTTGTGACCAATGTCATATTATAGGTTAACTACACCCGATCCATATGAATTCGAGGAATATTTAACCTACTAAGCATAAATCCCAATAAGATCATTCACTGTAAACAAAAAATAAAGAAACCATTAAAACTAACATTCTAAATCATGAAAGCTTGACAAACCTCTAATCTAAGACATTGAAACTTATCCTATTGGGGGAGTGGTGTTGCTTTCCTAATCCCTTAGATAATGAGCTTATTTCAATCGATTCTATTGAAGAGAATCAATGAAATCGATGAGAGATATGTGATAAAACATGATTTAAATTCTAAATTAACATGATATATGCTAAGATGATCGATATGGGTGTATGCAAATCTACTCTAAATGTATGCAAGCTTTAAAAGATTAAAATCCTAATTAACAAATAAGCTAAATGTATGCATCTATGTTATCATGGAAGCCATTAATGGAAGCTAAGCTAATACACAAATAAATAAAGCTCAAATGATGTTAAGTGTGAGTGCAAGTGCAAATGATTTTAACAACATAATTTTGTTGTTAAAAGATGGATCCATTTGTCTCCAAATAATGCTTTATTTATAGGAAAGCAAATGAGAAGTGAAGGGTTAAGATTAAAAAGGCTAATCAATGGTTAAGGATGGAGGAGAGATGAAACATGGATCATGGATTCTCATCAATGGATGAGAATGAAAGATGAGATTTAATCAAGGGTTTTTCATTCCTTCAAACAAACACACTTTTAACCTATACAAGAGGTCACAAGATAACTTGCAAAAGAAGTTTTGTAAGAATATTCCCTTTTTCAAATGAGTGAGGAGAAATAATATTCTTTGGAATATTCTCATGGGTGAGGAAATAGATATTTTGTAAATTAAAATAAAGTTTAATTGTTCAAAAGGGGAAGGAATATTCCATGGGAATATTCCCCTTTTGGAGGAATGTGTAAAGGAGGAATATTCCCTTTCAAGTGGAAGAAATAGTAATTTGATAATAAAAACAAATTTTCAATTATGCAAATTAGGGGAAATATATGATATTCATTAAATAATTGATTTAATGGATATCAAATGAAAAAGAAATGGATGAGATTGATTTGATCTATCAATGGTCACAAATGAAAGGAGGATGAAACATGGATCAAGGATTCTCATCAATGGATGGGAATCAAAGATCACATGGATCAAGAAAAGATCAAGGGCTCACAATCATGCAAGCAAACACACTTTGCAACAACTTAAAAAAGTTTCAAAGTTTGTTTGGAATAATCATTACCTTTTTTTTTTTGGAGGAAAATAGGAAAATATTCCTTTGGAATATTCCCTATGCAAGTGGATGAGAGGGAAATTAGCAATTCAGTTAATTAAAACTAAAATTGAATGTGCAAGATGAGGAATGTGAGGATATTCATTAAATTATTGACTTATTTAATGAAAAGGAGATGAAAATATGATATTTAATTAAATAGTTTAGGTTATTTAATTAAATAAGAGGACTTAGGGTTAAAATTAAATAATTTGCATTATTTAATTAAATCAGATGCAATGTCAGTGTGAGAGGGGGTGAATTAACCCAATTAGGTCAATTAGATTAATAGGTGAAAATGATGCATTTAATTAAATAATTAGGCTTATTTAATTAAACAAGTGAAAAGAAGATGGATTTGAGGACAAAATGATGTTAGTTAGCTAATGTGATCATGATCCAAGTGGATCTCAAGACCCTAAAAATTGAATTGTTCCACTTGCCCTCAAAATTAGCACCATGTTGAAGTGCTCAGAAAATTGGACTCAATGCAACTTGAATGGGAAAAAAAGGAGCTCGTATGTCAAAGTTATGACGAGTCAAAGTTTGGTCAAACTGGTACCTGAGGCTAGTCAGAAAGGAGAAAATTTGACCAACTCAAAATTAGTTGGAAATGGCCTCAAATTGAAGATCTCATCGACACAAACCCAACACTGCTCATTTCACCAAAATTTGAGCCCATACGTGAAAGTTATCACGAGTCAAAGTTGGCGGGCCTGACTGGGCCATACAGATGATGATGTTAGCATGATGCCATCATGCTGACGTAGCAGGGCCGTACCATACATAAATGACATTAAGCAATCAGTGCTTTCCACATGGCATCTGTATGCATAATTAGAGAGTGAGTTGGCAGTCCAGTCAACAGGCGACGTCAACATTTTTATCGAATTAGGGTTTTACATGCGTCTTTGACAACAAATGGAATGGTCCCACATGGCCCAATGAGGCGGTACCATGTGGCACCTTGTATGTCACCCTCCATTCTTCGTCAATTGAATTTTTTTATTTTATTCACTAAAATGGTAGGGGGGGTCAAACCCCTGACCCCCACGTTACTAGCACCCGCGTCCACCGTTGCACCACGCGACTTAGCTTTAACCACACAAGAGTGTCGGTTGGTTTTGATATTTAAAAGTTGGAAATTGGTTGAAAGAAAAAAAAGGCCAATGGGGTCAAACTCCTAACCCCTTCCATCCAAAAGGGAATGTCCATCGTTACACCATGCAACGGTTTGGAAATGTATGAGGGCTGTGTTATTTTTAACACTATGTTTAGCCCAAATTCCTTAAATTAAAACTAAATAACCTTTAAATAGGTTATGAATGCCTTCAATGATAAAAAAGACAAAAAAAAGAAGCAAAAACAAATTAAAATGGTTTTAATGGGGATTGCTATTGTTTTATTTGAAAAATAAGGGAGATTAGTTTAAATCTTATGTTAAAAGGGGGAAATGGCCAAATTTTGTGGTTTTAACCAAATGGGCCAATTTAAAGTATAAAAGGAGGATGCAAGGAAGGAATTAGGCATTCATTTTTGATCCAATTCTTTAAGATCCAAGCATTTAGAGTATGCTTTTGAGTTGATCATTCAGGATCCAGAGTCCAAGTGAAGGCATCCAAGTGATAGAATTTTGCAAAGCAACCTAAGAGAAGGATTGGGATTTCAAAACTCCGTACAGATGATGTCAGAAGGCTATGCTTGAAGGAGTGTTGTTTGGCATCCAGCTTGAAGACTTCTCTCTTGCAAGGTTGAAGATCTAGTGTTAGGTATAACCAAAGTGTTTTTGACACTTGAATTTATTCTGGAATGGTAAATTCGGTATTGTCTGAATCATGTATGTAAACAAGGAAAGATACATCTATATCTAGTTTGCATTCAGTTAATACTTAAAGAACACTACTTATGTTGTTATTGTTGGAAGCACTTGTTCAGTGTGAATCAGGGAGTGCTTGTAGGGATTGAAACTTCTTGGTAGTGACAACTTTGTATATGTAGTCAGAAGACCAGATGATGTTGTAAGCAATTTGCAGGTGGCAACATTAATGGGAAATTGATCATGCTTATTGAGAGGATTCGAAGACGTAGCCCAGAGAGGTGAACTCCATAATCAAACATGTCTCTAATATTTTGGTCTATTTGGATGATGGCTTATGTTTAAATTCTACAAATAATCTAATCAATGAGCTTAGTAGATTGATGGATTGAGTTTGTATATTGGATTCAAACCATTAATTAAAGATCTTGGCATGAATTTGGAATTGAGTAAGTTAAGCAATTGATTTCAAATATGATAAATGAAGAACTTAGTTGAGTAAGCACACTTTAGAGTTTTTCAGATCAGATCAATTGAGACAGTTTTAGGTGTCTACATTTTTCCCCTCTTTGAAGCAATGTACTCATTGCATTGGTTCAAAGATTGATGCTGATTTTGATGCCGATGATGATGCAAAAATGGATATCAATAATATCTTTGAGATGTTGATGGCCAAGCTAAAGTTGATTGATTTGATTGATTGATTTATAACATTGTTGAGGATTCACAACAATGCAAGGATAGTGTTGTTAAGATATGAACAACACAATGATTGATAGAGGAAGATATATCCCAATGATGAATCAAACAATAGGTGAAAATCAGACATTGAATCAAAGAGATGGAACTTTGCAGTTTGTTGAGCTGAAGATGATATAGGTGGCCCCATTGTGCCCTAGTGGAAGAGGGATTGCTGGCATGCTAGCTCAGATATTGATGTAGAAATATTTCAGGATGTATAGACAGTCATTTGCTATGGGTAGCCTCATGTATATTTTGATATATCACACATATTCGATACTTGGATAGAATTGTTAGTAAAGATAGAAGAATAAGAAGAATAAGATGAATGGATTGACCATTAATTTTGAGATTGATTCAAAAATTCCAACAAGTCCATGAACCATCAAGAATTTATTAGAGATGGTAATGAGAGATACATGATTATGATGATTTTCTCATATCTTGGGATTGGGATTTCTATCATTCCTTATTTTTGATATAACACATAGACACGATGCATCAAGGTATTGATAACCAGGATGACGTATCTAGTGTAATGTACTTTAACTTTACAAATAGATAGGATAGTTCCTATTCACATCTTGATATATGAAAACCTCATTGAAATGTAGTTTAGAAGTTTAGAATATCTTGGACCAAAGCATTCACAATAGTCAACAATCTACTCCAAACGACCTCCCTACACACAACTAAGCAAGTATGCACCTATATTATTTTACAAGAATATCCAAAAGCACAAAAAATTAAAAATAATGATCAATACCCCATTCCTTTCTCTCTAAATAATTGAGACATCATTAAGACATCCTCAAAATGGGTCATTAAGATATATCATAAGAATAGATCAAAGAGAAACAATTAAGGTTATCTATATCTCTTGCCAGTTTATTTTAGCTTAGGTGATTTTCTAATACTAATGTCCATTGCAGGAAGGATGCATCCTAGGACATGTTGATCAGGTGTTTTGATTAGGATGAGGTGTGTGATAAGCTGTTGATATAAAATTCATTGACACACTTACCTATGATTTAGAATTTAGATTTTGACACTTAGGTTCTCACTTTACAACTTGCTAAACTTACCTTCTACTTGTTTTGAAAAAGGTTGAAGGGGATGATCGATTTATTATGGATGGAAGTTTATTGCGAGTGAAAGTGAAATGCGATGGATGGTTTTGGGGTTTTCTAGAATATTTCAATGTTTTTGGTATTTTTAAAATGTTTTGAGGCTGTTTTAGGTCTTTTGAATGTTTTCTAATGTTTTGGGCTTTTCCATTTTCAAATGTTTTTATCTTTTCTGATATTTGGATGTTTAGGGATTTTTTGAGTTTTGACCAAGAACTTGACCTAAAAGACCTATCCTAGGGGCCTTAGGGCTGATCAAAGATAAGCCTTGCCTACATTATACACACAAAGACCACATAGTTCGAGTGACATGACTTATTAAAGATGAGATATGAACAATTGATGGGATGCCAGTTTATTATGACAAACTCCTAAAGGAATGACCTAGGGTGTCTCGGGGGCACATCAATGATGGCCTTGCCTACATTCAAGCTCAGAGACGACGTAGTTTGACAAGGTACTATTTTTGGATTTTTGATGTTCAACCTTTTTAGGGTTTTTGATGTGTTTTGGATGTTTTAGATTTTGAATTTATAATTTTTGAATGTTCTTAGATTTTAGCTCTACAGGATTTTGGATGTTTTTGGATTTTCTAATGAACATTTTATGATTTTTTTTGTGATTTTTGATGAGATTTTGAGGTAAACAATACCTAGATCATGATGTCGATGTCATGTTGTGAGACAAAATACATGGATCAAGAGTTATTTGTAAACAAGAGTGCAATAACTTTCCCCCAATGTCTAGCAATGTTTCATAGATCAATGAAAAAACCAAGATAGGTAATGTATACACGAAGAGTTTAACAGAGTTTTATCATTCTAGATATGGGCTATGGGACTTCATGAGATAAAATGGTAAAGATCCTATCCAAAATTTTCCATGAGTAGAGTTGAAGTATACGTCGAATCTTTGTCAAGATAAAGATAAAGTGGGATATCTAGATGAAACTAGATTGGATGGATGGAGGGAGCATTGGATTTATCATGACAAGGATGAGATACTTCTATCTAAGAAGGATCATATAAACACTCGATTCTAATCATGATGCCTATTTTCCAGGTTTTCATCATAGTACTTTCCCAAAGTGCTGGACCGTAGTGATTTTCACTAGAGGATGATTTATTTTTTCTATTTTCTTGATTTTTTTTAGTTTTTGAAAGTTTATGCTCATGTTGAACCACCTGGTGTTATTGATGTAGAGGCCACAATCATAACATGCTAGCGATATTCTGCATGAAGAAGCTTCTTTGCTAAGATACAAGCACTTGAATGCAACCTTGAAGAACTATGATCTACCTTGTGGATACCAAAATTAACCTTGTCTATGTGTACACATCATGACAAAGTGCCTTCAGAATCCTTATGATAAAGGGTAGCTGCCAACACACAGTCAATGCGAGAATTGGATAGAATGAATGGAGTGGACGGTGACATGCATGAATGAATATGAGATGGATTGGTCAATAATTTGGAACCTTTGACTTGTTGGAAATATGTATCTTAATCCCACAGGCTGAAACCTCTATTGGAGCCAAGTCGGTGTGACATATTCTATGTCTGGCTGACGAGTAGATTTGTAGCCTTATGTTTTGCATAGGTCGCTGTGACCTTGCAGAAGTCTTGTCGAACGGTTACACATTGGAGTTTTTGGTGTGACATGTTGTGTTTGGTGTGACCTCTTACCACGTGGAGATCTCTGGCTGACAGGTGGGTGTCGCGGAGACTCATAGCGACCAGGGGCTTTGGGGTGACTTGAACACTCAGGAAGAAGTCCTAGCGACAATGGAAGGTCTCGTCGACGGGGATACACTTGGGGTCTTCACGGTGACTCAAAGACTTCGGTATGAAGTCTTGGCGATTGATGGAGAGTCTCGCCGATGATGAGGGGTCTTCAATATAACTCTTGGTGAACGGTGGTCTCGGGGTAACTTGGAGATTTTGGTAAGAACTCTCAGTGAGAGTGGTAAGTCTTGCCGACCGTTCGGTGCTTGATATAACATAAAGATCTCAATGAAACCTCTTGGTGACAGTTGAATGTCTTAGCGATAGATGGGTGCCGATGGAAATGCTAATGTTTCGGTATGACTTAGGACCTCGGTATGAAGTCCTGGCGAAAGCGATGAGTCTCGCCGACTGGTGGATACACTCAGATTAACTTGAAGGCTTGGCATGAGGTCCTGGTGAGAGCGGTATGTCCTGCCGACATAATGACTCTTTGGTGTGACTTAGGATATCGATATGTGGTCTCACCAAAGAGCGATAGTCTTATCGAAAGGAAAAATGAAGTCGATACAATGGGTGAACTCGATATAACCTCTTGTCAATTGTAAGGACTCTTGGCAATATCGAATGCTGACTATGTTGGCATCGAGGAGACGCGGTCAGTGTCTCACCGATATGCCAACACAACTTGGTTTCCTTTTGACCATTTGATTTTCCTATGTGGCGTCTCGTGGACCAATCAGAGAAGCCGAATGGGAACCATTCGAAGATAGTTCGTTGTGGTAGTTCTGAGAGGAAGCTCGAAAGATAGGGGTGACATGGTTATACTCAGAGATTACAGATGATGTCTGGTTAGATGATTCAAAGGATCAATGGATTTCTATGTGGTTGTATAATCAGAGTGATTTCTATTATGTAAAGATTGTAACTTGAAGGTTCCTGTACAAGTTTGATCATTGTGAAAGCTGTTGAAATATGACATCAGAAAGATAAGTCTGATATTTGTATGTAATCTCCATTATTGTAATACAAAGTGATTTCTCTTGGTGTGGTGGGTTTTTCTCCCATAAGGGTTTTCCCACATAAATCCGGTGTCCATATGTGTGTGTCAAATACTTTGTTTCTGTTATCTCTTTCATGTGCATCTTAATTAGACTGTAATTGTAATTTTAAAAGGTATCTCTACATTCTTCCCTGAGGTTTTGACGTTAAGAGAGTTGCTTCCACATCTAGCTTTCCTTACAAGTGGTATCAGAGCCTGGCCAGTTGTGTTATCCTTGTGGGTACGTTGGGTTTTTTGTGTCGATTTCTATTCAGTGGGAGTCTTGTAGAAGTTTGTCAATTTCTAATTACAGATTGAGATGGCTAGCACGTTAGGAAAGATTGAAATAGAGAAGTTCAATGGCAACAATTTTGAGTTGTGGAAACTTAAGATGGAGGATCTCTTAGTGGATCGTGATCTTTGGCTTGCTGTGTCTGGAACTAAACCTACATGCATGAAGCAAGAGGATTGGGACCTTGCAGATAGAAAGTCTAAGGGGCTGATAAGGCTCTGTTTGGCAGACTCCATTCTTCTGAATGTGCATGAAGAGAAGACTACATCTTCCTTGTGGAAGAGATTGGCATCTATTTATCAGGGGAAGTCCTTGGTGAATAAACTGTTCCTGAGGAAGAAGTTATACACTTTGAGAATGCAGGAAGGAGGTTCTATAGCTAATCATTTGAACGCATTCAATATGATGATTGCACAATTAACATCTGTTGGTCTGAAGATTGATGAAGGGGATTGCTGTATGCTGATATTGTGTTCTTTTCCAGATTCATGGGATCACCTAGTGATGGCTATTGGGAGTACAACATCCAGTTTCAAGATGGAAGATGTTTTTTGTTATCAGAAGAGATGAGAAGGAAATCTTTTGAGATGGAAAAGGAGGCCCTTGCTGTTAGAGGAAGGTCAAAAGAGAAAGGCAAGAAGAAGGACAAGAAGTCCAAATTGAAATTAGAGGGGAGATCAAAGTCTCCTAGTAAGAAGTCCAAGGTGAAGTGCTGGAATTGTGGGAAACCTAGTCATTTCTGAAAGGATTGTAAAGACGAGAAGAAGAAGAAGTATTCTTCCAACAATGATTCTTCTCACAGTGATGGAGACACCTTCATTGCAGCCTTGGCTATGCAAGCATCAGATGATGTCTGGCTGATTGATTCTGGAGCATCTTTCCACATGACATCTCATAGAGATTGATTCACGAAGTATGAATAATACAATGGTGAAAAGGTGTACTTGGCAAGTGATTCAACTTTGGAAATTGTTGGCCGTGGAAGAGTTAGAATCCAATTCCCTGATGGCAGAGTGAAGGGAATCGATAATGTAATGCATATACCAGGTCTGGCTTGAAACTTACTTTCTATAAGTTATCTAAATGATATTGGAGTGCAAGTCACATTCTTTGGAAATGGATGCAAGATGACTAGAGGCTCAATGGTGCTAGCAAGGGGTGCTCGTATTGGTACCTTGTACAAGTTGGATGCACATGCTGTTCAATGTAACAATGTCTCTGTAAAGTCACAGAAGGCTACTCATGGAGGAAAAGAGGGAAATGTTCCTAATTTTGTAAACTCTATGGAAGTTAAACTTCCAACAGAAAATACTATGCTCTGGCATAATAGGCTAGGCCACATTGGAGAGAAAGGTTTAAAAACTTTGAAGAACAAAAACCTAGTTGAGGGGCTTGAAGATTGTAACCTTGAATTTGAATTTTGTGAACATTGTATATATGGAAAACAACACCGTGTTTCGTTTTATTCCAATCCTCATAAATCTTCTGGTTTGCTAGATTATATTCATTATGATGTATTTGGTCCAGTGAATGTTCCTTCTTTGTCTAAGTCAAGGTACTATATATCGTTCATTGATGATTATTTGAGAAGAACATTTGTTTATTTTTTGAAAAGTAAATAAAAAATGTTCAATTGGTTTAAGGAATTTAAGAACCTTGTAGAAAATCAGACTGGAAGAAAAATTAAATGCTTAAGGATTGATAATGGTAGTGAATTTTGTTTTGATGATTTTGAGAGGTATTGTAAAGACTATGGGATTAAAATACATAAGACTACACCTTATACTCCACAAAAAAATGGAGTTGCAGAAAGGTTCAATAGGACAGTGATGGAGAGAGCACGAAGCATGTTGAGTAGTGCTGGCTTGGAGGAGAAGTTCTGCGCTAAGGCTGTTGCTACTGCATGTTACTTGATTAATTGTTCTCCAAATTCTGCTCTTGTTGAGAAAACACCTTTGGAAGCGTGGTCTAGTAAGAAGCCCTCTTTAAGACATATTCATGTTTTTGGCTGTGAGGCATATGCTCATGTGCCGTATGAGAAAAGATCTAAATCGGAGAACAAGGCTATCAAATGTATCTTTATTGGCTATAGTGCTGGCATACAAGAATACAAGCTTTGGAATCCTGATACGGAGAAGGTTGTATACAGTAGAAGTGTAATCTTTCGTGAGCTGAAGCCTTCTACCTTGGATCTGCAGTCAGAGACAAAGTCAGAAAAAAATAAGGATGTAGTTGTAATTCCTCTGACACCAGAGAAAGAGGAATTGAAAATTCAAAATGTACTTGAAACTGAGGAGAGCTCAAGCAGTTCTGAAAGTTTTGAAGAAGAAGAAGAACCTCAGCCTCAACAAGTGAGGAGGTCAACCTGTGAAAGAAAAAAACCTGATAGGTATGGGTTCTCTTTGATAGATTCTACTTGTGCCTATGCTTTGATTTCTAGCACTGATGAGCCTAGGATTGTAAAAAAGGCATTTAAAATGTCTGATTCAGACTCTTGGTTGGAAGCCATGAATGAAGAAATGGCATCATTAGAAAAAAATGATACCAGGTTTGGTGCCCCTTGCCTAAAAGCAGAAAAATTTGTTACTGCAAATGGGTATTCTAAAAAGAAGATTAGTTTGTATGTGTTAATGGAAAATATAGGCGAAGTTAGTTGTGAAGGGTTATTCCGTAGGAATTGATTATAGGGATTTTCTCTCTCTCCTGTAGCTAAGTGACATCCTATCAAATTTCTTTGTCACTTTGTGAGCATATGACTTAGAGGTTGAATAGATGGATGTGAAGAGAACATTTCTTCATGGTGATCTTGAAGAAGAAGAGATCTATATGTCCCAGCCTGAGCACTTTGTTGAAAAAGGTAAAAGAAAAACTGTTCTAGTTAAAGAAGTCTTTGTATGGGTTAAGGTCACCTAGAATGTGGTACCATACAAATTTGATACTTTTGTATTGTCTTTGGGATTTGTGAGATCAAAATTTGATCATTGTGTCTATTATAAAGCTGAAAGTGATCAAGTTCTTATTATTGCTCTCTATGTTGATGATATGTTGTTCATAAGCAATAGTAAGCTAATGATTTCTGATCTTAAGTCTCAGTTGTCTACTAAGTTAAAATGAAAGATCTTGATGTAGCAAGGTATATTCTGGGGATGGAGATAACTAGGGATAGGAATAGTAGAAAACTTTGGCTCAGTCAAAGTAAGTATATCAAGACTGTTCTAGAGAGATTCTGCATGAATGATTGCAAGCAGCTAGTTGTTCCAGTCTTACAGGGAACGAAGCTATCTATTGAAGACTGTCCAAAATCTCCTACTGAGATGGAGGACATGACTAGTGTACCCTATGCTAGTGTGGTTGGTAGTATTATGTATGCAATGGTTTGTACAAGGCCAGACATTGCCCAAGTAGTGGGAGTTCTTAGTCAATTTATGGCTAATCCTGGAAGGACACATTGGGATGCTATGAAAAGAGTTTTCAGATATTTGAAGGGCACTTCAAATTTTGCTTTGTGTTACCATGGAAACTTGGTTGAATCACAGAGGACTCTCAGTATTCAAGGCTATGTGGATTCTGATTGGGTAGGGGACATTGACAGCGGGAGGTCCACCAGTGGATACATTTTCATGTTGAATGGTGGTGCAGTGAGTTGGATGAGTAAGCAACAGACTGTAGTCGCTTTGTCCACTATAGAGGTTGAATACATGGCAGCTACTCATGCTTTTAAAGAAGTAGTTTGGTTAAAGTGTTTGTGTTCTAACATTGGTTTTTATGCAATGCAAATAACTATTTTTTGTGATAGTCAGAGTGCAATTTGTCTGGCAAAGAATCCTACTTTCCATACTAGGATGAAACATATAGATGTATAGTACCACTTTGTAAGAGATATGGTGGAGGATGGAAAAGTCAGTTTGGAAAAAGTTGATACTCTGGAGAATGTTGCAGATGCATTGACGAAGCCAGTGAGCACAGACAAGTTCAGGTGGTGTGCTAGTTCAATGGGCCTTAGTGCCCATGATTTTAAGTAAGTTTTGTTGTGCTCTGGAGGTTCCTGTGTGATCTTCGTCAAGTGGGAGATTGTTGGAAATATGTGTCTCAATCCCACAGGTTGAAACCTCTGTTGGAGCCAAGTCGGTGTGACATATTCTATGTCTGGCCGACGAGCAGATTTGTAGCCTTATGTTTTGTATAGGTCGCTGTGACCTTGCATAAGTCTTGCTGAACGGTTACACATTGGAGTCTTTGGTGTGACATGTTGTGTTTGGTGTGACCTCTTACCACGTGGAGATCTTTGGCTGACATGCCATTCATATCGGGCGTCGGGGAGACTCATAGCGACCGGGGTCTTCGGGGTGACTTGAACACTCAGGAAGAAGTCCCAGGGACAATGGAAGGTCTCACCAATGGGGATACACTTGGGGTCTTCGTGGTGACTCAAAGACTTCGGTATGAAGTCTTGGTGACTAATGGAGAGTCTCGCCGATGATGAGGGGTCTTTGGTATAACTCTTGGCGAACGGTGGTCTCGGGGTAACTTGGAGATTTCGGTAAGAACTCTTAGCAAGAGTGGTAAGTCTTACCGACCGTTCAGTGCTCGATATAACATAAAGATCTTGATGAAACCTCTTGGTGATAGTTGAATGTCTTAGCAATAGATGGGTGCCGATGGAAATGCTAATGTTTCGGTATGACTTAGGACCTCAGTATGAAGTCCTAGCGAAAGCGATGAGTCTTGCCGATTGGTGGATGCACTTAGATTAACTTGAAGGCTCGACGTGAGGTCTTGGTGAGACCGGTATGTCCTTCTGACAGAATGACTCTTCGATGTGACTTAGGATATCGATATGTGGTCTCACCGAAGAGCGATAGTCTTGCCAAAAGGAAAACTGAAGTTGATGCAATGGGTGAACTTGATATAACCTCTTGTCGATTGTAAGGACTCTTGGCGATATCGAATGCTGACTGTGTTGGCATCGGGAAGACACGGTCAATGTCTCACCGATATTCCAACACAACTTGATTGCCTTTTGATTGTTTGATTTTCCTATGTGGCATCTTGTGGACCAATCAGATAAGCCGAATGGGAACCATTGGAAGATAGTTCATTGTGGTAGTTCTGAGAGGAAACTTGACAGACAGGGGCGACATGGTTATACTCAAAGATTGTAGATGATGTCTAGTTAGATGATTCAAAGGATCGACTAATTGCTGTGTGGTTGTATAATCAGAGTGATTTCTATTCTGTAAAGATTGTAACTTGAAGGTTCATGTACAAGTTTGATCATTGTGAAAGCTGCTGAAATATGACATCAGAAAGATAAGTCTGATATTTGTATGTAATCTCCATTACTGTAATACAAAGTGATTTCTCTTGGTGTGGTGGGTTTTTCTCCCATAAGGGTTTTCCCAAGTAAATCTGGTGTCCATATGTGTGTGTCAAATACTCTGTTTCTATTATCTCTTTCATGTGCATCTTAATTAGACTGTAATTGTAATTCTAAAAGGTATCTTTGCATTCTTCCTTGAGGTTTTGATGTTAGGAGAGTTGCTTCTGCATCTAGCTTTCCTTACATGACTCTCCAAAGTTGGGAAGATGAGAAATGATGGGTGGGAATGAAAGTTTTCATGGAATTAGGACCAACCATTGGATATACTTTGTTCCTTGCTTGAGAAACCTGCTTTTGTATTTGAGGACTCTTTTGATGGATACACTTCCCTTTTTGTTTTTTCTCCATAGTTTCTTTGACTAATGGAGTTTTTGAGGGATGATTTTATTTATTTTGCTTTGGTATCCATTTGTATTTTCTTTTTCCTTTTTGGTTGAATGCTTCATTTGTTTTGATGATCTTCACCTTGCTTTGATAGGAATTCTTCTTTTTACGTTGGTCCCATTTTGAGTATGAGATGATGGGTGAATGCCAACTCATGATACAACTAGTTGTAGTGTTGACAGTGTTTTCATCATAAGGATCCTTCGTGCCCCATATGTTGATGTTTTATATAGACAAGATTGCCCCCAATGTTGTGAAGGTATTATCAATACCTAATCCTTTGCCTTGATAATGTATCCTCTAATCCATAACTATTGAATATGACTTGTAATGAACACATGATAATGCTATGGGTTCCTTCTGTTTAGGAATATGGATTGTTTTCTTTGATTCTATGACATCATTATTTGTTGATATTGCTTCAAAAGATGTTGATGTTGACTCAAAAGATGTTGATGGTGCACAATCACTGTAAGAATCAAGAATCTCGACTGTTGATTGCTCTTGTGTAGGAATACCAAGAGTGGGAGACTCTTGTTTTGGATGAAGAACGCCCATGTGTCAATCAAAAAGAAACATCTCAAGAGTGATATCGGGGACATCTTTGGAGTTTAAAATAGTTTGGAAGATGTCCCTTAGTTCTTAGTGAAACTTTGGGGATAGGGGTTCTTGATCCTAACTCGATTCAGAGTAACTTTCATTATCCTCAAGAGCCTCTTCTGGACATGATCCTTGGGTGGATGTTATATGATCAATAAAAGACTATTTACAATGGTTTATGGGTATGGGTACAACAAGGTATATTTCTCGCTCGTTTGGAACTTCTTCAACATGCCTAATCATTAGGTCATATGTGGGAGAGATATCAAAATTTGATATCCACTTGATGTCATTACGGTATAAAAGAGTGCTAAACATTGTTGATGGGTTTGGACTTTGTTTTAAAATAGTATCTTGATACACATCTGATTCCTCATGTTGTGATAAATAAATATGTCCCACCATGGTATCACAAGTATTATTTACGTTTTTTTGAGGTTGATGCCTTTCTTGAATCTTTTGCTTTTGTATGATCAGGCATAGGGTTTGTGTAAATTTTCAAATTTTCATTCCCCGATTTTTGATCGACATGAATGTTTCCTTGTTCAATAATATCTATTAGATGTTTGAGTCTATTTTTTTTTTTACGTTATGACCTTTGTATTGGTGAAATTCACAAAAATGACCATGTTTATAGCTATGAGGTTTGACTTGTGGATCTTGATAGTTTGAGAAATCTGGGAATGTGATAAGATTAGACTGTATCAACTATTTCAGCACATCCTCCATAGGTTCCCCTAAGGGAGTGAATTGTCACTTGGGAGCATTGTTTGTTCTTTATGGTCCATGTTGAGTGTTTGTAGCATTGATCATTGTTTGATTGTTTGACATTGCCGTGTATGGTTGTTGTGTATTCATGGTTTGGGTGTTTTCTTTCCTAGGAGTAGTTAAGACCACCTTTGCATCAACAACACCATCACTAGTAACATTCTTGTTCTTGGCCCAAAAGTGGGATTTGTTGTTAGAACTAGTGTATGGGCGATTGTCTTTATACACTTGTGTGTTTCCCTGTGAGATTAGGGATCTCTCGATGTTAAGGGCTCTAGGGACAAGCTCGTCATAAGATGTGATGCACTACATTTTCAGTGGAAGGATAGATATGGAGCTAGATTTTCTATGATAATTCCCACTTTTTATTCTTTGAGAAGAGGCCACTTGCTCTTACTAGCTCTTTGCCTCCACCTTTGTAGGAAATTAGAAAATGATTCTCCTTTGTTTTGTTTGGGAGTATACAACTCTTCTAAGCTTATGCCCATGCCAAGATTGAAGGAGAAGTGATCTACGAATTCTTCAACAATTTCTTGGAAAGTTTTGATGCTTGGAGGAAATTAAGAAAACTAATCCATGGTAGGACCTGTTAAAATTTGAGGGAAGAGGCACATTAAATAAGAAATATTGTAGGCAACCTCCAGACACATGACGTTGAACTCCTTGATGTGATCCATAGGATTTCCTCTCCCTTTGTATTTATCGAATTTGGGGATTTCAAAGTCGGGATGGAATGGTACCATTGTGAAGTTTCGATTGAATGGATATGGACATAATTTTTGTGTACGGGGCTTCTTTGTCTTGCCCATTCGAAGATCCTACATTTCTTGTGATAATGCCTTAAGCTGTGATTCTAGATCGTCTTGCGGGTTTGGAGGAGGAAAATATATTGGGATGACAGATGGGTTGTATGTGGGATTCTAATATGATAAAGTGTTGTATGTGGTGTATGGTGGTGTAGGATATGGCGATGGTGGTGTAGGTGTATATGTTCCTAATGTGCTTGGGTTGACAATGTTTTGTTGAGGGTTATAGTATAAACCCTATTGTTTCTATTGTTGTGTGAGAAATTGTTGTTGTTGGGAAGATTGTTGAGATTTTTGTTATTTTTGAGCTACTAAGGTTGCTTGTTGTGCTGCTAAGGCTGCTTGATGATGTTGTTGTTGTTGTGCTACTAGTTCTGCTTGCTGTTGTTGCTATTTTTGTTGTTGTGATGTTAAGGCTGCTTGCTATTGTTGCTGCTGTTGTTGTACTACTAGGGCTTCTTGTTGTGCTTGTTGTTGTTGTTGTGCGACTAAGGCTTCTTGCTCTTGTTGCTACTATTGGATTGCTTGCTGGTAAGCCTATTGTTGTTGTTATAAAGCTAAGGCATGTGCTTGCAATGTCAGATCAATCAGTGGTTGGGACATATGCGATAGGTTTTGGGTGTTGATGTTTTGTGTGGGTTGCAGATTTTTGATGAGAGGTTGGGGGTTCGCTTGGTTTGACATCCCTTGCAAGATAGTGGATTGGGATGGAGGAATGTAAGATTGAGGAGCCATTTGATTTGGCATGATGTGGGGGACCAAGGGAAGAGATGATGTTGGTGCCATTTGGTATTGCAATGGTAATGACACATTAAGACCTTGTAACTGATTGAAAGGGTTCCCTTGACCGAAGGGTAGGGTGTTCCCTTGTATTTGAGGTGGGATCAAGATATTACCTTGGTTGATGGGATTCATAACCAAGGTGTTGTTTTGATTTGGGTTGATGATAGATGGGTTTTATGTGGATGGTGGATTGACTTGAGTAGATTGGGTAACCACTTGTTTCGATGTGTCAATGGGGTTGTTAGAACTACTTGTCAAGGTATGACTTTATGTGAGAGTGTTAACTTTCCCTTGTCCTACTTGAGGTACTTGGTTCACATTACCTTGCATATCATTAGGAATACTTGGGGTATTTGTGATGATGGATGAAGATGGTTGCACTTGAAATGTTGAGGTTGTTGTGGCATCATGGAATGTAAGTGGTTTGCAAAATGTTGGTGTCAAACTTGTGTTTTGGGGAAGGTTGGTGGTTAATGGAATGGTCGTATTGTGAATACCCACAATTGTGTTTGTTCCTAGACATGAGGTGATATCAAGGTTGGTTCCTATCCTAGTTGTAAGACTAGATGTTAGGGGTTGACTTGGCACAAGGGATGGAGTTGGTTTAATCGTAGGTGAATTCAAGCCTTGTGTCAATGATTGCACAACAAAAGATGGGGAAATTGGAGCCACATTTTCTAAGGCTTGATGTCCCATGATTTCTTCCCTAGTAAGTCCAAATAGGTTATTTGTAATGTCTTCAATCTCATATGACCCTGACGGAGATGATGGCTGTTGTGATGGGGTAACTTTACTTCTCATATCAAATTCTTGAGGATTGGGATCACTTGAGGGAAATGTGACTTTGGTTTTCTCCATGATTCTTGTGTGTTGTGATCTTGTTGTTACCATAAATTTTGGGTCACCTATGGGAGAGTTGTGTTGAGATTTATAATGTTTGAACTCTTTAGTTGACACAAATCTAGGTAAAAGGGATGCTCTAAGTATTTTTGGAGCAATGGTGATAATGGGAGATGAAAAGATGAATGATATGGGGAGTGATCTTTGTAAAATTTTTGGGACAACACTTTTGACTTAAGTTTGAAGTTTTGATGTTTGGATAAAGGATTTTGATGAACTTGGAAATATTTAGGGTAGACTTGTGACCTTTAAGATGAACTAGTTCAAAAATGATAACTAACTTACCTAAATCCATGGAAAAGGATTCATTTCACATACAAAGTAGCTAAGTTAGGGGTTGGTTTGATATATGTTTAAGTCAAAAAGTGTTGGTGTATTCAATTTTTTTATAAAGTTGGATGAAGTGAAGGGTGAATTTTGATGAAGGGTTGAATGAAGTGTTTGACCAAATGTTGACCAAGAGTGAACCTTTGTTTTGCAAGACCAAGATAGTGAGAAACATGCTATACCTCTAAGTGATCAAACCCTAAGGACTCAATGATTTTGGAAATAGGACCCAATAATTTTGGTAAAGTGATAATGATTTTGGATAATGAAACTCAATGATTTTGGACCCAATGTTTTGTAATGTTTTCCTTGTATGGTAGCAGATGTAAGGTTGGGTTGTTCAATCAAAGCAATCAGACACCAAATGGTCATGCGAGGTTCAATTTTTTCAATTTATCTTGCTTAAGTGAGTTTCTTTTTTACCACAAACACTTGTCTTGATTAAGTTTTCAAAGTAAATGTCTATGTCAAGAAAAACATCATAGATTTCACAATGTCCATTTTGTGAAAAGGATGAAATTCAAGCCATAGTTGCTTATGTTAACTTTGGAAAATATGGATGGAGATATAAGTCAAGATATTTAGAAATCTCTAAGGATATAAATCCTTGGGACAAGGATTAATATCAAGGCTATTTAAAAAAGGTATCCATATTTAGACCAAAGGGTTTGGAGTTTTGAGGAAGATTGTGAATGTTTGTTTGTAACATTTTGGAACCAAGCAAAGTGTTAAATAACTCACAAGCATTTTTTTTTTTTTAGATTGCAGGAATCGGGTAGCACGACCCCCTATAAACTGCAGTGCGCCTGGTAAACTTTTTAACGTGACCGGCGGCGCTGGTGCGACACGCCCTTCGGTACCACGGGACGGGGGAGACTAGAACTCATGACCAGCTGAGCCGCAACGGAATTAATTAGCCAACCGAGCTAGGGCCCCCGCCCAACTCATAAGCATTTACAACCTTAGGTTTAGAAGATATTAATTGCTGAATCCCCACTTGGATTTCTCCAAACACTAAGAAAATGAAAATAGATAGAGATTTGGCGACACTGGCTCCCCTCCACGACACACACTTCTTGAGACCACCAAATCTCAAAATCCTAAAGATCCTAAGATCCTATGGATTTTTCTGTTTCAACAATGGATAGTACAAATGTGAGACGGTTTCAGAATGATTGTTCTTGCACTAACAAGCATTAAGGATTTTTGGTAACTAAATAATTTGGTTCTTAGTAACAAACTGAGAACTCCTAGCCATATACACACCCACTTTGCCACTTAAGCCTCTTACTACCATTCTCGTTCCACTTAAGGCATGGGACTAGGTGCAGTATGTTATATAGTCCAAGATAGAAGGTACTTTCTCATGATTTCCCAACCTTTAATATAGCCCACCAGTAAATGTTACTAATGTCATAGTATAAGTTAACTACACCCGATCCATATGAATTCGAGGCATATTAACCTACTAAGCATCAATCCCAATAAGATCATTCACTGTAAACAAATACAAAGAAGCCATTAAAACTAACATTCTAAATCATGAAAGCTTGACAAACCTATAATCTAAGATATTGAAACTTATCCTATTGGGGGAGTGGTGTTGCATTGATGTGGAATGGAAACCCTTTCCCAATCCCTTGGATAATGAGCTTGTTTCAATCGATTCTATTGAAGAGAATCGATGAAACTGATGAGAGATATGTGATAAAACATGATTTAAATGCTAAATTAATATGATATATGCTAAGATGATCGATATGGATGTATACAAATCTACTCTAAATGTATGCAAGCTTCAAAAGATTAAAATCCTAATTGACAAATAAGCTAAATGTATGCATCTATGTTATCATGGAAGCCATTAATGGAAGCTAAGCTAATATGCAAGTAAATAAAGCTAAAATTATGTTAAATGTGAGTGCAAGTGAAAATGATTTTAACAACATAAGTTTGTTGTTAAAAGATGGATCCATTTGTCTCCAAATAACTATGCTTTATTTATAGGAAAGCAAATAAGAAATGAAGGGTTAAGATAAAAAAGGCTAATCAATGGTCAAGGATGGAGGAGAGATGAAACATGGATCATGGGTTCTCATCAATGGATGAGAATGAAAGATGAGATTTAATCAAGGGTTCTCATTCCTTCAAATGAACACACTTTTAACCTATACAAGAGTTCACAAGTTAACTTGCACATGAAATTTTGTAAGAATATTCCCTTTTTCAAATGAGTGAGGAGAAAAAATATTCTCATGGGTGAGGAAATAAATATTTTGTAAATTAAAAAAAGTTTAATTGTGCAAAGGGGAAGGAATTTTTCATGGGAATATTCCATTTTTGGAGGAATGTGTAAAGGAGGAATATTCCCTTTCGAGTGAAAGAATTAGTAATCTAATAATCAAAAGAAAGTTTTAATTATGCAAATTAGGGGAATTATATGATATTCATTAAATAATTGATTTAATGGAGATCAAATGAAAAAGCAATGGATGAGATTGATTTGATCTATCAATGGTCACAAATGAAAGAAGGATGAAACATGGATCAAGGATTCTCATCAATGGATGAGAATCAAAGATCACATGGATCAAGAAAAGATCAAGGGCTCACAATCATGCAAACAAACACACTTTGTAACAAGTTTAGAAAGTTGTTTCAAAGTTTGTTTGGAGTAATCTTACCTTTTTTTAGAGGAAAATAGGAGAATATTCCTTTGGAATATTCCCTATACAAGTGGATGAGAGGGAAATTAGAAATTTAGTTAATTAAAACTAAATTTGAATGTGCAAGATGAGGAATGTGAGGATATTCATTAAATTATTGATTTATTTAATGAAAAGGAGATGTAAATATGATATTTAATTAAATAGTTTAGGCTATTTAATTAAATAAGAGGACTTAGGGTTAAAATTAAATAATTTGCATTATTTAATTAAATTGGATGAAATGTTAGTGTGAGAGGGGGTGAATTAACCCAATTAGGTCAATTAGATTAATAGGTAAAAATGAGGCATTTAATTAAATAATTAGGCTTATTTAATTAAACAAGTGAAAAGAAGATGGATTTGAGGATGAAATGATGTTAGTTAGCCAGTGTGATCCATTGAGACATTTTTAGGTGTCTACAGTAGTATGATGAGAAATTTTTGTAATATAAGATCTACAAGATGTCTACTTTGATGATTGCATGTTGGTTTGGAGTTTCTATGGTTAAGTCCTAGTATTGGTCGACCTAACGTATGACATACAGTAAGAAGACTTTATGAATATTACCCAACTTGATATAATGCACTACATGGACAAAAATGTTTTAAATCATACATGGTGCCGACAAGAGTGTTTTGATTATTTTGCTTTCATCTAATTAGGCTGACCTAATTGATGAATGAGATATACTTGTATATATATGATTATTTGAAGAGGAAAATGAGAGTGAGTGTGGGGTGTGTGTGAAGAGGGATTCTAAGGTGTGAATATGGAAGGAGAAGGAAGAGGAGTATGGTGAAGTACGAAGAGGATTAAGGGATAGGTGAAGATGTGAGCCTAAATGTTTTATTAGTTGAGGATCAAAATATAATTGTTGAGCAACTATTGTGAGAGGCGATACTTCTTATTCAGAGCTTCATTAGAACTGAACCTTGCACACATAAGGTGTATTCTATCAGTTCATACTTTTGGCAGTGAGCCACAATCTTTGTATCTTGGTGGTCAGCCATCCTTTGTATTTAGGTTGTGAGCCTTTCAAGGATAGTGAGTCCTGATAGTGAGCCCTGTAATATCTTATATTCGGATATAATATATTGTGAGTTATTCCTCACCATGGTTTTTCCCATTTTGGGTGTTCCACTTAAAAATATTTGTGTTCATGTGTGTTGATGCATTGATTTATTTTTATGTTCTCTCTTGCTGATTTAGTTAGAATTGTGATAATTTTTAGATGGATTTTATTTGAATGGTTTTATGGAATACTGATTCACCCCCCTCTCAATATTCCAGATATTCAACGATTGGTATAAGAGCTTGGTTCCTTTGATGGAGCCTAACAACTTGAGAAAGGTCCCAAAATTTGAATATATAATATATTTTTTTCCTTCAGAAGTGATCTCTACTGGATATTTAGAAGAAATCGAAGATCTGAAGAATAAGCTGAAGGAAGCAAATGATTGTGTCAAGGATCTAAGGAGAATATATGAAGATGTCTATGATCAATTGAGAAGAGAACATGATGAGATCACTAGACTGTTACAAAAAATGGAAGAAGTGAAAAGACTTGAAGTCTGTCAACAAGTTGAAATTCAAGAGAAATGGATGAATGTGTCAAGCTTGAGCAAGAAACATAAATATTGAGATCATATCTAGAAAAGGAAAGAAGATTTGAGGATAATTTTAAAGCAAGTTCTGCAATGCTTGATAAGTTGATTATTTCTCAGAGACCAACAATGGATAAAAGTGGTTAAGGGTTTTAAGAAGGTTGGAGTTCAAAAGTGAAGCAATCTCCTGACAAGAAGACTTAGTGCAAAGATGGAAAAATCAAGAACTTAAGAAACAATTTTAGAAGAAATCCCGTCAGACAACCTAATGCTCAAAGGTATTTTTGTTTCAATGGTGTTTGTCATTCCTGCAATAAATTTGGTCATAGGGAAAAGGACTGCAAAAGTAGAATGAATGATCCTCCATCATTATCTGGAAAATGTTTTAAGTGTAAGAAGTGTGGTCATAAAGTTAATTAGTGTGGAAATAAATTGAATAAAAGAAACTATGGAAGGAAGAATGTTGTTTTCTATGATTGTAGCAATCCGAAACATCTTGCTAATGATTATAGAAGGAGAAAAGATAACTATTTGGAAAATAAACTTGAATCAATCATTGATCTAGAAGAAGTAAGAAAAGAGATGAAAATAATCTAGAGAAAGGAAGGAGAATTCAAGCAAGTTGAATAATAATCATTAGTCTTATCTATGCTGACTTCTAGTGTAGATATGCTCATCAATTTTTGAGTCCAACAATGACTAAAGGGGAGAAATCATCAGAAAAATTAATAAACCACCTCATCGATACTTATGTCACATCATGACAAAAGTATATTTAATGTAGTAACGAATTCAAGGAATTCTTCAGTCACATGTGTGAAGAATGAAGTTTACATAATTTGAAAGGATGGAAGCACAAACAATTTTTAAGGTAATCTACCTGCAATTTGAAGTATTTATTGCAAAATCATTCAAAATGAAAGAAATAAATTCAAATGTATCAAGGAAATTGCATTCAAAAGGCATATGTATTTTTGGAGAAGCATGCAAAGGAAGTTTGGAGAAAGCAAAGCAATTCAATGTTTCGTGGTTTGAAGAAAAAAAGAAGATTGAAGTGGATTCAAAGCGAGCTCTAGAAGTTGGATATCTATCCTATTCTTCATTGGCAATTACAGAGGTATTCCTACTTAAAAAATATTTCACTTTTTTGCTATGGATAATTCAAAGGTTGTGAAAATTTTGGATAGATTGCAAGTCAATTTGAGGAAATATTTGAAAAATCTATTGGAAGAGTCAGTTGCATTCTATTGTATCCCTCCTAGAGTGTTGCCCACTGAAGATATTTATGCATACATCTATAGTAAGATAGCAGAAGAGTCAGTTGGTGCATTCTATTGTATCCCTCCTAGAGTGTTGCCCACTGAAGATATTTATGCATTCATCTATAGTAAGATAGAGGAAATGTCACCAGTTCAGTTAAGTATTCTAGGAAAGAATGAATTAGAATAAAATCATGATGCTTACAAAATTTTAGTTGAGAAGAAGTTGGATGTTTGGCGGAAAGCCCCTCTGTTTGAATTCGATAGGAAGTTTATTCAAATGGTTTTGAGAAAAATTCATGATGAATCATTGTGGATTGATGAAGCACATTTGATTACCAGAGAAGCAATCAAAGATGTAACTAGTTTGTGTTCCTCAGACCAGTTCCCAAACCAAAGGTTGTGAATGAACAAGAACAATTGAGGTGATTGGTGTGACTCTCGAAGGAAAGAGCTTATTTTTAGAACAATTAAAGATCTATTCATTAGGTATGCTGTGAAGGTTATTGGTCACAAAGTTTGCCTACCTAGTAATGACCTCACAGTTTCTACTGCTGCTGTACACACCGCTATTGATATGGTTAGAAGAGGTATGGATTATGACCTGTGTGAGCTACTTTGAATACATCTTTTGAAGAACTTGAAAGAAATAAAGAAGAGAAAGAAGAATACATTTTGGTATGAAAATTTGATTATCTTCTTAAACACTTTTACTTGAAAGATTTATCAGTAATAGGAAGGATAGAATGGAAAAATACAAAACCTATCACCATCAGATTAGGAATTTCATGATAAATCTTGGTGTTTTGGATGCTTAAGAGATTTCTCTTGTTGCATTCTTTGGAACATTCCAAATGAGGATGAACAAAAGACCAAAGATTCCAAGAAGTGTAACTGAAAGGTACTATGAAAATATTAATTTCCTAGTTTCTATGAATTTCTATTATATGGAAGTAGTTGAATCTAGATTGGTGTGGATATCTGAGTTAGATTATGAATTTTTTGAGGTTGAGATTGACCATTATGCAAGAATTCTTTTGGAAAGCCCTAAGAATCCCAATGTAGAAGGTACCTCTGGTAGTGCAACTAGAACAAGGAAGAAGAGAAAGAGTGTTGTCAAACAAGAAGTTGTAGAAGGAAGTGAATTATAGAAAGCTCAACATGAGCATGAAAGCATAGAAATCCAAGGAGATTTGAAAGAATTGTATAAGGTTATTCCCGGTGCTAACTTTGATTCATCTGTATTAGTTGTGGAAAATATCAGAAACATGATTAATTCTTTGAAGGTCTATATCTCTGGACTAGAAGTGCGTGCTAGAATTAGGTCCACAAAAGAAAATCTAGAAGATATCAAGAAGAAATGTGAAAATGCACATTGTAGAGTGATGAAGGAATTGGAGAGTGTATAGGTTTGTGAGGAAGAGGCTTAGGAATTGCTTTCTTTCTGCCTAAATTGGCCTGGCAATACACTAAATACAAGAGATGAGATAAGGAAGATTGAAACTCGGATGAGCACTCATGCAAATACGTACAAATTTGCAAAAGATAGAGATAATTAAAGATGGTCCTACATTGTGCAACTTTAGGACAAATTATTTTCCTTGCAGGATCAAAGAAAAAAAGTGATTAGGAAGTTTGTGGCGCTAAGAGATATGGTTAAACTCATGCACACTCCTATATCTAGTGATCTAGATAGTATTGGAAACTTATCAGAGATTAATCTTAACCGTAATACTTTAGAAGATGGTGTAGAGTCCTTGAATAAGCTTGAAATATTACACAAGACTCAATTGTAAGTGCAAGAGGTGCATGAGAAGAAGGAAAAGCTTCATGGAAAGGCATTCTGGAGAATCTCAAAGGTTCCTCATCTTCAGGTTGATTCAAATTTCTGTGTTCATATATTTTTGGTTATTTTTTTATGCATACACATATATACCAGACCCCATCCTTTTCCATTGATGTCAAAGAGGGAGAGATTGAGATAGACAAAGGATTTTTTTTTTTTTTTGAGAAGAATAGTTTTGATAGGGGGAGTATTCAGTTGCCCTATATCGAAAAAATGTTTTTGACATACATGTTGCCATCAATGCCAAAGGGGGAGATTGTTGGAATTATGGAGCCTTGCAATATGAGCATGAAGTGTATATGGATTGTGTTGGCTGTTCTTGTGTTTCCATTGATGTCAACATGGTGAAAACTATACGTGAAGTTTACTTAGTTAACTGGAAGTTGTTGTCTACTAGTAGTGTTCTTTTCTGATGAACTAGTGTGTTGGTTTTTGAGTCCGGAATTCACCGCAAGAAAATATATGAATCTAATCTCTTAACCATGTTATTATGTCTCATTTAGACAACTATATCCTGGATCTTAAGAAGTTTTGTGTGGTGAACAAAAATTTATCATCGATAAAGTTTATCTCTGTATTCTATTGTTGTTTCTTTGCTCAACATATCAGTGTGGGAGACTCTGCATTTTCTTAAGGAGAACATTCTAATGTTGCGGTTCTAATGGTAGTCTCTATGATGGTAGTATGATGAGAAATTGATGTAATATCATATCCAGAAGATGTCTTCTTTGAGGATTGCATTTTGGTTTGTAGTTTCTATGGTTAAGTCCTAGTCTTGGTTGACCTAACGTATGACATACAATAAGAAGACTTTATGAATATTAGCCAACCTAATATAATGCACTACATGGACAAAAATATTTTAAATCATACATGGTGTTGACAAGAGTGTTGATTATTTTGCTTTCATCTAATTAGGTCGACCTAATTGATGAATGCGATATACTTGTATATATATATGATTATTTGAAGAGGAAAATGAGAGAGAGAGTGTGGTGTGTGTGAAGAGGAAGTGTAAGGTGTGAATATGGAAGGAGAAGGAAGAGAAGTATGGTGAAGTGCGAAGAGGATCAAGGGATAGGCGAAGATGCGAGCCTAAATGCTTTATCAATTGAGGATCAAAACAAAATTATTGAGTGATTGCTGTGAGAGGTAGTAATTCTTATTTAGAGCTTCATTCAAATTGAACCCTGCACATAGAAGGTGTATTCTATCAATTCATACTTTTGGCAGTGAGCCACAATCTTTGTATCTTGGCGGTTAGCCATCTTTTGTATTCAGGTTGTGAGCCTTTCAAGGACAACAAGTCCTGACAACTTGAGCCCTATAATATCTTGTATCCAAATATAATATATTGTGAGTTAATCCTCATGGTGGTTTTTCCCATTTTGGGTTATCCATGGGGTGATCCCACAAAGCTAGTTTACAATTTTTGGGAGATTCTGATTTTTGCTGAAATCACATATTTTTAGAAAATATAATGATTTAAGCCTTAAAAATTTCCATCTAAAGCATTCCAATTGAAGAGGATTTGATCAAACTTACCTTAGATCAAACCCCCTTGGATAGAACCCCGCTAGTTTTAAACCATACCTATACCGAAGTTTCCTTTACACCTATCAAAATGCTGATAAAAAACCATTTTTGATTTACCTTTTGGGGGATGAAATGAATTCATTTAAAATTTATTTTTTATTATTATATTTATTTTTTTATTTCTTGTCAATGTAGGTTTTTCATCGAAAATCAAGCTCTTTGTTCTGCACATGTGGAAAAATACAAGATTATCAATTTTTTTTTTGAAAAATATGAGTGCACTAGATATTGAAGTCCTTGATCCAACAAAAAGAAAAAAATGAATTTTGATACATACAAAACAAGTTGTATTATATGGTTTTCCTATGTTTGAATTGTAATTGGTTTGACTTCAAAACTTGATTAAGGAAAAAATATTCAATAAAACACTATGAAACCAATTGGAAGCACTATATATCATAGTTACAAATCTAAATTCAAAAAAAATAGAATTTTATCCTTCTTGGAAAAAAAGTTATGTGTTATACGGTGAACATCACTCCTTAAAAATGGTGTTTACTGAAAAAAACTAGTTTTCAAAGGAGATGGAAAAAGAAGTACAATCTGATTCCGAATTTAAAAAAATAAAATATTTAGAATCTACAAACAAAATTCCACAAATCACTAGTTTGTATCATCTTCAAATTCCTCATGGTTTAGCCACTATAGGTTCCCAAAAGTGAAGATTTAGTTATAAAAAAATAGTTCAATGTCTAGTTTGGCCAAAAATTTTAAACCAGTATTATGGGATCACCCCATGTAAAAATCCTGGTGTTCATGTGTGTTGGTGCATTGATTTGTTTTTATGTTCTCTCTTCCTGATTCATTCATAATTATGATAATGTTTAGATGGATTTTATTTGAATGGTTTTATGGAATACTGATTCACCCTCGCTCTCAGCATTCCGGATATTCAACAAATCATGATTATGAGACGATACATCTTAATTCACATTACTTCATATCTCAAATTAAGATCCATTCATCTATGGTAAATGTTCTTGAATTTTGAATCAAGTTCACATTGATTCATATTTTAGATTGAAATCCATTCATTATGTTCAATATTTCTAAATATTGCATAGTATTTGATCCCATCAATTGGTTTCAATCATAATTTAATACTGGCATCAAACTATGCTGTTAGTCTTTAGATTCATTCATTTGGATCATCCTCTCCTTAGGGTAAATATTTTTTCTATGGTTTTTCTCTTTATTCTCTTTTGTGAGGTGCACTCACTTTGGGTTTTTTTAATATTGTATATGGATACCTTATATGTCTTGTTTGGTCAAGAGCCATTATTTATTAACCAAAATACACTTAAGGGGGATGTTGGTGTAATTAATTATTGTACCTTATATTAAGTTTATTGAATTAATTAATATTCTTTAGTTGGGAAAATTTTAAAAGAAGATGACATGAAAGCTCTTGTTATGTCTCTTGATTGAAGGGATTCTTTTCTACCTCTACCTTGTTCATATTATTGATTATTAATAGTTAGGTACCACATCTCTTTCATCAAGATTAATTCACTTGACACCTTTACTCTTATAATTGGGTTAGTCTTCTAGCTCATTGCTTTCCTATATGACACTTGTCACTTTCACTGTTTGTTCATGTTTGAAGTGTATACATTGTATTCTATTTTAATATGTAAATAATATAAAATAATATCATTCCAATATCTATAAGATAAATTAGTTTCAAGAAATCCATTTTTTAAAAATGACACATTTTCTCCAATTCTTTTTATTCGTATTATTTATGTAAAATATTTTTTATTTATTAAAAATAGTTAATTATTATTTTGTAGGATGATTAAAGGGTTATATTGGTAGTCCAATTGATATTTTGTATTGCAAAATATTGCAAACCTATTTGAACAATATTTGAATTTGGGACTTTCTATTGCTAAGAGTTACAACTTACATGTATATCTAATGTGTGCAATGTAAAAAATGGCCACAACACAACACATTGAAAATAGTGTTAATGCAGTAAGAGCAATGTAATATAACAAAAAATGTGCAACTCTTCTATTAATACTTAGAAAAGTGTGGATAGTGACATTGATATTCTTTCTTAGTATCACTTATTTTAAAACTTGTAGAGAATATTTAATGTAGAGCCACCTATGCAAAAAACCCAATCAAGTTTTTTTCTTGTAAAAGTTTATATTACTTTAAGAGGATGAGGTTGAGATTGCACCCCAAATAACTTTGGAGGAATAGACACCCCTCAATCCTTGACACTTAGCTAAAAGAGGTTGGTTACTCATACATTTATGGTTCATTCTTTTGATACCAACAAGTTGCAAAATTGATTCATGTTTTTTATTTTGTCATAAAAAAATTGATACTCAAAGATTATATATAATTTATATAAATAATTGAAGGAGAAAAGCTAACAAACTAATATAGAGGGTGGATCATGATCATCCTACTTGAAACCCTAATCAAATAGATTCTCAATCCATATTGATATCATTTTAACTCATTTTACTTCTCTTATTAGATACAAGCTACCGATCATCCTCTAAGGAAATGAGGGATTATTTTAAACATCAAATCATTTATTTACTACTTTTATGTGTGTCTCATTTAAAAAAATCAAATATCATATTATATTTTTTTAATAAATAATTATACAATAAAAATAATCATCCAACTTGAAACCCCTTCAAATAGATTTCTAATTTTAATTAACATTCTTTATCTCATTTACTTCTTTTGTTCTACAAGTCTATCACCTTCCTAATAATTTAAACATCATTTCATTTAACATTTAAAAATATATTTTTATTAATAAAAATAAAATAATAATTATAATCTTTTTTGATGAATAGGTGTATATATTATCATTTATAAAATAGTGCTATATATATTCACAATAAAAAGATGGGTGGAAAAAATCACACAACAAAAGCCCAAATGGGACAGAGCCTAGAACAAAACACAATTATAAAAATTTGCTATACAGTGAGAGAAAGAGTGCTAGGGGGAGAAGGAAAATCCATGCCATCCAGTTTACTCTATACATTGATCAGGTTTGAGTACCCGCAAGAAGGTCCCACCTATCATTATCTTCATTATCATTACCATCTTTTTTGTCTTACAGAATTCCAAATAAGAGAAATAGCAAGAGCCAGCTGAAGGACCTTGCTAACGTTTGGCTAGTCAAAAGTCCCATGACCAAAAGCCGAAGGAGAGACAGACCAATATCTTGACTGTGATCATCCTCATTGAACACGATCTCTTCTCATAAGAGGCAGGGAGCTTGAGAATGAACATCCCAATTGCCATGAACAAACTGACTAAAACTTCAACGATGTCCATGAGATGAGGACTGACTTCTACTAATGATGAAAAACTATTATCATTTTTATATATGAATAAGATATAAAATTAAAGAACCGAGAATCCACTTAAACCAATAGTAAAACTTGGTTGCAATATTGACACTCAGAGAATAAAAATACTTACAGCTTCATGCTATTCACCAAAATAAAGTACTTATAGTAGAATAAAAGACTACACACAACCTGGACTTTTAAAATTAACATATACTTAATCATACATTCAATTTTTCAATATTATTTATTGAAAATTGCAAACTGATAATATTTTTATTGACTAATTACATATAGCAATGAGTAACTGTTTTATAGCGACACAGTCTTGCTGGACAGTAAAATAGCAGATCGCACCTCTAAAAAGCCTGCACCAAAATTAGTCAATTGTTTACATCTAAAACCAACAATAACCTTTACAAGAATAACACTAGCTTATAAATCTTTTTTTTTAAACAGCAACTAGACATATATCACAAAAAGAAAGTCAGAATGCTGCGCTCCAAATTTGAGATTAATCTCTGCCAATTTAAGCTGCACCCAAACTGAACATTGGAACTCCAGTGAACTGCATGATCACAATTTTAGCAGCTTTGCCAGCATCACAAATCTAACAAAAAATATCATCACAATTTTAGTCATTGAATTTTCTAATATTTAAATAAAAAAACAGAAATATATAAAAAAGCAGATATATATGATAGATATGAAATTTCTACAGCATGAATTGCTTATGGATTTGACTGAGTGAAATTTCCTTTTCATAATTTCACATCAAATTCTATGATCCATTATCTAAAAACAAGACAAGACACCAGAAATTATATGATCTATCATTAAGAAGCCAAAAATAAGAAAAAAGAGAAATGAATCTATTTTTAAATTTCTAATAATAGACCAAAGAATTTGATTGAAGATGTTAAGAAATAAGGTGCACAATCATATCCAGAAACAATCCATGCCAACTTTACCAAAATGTAAATAAAAGGTTTGCTTCAAAATGGTAAAGAGAATGGGTAATGATGATTCCTTGGTTTCACAAACAAAAGTTTTAGAACTCCGTTGAAGCAAAATCATGGGTAACCTGATAATCATTAAACTTAATATTGAAGAGTGAAATCAAAATCTTCTGCCTCTATCACTGCTTTGTAAATGGGGGTACTGGCCCTTCCAGTCTTAACATAATAAAAAAAGAATGAAATATCAATGAATTTAAATACCCAGATAATTCAAATAATTGAGAGCAGTGTCGTTGACTTTAAAAGTTTGGAAAAAAAAAGAATTCCAGAGGCAGTAATCAAACGACAAGAAAGAGAATGTTTAATGCGCGTAAAGATGACATTGAACTCGTCAAGGAAAAAAAAAAAGCCAAAATCTGTTGTTTGTTATATAATATTTCAAATAACAAACAACAAACTGTGCCCATAAAACCAAAAATATCCAGATCAGTGTCATCTTTCCTGCGCATCAAACACACCACGTCCTTGCTCTTCTCCGCAAAGAAAATCCAAACATTTAGCCAACAAGAAAGACATTTTTAGAAGCAGATCTACAAGAGTGAATATCTTACACATATTTATTGATATTTATAGCTGGTAATCCACAACTAATCTGCTCATACAATGTGTGATTCAGTATTTTTCAAAGAAATCATGACATTTCAATATGATTACCTACCCATTCAAGTCAAAAAGGCCTGGTCCAGTCTGGACATTTTCTTGGGAACATTTGATTTGTAAGAACATACATCAAGCAGATGATGACAAGGCATGCATTATTTAATAAATAATTCATCGACCGACAGTACTGTTAATGCTTGGTGGAGGACCCCAAGCAGTAAAGCCACTGAGAATGTGTTGCTTATGAGCTGGATTGCATGTCTTACTTTTCAGCTTGCGTACGATGTTCTGTCGGATAGCACATACGACTTTTCACCTTTGAATACACTCATTTTCTCCTTGTTAAGGAATGTACTCTGTCTAAACATCATAATGCACAGTAATTAATTAATAAATGTACATTCTAATGGCACTTCATTATGTAGTGTTCAGCGTATAAAGACATCTGGGTCAGTTATGGGATACCGTGCAGGTTGATAATTTAAATACCCTGTTTGAAGAGTCAAAGTTAGACAAAACTGCAAACTTCATCCTCAAAATACACTGCAGAAGGGCTGATCTCGAACGGAGTTTACAAACTGTCTAGGGCCTTTCTGTGGGAGGCTCTTGTGCTGTCCTTGGGTCCCATAGGCTTCTTTGGCCCGTAGACATCATTAAAATATTTCATTTGATTTCAATGCACATCAAGACATGAGCTGTATGACATTTAACCCATGTCATTAATTAAAGCTCCTGCCTTTTTCTAGGATTTTGTACTCCTAAAATATATCCTACATTTTTTATTGTAAACACTACAAAGAATTACCTATAATGTTGATTTTGAATGATTTCAAATTTTTTTATAAGAATTTATTTGATGAGTTTATTTTTTAAATTTAAACTTTAAACTTTATATTATTGAATGTGATGTTATGTGCGTATTTTTGTTGAGGTGTTATGAAATATAAAGAAAAAAAGTCTAATAATTATACATTAAGTCATGATTTCTGGTTCATTATGATTAACTATTTTTTGGATGTGACTTGTTCTTATAATTTCATTTAATTTAATAGTTAGTAATAATAGCTAATGTTAATAACTTTGATTAATAGTACTCTAGAATTCAACCACATGGCCTTTTAATCTATCAATGTACTCATAACTATTCCACCTCTCTTGACTTTTGGGTACTCTTCCCTACATATTACTTATAAAAACAATTAAAATGCTTACTACATGATCTATAATTAAAAACCAATCCCTTGTTAATATTCATCATTTATGAAAATATAAGCTAAGAACCAATAAAATGAAAGCAACAAGTTATAATGCTATGCACACATGGCTACACATTATTTGTTTTCTTCCACGTGACTTGTTCCAATAAACTCTTTTTATTTAATTGTTAGTAATAATAGCCAATATTAAGAACTTTGACTAATAACACTATATTATTAAAATATGTAGTCTTTATTGACATCACATGATTTGTTGATTTTTTAGATGTGACTTATTCTAATAACTTTTTATTTAATTGTTAAAAATAATAGTCAATATTAAGAACTTTGAAGTCACAACTATTATTCTATAGCATTAAAATATATTATATTTTACTGTATCAATGCACTTATAGCTATTGGGCCTCTCTTGACTATTATGTACTCTCCCCCATATATTAATTATAAAAAAAATACATACTATAAGGTTTATAATAACATAGCAATCACTTGGTATGAATAATTTATCAAAACATAAGCTAAGAACCAACAAAATGAAAGGAAACAAGTTATCATTCTATGCACATATGACTATGTAGGAGGAAGATGAGGTAGATCATCCTTGCAAGTAACCATCTACATGGAGTATTTTCCAAAGGAAAAATCATGGGTCTCCCAAATATTATACGAATCCTACATGACAAGTATAACATCACAATCTTGTTGGATGCACACGACAATAGAGAGGGGGTTAAATCAGTTGTACCTTAAAACTTCAAAACCCTCACAAACATTCAGATCCACATTAATCCAGTTAGCCCTTAATATGTTAACGTGATTTATCATGAAAGCAAATAACAAAAACTGAAACACATCAACACCATGCACAAAGGAACATCAAATTTATATGGAAAACCCAAGATGGGAAAACCATGACGAGGATTAACTCACAATATAAATTAACAGATCAACATTGAATACAAGAGGACTCACTACCCAAAAGAAAGAAAGGCTCATTGTTGGAATAGAGAAGAAGATAAAGAGGATTGTTACAATGAGAAATCCATCTCAAAGCAACAAAAAAATCTACCACAACATCACCAACACCTTCGCAGTCTTTCTAAAGAATTTTAGACACCTTCTACTCACTACATTAAGTAATCTAAGACATGAAAGCTCACACTGCACTTCTTAAATTCACACCCTACAACTCTGCAATTTGCATCACTTGCATCATAATCATCTATCTTATCATCCTTCAACAACTCAACACTTATTTATATCATCTTCAACCTTGAAAACATTCTCCAAGTTCGACTATGCACCTCAACTATGCAAATTCAAATTAGGTTAGCACCAAAACATTCTTGTGGTGGAAAAGAATGAAGGAAGACCACAACACACCTTATATAGGACCTAAATCCACTCATACACACCATGCCATGCTTCCAAAAACATTAACGCATCTTCACAATTAGTGTAAACACCTAAGGTTGACTAAACCTATGTTAACACCATCAACATTTAAGCACACACTTCCTCAAATTTAAAGATGACTCGTGGAAACTATGCAACAATTGAATACAATCTAGAATATTCCACAGACACCATGGAAACCAATAAATTCCTTCACAACAACTTTCACTTGGAGAATGTACACACCCAGTACATTCAAACAACTCTGTCATACACTACAACTCAAGAAATTGACTTATAAGGCACCAAACTATGGATACATTTATCTAAAGAAAGATAAGCATGGACTATCATCACCCTTTTAGATCTGCAAGACTTGAAACCACTCCACAGAGAAATGTAGAGCAGGAACATTTCTCCCAAACACCTTTGCAATACACAATTCACACACTGGTGAACACAACTTCCTCTACATAGAAACCTAGCACACCAAATTCTAAATGCAACACCTCAACATATCTAAATCAAAAAGAATATCTTCAACCTAGAAGAATTGCACGGAGCCAAACTAGAACACTACTTTTCCACTCATAATACACTACAACACATTGTTTCCTCTTTTATTCAATTTTCTCAAAAGCACTTGGAAACCAAGCACCAACAACATACCATCAAAATATTCAGTACTTCCTCATCACTACCAATCCAACTGCAACATAACAACTCAATCATACATCCATAGATAGAAGCTTATCAAAGCAACACTAGGAGTTGACACTAGTAGCTTATTAATAAAAACATAATGTAACTAATCAAAGAATCATCAAAGACAACACCAACTCAATACCAACTGCACATACTCTTGCAACAATCTCTTGCTCATACAATTGACATCAACCAACTCAACACTAATCTGCTCATACTTGCAACAATCTCCCTCTTTTTCATTGATGGAAACACATGATGTGAAAAAAAATAACCACAAACACAAAATCTCTGATCCATACCTTTTTCCTTTTCTCTTTTCTCCCCCTTGCACAAATAACTCATTACACTCTCTACCCCTTTGGTAAATTTATCTCTAGAAACTTATCTTTTTCACATGTCTCGTTCTCCCCTTTTGACATCAATGGAAAAGGAAAAAATATTTGCATCATTCATTCTCATCCTTTGAAATTAATCATACTATGTACCACTTCTCTACAACTTCCTTTCCTTTACTGTATTGCATACTCCCCGTTAGGAGCACACACCAAACTTTATCAATCAACAACCACTGCACATTGACAAAACCCACTCATCTTGATTGCAACAACCAATAAAGTGCCGCTACCTACTCCCCTTGAGAGGTAGCCACCAACATCATTTCAAAAAAAAGAATGAATTTCTTGAGATCCATTAGACTGATGCATCTTCTTATGCATCTAATTCAAAGGAGGGGAAATAACCCCAAACTTCTCCTGGAGATACTCAAAAGTATCCTTAGGAAGAACCTTAGTAAATATATCAACAACCTAATCCTTTGTAGGCACATATTCAAGCTTCACTTCATTCTCTACAACCTTCTCTCTCAAAAAGTGATACCAGATTGAGATATGTTTTGTCCTTGAATGCATTACCAAATTCTTTGAAATATTGATCACTTGTATTATCACAAAATATAGAATTTGGTTCATCATATACCACCCTAATATCCTTTAATGTTTTCCTTGAATCCAAAAAACTTGTGTGCAACAAGATGTTGCTGCAATATATTCTGCCTATGATGTAGATAAAGGCATTGAATCTTGTTACTTACTCATCCATGACACCAATTTGCATCCAAGAAAGAATGCACCACCACTTGTAAATTATTTTTCATCTACACAACCAACCTAATCTACATCTGTGTAAGCACTCAAAGTAAAATCAGTATCCTTTGGATACCATAAGCCATGATTTAGAGTGTCCTTCAAGTATCTAAATATCCTCTTCACTGTTGCAACATGTGACTCTCTAGGATCTTCTTAAAATCTAGTCAAAAGACAAATTGCATTCATGATATTTGGTCTAGTAACAGTTAGATATAACAATCCTCCAAGCATTGATCTATACTTGCTTTGATCAACCTTAAGAGATTCATCATTATTTCTTAGCTTGCAACTAGTAACCATAGGGGTACATAATGATTTAAAATCTTCCATTCCAAACTTCTTCAACATTTCTCTGACATACTTTGATTGTGAAATGAAAATACCTTTATTTATCCAATTGATTTGTAGTCCAAGGAATAAATTCATCTCCCTAAACATTGACATTTCAAATTCCTTTTGCATTTATTTTGCAAAATTCTTACACATAGCTTCATTTCCTCCAAAAATAATGTCATCAACATATACAACCATAATCAAGATTTGATATTTTTCAACTTTGAAGTAAAGATTGCTATACGTGGTACCTTTATTAAATCCTTGTTGTAATAAGTACCTATCTAACATTGCATACCAAGCCTTGGGAGCTTGCTTCAATCCATATAATGCCTTCTTCAATATGTAGACCATATCTGGTTTATCTGGTAACTGAAATCCTTTTGGTTTATGTATACCTCTTCTTCCAATTCACCATTCAAGAAAGAAGACTTCACATCCATCTGATAATCTTTGAAATCTTTATGTGTTGCAAAATCCAAAAACATCTTGATAGCTTCCATTCTTGCCACCAGAGCAAATGTCTCCTGAAAGTCTATTCCTTCTACTTGTGAGTAACCTTTAGACACAAGCCTTGGATTGTTTCTTACCACTTCTCCATTCTCATTTATTTTGTTCTTGAATACCCACTTAGTTCCAATCACATTCTTGTTTGTTGGTCTTGGGACAAGTTCCCATGTCTAATTCTTCTTAATCTGCATCAGTTATTCTTCCATAGACTTGATCCAATACTCATCCTTGTATGCTTCAATCACCGTTTTCAGCTCAAATTTAGAAATTAAACATAAATCTACCTATTCTTCAGTAGCTTTCCTTCTTGTTAGTATACCTTTGTTCTTATCACTAATGATATGTTCTTCAGAATGATTCTTCTACACATACTTAGGAGTTTTAGAAGCCTTTTTTGGAGCTTCTTCCTCTTTAATTTACACTTCTTTTTCTTTATATTTTTCTTCTTCTTTGCAAGTAGACTCATTTGATTCATATCCATCTATTACCACTAAATTCTTTTGTGGGTCTTCATCAACCTTGACACTTGCATTCCCAACAATTTTTCTTAGCCTCTAGTTGCAACAACAATAAGCTTTTGTTTTAGTAGAATATCCAAGGAAGATACCTTCATCAGACCTTGCAACAAACTTCCCTAAGTTTTCTTCATCCCTTCTGATATAACATTTTCTTCCAAACAAAAAAGTAATTGATAGTAGGAATCCTTCCATACCATAGCTCATAATGAGTCTTTGTGTTGTTTTCTCTTTCTTGCACTCTATTAAGTATATAAACAACAGTATGAATTACTTCTTTCCAGTAGACTTCTAGTAGATTTTCTTCTTTCATCATTATTCTTGTATCTTCTTAAACAATGCTATTCTTTATTTCAATCACTCCATTTTTCTGAGGATTCCTAGGGGTAGATAAATACCTCTTTATTACATGATTCTCACAAAAGATATTGAACTCATTGAAGGTGAAATCTCCACCTCTATTAGATCTCAAACATTTTATTTTCATATCCATTTCATTTTCAAGAATAACTTTGAATTCTTTGAACTTATCTAGGGCTTCTAATTTTTCTTTGAGAAAAGTAACCCATGTCATTCTAGAATAACCATCAATCAATAGCATGAAATACCTGCAAACTTGAAGACTTGTTACTGTGGTAAGACCACAAAGATTTGTATGCACCAATTCCAATAGTTTGGTAGAAGATTATTCTTTGACTTTGAAACTTCTTCTTGCTTTCTTTCCAATTTGACACTCTTAACAAACAACATTGATAGGCTTTGTCATCTTTGGAAGATCTCTCACAACTTGAACTAGAATTCTTCTCACTAGGCTATCAAAATTGATGTATCCATCATCCTAAAACCTAAGATTCTATCCCTTGCTACACATTTTTCCAACACTTAAAAGGTTATGCATTAAACCTTTAACATAGTAAACATAATTAGTATTATGCTTTCCATCAAAATCGATTGAAAATTTTCCACATATCTTAGTAGATGTATCATCACCAAACCTAAAAAGTACTCCATATTTTTCAAGTTTAACAAACTTACACTTATCATTGGTCATATGATTAGAGCATCCACTATAAATGATCCAGTAGTTCTTCTCCTATCTAGCATGAAAACCAGGCACCAAAGTGCCTTCAATTTGAGCACTTGCTTTCAGAGCCCTTTCCTTCACACATCTCTCAGATTTAGAAAAAATAGTTTGATCTTTCAAATCCATGAACAAGCATTCATTATCCTCCTCATCTCCGTAATTAGATTCATTATCAGATATACTTGCATATTCTCTAACATAGTAACTTTTCTTTAACCATCTTACCTTTGTTCTCCCTATTTTTGTTATTCAAAGCCATGTTTGGAAATCTAGAAGCATAATGACCTATCTTTCCACAATTGAAACATTTGAAAGGAATCCTACCATTGTACTTTCTAGTACCCTTTTTCATTTTTCTCACAAATTTAGATTCCACATCATCAAGATCCTCCTAGGTTGATTCCACAATCTTCTCTGATATGCCAGTCTTAAAAGTAGTTTCAAATTTTGCACCACTTGTACCAAATTCTCTCATTTCAAAAGTAGTTAAAGAACCATGATAAAACTAATCTCTAGTACATTGATTCAAATTTTGTAATTCTTCAATAGCAAAAAATTTATGACTATAAGATTTAGGAAGAGTTCTAAGTACCTTCTTTACCACTTCTTTTTTCAGTTCTCCACCAAGACCTCTGATACTGTTGACAACTTCATCCACCTTTTGCAAGTAGCTTGTAATGTTTTCATCCTTAGACATTCATAGGGTCTCAAACATGATCTTCAAATTTTGCATCTTATCTTGCTTGATCTTATCATCTCCTTCATAAATGCTTTCTAACTTCACCCAAATTTCTCTAGCAATTTTTTAGATTCATAACTTTCACCAATTCAGAATTAGCAAGACCACTTAAGAGAGCTTACCTTGCTTTACCATTGATTTCATAGGCCTTGATCTCATCATCAGTGCTTAGACTGCTTTTAGGAATAGTATATCCTCTCTCAATAGATTCTTCTAAGGAACCTTTCTCTAATACCAATTGTTGAATGCACAAGACAAATTTTTGGAAAATGTGCCTCAAACTTAGTAACATGAAAACTCCTGAAAGAGCAAAATCGGTGAGACCCTCAGAATGTCTTACTGACTAGCAGCTGTGTTCTAAACGTCTGAAGAGCTCAAATTGGCGTGACTTTGGAATTGTCTTGCCGACGAAAGTCATCAGCAAGACATGGCTATATGTGTGAAAGTTATAACTCTTTCCATCCTAGCAGATATCTTACCGATGGGTTGGTTCCTGGTGATCATCGGGGAGACTCTTGGTAATGAGTGGCATCAGGGAGAGACGTGAACCTTCAGAGTGACTCATTCTGACAGAGTATGTCTTGCCAATGGTTTTACACACGAATGTCATCGAGGTGACATGAAGGCTCAATAAGAGTCTAAGTGACAATGTTTGTCTCGCCGATGGATTTACTCATGATGTATATCATTAAGACCCTTAGCGACAGTGGATGTCTTGCCGATGGATTTGTTCATGCTGAATGTTGGGGAGACTCTTACCGATGGACATATCAAAGTAACATAAAAGTTATAGAAGAGTCTTAGCGATATAAATCTCTTGCCGATGGATTTGCGTTCGGTATGACTCTGGCCAATAATACTTCTTCGGGGTAGCATGAAGTTCTATGAGAGACTTAGCAGCAGAGTATGTCTGGCCAATGGTTTTGTGTTCGGTGTGACTCTTGCTGATAAGGACAATTGGTTTTCTTGTGACATTAGGGAGACTTTATTTTCTATCGGTCTGACTTCATAGGATGTTGCCGATACCTTTGGTTTTGTCAATGGCTCTGTGATCAGGCATTTTGGCATTGGGGAGACATGGTCTAGTGTCTCACTGACATGCGATACAATTGAACATTTTGACCGAACGTTTGTCCTACATGGTGTGTTCTGAGCCAATGAGAGAAGCAAAAGGAGAACCATTGGCAGTTGAACTATTGTGACTGTTCCTGTGTGGAAGATCAACAAACCGTGAGCAAAATGACTATGCTTTGGAATGGTTGACGATGATGAACAGTTCAGGGGTGGAAAGTGTTGTTCAATTTTTGAACACGATTTGATCAGTATGTGAATTCATTGTATGATTATGAGAGCATTGTAACGGTGATATTTTGTACAAGGTTGATCAAGGAAATGTTGCTGCTATAAAAATTGACATAAGAAAGTGAAGTTCGATCTCTATATGTAAGTTTGTTTACTATAATACAAAGAGATTTTTCTTGGTGTGGTGGGTTTTTCTCCCGTAAGGGTTTTCCCATGTAAATCTGGTGTCCAATTGTGTATGTGCCCATTTCTCTTTTTTGTTATTCTTTTCATGTGTATCTTATTGAATTGTAATTGTAAAATTTAAAGTCATATATGCATTCTTCCCTGAGTTTTTGGCATTAGGAGAGTTTGTTCCGCACCTAAGCTTTCCTTACAAGTGGTATCATAGCCTGGCCAGTTGTGTTATCCTTGTGGGTAGGTTGGGTTTTTTGTGTCAATTCTGTTTAGTGCAAGTCTTGTAGAAGTC
>VDFB02000007.1:129398483-129484013 GCA_007258455.2 Sequoia sempervirens | reverse complement strand
TTAAGGCTTTCATCTTTAATTTATTTTGTTGGTGTCTCCATTTTTTTATCAAAAACTAATTTGTTTAGTATTTTTTATTTTATTTTTTAACTATTCATTGAAATTTCAAAAAAAAAATTATAAACTAGAATTCATTCTACACATATTCAAAAAATAATAATTTTCAATTATTTTTCAAAAATTATAGTAGCAGCATGGTCAAACTTATGCTTTTCAAGATGTGTCCACTTTGAAAATTAGTAAAAAATCATATATTCATGAAAAAATTATAAAAAAAAAATGGGTCCACACGACGTGATGTTAGCTAATTTCTCATTGAAGCGATTTTAAAAATACTAAAAAAAATTGACATTTTTATTTACCCACAACAAATGCTATGTTATGTTTTTTTAAAAAAATAGGACCAATTTGTGTGGGTAAATTCTTTTAATCCCTTAACTTCTACCACTTTCAAATAAAATTAGTAGTTTAGAAAGTACATTTGAAGCACTACCATCCTTGTTTTGGTTGCATCTTAAAATTTTGAGTGTAACTATCCTCAATTTCTCATCCAAGGTCAATATTTCCATATTTCAAAAGAAAAAAAGTGGCCACTTAAACCCTTATGTGGACCCTCATCTTTGTGCACTTAAGCCCCCAAGAATGTGTCTAGATGCACCAAGATCTTTCATTTCAAATTTAGTTGCATGTTAAGAATTTAATTCTGATATCATACCTTTCTATTTAACAATAAATAATATGCCATCAACATATAATGCAATAAATAGGAAACGATCATCATTAGTTTTATATAATAAATACAATGATCTAATTTAGAATGCTCAAATCCCAAAATCAACACATATGTATTGAATTTCAGGTACCACATCATAGGACTCTGTTTTAGACCATATAAAGATTTCTTCAATTTACAAACCAAATTACTTTTACCTTTCACCACATAATGCTCTAGTTGTTTCATATAAATATATGCTCCTCTAAGTCACCATGAAGGAAATTCATTTTCACATCCATTTTCTCAACCTTTAAATCCTAAGTAAAAGAAATATAAAGTAAGAATCTAATGGACATTATTTTTACTATAGGATAAAATATCTCACCATAATCAACACCCTCGACTTGAGAATAACCTTTCACAACCAACCTTGCTTTGTACTTCTTAATACCTCCATTTGAACCAATATTTTTCTTGAACATTCATTTACAACCAAAAAATTTTCATCTTTCAAGCAATGGTACTAGATCCCTTATATCATTCTTTTTCAAATTTATCATTTGTTCATCCATAGAAATATTCCAAGATTTTGTAGCATTCATACCTAATGCCTCTTCTATAGATCTAGGTTAATTTATCTTAGTATTACAAGAAAAAATACATCTCCAATCATTAGGTGAACACCTTTTAGGTGGTTTTCTATTCCTTGTAGACCTTCAAACAAGCTGAGTTGGAGGTTCTTCCTCCTCTTTTGAAGATTTAAAGCTAGATGAGCTATCCTCAACTTCTTGTATAACTAGGGGCCTTAATTCAAATTTTTCAGACATGGGGGAAGTTGTATCACATATTTCTATTTAGTTTATTTTGGATACAATGTAACAAAAGAAGACTTGGTTTCTCTAAAAATAACACTTCTACTATATATTACCTTCTATGCAACATGATCACAAAGCTTGTATCCTTTCACACAAAAATTTTATTCAATGAAGATATATTTCACAACCTTTTTCTCCAACTTTATTCACTTCTCCTTTGGTACATGTGCATATACCTCACGACCAAAAACTATAAGATGTTTCAATGAAGGCTTGTGACCCAACCATGCCTCTTTAGGTTTCCTATCAAAAAAATATAATGTAGGAGACTTATAATAAGGTAACAAGCAGCAAAAATAACTTCACCCCAAATTTTTTTTTTCTATAATATTACCACTCAGCATACTCCTATCTTTCTCCATCAATGTCTTGTTCATTATGTTTACAAATCCATTCTATTGTGGAGAATACATAGTTGTCTTTTGTCTCAAAATGCCACAATTTCTACATAATCTATCAAAATCACTAAAGAAAAATTCACCACTATTAATAATATTGAAACATTTTATTTTATTTCTAATTTGCAAATCAACCATTGCTTTAAATTCTTTAAAATGATTGAAAATTTTAGATTTACTCTTTAGAAATTATATCCATGTCCTTCTACTATAATCATCAATAAATGAAACATGATTTATGGCTTTTCTAAATGAAGGAAAATCTACATGACAAAACACATCATAATTGTAGTATCAAAAAAAGTATCCCTTTTTCCACACTTAATTTGGGAATAATTAATAATAAAATGAGCTTAATTATGCCTTAATTTAGTGTTGTAATATGTTTTTCTTATTCACATTAAGTTTAGGGTGTTTTTAAATTAAATGGACTTAATTGTGCCTTATTTAGGGTTTTGTAAGGTGTACATTTACACTTTCATGCTAATCTAGGGATTTATTAATTGATTGAGGTTAATTCGCCTCAATTGTTCCCTTTAATTCAAATCCAATCCTAATTAAATGCAAATTTCTAAGAGATAAATCTTGACATTCATAAATGACATTACACAACACTCAACTTTGGAATATGTGTGTCCTAAATAGGTGACTTAGGACCCATTTTCCATAGGGTGAATGGGTCCCCACTTAGTCCTAGGACCCTGATTTTACATAACATTTCACCTTATCTGATGTGTGTCCTAGGTAAGTGGCCTAGGACCCATTCACCCTATGGTGAATGGGTCCTCACTTAGACCTAGGACCACTCTTTTGCATATTTTTTTGGTTGTATTTTAATGATTTTAAATCCATAATTGAATGTCAACTTGTGATATTTGAGTTTTAGGAATTAATCTTAAGTTATGTATAAATACAAGGTTATTTCACTATGTTTCAACTAGAAGAATCTAAGCAATTTTCATGAGATCAAGCATTCATATTCAAAGCAAGGAGCAAGCAAGAGTGAAGTCTTGGAGTAGAATTATAATGTTTTTGTAGGTCTTCAAGCTTATTTTGTTGTCAAAGATCAAGTATTACTGAAGAGGTGATGATAGATACCTATAGAGAATCATGATGGATTCTAGGTTTTTGGAGAATCACTATGAGATTAGACCTAACCTAATGAATTATTTCCTAAGTGATTCCATCTTCTATGATCATTCTATTTTCAACCTAAAGAGAGGTATAGTCAGATTTATGGCTTATTAAGGGGATTTGAGGTCTCCTAAAGTAGGTTTTGTGCATTATTCATGTTTCATTTTAGGATCCTATTCTAACACATTTGAGTAGGGTTTCTTTGCATTATTAGAGATTTTAATCCTAGACACACTTAAGGTTAGGATTGCACACACATTTCATGTTTTAGATTTATATTTATCATCAAGGTTTAATTACCAAACTTGGGGTTTGACCAAGGCAAACCCCTATCCACCAACAAACATCAAATTTGTTTTGTAGATTATTGACATATCTTGATCTGGAAGCGGGGATTTCTAGTTACAGGAAGGAATTGCAGGTCTAGAGCTTTAAATTCATATTCAAAGTTTTCTAGAAAAGCCTACCATGACCCATTCACCATAGTGTGAATGAGTCCCTGTTAGGGTTACAAAGGCAGCAAATTTTCATAGTTTCTAAGCTTCAATTTCAAATTTAGAGTCTTCCAAGAAAGTCTACTAGGACCCATTTGCCATAGGGTGAATGAGTCCCTATTAGGGTAGTAGAAACAATTTTTTTTGACAAGTGCACAACATTTATTACCTTCAATTTCTTCAAAAAAATTACTATTTCCTTATGTTTTATGATAAATCTCTTCATTGAATTTTGTAGATCTAGGTTTAGAGTTGTTTTTTAATTTGAAATCTTTCTCGCCAAAGTATTACTTGACCTAGACCCCCATCTTAGCAAAAAGGGAAATTAAAAGATTCACACCCTGATTGTTATTTCATGGTGTGGATCTCATTTCCTAATGATGTGAAGAAAGATAGGACATCCTTTTTCCCTCTTTGGATTCACTTTTCCATTTTGGTACATTCATCCTACCCTATTTTTCTTTATTTCACTTTGGTGAACTTGACCTTGTACAGCAAAATTTTAAAAATTGGAGTCTTTTCAACCCTAGATCTTAGTCTTGCAATATTTTGCATTAGTTTCATTACATTTAGGGTTCTTTAATTTTACATTGCATTTGGGATAAATTTGCATGTTTTTAATTGCTTAAAATCACTAAAAATTAGAAAAATTGCATTAGATCTAAGTTTGTTTTGCATAGTGTTAACATTGAAATCATCATTCAATCATTTAGACTCATATTGCGCATTAAATTTATTCACATTGTTCATCATTCAACCTTAGTCAAAATTGTATTTAGAAGCCTAAAATTTGGAAAATTTGTTACAAAATTGTCTGTTACAAATGGGTATGTGCAGGATCATGATGGGCCAAAAGTGGTGATATGATGGGTATGTGTAGGGTATGTGGTTGACGAATTTTTTTACTCAAAATTGATGAAACAAAAGGGTTTTGAAGGAAATTCTCACCTTTCCACCAATATAATTATGCTTTACTTTGAATTTAATAAATTTATAATTATTATTCATTTTCTATTTGAATTCTGACTAAAGTCTGATTGATAGGCTGATTGAAAAAATCTATAGCTTTCAAATGGTATCATATTTTTTTGAATCTGAACATGTCACATTCTATGCTTTGCATACTATAGGATTAAAAAATGAATTTCATGAAGTTTTGACCAAGTTAATGTGGTCGACATATGAGTTTTTTATATTTTTAAAATTTGTAATAAAAAATTCATAATTAATTATTTACTTAGAAAAAATTACAAAAAAATATGCATCAAATCGGGACATGAGTCCTCTACTTATATCTAAAATATTATAAAAAAAATATTATCATTTTATTGTGGTTTGGTCAGACAAACACCTACTTATTTTTTCCTTGAAATTTAAGTACTACCACATTGAAATTTCAAATTTTCACCAAATAGATTTTATTTATTTTAAATAAACCTAGTAGTTTAGAAACTACATTCAATTTTCTATAGATTCTATTCTTACATATTTTGAAATAATATAGATAACTTATTCAAATTTTTATGTCAAGTTGCCTAACTCGATTTTTCTGAATTTTTAGCCCATAAGGGCCTATTTTTTTCCATGATGATCCTGCACATACCCAAATCTGAAACAACAAACACATAGGATCAACTCAAAAATAAAAGAGTCAAATTTAAAAACCCCTAATTTGGGACCCATTTTCCATAGGGTGAATGATTTCCTTTACAAAAAAAATCAACAAAAATTCTAAGTGATTTCAGACCTGAGAAGTAGTTTCCTAAAACAGTTTGTTGTTTGTATTCAATTTGTTGTTCATTTAGTTATATTTTGCAACACTTGGAAAATAATTTCTTGCATATTATAGTTAAAGGTAGCATTAGATTTCTACATTTTTCTTTCATTTCCAACATTATTGCATCATTAGATACGTTAGTTTACATTTTGCAATCATTAGAAAATGAAAACAAAAAACACAAAACATCAAACAAGACCCTTGGAGAAAGCATAGTTATTCGATTATGTCAAATATATTTTTCCAAGTTAGCTTATCCCTGAAGACTTTTAGTAGTGATGACTTTGACATGTTAGATGAAGCCTTTGAGGACTTCATATTGCAAGGTTCATCCACTAAGGCTTGTCATGACAAACTAAAACATAAATATGTTAACACAATCACACCTCAACTTATCATTTACCCTCCCTCACAACAACCTCAAGTTCAAAAAAAGCTTATGCTTATCCTAGAACCACCTAAAAAACAAGCCTTCACTTGACAATAACAATGCTTCATGACATACAGGTTACAATACTGTTGCTCACACATACAATACAAGGAACAATAGGCAACAACAAACCACTCTAATTTCATTACCTTTGCCTCAACCTATCTTGCCTAGTGCTCCTCGTTTACCTTTGAATAGTGGAAAGGAATATGATCTTGTTGAACAACTTAAGAATACACCCGCTAAGTTATCCCTATGGGATCTTATTCAAGCCTCACCAAATTCCCATAGTATGCTTCAAATAGCCTTGCAACAAGTTATGCTTCCTCCTAATATAAATTCAAATGATGTGGCAACACTAGTTCAAGGAATGAATGAGATTAATTTAGATATTTTTTTCACCAAAGAGAGTTACCCTCCTTGGAAGTTCAAAAATGACATGAAGCATTCATTATAATAGCCTTTATTAATAAGGTCATGATAAAGAGAACCCTTGTTGACAATGGTTCTACCCTTAATGTGTGTAGCATGAGCCTTTTGGAGAAGATTGATATGGATAAGAGTGGCATTTTCCTTGATTCTTTGTCTATCCATGGGTTTGAATATATAGGAAAACAACCAATTCGAGTCATCACATTACCTATTAAAGTTGGGAAGGTAACCTTGCAAACCCCAGTCCATGTTATGCCTCATGATCTTTATTACAATCTCCTCTTGGGGAGACCATGGATTCATGAAATGAATGTTGTACCTTCAACCCTTCACCGTGTAATGAAGTATGTTTATAACAAAAAAGTTTACATGCTCAAGGTTGATCCTGAACCTAAATTTTTTTTGCATGCCAAGAAAGAAAAACAAAGTCCTATGAAAACATTGATACCAACTACAAAAGTGGAGATCGCAAAAGAAGAACAAGAGAAGAACATTGATGAAGTCACTAAATTGTTAGAAGATGATTGGGGCTCCTTATATTTCACACTAAAATTCATGGGAGAATACAAAATTACAATGAAAGAAACTAAGAAATAAAAACAACCAATGGTAATGTCAATGTAGAATTTAAAAGAAACCTCACAAGCATCTACTTCATCTACTGTAGAAGAAGACACAAGTTATACAATGAACTTTGATGAATTAGACTACCAACAACCATTGAATCCAAAAGAAATGAAAAAGCTTTATGGAATAGGTTATGAACTTATGAAATAACTTGTTTATAGTAGAAAAAGATGTGGTGCTAGAGAACAAGGTATATGTGCCCCTATAGAGCCTAACAGGCAAGAAACAACTAGTGGTCTTGGGTATTTTCCTTTAAAAGAAACAATAGCCTCAAACAAACCTTCACTCAATGTCAACACCCTTACGAAATATTCTTCCAAGAAAACTTTAACTTTGGTACACATTGAATAGGTATATACTAAATGTGGGAATATCTCATTTGATAGGAAAAAAATTGATACTTTGTCTACTCATTATAATCAATAACAATAGATGTTTCTCTTTTCCATTTAATAGTTATAGGATCATAGCATACTCACTATGGCATGTTGCACATTCATTGCAAATCATTTCATTTTTGTAAGGAGTGACATATCATCATTTATCTAAGCTCATCCTTGTCCTACACTTAGTCGAGGCAAGGGGTTAGATAGCCTTGACCTAGCTTTGGCATTTGATGTTGTCCATTTGGATATTTGTCTGCCTTCCATATACACTCACTGAGATTGGGATGCAAACGACCTACTATAGGTTGACTCGCATGTGCCTTACTAGCATTTTTCATTTTTTTCTTTTTAATGTTTCTTTATGTGATTGCATGTGCGTAATGTGATCCTGTATACTATTTTGTTTGGTGTATCTCTCTCTACTTTTGTACATTCCTCTATATGTTTCTACATTTTTCTCTATGTCGTAAATTTTTTATCCTTTTTCATTTGTCTTGTTTTTTCCTTTTACGGATGATGCAAGGCATCAATACATTTAGGTCTCTTCCATGTTGACCTAAAAGGATTTTTCTTTATTTTTGATCTTTATGTGTCATTATTCTAGTTCTATGAGTATTTGGGGAATGATGACATTTCCAAGCTCTATAGAAACATTGTAGCAAAGATATATTGAACTTGAATCCATAGATCCCTTATGTATTTTTTGGGGCAACCCCTCCTTTCTTTTTTTCTGATGTAGCTTTATTTCAGAAACATATGACTTGGAATAGGGCTTTCTGAGGAAGCTCTCATATCATAGGAGTAAACGTTGGCTGCTTCAAAGAAATTTCTCACAACAATGGTGTTAGAAACCTCTTTAAAGTGGGGGCATATATTGATAATATCTTTCGACATTTTTCATGTTGCAATTTTATTTTTTTCTTGTGATGCGTCCTTTTCTTGGTGGTGTCATTGGGTTTGATTTCCCCCAAGATTGTGATATTTTTTAGCACACAAATTTCCTCTTAGTGGTGATGCAACACACTACATTCCCTAATTTGTGAAAATTTTACTCTTGATTTTTCCTCTCTTGGAGACATTAGGTATGATGATCCCTAAGAAGAAGAACTTACGTGGATGAAGCAAGATCCCCTTGAAAAAAACCATATATATATAATGTTCATGAGTGTTTAGCATAACACAGCTTGCTCACCTGTGGATCCTTTCCTAGCATTGTGACACCTAAATTTTCAAGGCCACCTAGCATAACACACCTTGCTCACCTGTGGATCCTTTCCTAGCATTGTGACACCTTATTGAACTTATTAGAGAGATAGCTTTGGTATGGTCAGTATCATGAGAAGTTGACACAAAGGCATGAATTTCTCATTGTATATTGAGAAGCTAACATAGAGGCATGACTTTCTCACTAAGCCACCCTATTGGAAGACTCACCTAGTGGACAACCTGAAGTTCCTCTACCTTAGAGTGAGCACAAACTAATAGCTTAGATGTGTTCCACATCACGTTGGAAAATCTAGGCTTGATCTTCTTGGTCTATGATGTTGTATGATTGTGTATCTTTGTCATTGTTGCATACATAAGTGTCTTGAACTTCTACTTTAGTATCAGTTTGACATGGGGTCATACTAGAACACTAAAGTGGGGGCCAAATGTAATGTCAGAAAAAGTATCACTTTTTCCACACTTAATTTGGGAATAATTAATAATAAAATGAGCTTAATTATTCCTTAATTTAGTGTTGTAATATGTTTTTCATATTCACATTAATTTTAGGGCCCTTTTAAATTAAATGGACTTAATTTTCCTTATTTAGGGTGTTTCGAGGTTTCATTTACACTTTCACACTAATCTAGGGCTTTATTAATTGATTGAGGTTAATTTTCCTTAATTGGCCCTTTAATTTAAATCCAACCCTTATTAAATGCAAATTTCCAAGAGATAGAACCCGACATTCATAAATTCCATTACACAACACTCAACTTTGGAAGATGTGTGTCCTAGGTAGGTGGCCTAGGACCTATTTTTCATAGGGTGAATGGGTCCTCACTTAGTCCTAGGACCCTAATTTTACATAGCATTTCACCTTGTCTAATGTGTGTCCTAGGTAAGTGGCGTAGGACCCATTCTCCCTATGGAGAATGGGTCCTATTTTAGACCTAGGACCCCTATTTTGGATATGTTTTTGGTGGTATTTTAATGATTTGAAATCCATAATTCAATTTTGACATGTGATATTTGAATTTCGGGAATTAATCTTAAGTTATGTATAAATGCATGTTTATTTCACTATGTTTCAACTAGAAGAATCTAAGCAATTTTCATGAGATCAAGCATTCATATTCAAAGAAAGGAGCGAGCACGAGTGAAGTCTTGGAGTAGCATTATAGTGTTTTTGCAGGTCTTCAAGCTCATTTTTTTGTCAAAGATCAAGCATTATTGAAGAGGTGATGATAGATGCCTATGGAGAATCATGATGGATTCTAGGTTTTGGGAGAAGCACTATGAGATTGGACCTAACCTAATGACACTATTCCTAAGTGATTCCATCTTCTATGATCATTCTATTTTCATCCCAAAGAGAGGTATAGCTAGATTTATGGCTTATTAAGGGGATTTGAGGTCTCCTAAAGTAGGTTTTGTGCATTGATCCTGTTTCATTTTAGGATCCTATTCTAAAACACTTGAGTAGGGTTTCTTTGTATTATTAGAGATCTTAATCTTATACATACTTAAGGTTAGGATTGCACACACATTTCATGTTTTAGATTCTATTTATCATAAAGGTTTGATTACCAAACTTGGGGTTTAACCGAGGCAAACCCCTATCCACCAATAGACATCATATTTATTATGCAGACTATTGATAGATCCAAATTTGAAAGTAGGGATTTCAAGTTACAGGAAGGAATTGCAAGTCTGGAGATTCAAATTCATATTTATATTTTTTTGGAAAATCCTACCAGGACCCATTCACCATATAGAAAATAAGTCCTTGTTAAGGTTACAAAGGAAACAAGTTTTCACATATCCTAAGCTTCAAGTTTAGTTTCAAAGTCTTTTGATAAATTCGACCAGGACCCATTCACCATAGGGTGAATTAGTCTCTGTTAGGGTAGTAGAAACAACAAGTTTTGACAGGTGCACAACATTTATTACCTTCATTTTCTTCAGAAAGTTTAATGTTTCCTTCTATTTTATTATAAATCTCTTCATTGCAATTTGTAGATCTAGGTTTAGAGTTGTTTTTTTATTTCAAATCTTTCTCCCCAAAGTATGCTTGACCTAGAGCCTCATCCTAGCAAAAAGGGAAATCAGAATATTCACACCTTGATTGTTGTTTCATGGTGTGGATCTCATTTCCTAATGATGTGAAGAAAGATAGGAAATCCTTTGTCCCTCTTTGGATTCACTTTTTCATTTTGGGACACTCATCCTACCCTATTTTTCTTTATTTCAATAATGAAAAAGATCCAATACAACACAAGATTTATGATAACTCGAGTAAAACTAAACTTAATTTTATTTTTCATAAATGCAATGTTCATAAAAATCAAAATCAAGATTACAATCAGTCAAACCTTCAACAAGATTTTTATATTTTAAGGTCCTTAGACCCTTTTCTCCAATATGACCAAGTATCTAATGTCATAACATAGTCTTCATTGTACGTAACTTTAATTTAGAATAAAAAGAATTCTTGGGTATTTGAAAGCCATGACCATCCATAAAGATGAAACCCTCACCTATTCTAATGAAGTTTCCACAAACTTGATTTTCATAGAAGTGTTATTACATTCAATAGTGTATCCATCAAGCTTATAAAATGTGCCAAATCTAGCACCTCTAGTAATATCCATAGCACCTCTAACCATTTTTCATCCTACATCAAAAAATGCTACCTGGACACTTGCATCTATTATTTTGGTCACAAATAATAAATTTTGTGCTAATCTAGGGATATGCAACACACCATTAATCTTTTTTATTCTACCACCAGGAAACCTGATTCTAACTTTACCATGACCAACAATATTTAAATGAGAATCATCACCCAAGTACACCTTACCTCCATCAAATTATCCATATTTATAAAGCCAATCTCTATTAGAGGTTATATAAAAAGATCCACTTGAGTCAATTAACCATGCATCATTAATTGCACGAGTAGCCAAAGTTGCAATGAATGTATCACCGTATTCCTTCTCAAACCTAGAATCATAATCAAATCTCTTATTTTCTTCTTCTTTTCTTCTTTATAGTCTTTATGAATTTGTCCAAGCTTACCATACTTCCAGAAAATAACTTTGGAATTTTCAAAAGATTTGAATCTTCCCATGGACTTGGATTTATCATGCTTCTTATTAGTCTTTCTTTTTTTCTTAGGTCTTCCATAAAAATTTAAGGCCTCCTTCATGCTAATGGATACATTCCTTCTCACATATTTAGAAATAAAATAACCCACCACATCTTCAGTCTTCAAGATAACATAAGTACTCCCATAGCCATAATAAGAGAATCCCACGAATCAGACAAAAAATAAAGAAATGTCTTATATTTCTCCTCCTCATTCATTTTGATACTAATTAATTCTAATTGAGACACAAAATATTAAATTCTTCTAGGTAGTCTATAATCCACCCTCTAATATTGTTCACTAAGATTTTTTCTTGATACATCTCGCCAAGTTTCTTCTATAGTTTTTATGTAGAGGTCTCTTCATGGATATTGATGAAAATAGATTCTTCCAAGCACAATCGAATTAGGTCCTTGGCTTTATGGGTCATAACATCATATTAATAAGACAAATTAGGATCTGTAAGCCTTGAAACAATCTCATCAACAACATCCCATAGGCCTCAATCTGTCAACAAAATTTCTATCTTTAGCTTCCACATCTCAAAATTATTTGTAGAAAATTTATCCACCTCTATTCTTCATGATGAACTTATCATCTAAAAATTCCTACAAAAAGATCACAAGGTATCTTCTACACAAGCTCCCACTCAAATTTGGATTAGCTAAAAAAAACCAACAACCCACAGCTAAAACAAAAAGTGATCGGGCTCAAATACCACTTGTAAGGAAGCTAATGTATCATAACAACTTCCTACACTAATATTGAGAGGAAGGTAATGTAAAAAAAATTAGATATTTAAAAAAGTTACAAAAATTTAACATAAATAAACATAAATATCATGCATACAACACTATGATCTATGTGGGGAAAACCATTTTGAGAGAAAAACCCCACACTCCAAAATTTTCCCAATATATTATTAATAAATCACAAAAATTACAATATACTTGTAGATCAAGCTTCTCACAGGAGCATCACCAACCTAAGATCCAGAGGCAACATGAGCTCTATCATACTCTCATAATACATCACAATGCATAGATTTAATATAATTTCCTCATAAATAGAGTTTCCTTCTAGCACAAGATAAGACAACAAAATATATCTCACCATATCTAAGACCTAATGATGAACAATCCAAATTTACAATAATAAAATATACATAAAATGTGGCCTTCATGGGTGTTTCCCCTGAACCTCCATTGGGGCGTTCAGCCCCCAGACCCCTTATCAAGGGGGTGAGCCCTCTAGAACCCTCAGGGAGGTATCCCCTCCCTTTTCGCCACTTGCACTCATCTATCAATAGTAAACCTTATGAAATTGTAATGTTGAGACACATTTTCCCAACACTAATGTGGTAGGTAAGGTGCTTTAATGAGGTAGATTTGTAGGTATTTTGAAATTAGAATGTGATGATAGATTGGGAATTTCATCTTAGGGAGAGTTATGTGGTGGAATTTGAATGTGGTTAGAATATTTTTGTAGATTTAAGTGGCTAGCATGATATATCTTAGTGTATGTGTTGGTTTGGGATTATTAGTGGTTGAAAAGGGAGATTCTCCCATGAGTTTCCATGGGTTGTGTTGGTTGGAGGTTCTTTTCTAATTAAGTATTTTAGCTTAGATGGATCAAAGTGGGATGCAATCTTAACACCTCATTGGATCAATTAGTCTAAGATACAATCTCTATCCATATCAATGAGGTGACCTTTTAAGTTTAGTGCCTCTTTCTTTTGAATAAACTCTTGGAATTGTGATGAATATCTAGGTTTTGATACAAGAGTTTCTTATTATTCATATATTTCATGTAGTGGTTGGGTTGATTTTTATCCTTGTGTTGAATATTCATCATGTTTATAACTAGGAATATCAAGTTTATAAGTGGGTTGTTTCATTTGTTTCTTAGCTTGTGACTATTTGATAGGGGATTCAAGACATACAAGGATGCAACTTGATTTGATTTTTTTTTTATCTTTCTTAGTTTTGGTGAATGATGGGTGATGAGATATAGTGTGAAATAGTCATGTGATTGGTTTGTATGATTTGGGATGGTTGATGAGGTTACTAGTTTTATTTGTATATTTTGAGAAATAGGTAATGACCTAAACTTGGGTTGATGATTTAGATTTTGGATGGATGGGTTAAGGTTTTGGATGATCATTTATTTTGTATTATTGATTCAGAGAATAGATTACGGCTTGAATAATTAAAGGATTTGAGAAATAGAGGATTAGATTATTTGATCATGATTTGGAACCAAGGTTGAATTATTTGGGATAATCTAGACCTTATGATCAGATGATGATAAAAGGATTACTCTCTCTTACTTGGGATAGGAAAGTTCCCAAGAAAAATAGAGTTTGGATCAATGGAGTTATTATCTTAGGATAGGACTAGTTTCTAAGTTATATTATCCAAGATTGATGGTAGATTGGATGTTGATTAACTTGAAACACTACTTGATATAGGAAATTTCTCAAGCAAGTTGAAGTTAATGGATGTAAGGTTTGTTGATTCAAAATTTCTAACCATATCTTTAGATAAATATATTTCATGGTTGGTGGATTAAGGTTTGTTGGATTGAGATTGAGTGTAGATTAATAATTAAATGAAAGGTAGATTATGATTTGGAGAAAATTTTATATTAATGGTGGATGTGTATGAGATTATGGCTTGATCAGGATTTGGAGTAAAATTTGAATCCAAATATGATGAATATTTTTTTGGGGGAATGACTATCATGAAGGCTAGAGAAACACTATGGATAATGGTTCTTTGATAATGAATGTGGTGAGGCTTTGAGAAATGGAAAAGATTCAAGTTTGGGAAAGATTATGATTTTGAGTGTGTAGATGATTAAGGTCACAAATTAGTTTAGGAATAGTTTTAATTAAATGTGAAGACTTGAAGTGATAGGAAAAATGAATGAGGTCTAGTGAAATAATGCAAGCACTAAAATAATGAAAGTGATAAAATATTAAAAGGGATAAAGGATCAAAATAACTAAAATACAAAAACTAATAAACCAATAAAAAGACTAAAGGATACAAAGCACTAAGATAGCAAAGGCACTAGTGACTAGAGTGAATGCATTTATTTAGGAAGATTATTTAGTTTGGAATTTTGGCTACTGTCGTAAAAAATTAAACAAACATAATAAGGTGATTTAAATTTTTGGAGTGTAAAGGTTGATAGGAAAGTAATAAGCCAGACACTTTTTCAAAATCTTATTTTATTCAAGTAGGAGTTGCACCTTTTGTGGGCCCAAATTTATACTATCTACCAAGGGTGTGGATAGCTAGGTAATGCAAGTTCATGTACCACCTAACCCCTTACCTTGGAGGATTAAGGCTTATCCAAAGTGAACTCTACCTATACTAGTTAGAAGTACATTATGAGTAACTTCTTGGACCTAAATAGTATATGATGCACCACAAATGGGATGATTGAAAGATTTTATCTAATATGTATAAGTTCTTTAGGGTATCCTCTAAATAGGTCACAAGGATACATGAGACTTAGATCAATGAACAAGAGCACGTCTATAATAATATGAAAACTTAATGCCAATTCACATTATGTCTTAAAAAAATGGGGGCCCAAGGCCATGTCAAACATGATGATGACTCTATTGAGGCACTATGACCAACGGATTAGTATGGGTTGAATTATGCTTGATCCATGAAGAATCGAAGCATAATTAAGCCACTAATGTCAATCTCAATAGGAACAATCAAATGCAAATTAAACCAAGCATCCATTAAAATCAAGCATACTAAACTACAAAAGATTCAAAATTCCTACTCTAATCCATTGAAACTTATCTTGTTGGGGGAGTGGTGTCACGTTGATGTCGAATGGTGACCCTTTCCCAATCCCATGGATAAATGAGTCTGTTCTAATCAGTTTTACTAAAGAAAACTGATGGAACAATTATGAAATGTGTATTAAAACATGATTTTAATCTAAATGAGAATTATTCAAGATAATTTAACATGATTTTTTTCTAAAGTGATCTAGATATGTGAGTACAAAGCTAATCTAAATTATTCTTAAGCTAAAAAATATTCAAACCCTACTTATCAAAATAAGCTAAATGGATGCATTATGTTACCATGGAAGCATTAATGTAAGCTAAGCTACTATGCAAGTAATTAAACTAAAAAGATGCTAAATATGTGCTAAATATGAGTGTGAATGTGAGTTATTTTAACAGCATAAGTTTTATGTTAAAAGATGGATCGATTTGTCTCCAAATAGTGACCTATTTATAGGAGAGTAAATGAGAAATGGAGGGTTGAGATCAAAAAGGTTAATCAATAGTCAAGGATGGAAGAAGTTGGAGGCATGGATCATGGATTCTCATCAATAGATGAGAATGAAAGATGAGATTTTAATCAAGGGTTAATAGTTCTTCAAACAAACATGCTTTTGACATGTACAAGAGGTCACAAGTTAACTTGCACATGAAGCTTTGTAAGAATATTCCCTTTTTCAAATGAGTGAGGAGAGAGAATATACTTTGGAATATTCTCATGGGTGAGGAAAAAAAATATTTAGTTAATTAAAACCTGTGATCGGTCGGATTAGTATGGGTTGATTACACTTGATCCATGAAGAATCAAAGCATAATGAAGCCACTAATGCCAATCTAAATAGGATCAATCAAATTGAAGTTAAATTAGACATTCATTAAAATAAAGCATTCCAAACTATAGAAACATTTAAAATTTTTGCTCTAACCCATTTGAAACTTATCCCATTTTAAGAATGGTGTTGTGTTGATGTGGAATAGCAACCCTTTCTTCAATTAGGTTTTCAAACTAAGATGTCCAATGTCTTAATTTCTTCAAACCCCACAAGATATGTTATGTGGAAATTCAATGAACTTAAGGTAAGGGTTTTCCTATTGTTTACTTAAGGAGACAAATCAAGATATAATCCAATGTTTAGAAACCTCTAAGGACGTGAATCCCAAGGGAAAGCAATAACATATGGATTGAGTCAATTGTATTTGTCCTCAAAAGGGTTTGAAATTTGGATGAGGTTCAAGTGTTTGTTTCCATGATGTTTTCAATCAAGCAATGCATTTGTAACCCAAGAATAAGTACAATCCTATGGATGTGTAAGACAATATTTGTTGGATTCCCACTTGGACAAGTCCAGCTATGCTTATCTCTAGCGAATGGTTAGATGCTTGACCCCATTGGCTCCCCTCCACGACACTCACTTATAGGGGGCAGCCAAGTATCAACACCCATGAAACTCCCATGGCATGTTTTCCATTTCTACTAGAAGATCGTAAAAGTGTGGGGTGGCTTGAGAATGACCATTCTTGCACCAATAAATAGATAAAAGGATTTTGGAAAATTCTAGCACATGAGTTTTAGTAAGGACTTTCCGTTCGTGGAGATTGAACCATATGGCAAGAGTCCCCTTTCGGATCCATCTTGTTGGAATCAACAGGTGATATTGGTGTTTCTTCTAATATCCACATTTATATCCTGGTTGGAAATAATCTTGGCTTTAGAGTGTTACCAGTTGATTCATTCCCTTGGGTGAATACTTTTTCCCCAATCCTTGTTGGCTGCAAGGAGAGAGAATATACGCAACAATTCCCCCACTCACACTCACACAAGATGTTCAATTTTAAACCCAAATCGAAGTGTGGAGGTGATTGCTTTGTCTCACCCTAAAGTCATGAAAAAGGCCTTTTGATTCTTAAGATCGCTATAAAGCACGAGAGAAGCGCATACATCCTTTTTCAATGGCTTTAGTTTAAGTAAGCTCTCACAAAAAACAAAGCTACACTTGTTCTTTTTAGATCCTCAAAGAAAAATGTGAGTTCGTTTTAGAGCACCAAATCACAAGTGAAAGACATTTGTTCAATTGTTAACCAAAAAAAACTTTAGTATGTTGTTGATACTAAAATTCGTTTTAGCCTTTTTGCAAGAAATGAAAAGGTTCTTTTTAAGCCCAAATGAAAATTAGTGTTCTAAGAATGAAAAGATAACAAATTCTCAAAATAGTGTTAAACAAACACTAAAGTGTTTAAAAACACTTTGATTTCATATGACATAGCCCTCATGCTCCTTCTTTCTTTGATTTCAATTTCCAACCTACAAAGAAGAAAAACAAATCATATTTTGGAAAATACAGAAGTTAAAAACCAAAAAATAGAATATAAATTAATCATAAATCAAAAGCACGTGCTAAAAATAAAATTTTCCCTTTTTACTGTCTCCCAGCATCGCAACTCATGATGGCATCGTAGTTTGGCTTCTGAGCAGTGCTCTCACAGCGCCGCTTACCAGTCAATGGCACTTTGTGTCGAGATAGATAGCTCAACTATGTCGTAGTTTCCTTCTAGCGTCGGAGTTTAACATTTTTTGAAAATTTATGCAGGTCAGTGAGTCCAATGGCGGAGTTTGAAATTCAAAAATCTTGGCAGGACGAGTCCAGCGGTATTGTTTGTCTTTTAAGTGGTGCTATATAACAACGCTAATGATCCTGCAGTGCCAAAACAGCGACGCTGAGCTCCTAGTGTTGGAATTTCCTGTGTGAAGAAAAATGCAGAAATTTCAAAAAAAGATTAGAAATAATGATATCTAGCCCTCCTTCCAGCGCCAAGTGTGTGAACCCTTTTCCTAGTACCTGCAAAACAACATGAGTAAACAAGTTAAACAAGGAATTGCAAGCTAAAACAAGGATTCCCCATGAAATCCATTTACAACCTTCAAAATAGGAAAGAAAACAATGAAGAACAAAATAAAACAAAAAAATAACTTGAATCCTAATTTAAATGTGCAAACTCATGATCCCATGGGGGAATTGGTGCCAATTTGATGTGAAAATTGGCCCTTTCCCAATTCTTATGATGAAATCTTGATATGTTGAAGATGATATTCATCCACTTTGATGAAAGATGAGAACTCCAAGTCAAAATCTGCAAAAAAGCCTAGCTAAGAATTCAATGATGGATAGAAATGGCTAAATATTTTAGCATAATAACTTTGCAATGTTTGTGGATGATGAAATGAGGATATGAGCTCTTTATTTATAGAATTTCAAGATGGATGAATGTCCAAATTTGAGCAATGTGGGACTAACATTCATCCAATGATATGATGCCACTTGTCAAGCTATGAATGGATGATGGATGTGCAAGATTTGGGGTTGTGCCAATAAATGCAAAATTTGAAATTCAAATTTGTTGAAATGACATGTAAGAGGGAAGGAAAAATGCAATAAATGCCACTTGGCTCAAGGCAAAGGACATGTAAAAGATTTTAAATGCCTTGTTGGATGTACATGTTGACTTGGAATTTTTGAATTCAAATTGAGAGAATATTCCAAAAGATGCCTTGTGAGGAAAATAGAGATTTAATAAATGAATTAAATCTATTTTCATGTGCAACTTGCATTATCTAGAGGATGTGACATGAGATGAGATTAAACTAATCAAAGGTTAATTAATTTAATAGGAGATTAGATGATGTGACTTATTTGACTTAGATTTATGGATTTATTTAAATCAAATAAGAGAGGAATATGATAAGAGATTAATTAAATAAGGATTTTGATTTATTTAATTAAAAGGGGTGGTGTTAGATTAAATCAAATAAGGTTTTAATTTATTTAATTTAATGGATGAACTTTAGAAATTTAATCAAATAAATTGATTATTTAATTAAATAGGGATAATTAGATCGGATGATTGATTTAATTAACAAAGAGATTGACTTAATTAGATAAAATGATTTATTTAATTAAGAGATGAATATTGATGAATTTAATCGGATCGAGAATTTGATTAAATGGTTAAACCGAAGGATGATTAAGGAAGAAACGATGTTAGTAAGTCAGGATCAGATGCACAATGTCAATCAGTATATTTTACGTGTCTACATTTTGCCCCTCTTTGAAACAATGCACTTTCGTTGCGTTGGTTTAAAAGTAACGATCTTAATCAAAGCCAAAAAAAATTGGTATTTAAAAACTTGCCCCACTTTGCTACATGGCAGAGAAAACATGCCATTAATGCCCCCTCCCGAGATCGGATGGAAATTTTAATTTTTTGGGTGATCTCGCGAAAAAAGGTGACAAAGTGCCGACAGGTCTGAAAGAAGTGCGGGAGGCTAAACATGTCTAAACACAATAAAACAATGAAAAACAAGCCTCAATCAGACAAAAATAGGTTTGGGGGTCCAAAACCCTAATAGGACAGCCATTTAGGGTTAAAAAACCCTAATTTTTAGGCTTAAAAGGGGCTCGAGGGGTCACTTTCAAATCATTTTCACACACCTCTGCTAGCAAACTTGAGATTTGAGCTATGAACCTCTAGTGATATGACACAACGACAGTTTCCCTTGCACATCACTAATTGAGTTCAGACATACCAGCGGTCACCTAGCATTGGCGCACCAATATGTGACCCTTACCCAAGCTTTGTTTTTTCATTTAATGCTTGTTATTAATGCTTTAAAAGGGGAGCTCACCTCCAACGATGCTATATAGCACCGCTTGACATTTAAACTATGCCGCGTAGGGCCATTTTGCGCCACAACGGTGTAGTTCAAAGTTTACAAACTCTAACACTGGGCTCAAGCTTGGTGGGTCAGTTTGGGTAAAGTGCGTCGCGGCGACGCCCTTTGCACACAAACTACGATGCTAGAGGAGAAAGTGTGTTGCGGCGGTGCTATTTCACATTTTTTAGGGCTCGAGCGTCGAAGTTTGAGTAAAATCAAATTGCGACGCCATCACAAATTGTGACACTCAGGACGAGCTTGGAGCGTCTGACTAGGAATTTTGAAAAATTTTAACACGCTGACCTTCCTTGATGCAGGATGCGGTGAGGGAGCTCTACTCTCAGGAGCACCAGTTGCGGGATTTAGCTAGTGTCCTACAGGACCTGAGTAATAAGGACCAGGATCGACTAGGAGTTGTGGGATTATGGCACTTTGCATACGCAGCGCTCGTACGCACTCACTTAGGGATGTTGTCAGTGCTGGCCGAGAGGTGGCACAGCAAGACATTGTCATTTTATCTGCCCACTGGTGAGGCCACTGTCACTATGGAAGATGTTTGGCACATTCTACAGTTGCCTATTCACTGTCGACGGGTGATCTTTGATATGGATGAGGGATGCGAGTCCTCCATCAGAGTCCTCGCCACATAGGACATCATCTACTGTGAGGGACAGATTGAGCTACAAAGATACAGGGTTATAGCACCTCCCTTCCGCTGGGCAGTTGCAGCTATCATTTTGGGTCTCATTGCCCCAGACTGACGAGGGAAATATTTCAATCCTAGCTGGGGTTATTGCTGGGAGCGAATGGTCTGAGACAGGCCGGTTTGCTTCGCATGGGGGCCTGTCCTTCTAGCTTCACTCTACAGAGACTTGCACGAGTATGTATACATGGACGACAGAGCGCTGGGGGCTGGGGTGACCTTACTTCATGTCTGGGCATGGGAGCACATTTTTGTGCTACAGCCACATGTCATTCCAGTTTTGATGGGGGCAGAGGATGCCCTCGTGGCACAATACAGAGGCAGTGTGTCTTTTACACACATTGGTGAGCATGGGATCCCATATTGGAGGTGGGTCTTGGACAAGATGCTTGTTTTTACTTGGCATCCATACTTTGGTTGGCTCAGATGGGCCGACGATGCAAATCATCTCTTCTATTGCGGCCAGGACCGATACATGCAGGGGCGGGAGCATACCATGATCGAGAGTTACCTGCCTTGGTGCATACAGCGTTAGTTCAGAGAGCCGCAAGATCTGCCTAATGATGGCTATGTAGCTGTCTTTGCTCGCAGCATGACACAGGTGTCATGGGGACACGGTATTCTTGCCTCAAAGGAAATTGATAGCTTCAGGCACTTGGTAGCCCGACTATGGGCTTATGATCAAGGCTTAGTAGATTCGGGCACCACTCAGGGCTTGGAGGATCCAGATGTGCGCAGGGTCAGAGGTAGAGGGAGAGGACGCTGGCGAGGACCGAGGATTGATATTTGACAAGATCCACCAGGGGTGCCCCCAGTCCTGCCAGGTCATGGAGACATACATATGTAGGATCAATAGTAGGAACCACCACGAGGTGAGGATCAACATCAGGTGCAGCCACATGTGCAGCCACAGGGACAGGCAGACGGTTGAGATGTGTTGATTGCATAGTTGCAGGCCCAGGTTCAGGCCGTGACAATTGAGAGAGATCAGGTGAGGGCTGAGAGAGAGCAGCTCACGGCAAAGAGAGATCAGGCCATGCAACAAAGACAGGCTGTAAAGGTACAGGCAGCTACAGAGCTAGGTCGTAGATAGCAAATCAAGAGTATGACAGCCTCCTCTCAGGGTACAGTGCCAGTGCGATCTTACAGGGATGCCATCTGAGAGGTAGAGTACTACCATCAGGCTTATCATGATACCGTACCCAGAGCAGATTGGGTCCCAGAGTACTCAAAGCGGGCCAGCCAGAGACCACCAGAGGGTCACGGTGACAGGGGTGAGGGCAGCATTCATAGAAATCGAGCTTGATCTAGATGATACACTTCTTGTACCTTATGGGCTCATTTTTGATAGCTCGATCGATGTTTTGTACCAATTGACATATATGTATAGTGATCTGATTTATTCCTTGTACTATGACAGTGACATGATTGATGATATATATGAGCCGATTTTGATGCGATATACTGTGTTCTCCTTTATGCATGGATGGTTTATTTCTATATGCTTTGCAGTAATGTCTTATGGATGCATTTATTTCTAATGATGTTTATGCAATGATTATGACTAACAGATCTATATTATGCTAACCTATGATATGATGTGCAATGATGTTATCTATATGATGATTTATTTTATGCCAATGTGATATGTGATATGGATTTTAATATGTAAAATGATATGATCTATGGTGTATGCAATGATGTGTGAAAAATGTTTATATATGAGATGATTTATGGATGGATGTGATATGATGCGATGGTCGTGATATGATGCAAATGAAATGGTTTTATGAGATGCTTAGAATAACAAATGTTATTATCCTAAACGTAATAAATGATGATGTATGTGATGCAATGGTATGTTGATGTGTAATGTGATGTGAACGTAAAAGTGGTGATATGATGTCATAATGTTATGCAAGTATGTATGCCTAATGAATTAAATGCTTATATAGCTATTGTTTATGATTATGTGAAAAGTGGTTATGAAATGCTTTTGTAGATGCTATGTGATGATTTATATGGTAGATGGTAATATGAAATGGTTATGAAATGCAAATGAATGTTTATGCAATGATTGATATAATGGCATGAGGTGCAATGTAATGGGTGAAATTTAATGACATGGATGCCCCTATTTATGAAAAAATGTTTATGATAACCTGTTTATATGATGATAAAAGTGCAATGTGTATGTTTTCTATATGATATGCTTATGCAATGTGTTTATGATTCCTATGTGATATGTTTATGTGACATGCCAATGATTTGTGGATGCAGGATCGATGATGATGATGGTGATGATGATCAACTGTCATAGTACCTTGTTAGTGCAGTTAGTAAGAAAAGAAGAAGTCATTTCAACAAGACACAAGATGATGCAAATGCAAATGATGATGATGATGATGATGATGATTACTTGTCGAGGAATTGGGATTTTCAAAGGGACAAATTTTCTTATGTTTGATAACACATGGTACGATGCATCAAGGTATAGAAAACCAAGATGGTGTTGTACCCAGTGGGATGGACTTTGACTTGACACTTAGATAGGAATATTCTTGTTCACACCTGACATACGAAAACCTTGCTAGGATGCACTTCAGAAGTTTCAGACACCTCAGACCAAAACACGGAAAGGTAAACCTATTCATGCAATAGTCAACAAGTTTCCCCAGACCTCTTCCATACATACCTAACAAAGCAAGTATTCATCGAGGTTATATTACAAGAATGTCCAACAAGCACAACAGACAAAAGATAATGATCGTTGCCCCATTCCTTTTTCTCTAAATCCTCTATTTTGGGATATTGAATAAGCACAAATAAGATAAGTCAAAAGATAAAGACCAAGTAAACAAACAAACTGATGCTCTTCAATACTACTAACAGAAAGAGGATGTGTTTTTTAAGGATGATAACCGAAACTTATTTCCAAAAGATAATGCCCATTGTAGGAAGGATTCATCCTAGGACATGTTAGTGGATGGCGGCATGTCATTTCATTTATCCAAAGTGTTCTAAGGGATGATTGATATGGGACTAATTCAGATGATGAGTTACCAATATGAAGAGATAACCAGCTTGCTTATGCACTGACTTAAACTTAAGACTTGACGTTTGGAGTTTGGCTTTTAATCTGCTAGACTTGTTTCTAACTGTTTCACCAAAGGTTGATGATGACGATCAATTTATTATGAGTGGTGTTTATTGCAGGTGCAAGCAAGATGAGATGGATGAATTTTTTTCAAATATTTGGATGTTTTGCAATGTTTTGCAATGTTCTGAGGATTTTTTTTGGTATTTTTTAAGATTTTCAAATGTTTTGATTTCTTGATTTTTTGACCAAGGGACTAACCTAAAGACCTATCCTAGGGGTCTCGAGGGCTGATCAACAGATTAGCCTTGCCTATGTTATATATGCAGAGACCACGTAGTTCGACTGACAACTTGACCGATTTACAAATGATGATATACATGATGAGATGTCAGTTTATTATGATGGACTCTTATACGAATGACCTAAATGTCTCGGGGGATGATCAAAGATCAACCTTGCCTACGTTCAAGCTCAGAGATGATGTAGTTCAACAAGATGACCCTATTTTTGACTTTTTGAATGACCTTTTGACCTATTTTTGGATTTTCTTAGTTTTTGATGTTTTTATATTTTCTAGTTTTTTGATGTTTTTGGATTTTTTGATTTGAGGATTTTAAGATCATACATGAATCCGATCCGATGAGAACCTGCCCCTAGCACAATGCAATAGATAAAGGCAGGACAAACTAACCTTGAGGATGGGCCAAGTAGTACTAGGAGGGATCATGACACAAAAACATGACCAAGTTATGGTGCGGATGCGAGTAGATGAGTGATGGATGGAGACCTGAATGCGATGGATGATGGGAGCAAAATGGAGGGATGATGCCGAACAAGCCGCAAAGATCTCAGTGGATGAAAAGTGCTTATTTACACAAGGTGCCTATTTGCCAGGTTTTCACCAAGGTACTTGCCCAAAGTGCCACCGAAGTGGTTTTCACTAGAGGACAATTTTTCTCTTTACTAATTTTTATCCTTTTTTTTATTTTTTTGGATTTTTTGCTTTTTTGATTTTTTTTGTTGTCACCAAGATGCTTGTTTGCCAGGTTTTTTCCGAAGTGACCATTTTTCAGGACTTTTTTCCAATTTTTTGGATTTTTTGGTTCTATACCTTGAAATATTTAGGCATAAAACTTTTTGAGATGGGAGCTATTCATGGGCTCCTACAGAGGTTCCCCTTAGGGTGTTGATAGTTGATATGCCCCTGATTTGTAACTTACTGTTATGATGAATGGTCCTAACCAATTAGGTTTGAACTTGCCTTTGCTGCTTGGATTTGGGACATTCTTCTGATTTTCTTTTAAGACCAGTTCTCTGACTTGGAAATTCCTTCTTCTGGTTTTCTTGTTGTAGCTCTGTTTGAGTCTATTTTGATAGACTTACAAATGATTTAAAGCATCTATGTGTCTCTCATCCAGTAACTCCAACTCATTTAGTCTTGATACTCTATATTCTTCATTCGTGATGAGGTTTTGCAGTGATATCCTGAGAGATGGGAGCTCGATCTCAATGGGGAGTACGGTTTCTCATCTGTAGACCAAAGAGAAGGGGGTGGCGCCAGTGGGTGTGTAGATGCTAGTTTGATAAGCCCAGAGGGCAGGATTAAGATGAAGATGCCAGTCACGACCTACATCATTGACTGTTTTCTTAAGGATTTTGAGGATGGTTTTGCTCATGGCTTCTACTTGGCCATTGCCCTGGGGATAGTATGGGGTGGAGAAGCGATGCTGGATTTTGAATTTCTTGCACAAGTCATGAACCTCTTGGTTCTTCAATGGTGTCCCATTATCTAAGATAATGGCTTGTGGGACACCATAACGATAGATGAGATAGTTCAGGATGAATTTTGAGATCTGCTTCCCAGTGATATACGTCATGGATATGGCTTTCACCCAATTTGTGAAGTACTCAGATGTAGTTATGATGAATTTGTGGCCATGCGATGAGGTGGGTGTGATTTTTCCAATGAGATTGAGTCCCCACTGCAAAAAGGGCCATGGTGTGATAATAGGATGAAGCTCTTGAGCTGGAGCATGGATAAGGTCCCTATGCTGTTGACATTGTAAACACCTTTTAGCATGATCATGTGCTTCTCTTTCCATTGTGGGCCAGTAATACCCCATCCTCAACAATTTCTTAGCTATGGTCATTACACTTGAGTGTGAATCGCAGATACCATTGTGTACTTCGGTTAGAGTGGTTAATGCCTACTCAACATTTAGGAAGCGTAGCAAGGTACCTTCTATGCTTCTACGGTATAAGGTATCACCTAGGATGACAAATATGGATGCCTTTTTAACAAAGGTTCATTTTAGGTTTGATGGGAGGTCAGCGGGTATGACTCCTATGCCAAGATATGTGTAGATGTCATGGTACCAAGGATCACCAGGACCAACAATTTCACACATGAATTTTGATTCTGGTACCTCGAATGCGGGAACAAGAAGCTGCTCAATCAAGAATTCATATTTTGGAACATTGTTGGGGATATTTAGCAAGGATCCAATTGTTGCCATGGCATCTGTTGCTCTGTTGTTGGTTCTAGGAATCTGCTCAAATGTTATTTCAATGAAAGATTCTTTGAGAGTCTCCACCAGTTTCTTGTATGGAGTGAGCTTATCATCCTTGGTCTGATATTCATTATTGACTTGATTTATGATCAACTGAGAGTCTTCGTAGACTTTGAGAGCTATGATATTCCATTGCACTGCTATCCTGGGACCTATAGTCAAAGCCTCATATTCTGTGATGTTGTTAGTGCAAGGAAATGCTAGTTTGTATGACCTTGGTATGCAGTCCCCTTGTGGGGTGATGAAGAAGACACCACCTCCTGATCCATGTTGTGTGTATGAACTGTCGAAGTATAGTTTCCAGTGATCAGCTACGTTGATGTTGAAAATAGATTCATTTGGAAACTCTGAGACAAGAGGATTCTTAGAATAAATAGGTGCTTCTACTAGTTGGTCTGCAATAACTTGTCCCTTAATGGCTTTTCTCTCCACATACTTGATGTCATATTCTGATAATATCATTACCCATTTTTCCATTCTTCCTATGAGCATTGCCTTTGATAAGAGATACTTGAGGGGGTCAATTTTGGCAATGAGCTTTATCTTGTGTGCCAACATGTAATTTCTAAATTTTTGTGATGCAAACAGTACTGCAAGGCATGCTTTTTTGATGAATGAGTAGTTTAGCTCATGACTGACTATTGTCCTACTGATATAGTAGATAGCCCTCTCTATTCCGTTTTTATCATGCTGAGCTAGGAGAGCTCTAAGGGCTATTGTTGTTGCTGATACATATAGGATCAATGGCTTTCTTGGGATGGGTGGCATTAAAATTGGTGGTGTCAGTAGATATTCCTTGATTTTGTTGAATTCTTCTTCACATTTTGTATCCCATTTGTATGCTACCCCCTTGTGGAGTAGGTGAGAATATGGATTATGCTTATCTGCCAGTTGTGCTATGAATCGTTGGATGGATTGAAGTCTGCCTTGGAGACCTCTCAGTTGTTTTAATGCCCTTGGTGCTTCCATCTCGAGGATTGCTTTTACTTTTGCTGGATCCACCTTGATACCCCTCATAGACACTATGTATCCTAACAATTTACCTGATTGTATGTCGAAGACGCACTTCTTGGGATTTAGTCTGACTTTGTATTCCTCCAATCTATCAAAGATAGCACTTAGGGTTGCTATATGATCTTGTCTTTTTCTTGACTTAGCTAGAATGTCGTTGAGATAGTCTTCGACTATTTTGTGAATCATGTCATGGAATATCAATGTCATGGCCCTTTGATAGGTTTCTCCTGTGTTCTTTAGGTCGAATGGCATCATGTTCCAATAGTAGGTCCCCCATGGACAAGTGAAAGTCATCTTATGTTGATCTTCTTTTGCTATCATGATCTGGTTGTATCCTAAAAATCCATCCATTAGTGATAGCATCTCATGTCCTATTGTCATGTCCACTATCATGTCGATGTTGGGAAGCGAGAAATCATCCTTTGGACATGCTTTGTTCAAATCTCTGAAGTCCGTATAGATTATGATGGCTCCGTTAGGCTTTGAAATAGGTACCAAATTTGACACCCATTCTAGATAATCTATTGGTCATATGAATCTTGCATCTAACAACTTTTTGAGCTCCATTTTGACCAATAAGGAGATTTGAGGATGCATTTTCTGAAGCTTTTGTTTGACCGCCTTTGCTTCGAGATATACTGGTAAATGATGAACCACAGTCTCTAGATCAAGCCCTAGCATGTCAGCATAACTCCATGCGAAGTTTATTTGTCTTTCCTTTAGGAATGCTACTAGGAGTTCTTGCTCTTCTGATAATAGTGATTTAGAATAGAATGTGATATGCGGGGCCTCCTCTATTCCTAAGTTGATGGGATTGCATTTTTCGGCCAAGACTGTCGACTTCTCTTGATAAATAGCTCTTAGAAGAAGATTGAATCCTTCATCCTCGGGCGCCTCAGAGAGGTTTTCACTGTTGGATACATCCTTTCTTTTTACTATTTTCTTGTCAGAGAGTGCCACAGTGTGATTTTCACTCAAGGAATTGGATATGATTCTTAGTTTCTCACTTTTGCGATTGAAGGATTTAATCGTTTCCCCATAATAGGGATGTGTGTCCAACTCTATTATAAACCCTACCTTGTGATCTCCATTTGGAATGTTATCCCTCAATCCCATGAATTCTAAGAGCACCTCATCATTTTCGAATGTATTAAGAACCAGTGGTCCTCATTGGTCATGGTCGATTAGTTGGGGGTAGACTAGGTGGATCTCATGATTCTATTGGTCTAATTTGAAGGATAGGGTACTAATCATACACAGGGTGGTATCTTCGAATAGCCTAGGTAGATTGGTCATGGTATCTTCATCATCGCTACTAATATAGGCCTCAGTTATAAAGTTATGTATGTCTCCACCTGTGGATATTGGTGAGTGTACTTGTGCTAGTATTGGCTGAGGAGAAATATTAACCGTTCTAAATGGAGGACTTCAGCCACGTATGGTTATACTTAGAGGGGTACATCCAAGACCAAGATTTGTTATGGGTCATGTCTTTGGTATGATAGGTAGTATGAGCCCATTGTCGTTTTGTCCCAGTCTTTGATTTTTGTCGTAGCCCATTGTAAGCATCATTTGTAGGCCCTTGCTTGTCTCATCCATTGGTAATTTAGGTGTCAGTCTTTCATCTTGATATAGCATGTGTGATGGATCTACTTCAATAACCTCCTAGCCAAGGTCTCCCCAGCATGTGAATTTGGGATAGTCTTCAAGAAATGTTTGTGATGTGGAAGCTTGATTTTCTTGTGGATGTCTGCATGATCTAGGAGATTGTGGTAACTCTCCTATCACAAAAGCATTGTTAGGGAGTTTGTAGCTTCCACAACCATCCTCCTAGATGATGAGCTTGATATCAGAGATGGTGGGGATGGTGGTAATGGTGGGTGTCTTTGTCGCCAAAGTGGACTCGAGAGTGGTGGGGTCGATGTATGGTGTGGATGGGCCCTCATCATTCTTTGGCACTTGGGGGATTTTATAATAATTTGCCTCAAGATTTTTGCAATATGAAAGCGGTTTAGGATCTCCATGGACAGTAACCTCTTGTCCATTATGTGTAAATTTTACACATTGGTGGAAGGTTGATGCTATGGCTTTCATCGCATGGATCCATGGGCGTCCCAAGAGGATATTATATGGCAAGTCGAGGTCCAAGACCTAACAAGTGGTTTGCATGAGAGTCGGCCCTACTTGAATAGGGAGTTTAATCATGCCTTGAGACACTCTTTCTTGATCATCATATGCTCTTATCATGATGCCCTTTCCTTTTACAATGGAATCTTCTGATAATTTCAACTGCTTAATGAGGTTGAGAGAACAGATGTTCAAACCCGCACCTCCATCCACCAAGACCCTTTTTATTTTTCTCTTGTGTACAATGGCTTCCAAGTGAAGTGCACGGTTGTGAGATGGTTGGGCAGGGAAATCTTGGTCAGAGAATGTAAGGAGATTAGGCTTTATGATATTTCTGACCATAGCTTGGAATTGCTCTGCATCGAGATCTGCGGGGATAGTGGATGAGGCTAATGCTTCCTCGAGGATCTTTTTATGTGGTGATGAGATTTTTAACAACTCCATGATGGAGATGTGTGTTGGTGTTCTCTTGAGTTGGTCTAGGACATTATAGCCATTAGTAATGGATCTAGATGAAGGGACTCTATTTGGTTGGGATGATCCTGTAATGGTGACTTTTCTGCCTCTTGTGGTGACTCCACAATCTTTGGAATGGGCGCCCTTGATGGTGATGAGCATGCAATCCTCATTTAGGGAGACAATGACTGTTTCATACACATGATTTACATTGCCCTTCCCTTCATCATTTTTATTCCCTTTGTTGCCATGATTCGGCATCGAATTCGTGTAGATTTTAAGATCCTAATTTCCCATAGGTTGTTCCACGTTTATGATTTTCTTATCGATGAGATCTTGGATGATGTTTTTGAGTCGCATGCAATTGTTTGTGGTATGACCTTTGATTTTATGAAATTTGCAAAGTTGATTTTTGTTATACCAAGGGGGTTTGACATCGGGTTCTTGGTAATTCTCAAATGTAGGAGGCTTGATGAGTTTTTCGTTGATCAAATTTTTCATTATGTCCTCCAGTGGTTCCCCCAAAATAGCATATTTTTCATTTGGGATAACTTTTGCGTTGGGGTGGTCTCCTTTGGTCATTGAGATTATTGATGGTTGGATTGTTGTTGGGTTGGTATGTTGTGTGATGAGTGTTTTGGCGTTGTGATTGGATTTACGGTGCGGGTGTATTTTGGTGTGGACCACTAATGACCACCTTGGCATCAACGACACCATCATTAGTAATGTTCTTGTTCCTTACCCATGTATGATGTTTATAGTTGTAATTGGATGGTGAGCGGTTATTTTTTTGTTTGTGGTATGATGTTGATTCTGTGGGTTGAGTCACAAGGGATCTTTCAATGCTGAGCACTTTGGAGATCAATTGCTCATATGTGGTGATGCCCTGAACCTTGAGATGAAATTCCAAGCGGCCTTCAAGATTGGCTATGATGGTATAAACTTGTTGTTCTTCTAGCATGGTCCACTTGCTTCGATTGGCCTTGGATCGCCATCGTTGTAAGAATGAGGCAAATGATTCACCCTTTCCTTGTTTTAGAGTTGAGAGTTCTTCGAGACTAACATCCATTGCAATGTTGCATGCATAATTTTTAATGAATGTGTCCCTAATTTCTTGGAATGTTATAATTCCTGAAGGTAAGCGAGAGAAACATTCTTTAGTGGGGCCTGCCAAGCTCCTAGGAAATAGCCGCATCAGATAAGTATCGTCATATGTGACCTCCATGCAGTGAACCTAGAATTCCCTGATGTGATTTTCAAGGTTTCCCATCCCTTGATATTTGTCAAATTTGGGGATTTCAAATCCCTTGGGGAATGGTTTCATGTCTAGGCTCCTATCAAATGGATAGGGACACAAGTTTCTTGGTCTTTTGGTTGTTCATCCTGATTGAAGGTCGAGCACTTGTTGCAAGAGCAATCTGCGTTGTGTCGTCACATCATTTTGCGGATCAGGGGGTGGGATGAAAGTGTTTTGGGGTGTTTCAATCATGGGTTGGATGGGTGGATTGGTTGGTGCATTGTTTGATGGTATATGTATGTTTTCACGAGTGAGGTAGGCTTCCACCTGCTTTTGTATGAACAACACTTGTTGATCTTGTTGTTGTTGCGCTAATATTTGTGCTTGTTGTTGCGCTTGTTGTTGTTCAACGCTTGTTGTTGTGCTTGCTATTGTTCCAACAACACTTGTTGTTGGGCTGCCAATTCTATTGCTTCTTGCTGCTCTTGGTATTGCTTTAATGCTTGTTGATATGCCTATAATTGCACTGCTTATCTTTGTGCAAGAAGTTGTGCTTGATATTGAGCTTGTTGTGCCTAATATTGAGCTTGTGCTTGTGTTGTTTGTGCTTGTGCTACTTGTTGCTGTAATAACAGTTGTGCTTGAGTGGTCCTTTGTGCTTGCAATGCTTGTGCGGATTCTTGTTGTTGTTGTTGCAATAGCACTTGGGCTTGTTGCACTTGTAATGCGGCTTGTGCAGCTTGGGCAGCTTGTGCAACTTGAGCAGCTTGCTGAGCAGCTAATTGTTTGGCTTTTTGTTTATGAACTTGTTGGTATCCTCTTTGGAAAGTAGCTTGCAATGCTGCATCATATTGGCTTGATGTGGTGGAAGTTGGTGGTGGTGGAGGTGGTGGTGGATTTGGAATGGTATTTGTGAAGGTGGTGTTGGTGTTTTGCATGATAGATGGTGTTGTTGATGTAATTGGTCCTTGAGAGACCATGCTTTGTGATGTTAAGGGGGTGTTTGATGATGTTGCAATTGCTTGTGTGTTTGTCATTTGTTGTCGTGATATCAACGACAAATTTTGAGAATTTGGTGTAATGCTTTGATTGATATCTGGGATAGTGGTTTGATTGATATTTGGTAGAGGGGGAAGCCCTAAACCAAGGAGTGGTGCAGATGATGATGTCAATGGTGGAAAAGATGGAAATGTGAGGGGTGCAAGTTCTTGTGAAAATGTTGTGGTGTCATAAATGCCCCCTAGTTTGAACATATCTCCCTCTTCTTGTGAATAAGTGAGAAGAGGTGTTTGAGGTGTTGCGTGAAAAAATGATGATGACGGATCGTGATGGAAGGTGAGAGGAACATTTTTGTGTAATGGGTTTTTGGGTACGCTTTGTTCCAAGGTGATTTTTGCATCCAAATTTTGATTATTAACAAGGAGGTGTGTTTGAATTGCATTGAGAAATGTACTTCCCTTATTAACATTGGGTTGGGTTGGAGAAAATGATGTTGTGATTTGCAGAATGTTTTGAGTGATGTTTTGAGATGGGGGTGTAGATGAGATGGGAATGGTGGATGAAATTGGAGGAAATGATGTCTCCACTATGGTACTCACATCAAAATCCGAAGGTAACTTAGCCCCTTGTTTCGCTAGCTCAATCATGTACAACGAAGGGTTAAGTATCATCGTGATGTTGATGATTCTATGGTTGTCCGGATTTTGGAGCATTTCAGTCATTTCCTCTTGAGACATTCCAAAAGTAAGGTCATCTTCTTGGTTTTCTTCTTGCGTATTTTGTGATGATGAGAGGGTCAATGGATTACTTGATTCAGTGGGATTCATTTTTGCATTTGTTTGGCTAAGGTTGCTTGAAGCGGGTGTTTCTTTGTTGGCTTCCATACTCTTCTTGTATTGAGATCTAGTTAGAACCATAAAACAAGGATCAATCTTTGAGAATATGGGAGATGAATCTCTTGATTCTTTGGATCGGTCATTATTTTATGCCCCAAAGTAGAAAGTTTTAGGATGCCTTGAGGATCAAAGGTGATGATATGATGATGTTGTTAGGGATAGATGATATGGATGTTTTTGGGTTTTGATAAGTCTTGAATGAGACACTAGGCTTTTAGGACTTACAGATTTTGATTTTGTTTTTGTTTTTGGATTTGGGATTTTGTCCTTGATTTTGATTTTAATTTTGATTTGGATTTTGAACAAAAAGACCCTATGATGTTGGATGATGATCTAAGGGATAGCTTTGTTCAAAGGAAAATTATTTGAATATGTGTGAGGAGAAGGATGCATCTACCCACACCTATTCAAACAAGATGATTGTTTTGCTAAGGATATGAAGAAGGATTCATCTACATATACTAAGCTAGACAAGATGATTTTCATAACTTTGACTAAGCATATGCAAAAGGATACATCTACATATGCCTAGCCAAAGGTGATTTTGATAATGTTTTCAAGGAATTTATCTCAATGATTTTGATGATTTTGATTTTTCCACAAAGCCTAGTATTAAGGATGGTTTCAAGATTTTCCAAAAGGTGATTGTGAGATGATGTTGTTTTGATGTTTTGGAGGATGGATGAAAAATATTTTGATATGTTTTGATCCTAAAAAGGTACAATTTGTTTTCCTAGACCTAGATATTGAAGAGCATGCAAATGCTTCCTAAAGAACTTTGTGACCAAGAAATGATTTCACTTGAACATTCATTTTTGGATTTTCAAGCAATTATTTTTTGCTTTTGGGGTTATGAGTCTTCAACACATATGAAATTTCATTTTACTTTGCTTTGCTTAATGTCTTTATTTTACCAAAAACACTTTCTTCAATTAGGTTTTCAAACTACGATGTCCAAATTTCTTCAAACCCCACAAGATATGTTATGTGGAAATTCAATGAACTTAAGGTAAGGGTTTTCCTATTGTTTACTTAAGGAGACAAATCGATATATAATCCAATGTTTAGAAACCTCTAAGGACATGAATCCCAAGGGCAAGCAATAACATATGGATTGAGTCAATTGTATTTGTCCCCAAAAGGGTTTGAAATTTGGATGAGGTTCAAGTGTTTGTTTCCATGATGTTTTCAATCAAGCAATGCATTTTGTAACCCAAGAATAAGTACAATCCTATGGATGTGTAAGACAATATTTGTTGGATTCCCACTTGGACAAGTCCAGCTCAGCTTATCTCTAGCGAATGGTTAGATGCTTGACCCCAGCTCCCCCTCCACGACCTCACTTATCTGAGCAGCCAAAGCAACACCCATGGAAACTCCCATGGCATGTTTCCATTTCTATTAAAGTGTGTGGGTGGCTTGAGAGCGAGTTTCTTGCACCAAAAATAGATAAGGATTTTGGAAAATTCTAGCACATGGGTTTTAGTAAGGACTTTCCGTTAATTGGAGATTGACCCATGACAAGTGTCCCCTTCGGATCCATCTTTTTGGAATCAAACCACGTGATATTGGCGTTTCTTCCAATATCCACATTTATATCCTAGTTTGGAAATAATCTTGGCTTTAGAGTGTTACCGGTTGAGTCATTCCCTTGGGTGAGTACTTTTCCCCAAAGGCACTCTAGGATAAACAAAAGCGAATGAAGAACACTATTAGTAACTCAATCAATCCTTGTTGGCAAAGGAGAGAGAATATATGCAACAATACCCCCACTGCACTCGCACAAGATGTTCAATTTTAAACCCAAATCAAAGTGTGGAGGTGATTGCTTTGTCTCACCCTAAAGTCATGAAAAAGGCCTTTTGATTCTCAAGATCGCTATAAAGAGTGAGAGAAGCTCATACGTCCTTTTTCAATGGCTTTAGTTTAAGTAAGCTCTCACAAAAAACAAAGCTACACTTGTTCTTTTTAGATCCTCAAAGCAAAATGTGAGTTCATTTTAGAGCACCAAATCACAAGTGAAAGACATTTTTTCAATTGTTAACCAAAATAAAACTTTAGTATGTTGTTGATCCTAAAATTTGTTTTAGCCTTTTTGCAAGAAATGAAAAGGTTTTTTTTAAGCCCAAACAAAAATTAGTGTTCTAAGAATGAAAAGATAACAAATTCTCAAAATAGTGTTAAACAAACACTAAAGTGTTTAAAAACACTTTGATTTCGTAAGACATAGCCCTCATGCTCCTTTCTTAAATTTTGATTTCCAACCTACAAAGAAGAAAAACAAATCAGATTCTGGAAAATACAGAAGTTAAAAACTAGAAAACAGAATATAAATTAATCATAAATCAAAAGCATGTAATAAAAATCAAATTTTCCCTTTTTACTGTCTCCCAGCATCGCAACTTGTGATGGCGTCGTAGTTTGGCCTCTGAGCGGTGCTCTCACAGCGCCGCTTACCAGTCAACGACGCTCTGTGTTGAGACAGAGAGCTCAACTGCGTTGCAATTTTTGCCCAGCGTCGGAGTTTAATATTTTTTGAAAATTTATGCAGGTCGGCAAGTCCAGCGGTGGAGTTTGAAATTCAAAAATCTTGGCAGGACGAGTCCAGCAGCGCTGTTTGTGTATTAAGCGGTGCCATATAGCGATGCTAATGAGCCTATGGTGCCAAAACAGTGACGCTGAGCTCCCAGCGTTGGAATTTCCTATGTGAAGAAAAATGCAGAAATTTCAAAAAAAGATTAGAAATAATGATATCTAGCCCTCCTTCTAGCACCAAATGTGCGAACCCTTTTCCTAGTACCTGCAAAACAACATGAGTAAACAAGTTAAACAAGGAATTGCAAGCTAAAACAAGGATTCCCCATGAAATCCATTTACAACCTTCAAAATAGGAAAGAAAACAATGAAGAACAAAATAAAACAAAAAAATAACTTGAATCCTAATTTAAATGTTCAAACTCATGATCCCATGGGGGAATTGGTGCCAATTTGATGTGAAAATTGGCCCTTTCCCAATTCCTATTATGAAATCTTGATATGTTGAAGATGATATTCATCCACTTTGATGAAAGATGAGAACTCCAAGCCAAAATCTGCAAAAAAGCCTAGCTAAGAATTCAATGATGGATGGAAATGGCTAAATATTTTAGCATAATAACTTTGCAATGTTTGTGGATGATGAAATGAGGATATGAGCTCTTTATTTATAGAATTTCAAGATGGATGAATGTCCAAATTTGAGCAATGTGGGACTAAAATTCATCCAATGATATGATGCCACTTGTCAAGCTATGAATGGATGATGGATGTGCAAGATTTGGGGTTTGTGCCAATAAATGCAAATATTTGAAATTCAAATTTGTTGAAATGATATGCAAGAGGGAAGGGAAAATGCAATAAATGCCACTTGGCTCAAGGCAAAGGACATGTAAGAGATTTTAAATGCCTTGTTGGATGTACATGTTGACTTGGAATTTTTGAATTCAAATTGAGAGAATATTCCAAAAGATGCCTTGTGAGGAAAATAGAGATTTAATAAATGAATTAAATCTATTTTCATGTGCAACTTGTATTATCTAGAGGATGGGACATGAGATGAGGTTAAATTAATCAAGGGTTAATTAATTTACGGGATTTGATGATGTGACTTATTTGACTTAGATTTATGGATTTATTTAAATCAAATAAGAGAGGAATATGATAAGAGGCTAATTAAATAAGGATTTTGATTTATTTAATTAAAAGAGATGGTGTTAGATTAAATCAAATAAGGTTTTAATTTATTTAATTTAATGGATAGACTTTAGAGATTTAATCAAATAAGTTGATTATTTAATTAAATAGGGATAATTAGATCAGATGGATTGATTTAATTAACAAAAGAGATTGACTTGATTAGATAAAATGATTTATTTAATTAAGAGATGAATATTGATGAATTTAATCAGATCGGGGAATTTGATTAAATGGTTAGACTGAAGGATGATTCAGGAAGAAACGATGTTAGTAAGTCAGGATCAGATGCACAATGTCAATCAGTATATTTTACGTGTCTATAGTACTTCTCCATTTCGCTGTGATGGTATTATTGCCCTCATATTTTCAATATGTGTGCAAGTATAGCCTTGATGTATGTGATTATAGAAAAATATCGAAGATTAAAGAAGTGCTCCAAAAGTCATCAAATTTTGGGAGTTGAAATAATGATAGTCAGGTCAATTTATAGAAAATAGGGTTTTTGAATGTCAAGCTGAGATTAAAAGATGGGTGGATGATTCAGATTAAAAGATTCGACATGCATTGAGATAAGTGTTAGTACTAATGTGAGTGATAAAACCTAAGAATAGATATCAAGATTAAATAATGATTTAATCTCTAGTTGAAAGTATTCAAAAATTAGAAGAATAATGTTTGCATGAAAAAGATAAAAATATAATAATAGAAACGATTTGTTCGAACACACACATAAATTAATTAAATAAATAAAGATATTTAATTAATAAATGTGTAAATGCATAAGAATTAAAGCTAGATAATTAGCTGGTTATGACACAGAGTTTATTTGCGAAAGACACTCAGACATTAAATCAGGAGATAACTAACTGATTTAAATAGATCTCGAGTCAAGTGAGAATGAATATTTAGATAACTTAAACAATTATCTAAATATAGAATAATATGTCAAAAATAGACTTTTATGAATTAAATGATTATTTAATTCAACATCCGACATTTAAGGAAATAAAGAAATAAGATTTATTTAATTGACTAAAGAAAAGGTTAAATGAATAATTAAATAATTAAAGTATTTATTTAATTATAGTTGAAAATATGATAACGATAAATTAAATAAGAATTTATTTAATTTAAGAAAGAAGATAAAGTTAATTAGTGATGTAATAAAATAAAGAATGTTTATTTAATTAATCAGGATTTGAATAAAGATAATATGAATTAATTAAATAATTAAAAGTTATTTAATTAATAGATGAAAAAGGACTTTAGAAAGTAATTAAATAATTGACATTATTTAATCACGACCATGAAAATATGAATGATGAAGAAATTGAAGTCGCTGGCTTATACCAAATTTCAGTGTCTACATTTTTCCCCTCTTTGATACAATGTCATTTTTGTGTTGTGTCAAAGAAAATCAATCAAAAACATGCCTTAGTCATGCCTCAGTATAAAATAGGTGAAGGTATTCCCCCTTGGGAAAATTGACAAATTTTTGAAAAATTTCAAAAAATTTGGAAATAGTCCCAATTAGTCAATTTGATAGCCAAAAATGTAGTGGAGTTGATAGAAATGAGTTTGGAGGTGTTTGGTACATGTACAAGTTGTTAGAAGTTGGAAGAATACATTGTCAATAGACAAGGTTGAAGAAAATTCCACCCAAAACCCTAGGTATATATAGAAATTGTGTGAAAATACAATTCATTTTCACCCTCCAAGTTTAGAAATTGATATTTTTGCTTTGGACCTCTTGCCACCATGTCTCCAGTTCCACGCTCACAACATCGCAGATATCACATTCGAACCTTCAGACGACCTGTAGACGTGGGACCCTCGGTATGTAGTCAGAAACCATCTCTTGAAATTTTCATTTTCATGCTTTTTGATGCATTTAATTCACTTTTTAGTCATCCGACATTTTAGGAAGCACTGCATATGCATTCATTTTTTGTGCATGTGTATGCAATACACCGCATTTGTAAAATCACATAGAAGGTGGCATAGGTGTGTTTATCAGATAAACGCATTTGAGTTTTAATGAGCCGCATGTGTACTTTTGCATCGCATATGTAGTTAGCAGTAGCACATCTAGGATTTTACAACACATTTGTTATTTTCAATACGCATTTGCATGTTGAATGGTCCATTGTTTGGGCATGATTTATAGTTGTATGCATTTGCAAAATAGAATGATGCAATTTGTTTTTGCAATGCATTTGCAAATAAAATGACACATTTTATTGGCTGAAAATTTTGAAATTTTGGACTATGATAGGTTGTTTGATTCTGACATAAGGCATGCATTATGCCATTGCAGGTTGTACTAGATCTAATATATACCAGGGAGTCAAGACCATTGACCTTTGACTTCCGGGATCAGTTGCAGAGCAGGGAGAGACAGTTCCTATGGCACCTGGGTCTACACCATGTCACTTTCATGCCCACTATTCAGGAAAACCGAGGTCTACTGACTGCTCTTTGCAAGCGGTGGCACTCTGAGACATTGTCATTTCATCTACCTACTGGTGAGACAACGGTGACATTAGAGGATGTATATAAGATACTGAGATTACCAATTAAAGGATTCAAGGTGATGTATGACACGCAGAGGGGATTTTCTTAGATGTGTAGATATTATCGCCATGATGACATTAGAAAGTTGGGGATTGACCATTATGAGGTTAGGTGGCATGTGTTCTAGCTAAGAGATATGCTAGGATAGATTGTTTATTGTGTACATTGATTGGGGGGGTAGTTCTTCCTAACCACCGAGGTCATGGATTTCCAATAGGATGGGGGGAGATGCTTGTAGGCATGCTGGAGAGATGGGTGGTATATGCCTCTGGCCCTTGTTTGTTGGCCATGTTGTACTTCCATTTACATGATATTTCCTATAGAGAGGCATATTCCATGAGTTGTGGTACCACACTCCTAATGGTATGGGTGTGGGAACACAGCTATTTTTTGTTTGCCTATTAGAGCTGAGCTGTAGTAGGGATCACCTTATGTCTTCCGTTATCCAAGGGAAAACACCCAAACTAAAATAGGAGATATTGGTTTCTACCAACATGCTATTGATATGATGGTGTAGTTCATTTGGAGATTGTACATGGATTTCCCACAGTGGCCAGATGAGGACAAACACCTCCCTTTTTTCTGACAGATGCAATATCTGATCATAGGGAGGACAATGTCCCATGTGCACATTATTGAGAGGCATTTTCCAAACCAGGTATTGAGACAGTTTGGAGAGGTTCAAGATGAGCTGAGCATGCCAGGTCTTCTAGAGAGGTGACCTTGTGGGGACTGAAGATTCTAGTCACCATAGCTGAGGTAGATATTGATGTTTTACAACCAGTACAGTGGGGGTGGAGAGACAGAGTAGTGGATCTGGGTACTACGGATGCATATGATACCTAGTGGGCCAGTCACAGGCTAGTTCCCTTCATAGATCCAGATCAGGATGCTCCTATACAGAGGCACGGTACAGGACCGCGGGGCAGGCATGGGAGAGGTAGAGGTCAGAGGCGTGGTGGTAGGGTTGATGGTGGAGATGGAGGAGGAGGAGATTAGAGGGGTGGTGGTAAGGGAGATGTGGTCATAGGGGATGAGGACCACAGTTATCACCTATTCACAAGGAGGAGAGAGAGGGAGAGGAGGTTGATGTTGAGGTTAGTGGAGAGGAGCATGCAAGAGAGGAGGAAATTCTAGAGGAGCATGCAGAGGAGGAGGTGGGTAGGGAGGAGGCAAAGATAGGTGCTCTTGGGTTGCTCACCGGCTACCAGGGTGATGATGAGGAGGAGGACAATATGGATGACCAAGAGCGGGAGCTTCGAGATAGGATTCTGGAGGACTGGGAGGATGATGGGAGAGAATGGCCACAACAGGATGACATAGGTTCTGTTGATCAAGATGTATCAAATTTATGGGCCCAGGTAGAGACTCTAGAGGAGAGGATGAGGGCTTTGATGGAAGAGTGAGACTCATTACAAATGGAGATGAACATGGCATATATGGATAGAGACCAGGCTATAGCTAAGAGATAGGATACCAAGTAGAGGTTCACAAATATCAAAGCTCTTTGTAGTGGGTCATCTATAGCTTTTGCACGGGAGTTGGTTAGAGCAGTTGAGAGAGCCACCTACTACAGGGATATGTATGAGGGAGAGGTTCCTCCTGAGAGATGGGCTCCCATTTTTTCTCAAGCACATAGCAGTAGGTCCCAGAGTAGGACTCAGAGCAAGACACAAAGCACAGAGGGGATCATGGGACCTCACAAGACTAGGCCATATGACAAGCCCCCTTCTACACACAGGTCATGAGGATCTCGTCATCAATTTCCTTCATATTCTCCACATGGGAGTAGTGGGAGTTTCAGATAGGGAAATTTATTGATATTTATTGAGACATTGTATTTTGATCATAGAGCCTGTAAGCTTCATATTTATTAATACATTATGACATTGTGATGTGACACTTTTTGAGAAACATATATATATATATATGATTTTGGTAGAAATTCCTATGATATGCAGTTCTATTATGATTATGCAGTGTTTTATTTATGCATGTTTTCTATATGATATTTTATTGTCTATTTATTATGCCTATGTTATGGATGATCATATTTACATTATGATGTGTTTATGCAGCTTATGATGTGATGTTGATTCTATATGATGGTGTATGCATTTACTTTCTATGGTATTGATGGATGTTCTGTATACAATTTTATGTTCATTATTATGAGATGTGATATGATATATATATTTACAACATTATCTACATGTGATACTTTTGTTATGTAATCTAATGATGAATGTCTAGTATGCCATGATTTCCTAGATATGATAGATGCCTATATTTTTGTGTTTTTAGAATGCAAGATATATGTATGATTTACAATGTATGATATTTACATGATGTTTCAAACATGAATGCATTTGTAGGATGCTTTATATTTTTGTGTGTCACAGGACTATGTCATAATGCAAGAAAGAAGAAATGTTAATGCGGAAGAAAGATGAATAATAAAAGACATGGTTGTTAGTATTAGAAATCTTCGATATTTTTTTGAATCATAAAAGGCTTTGCACTTTATCATCATTGGGTGGTAACTAATACAAATGAAGAAAAATACCATGATATAACATAGATCAAGGTGTGCAAGGTCATCCACCTACTAACAACAGATAGTCATGGACAAGGATTGTCTTAACTCATACTAAGGGCATAATTGCCCCAGTCTTTTTGTCAAGACAAACCATAGAAAGAAAACAAATAAAAGATGGGTCATGAGACGTCATCGCTCCTCTAAATCCTTCATGGGACATCCTTGAGGAAACTAGTAACATGACTCAAAATCCAAAGTTAAAAGACAGTCGACAAACAACAGTCAAAGAAAATGAAATTCTGATACGTCGTTGCTTCTCTAAATCCTTCATGGGACATCCTTGAGAAAGCTAGTATCATGATTCCAAATTAAAGCCAAATAGAATGATACAATAAACAAGCCACAAAATCAAAAGCCAATAAGATATTTTCCAAAACTTGATCTATTTATTTGATTGTTTTGATTGCTAAGATGATTGATTGATAGGACCTGGTTTCAAGAGGGACACATAACAAATAAGACGTTGCATTTGGTTTTGAATTTATGACTATCTGTATAAGGCATGACAAAAGCCTGGTTTCAGAAAGACATGTATCATATAAGACGTTGAGTCTGATGTCGTTGATGTGATAACCAGTGTAAGACCATGTTGATTGTTTGACAGTGTCTATATTTAGGAAGGACTCATCCTGTATAAGACAGATTATTTTGCTAATATCTATATTCAGGAAGGACTCATCCTGAATAAGACACAAGTTGATTGTTTTGATGAGGTTTGTTTGCATGGACACATCCTATAGCATACATTAGTTTATTTTGTCATGATAATGTCTATTTTCAGGAAGGACACATCTTGTAGTAGACATAAATTGTTTTTTTTTGTTTGTTGGTTTGGAAATTTGTTTGATTTGACTTGAGGAGATTGTTGACTTGTTCATCTTGTGTATGTATGACTTGATATGACATGCTGAAAACTGTTTGTGCTTGACAACGAACCCTAAAGGACTGACCTAGTGTGGCCTCGGGGACTCATTGATTGATTAACTTGCCTATGTTATACACGCAGAGACCTCATAGTTAGACTAGACTTTGACTGACAAGACTGACTATAAAAATCCTAATTGATTTACAAATATAAGACATGTGTGATAGTGAATGTGATGAACCCTAATGGAGTGACCTAGTGTGGCCTCAGGGGCTCATCGATTGATGGCCTTGCCTATGTTATACATGCAAAGACCTTGTAGTTCGACACAACCAATGACCTTGTCATATAGACAAATGGATTGAATCATGATTTTATATAGACAAACCTAAATGGACTGACCTAATGCCTTGGGGGTACATCAGAAAATGGCCTTGCCTACGTCCAGTCACAGAGGAAACGTAGCTCGACAAATGAAAAAGACTGAAAAATGCAACTGACTCTGACTCTATTTTTAGATTTTTGACATGTTTTTATTTTTTTGTATTTTTGAATTTTTTTGATGTTTTTAAAATTTTCAATGATTTGACATCCTTAGAATATCCAATGTTAGAACCAATATGACGTAGGCCAAGTGCTTTCCCCTAGTCGAGTATAAGACCAATTGATTATGAATATGATAGGATGGGGGATATGTAGTGCACTCAATGTCAATCATAAGTTATGGAAAAGACAACCATTTATTATGAATGGTATGTACAAGCAATGAATAAGATAGATAGATGATATGTATAGGGATAAATTATATGTACATGGAAGTTAGATTAGAGTGATAGTAGACAAAGGAGTAGAGTCAACTACACATGGCACCTGTTTGCTAGGTTTTTACCATGGTGCTTATCCAAAGCACCACCGAAGTGGTTTTCACTATTGGACAACTTATTTCTCTTTACTATTTTCTTGATTTTCTATTTTTTTAATTTTATTTTTATGTTACCAAGATGCCTGTTTGCCAGGTTTTCACCTAGATAATGATTTTTTTGATTTTTTTTTTCAATAATTAAGACAAGGCTCTCAGAAGCTATGCGTAGAAATTCTTCAAATGAATACTATTGATAGGTGCTAACAATGGTTCTCCTTCAAGAGTAGAGAGTTGATATGCTCCTAATCCAAAGGCTTATGTGACAATGTAGGGTCCTAACCAGTTAGGTTCAAACTTTCCTAGTTTCTCTCTTTCAGCTTGATTGTTGGGATTCTCCATTAAGACCATGTCTCCAATGTCAAAATTTCTATTCAAGACCTTCCTATTGTAGGTGTGACAAAGACAATTTTGATATGCTTGGAGATGATCTAATTCCTTTTGTCTTCGCTCATCTAGGAATTCTAGCTCATGTAATTTTGAAACTCGATACACTTCATCGTTAATGTGCCCTTCCAAAGATACACTTAGGGAAGGAATCTCGACCTCAATAGGCAAGATGGCCTCAGAACTAAATACTAAAGAATATGGAATGGCATCAGTGGGAGTACAAATGCTTGTACAATAGGCCCATAAGGTTGGATTAAGCTGTAAATGCCAATCACAACCAGCATCATTGTCAGTCTTTTTGAGGATTCTAATGATTGTTTTATTAGATGCCTCAACTTGGCTGTTACCTTGTGAGTAATATAGGGTGTAAAAATGGTATTGGATATGGATATCTTCACAAAGATGATAGACTTCTTGGTTCTTGAATGGATGGCCATTATCTATGATTATGGACTGAGGGACACCATACTGACAAATGATATAGTTTATGATAAACTTAGAGATCTGTGTGTTGGTGATGTAGGTCATGGGAATAGCCTCAATCCACTTAGTAAAATATTCAATGGTAGTAATGATGAACTTATGGCCATTCAATGATGTGGGATGTATCTTACCTATGAGTTCAAGTCCCCATTCGGAAAAGGGCCATGGTGACATTATGGGATGAAGCTCTTGTGCAGGTGTGTGTATCAAGTCTCTGTGTACTTGACATTGGTGGCATTTCTTGACAAAGATATATGAGTCCTTTTCCATAGTAGGCCAATAGTAACCTAGTCTCATAATCTTGTTAGCTAAGGTAGGACCGCTAGAATGGGATCCACATATACCCTCATGTACCCCACGTAAAGTTTCTTGTGCTTCTTCAGTATCGAGACATCTTAATAGGGTATTGTCTGGGGCATGTATGTAAAGTGTGTCTCTAATGATAGTATACTTGGCTGACTTACAAAGGAATTTCCTATGTTGGTTATTAGAAAGGTCAGGGGGTATGATTTTGGCATGGAGGTAGTCATAGATGTCCTTATAGCATGGGGAATCAGGACCAACAATATCACACACCATCTCTAAATCTAGGATGTCATAGGCAAGGACCAAAAGTTGTTCTACCAAAAACTTGAACTTAGGAACGTTGCTAGGTATGTCCAAGAGTGAAGCAATAGTAGCCATGGCATCTACTACCCTATTTAGAACACGAGGTATTTGTTGAAAGTCAACCTTGTCAAAGTACTCCTTGAAACTATCTGCCATGTGTTTGTAGGGAGCAAGCTTTTCATCCTTAGTCTCATAGTCATCATTTACTTGTCGGATTACCAAATAAGAGACACCATAAACCTGTAGGTTCTTGATCTTCCATTTAATGGCCATGTGTAATCCTATGCAAGAGCCTCGTATTCTGCTATGTTGTTAGTACATGGAAAAGCTATCCTGAATGACTTAGGGATAGAATCACCCTGTGGTGTGATAAACAGTATACCAGCCCCTGAGCAATGATTTGTATGAGACAAATCAAAGTATAGTTTCCATGTCGTGCACGTGTCAATAGTGAATATGAACTCATTAGGAAAATATGCAACTAAAGGGTGATTGGCTTGTATCGTTGCATCGGCCAACTAATCAACAATGACTTTTCCCTTGATAGCTTTCCTCTCTATGTACTAGATATCATATTCGCTAAGTATCATTACCCATTTGGCTAGTCGCCCTGTTAATGTTGGTTTGCTTAGAAGATATTTTAGAGGATCTATCTTCGCAACTAGCATTGTTTGATGGTTTAGCATATAGTGCCTTAGTTTTTTAGTAGAAAATACTACTACTAGACAAGCACGTTCAATGGTACTGTAATTAATCTCATAACCTACCAAAGTGCGACTGATATAGTATACTGCCCTTTCATGACCCTCATTGTCATTCTACGCAAGCAATGCTCCTAGTGATGAGTTTGTTGCTGAAATATAGAGAATCAATGGTCGTCCCTCAATAGGTGGCATTAAAACTGGTGGTGTGAGTAGATAGTCCTTAATCAGTTGAAAAACTTCCTAGCATTTACCTATCCATACAAAGGGTATTCCTTTTCTAAGTAAATGTTGAAAGGGATGTGTCTTATTTGCTAACTGCACTATGAATCTTCTAATGGATTGCAATCTCCCTTGTAATTTCCTTAGCTGACTAAGATTAGTTGGTGGAGGTATGTCTATGATTTCTTTTACCTTGGTTGGATCCACTTCAATGCCTCGTCTAGAAATGATATACCCTAAAATATTTCCTGATTTCACTCCAAACACACATTTCTTTGGATTTAGTCTCACTTTATACTCTTCTAGCCTTTGAAATATCTTGTCTAAGACATGTAAATGATTATCCCTTGTCAGTGATTTAGCAATAAGATCATCAACACAATCCTCCATAAGAGTGTGTATAAGGTCATGAAAAATAGTGGTCATAGCATGCTGATATGTTGCTCCAGCGTTTTTGAGTCTGAAGGGAATAACATTCCAGCAATAAGTTCCCCAAGGACATGTAAAAAAAAATTTAGGTTGGTCTTTAGTTGTAATTCTAATCTGATTATACCTTGAAAATCCATCCATAAAGGATAACATCTCATACCCTATTGTCAAGTCAACAATCATGTCAATGTTCGGCAAAGGAAAATCATCTTTAGGGAATGCTTTATTTATATCTCTAAAATATGTGCAAATACGGATGCCCCTTGTTGGTTTTGTAACTGGTGTCAGATTAAAAAACCAATATGCATAGTGAATTGATCTAATGAAGCCAACTTCCAATAGTTTCTTGAGTTCAACCTTGACGAGTAAAGCAATCTGTGGGTGCATTTTCCTCAATTTATGTTTCACTAGTTTTATCCCCAGTTGCAAAGGAAAATGATGTAGTATGATTTCAAGATCTAGTCTAGGAATGTCAGCATATGACCATGCAAAATTGATTTGTCTTTGTGCAAAGAAGTTGTGAAATTCTGGCTGCTTTGCTTCTGTCAATGATGCTGCAAAATATACCAGTTGGGGATTCTCTTTTGTGCCTATGTTGATTTCCATTGTTTCTTCAACCAACATGGGTGACTTTTCCTAAGCAATGGGAAAAATGTTCAAACCTCCATCCTTAGGTGCCTCAGAGAGGTTTTTTCCTTTGGATGCGTCCTTATTTTTTGCTTTTTCATTGTCTAAAGGTGCCTTTCAATTTTCACCTAGAGACTCATAATTTTTATTTTTGTCATTATTTTTCTTATTTTTTTGACTGGAGGGTTGAAAAAATTCCCCAAAATATTCCTTATTGTCCAAGTCAATGGTCAATCCAGCCTTGTGTTGACCACTAAATATTCCTTTTCATAGTCCCAGGAACTTAGCAATTACTTCGTCGTTCTCAAAAATGTCTAAGACAGGTGTGTCTTGTTGGTCCCAATCAATGAGCTAGGGATAGACTAAAGGCATGTCATCATCAAAGTTGTCAAAGTTAAAAGGGGTCAAGGTAAAAGTTTATTTGTTCATATAGTCACAAAATTTTCTTACCAAATCCTCTTTGCTCTTTTGCTTGGATCTAGGTGGATTCTGAGGTGGGCCTAATGCCAAGGTGTGGTTCTCTAAAGTTGATTTGTCAGGTTCCCAAGAGGTAGGATCAAGAGATTCCCAATAGTAATGTTTAAACCATTCATCTTTTGTCAAAGTCTTAGGTGGAAAGGAATTCAATGGATTTGGTAAAGATTTCAACATTAAGTCAAGTTCTCCAAATAGCTTATCAAGGTCCATGACAAAAGTGGAGGATAGGGAATCCCACTCATAGTCATTTGAGTCGAGGGAATCATAGTAGGGTTGGTCAATTGGCTCGTTGGATGTCTCGATATTTTTAGAAGCACTTACTTCCTCAAGTAAAGGTGATGTGGTACTAGGAATGCTAATCTGAAGTGGTTGAAACCCAATCCCAGAGCCTTTCAGCCATTTAGAAATAATGATTGGTTCAGTCTTCCCATCTTGATGTAAACCTAAGCCACTATGCCCATTATATCCCTTACTCTACATGATGGTGAAACCCTTTCCATATTGATCTATAGGAATGTGAGAAAGTGAGGGAGGTTCTTCATGGTCTTCTCTATACAACCAGGAGGTCACATCTTCTGCATTTATGGCTTATTTGCTTAATTCTCCCCATTTTGTAAAGATTGTTGTGGGAGGGATGTATATAGTGACCACTAACTGTCTCCTTTCTATTGTAGGTAAACCATAAGATTTAGGAGGAACCAGGTGGATAACACAATAAGATGCCTTCATGTGATACTCACCACAACCCTTGTCTTGGATCTCAACCCTAGGAGTGGAAGGTAGTGATGGCAAAGTGGATGTTTTGGTAAGAGTGGATGGATCAAGATATTGGGATGAATTGGATGATGAAGCTTCTTGATTTACTGGCACTTGGAATTGGGGTATCTCTCATAGACCAGTGCAATATTGAAATGGATCTAGGTCACCATCTATTGTTATTTCAGTGCCATTGTAAGGGAATTTTAGACATTGATGATATGTGGAAGGGACTGCCTTCATAGCATGAATCCATGGTTTGCCTAGCAGAAGGTTATATGGAAGGGTGAGATCCAAGACTTGGAATGTTTTCTCCATAACTGCAGGACCAATTCTAATAGGAAGTGTTACCCACCCCTTTTATTTTTGTTCCTCATTGTCATAAGCCTTAATGACAATTCCTTTGGTGGTGTCTACACACACTTCTAAGAAACCTAGTGCCTTAACTAATTTTAAAGTGCAAACATTCAACCCTGCTCCTTCGTCTACTAAGACTCATCTAACTTTGGTTTTGTGAACATGGCCTTCAAGGTGTAATGGGTCATTATGATTTTTCTTCTCAATTGCATATTCTTGTTCGAAGAAATTGGAATGTTGATTATTGGTCAAGTAACCTACCATTTCCTAGAAATGATTGACATCGAGATCATTAGGGCTAGTCACACTTTGTAAAGCCTTTTTTATAATGGATCGATGTTCATGGGAGATACATAATGGTTCCAAAATGGAGATTTTGGCTGGTGTCTTCCCTAGCTGATGTAGTAAGTTATAGTATGACTTGGAAGTCTATGGTGTTTTCTGTGATGGAGGACCTTGGATGGTGATCTTTGTTTGACAAGTTTTGACAACACACTCAGGAATCTTGTTTATGGTAATGGTATTGACATGCTCCTTGGCAGCTCGGATATGATTTATGATAGGGCCACTATAATCATGCTTGACACAAGCATAGTTGGCGGAAGTATTGGTTTTGTTACCTAAACTAGGGGCTTTTCCTTTCCCATGATCATGTAGTGGATCAAAAAAGACCTTGTGATCAGTGTTCAAAGATGTAAGTTTTTTTCCACTAACCTGAATAGTTTTGTCCTCAACATAATCCTGTATGATGTTTTTCAGTTATCGACAATTTTGTAGGCTATGTCCTTTGGTCTAATGGAAGTCACAAAAGGCAGTGTCATCCCACCACAATGGTTTGAATTGCCCTAGATTGTATTTTCTTGGCTCTTGAAGCTGTATAAGATTGTGTAGCAACAATTGTTTGAAAACTGACTCTATGGGTTCCCCAAGGGGAGTGAACTCACATTTTGGAAATCTTCTTTGTTGTTGTGGCCATTAGGTGTTTTGGGTAGTGTTGGGGGTTTGGTTGATGACGTTAAGTGTGTTGGTAGAGGGGTTATTTCCTCTAAGTGTGATGATTGGTCCTTCTTGTAAAGTTTTAGCATCAACTACCCCATCATTAGTAACATTATTATTCTAAGACCAAAACTTATTTTTTTCATTGGGGGTGTTTTGCACATTTAGATTTCTATTGGGTGTCTTAAGTTCTCCTTTGTCAATGAGACCTTTTTCTAGTATGAGCCCCTTTTCCACCAGTTCTACAAAGGATGTGCAACAATGTACCCTCAAGTCACTTCTCAATTTTGGGTTGAGGTTTTCTTGGAAGATAGTGACCTTTTGTTTCTTAGGTATTTCAACAAGACATTGGCTAGCTATAGTTCTCCATCTCTGGAAGAAAGCGATAAATGTTTCTCCTTCATCTTGTGTAGTGTGATACAAGGTTGCTATGTTAATCTCATGGTCAATGTTAAAGGAGAAGTGTTCAATGAATTTGTGCACTAGCTCACCCCATGATTTTATGCCATAGTCAAGACCTGAAAACCACTCTAGTGCAATTCCAATAAGATTTCTTAGAAAGAGTCTCATAAGATAGGTGGGGTCGTAGGTGATATCTATGCACATCGTGGAAAATTCCCTTATGTGTTCGACTGTATTTCGCTTTCCATTGTATTTGGGAAAGTTTGGTATGACATACCCATGAGGGAAAGGTGTCTTGTAAAATGATTTGCTGAAAGGAAATGGGCATAAATCCTTTGTTGAAAAGGTTTTCTTGTTAGAAACTACCATGTTATCCATATGTGTTTGAAGTGAATGCATTTGTGTTTGTAGGATGTCAACTTGCGTTAATGATGTGTTAGTTGGATTATTTGGATCTATGAATGTGTTTTGGAATCCAACATTTTATGATGGGTTTTGGTTAAATGTTGGTATGTAAAGTGGATTTTGATTTGGAATGTTAGTGAATGGGTTTTGATTTGGAATATGTGAAAATGGATTTTGATTCAAAATCCGTGAAGTGATGGGTCGATTTCCATATTGAAAGGAGGGTATGCCTCCTATCTTTGAGACCCCAATCTGTGGTATGGTACTAGCGACATTAACACTAGGTATAGCTACTATCTATGGAATAGTGCTAGTGAATTTGACACTTGGTATAGGCACTGATGTTCTAGAGTTTTTGTTCCCAACAAGAGGACTAAAGGGATTGGACAATGATGCCCCTATGGTGAAATTTAGCCCCTGTGTCAAGGTAGGCATATCAAGTGGAGATGTGTGTATTATTGAGGCACTCTGTGTAGGTCCTCCAGATGGTATAGCAGTAGTCACTTGAGCTATAGTGGCACCAGTAGTGGTAGTATTTGTTCCTTGAGTAGATGCAGTTTGTAGGGTACAAATATCAAAACCAAGAGGTAATTTGGCATCTTTTGCTAGCAATTTGGCTAAGTATCATTGAGGGTCATTTGCTAGATAGTCATCTACAAAGGAAGAAAACTCAAGGTCCTATGCAGCAACATCTATGTCTTCCACTATAATGCATCCTTGTGTGTCTCTAGTAACAAATTTGTCTAACAAAGTCTTGTGAGGTCTAGATGAAGATGTCCCTGAAAAGGGGTTTGAGAACAGATTGATGAATTCATTTGGATCAACCATCTTTTCTCTTTCTTTCATTTTCAATCTTGTTTCAACCATGGAATGTAAGCTCAAAGTGCAAGTGATGCAAAAGCTAAGTCTATGGATGAGTTTAATCTATGTTTTTGGGATTTTCTGAATTTAAAGGATGAATGTATGCAGCTATTTTTTTGGTATTTTCTCTACAAATATGGTATGTCTAAAATGACGCTATTTTAGGATGAAAGTGCCTAAATATGCAAAGGTCTAGATGACCAATTTGGAAGATTCTAAAAGAGGTTATCTATCACCTAAAGTTTAACCCAAGTTTCAGTTTAGTTAATTAATTAAGTGAAAATAGGATGGGTTTCAAGAGAAAATGATGTTAGTATACCTGATTTGAGTGTACGATATCATTCGGGACATTTTTTAGTGTGTACATTTTTCCCCTCTTTGAAGTGAGGTACCTATTGCTTTGGTTCAAAGATTGATGCTCTTTGGATTAAAACTACTCCCTAGATCAAAAATAAAAAAATTCTAATTTTTTAGATGCCCTAATGGAAGGATAAAGTTGATTCCCTTCCCCCTTGACAAGTCAGGAAAAAAATTTGAATTTTGGGTTGATTTCTCGACAAAGGTTAAAGGCTACCCTATGGGTCCAAAAAGGCTTTGAGATGCAAAAAAAATGCCAAACACACAAAAAAATGATGCAAAATAAGCTTTAGTTTGGAAAAATTAGTGAAAATGGTGAAAAACCCCAGTGTGATGGTTAAATTAGGGGAAAAAACCCTAATTTTCAAGCATAAATAGGTAAGGAAGGGTCACTTTCAATTCATTTGTGCATTCACACCTTCAGGATTTCTTACAAATTGACCTCTAACCCTCTAACAAGATGGTGCGACGTGTGCTCCCATGAAACATTTATGACCGGGTTCAAGAGTACCAGAGGCTTCCAGGCACAGGACCACTAGTATGTGATTCAAAACTTAATTTGAATTTTGAATTTTAGAATTGGCAGCGCTAATTTGAATTTTAGCGACACATATGTGTATTGCGACATAGTTTGCAATTTAGAATTAGGTTTTCTAATTTTAAATTGCAATGCATATGTGTATGGTGACACACTTCTAGATTTGAAAATTAGAGTTAGGGTTTCACCAAAGCTAAATCATAGTGCATACATTTATAGTGATGCGACTTGCGATTTACATTTTGAATGCATTGGGCATCGCTATTTGAAATCTGAATTATGGTGAAACTATCGTAAATAGCGACACTATTGTCATTTTGGGATGAAAATTCTAAATTTAGCCAAAAAACTTTTGAATTTTGATGTTGTGCACTTCGTAGGTGTAGGAGGTCATTCCACCTTTGATGTCCCGCAAGCACTAGGCCACAATTTTTTCTAGACTTGGTGATTTGCTTGAGTTGTGATGGGAGCACTTGGTAGATATTGGCTTGTGGTACATTGCATACATTCTTGTCTTCCAAACACACTTGGAAATGATGATAGCATTGTGTGAGCGATGGCATAGTGAGACCTCATTTTTCCACCTTTCTACCAGTGAGGCGGTAGTGACGCTAGAGGACATATGGTAGATATTTTGTTTTTTGATACATGGAAAGCATGTGATTTATGAATCTAATGCCAGCTACGATGCATTCCATGAGGTGATGGATATGGAGGACATTATTCTAGTCACTTTGCAGATTGACCTCGAGATGTACATAGGTTGAGTACCTACTTTAAGATTGATCATTATCGTGATTATCTCATGTTTGGTTGCTAACAACCGATGGAGCAGAGGATTCAATCTGGGATGGGGCCTTGCTTGGCATAGGATGATTTTCAAGGGGACTCAATATGCTTGGGGTCCAATGATGTTAGCCTCCTTATACCATGATATGCATGATTTTGTATACTGCGATGGCAGGGCGATCGACACAAGAGTCACCTTACTATACATTTGGGCTTGGGATCACATTGTTGTGCTTCAATTGATTGTTTAGATGGTGGAAGTAGAGCCAAATGATCCATTCATATGGAGGTACAGGGGTGCCATTACTTTGAAACATACAATGCAGCTTGGGATTCCATACCAGCGTAGAGTTATCGATGATATACAGTCTTCAGATGGTGAGTGTGGCTTTAGATGCTAGCATGGTATGATGATGTTCAATATTTTTTCTTCACTTAGCAAACCCAATACATGCAAGGTCAAGAGCATACCATCATCGAGAGATACATTCTTGATAGGGTGGCCAAATAGTTTTGTCAGAGGAAAGATAGGCCTGATGATGTTTACACTACTATTTTTGTTAGGTTTGCTTGAGAGACTACATGGTGACATGTGATCCCAACCCATGAGGTTGTAGAGGGATTTTGACAACTGGAGTCTAGGCCATGGGCCTATGATCAAGGACAGGAAGATGCAAAAATGATGCTTGGTTATGATGCATGGTTCACATCCCCTCACCAATTGATAGATCTAGTAGGTGCACCTCCACAAGGGAGACTGAGAGGGAGGGGTGTAGGCAGAGGAAGAGGAAGAGGTAAGGGACAGGATTAGTGGGATGGTCAGGATTAGCAGGATGGATAGGTCCCATGAGCACCACTAGGGTAGCAACAACCTCTAATTCAGAATTAGCCAGTGCAACCACCACCATCAGGGCCAAATCCCAAAGATTTACAAATACAACAGCTGCAGTAGCAGGTACAGGTTATTATGGGTGAGAGGGATCATGTGTTGGAAACACAAGGGCAGACAACTAAGAGGGGGGGTGAATCAGTTGTCACAAAAATTAAAACTTGTTAAACTTATTTAAATTATTCTAAGATATAATTAACAAACATGAAAGCATGAACCATCAGCACATCAGAAACACACATAACACCAAGATTTTTTACGTGGAAACCATGTTAGGGGAAAAACCACGGTGGAGGTTAGTCCACTAGATTATACCCTCTTAAAAGTATAAAGAATAAAATGGGAATGCACATGCATTTAGACACACTACCTAGAGCTCATTGCTCAATTACAACAAGGCTTACTTCCCAAAGGAAGACACACTATCTTCAAAAACATTCAGATTACATCTGTAGGGATTTGAACTAAGAAAATAGCATCTGCTAATGCCTTATTATAGTTTTGGTTAAGCACATGAACACTTCTTCACTCTTCTTCACACTCTACTCTGCCTTAAAAATATTTAGAACATTATGTGTGCACACCATGTATTCAAATGGTATAAACAATCACTTATATATATCTGCAACAAGAAATTACATTGTTACATGTCAAATTCAACAAAATAATAAAATGAATATAAACTGTCTGCCCAAATCAATATCAATTATTAATGTGAATCAACCAAGGTCGGCCACAACATAGTGAAGACCCAAAACAAAATCCTCAAACATGAAACACCTTCAAAAAATATTCCTCGAAGATCCACAACACACTACAACCACCTTGTTAGCCATGAACATGAAAAACATGAACATGCAAGACAAAATCACCAATCGTGAACACAACGATCAATGTGGACGTGCAACACAAATAGAGAATGATATAGAAGCATACACAAACATCATGAATCACCAAAGAAGCATCTACAACAACTGAACCTACTAGAATCACATCAATCTTCATTCAGGAACACCAATTGAAGCAACAGAAAAACCTATCAGAACACAACTGATCATAACTCAATTAAATCTTCTTGCGGATTTCTAAAACTCAACATGGATAAACTAGATATACTTGACAACAAACCCTTTAGTCCAAAACCTATGATCATCAACGTACTGAGCTAACCAATATACTAAACTTTACTTCATCAATGACAACTTGCAACTTATTCCATTACAATTTTCTCAATATCCTCAACATATAGAGCTTCAAATGGCATTAAGGCCAATAGTGTTGACATCAATGACAACCACATATCAGAAAAACAACCACAACATCCAACATCATGACCGTTAACAGATTTTAGTGATCACTACTAAGATAGATCAGTCCAAGCAGTAGGTAGTGGTCTTGATAGCTGAGAGAGACCAGGAATAGCAACTTAGATAGACTATCGAGATGTAGTTGGCTTAGGAGGTCGGGCAACGTCAACAACTTGAGACTATGATAGCTACAGCTTAGGGGTGGATAGTGTCTATCAGATTATACAGAGAGGCTATTATTGAGGTAGCCTACTATAGGATGCACTATCATAGGGATGTCCCACAAGCTCTCCAATAGCCAAATTATTCTTAGAGGAGTGGGGCACACCCTAGAGCCAAGGATTAGCCAGAGAGACAAGCTAGTGAGGGGAGCATCCATCAAGGCTAACTCATTTGTATAGACACTTTTTAATCATTTCCTGATTCTTTACACAGATGTACATTCATGGGATCCTTTTTGAAATCATCATGGATACTATATTTTTGATTGATATACATACACTAATTCAAATATTGTACCATGATAGTCATGATTTTTTTATATATATATGATATGAATTCAATATGATATGATGTGTTCGTCATTTTATTTCATGCTTGTGAATGTATGGATTCACTTTGATGTGAGATATGATGCATTATTATTATGTATGGATACAATTATTTTATGTATGTTTATGTGATATGCAATGATATATATGATGCAATGATATGATATGGGATGGATGAATGTTATATTATTTTTCTGTATCTTTTCGTGATATGCCATGGAATGGACAATATGATATGCTTATATTATGCTTATGCAAATTATGTGGATGCATTTGTTTTTATGTATTTTCTTATGCGGTTTTATGATGTGATGATGTATGCATGTGGATGTATAATGCAGATGTTGATGCTTATGATATGATAATGCGATGTATTTTTATGATATGTGATGCAACGATTTATGATGCTTAGAATAAAATATATATATTATTCGTTCACAACTTAAATGGGAATGATGATGTAGAATATATATTTTATTATATGCTATGATTATGTCGTAATGTATGAATGTTGATGATTTTTGGATGCGGGATGGATGCATTGATGATTTTTTTGTTGACTATCTTGATACCAAGTTAGTGTGGAGAGAAGATAGAAGAAACAAGATGATTGACCATTGATTTTGATGATTGATTCAAAAGATCCAACAATTCTATGATCCACTGAGACTTTATTTAGAGATGGTGATGAGAAATGCATTATGATGATGATGATGATTTTCTCATATACTGGGATTGGGATTTTTTGTCGTTCCTTATTGTTTGATATAACACATAGAAACAATGCATCAAGGTGTTGATAACCAGGACATTGTTGTATCTAGTGTAATGGAATTTAACTCGACAAATAGATAGGATAGTTCTTGTCCACACCTTGACATATGGAAACTTCATTGGTATGTAAGTTAGAAGTTTAGAATATATTGGACCAAAGCATATGCAATAGTCAACAATGTACTCCAAATGACCTCCCTACACACAACAAAGCAAGTATGCATCAAGATTATTTTACAAGAATACCCACAAGCACAGCAAATGAAAGATAATGATCAATTCCCCATTCCTTTCTCTCTAAATAATTTTGATATACATCATTGAGAGGTCCTCAAAATGAGTCATTAATATAAATCATAAGAAAATATCAAAGATAAATAGTCAGTGTTATCTATATCTCTTTCCAGTTTAACTTTAGCTAAGGTGATGCCTAATACTAATGTCCATCGCAGGAAGGATACATCCTAGGACATGTGGATCAAGGGTTGTTTGATTTAGGATTTTGATGATATTTATGATAATTCATTGATACAAACTTCATTGACTCATTTACCTATGATTTATACTTTAGATTTTGACACTTAACTTCTCACTTTGCGACTTGCGATACTTGAATTTTATTTGTTTTTCCAAAGGTTGAAGGTGATGATCGATTTATTATGGGTGAAGTTTTATTGTGGGTAAAAGTGAGATGGGGTGGATGGTTTTTGTATTTTCTGGAATATTTCAATGTTTTTGGTATTTTGAAAATTTTCTGAGGTTATTTTTGATCTTTTTGAAAGTATATGCAAATGTTTATGGGTTTTTGAATGTTTTCTAATGTTTTTTGGATTTTATGATATTTGAATGTTTAGGGGTTTTCTGAGTTTTAACCAAGAACCTAACCTAAAGACCTATCCTAGGGGCCTTAGGGGCTAATCAAAGATAAGGCTTGCCTATGTTATACACACAAAGACCATGTAGTTCGACTGACACAACTTATTGACAATGAGATATGAATAGTTGATGGATTCCGAATTTATTATGATGGACTCCTAAAGGACTAACCTAGGGTGTCTTAGGGGCTAATGAAAGATAAGCCTTGCCTACATTCAAGCTCAGAGACAATGTAGTTTGACTGAATTAACTTATTGACAATGAGAAATGAACAGTTGATGGAATGCTAGTTTACTATGATGGACTCCTAAAGGATTGACCTAGGGTGTCTTGTGGGCACATCAATGATGGCCTTGTTCAAGCTCAGAGACAACATAGTTCAACATGGTTCTATTTTTTGGATTTTCAATGTTTAGCCTTTTTAGGGATTTTGAGATTTTTTGGATGTTTTGGATTTTTCCTTTACAATTTTATGAATGTTTTTGGATTGTAACTATATAGGATTTTGCAAATGTTTTTGGATTTTCTAATGAACATTTTACGAATGTTTTTGGGATTTTTGATTGCAATTTTTGATAACCTTAAGATATACAAGAACCTGATATAATCCATAACAAATCATCCCTAGTGCAAAATGATAGACTACCTCAATACAGGTAGAACAAAATGACCTTAAGAATATTCCAAGCAATACTAAAGGGATTGTGATACTTAACAAAATCAAGCTATGATAAGCATGAGGATGGGTGATTAAATAAATACGATGAGTGAAGCGATCGATGGATGGTGATGATAGGATAAAGAACCAAAGAATAGATGGAGGTGATTTATTTACATGAAGTTCCTATTTGCTAGGTTTTCACCAAGGTACTTGGCCAAAGCACCACTAAAGTGGTTTTCACTAGAAGACAGTTGTTTTTCTTTACTTTTCCAATCCTTTTTTTCATTTTTTTGGATTTTGATCATTTTTTTTTATATATTTTTAGATTTTATACCCTTCAAAACTAGGCATAAAACTTTTTAATATGCAAGTTGTTAGTTGCTTCCTACCAGGTTTCACCTTCAAGTATTGATAATTGATATGATCCTAATACATAGCTTGTTGTGATGACAAAATGACCCAACTAGTTAGGTTCAAACTTTCCTTTACTATCCTCATCTAGAAGATTCTTTTGATTTTGTTTGAGAACAAGATCCCCTCCTTGGAAAGATTGACATTTGATATTCTTGCTATAGCTCTGTTTCAATAATTTTGATATACTTGTGAGTGATTGAGGGCATCAAGATGATGCTCATCCAATAATTCTAGCTCATTCATCTGAGATATTCTATATTCTTCATTGGTGATTAGGTTTTGTAGTTACACTCGTAGTGATGGGAGCTCAACCTCAATAGGCAAAATGGCTTTTCATTCATAGACCAAGGAGAAAGGGGTTGCACCTGTAGGCATGTAGATACTGGTTCGATAGGCCCAAAGAGTGAGATTTAACTATAGATGGTAGTCACAACCAGCCTCATTGACTATTTTCTTTAGGATCTTTAAAATAGTCTTATTTGTAGCCTCATCTTGACCATTTCCCTGGGGGTAATACAGAGTAGAGAATCAGTGTTGGATGTTGAATCTTTGACATAGCTCTTTCACATCCTAATTCTTGAAGGGTGTTCCATTATCTGATATGAGGGTTTGTGGAACACCATAATGACAAATTAGGTAATTCAAGATAAACTTGGAAATTTGCTTCCCCATTATGTAGGTCATATGAATGGCTTCAACCCACTTAGTAAAATACTCAGTGGTTGTTATGATAAACTTGTGGCCATTAGATGCAATTGGAGTAATCTTTCCTATGAGTTTAATCCCCCACTATGAGAAAGGCTAAGGTGTCATCATTGGTTGTAATTCCTGAGTTGGAGCATGAACAAGATCCCCATGCTATTGAAACTGGAAACTTTTTTGCACATACTGATGGGCTTCTCTTTCCATTCTTGGCTAGTAGTACCCCTTCCACAATAGTTTCTTAGCTAGAGTCATACTACTAGAATGGGAACCACATATTCCATTGTGAACTTCTATTAAAGTAGTCAAGGCTTCCTCTTGGTTAAGACATCATAGTAACGTCCCTTTGATGCTTTAGCGATAAAGGGTATCACCTAGGATCATGAATTGGGATTCCTTTTAAACAAAATTATTCTTAAGGTTAGACATGATATCATATGGGAGGGTTCTTATGCTTAGGTAGGTAAATATATCATGATACCATGGGGATCCAGGACTAACAATGACACACATGAACTTAGACTTAGGGATTTTGAAAGTTAGTACAAGAAGTTGTTCTACCAAGAATTCGCATTGCAGGACATTGTTCAACATGTCTAAGAGTGATCTGATTGTTGCCATAGCATCTACTACTCTATTGTTCATGCAAGGAATCTGATCAAAATTTATATCTATGAAAAGATCTTTGATAATTTCTACCATTATTTTGTAAGGAGTGAGCTTTTCATCCTTAGTTTGATAGTCATTGTTGACTTAGTTGATAACAAGCTATGATTTTCCATAGACTTTCACCTCCTATATCTACCATGGAACTTCTATCCTTAGACCTTTGATTAGGGTTTTGTATTCAGCAATGTTGTTGGTACATGGAAATGATAGCCTGTATGACTTTGGGATGTAATCACCTTGAGGGGTGATGAAAATAATTCCTACTCCTGATCTATGTATGACTTTGGGAGGCACCTATCTATGCAGAGAACCCCTTGATATCCTCCTTGTAACCTTCTCATATGTTTCAGTCTTTGTGGTGGTTCCATGTTGAGGATGGCTTTTACCTTTGTTGGATCAATTTCTATCCCTCTTTGTGAGACGATATAGCCAAGAATTATCCTTGATGTAACCCCAAAGACACTTTTTTGGGTTTAGCCATACCTTGTATTCTTCAAGCTTGTCAAATATGGGTCCTAATACTTCTATGTGCTCACTCCTTTTCGTTGATTTTTCCAAAATATCATCCACATAATCTTCAACTATTTTTTGGATCGTGTCATGAAAGATGAGGGTCATTGCTCTTTCATAGGTTTCTCCTACATTCTTCAACCTGAATGGCATCACGTTCCAGCAATAGGTTCCCCATGGACAAGTGAATGCAATTTTGTGTTGATCCTCCTTGGCGATCATGATTTGATTGTAGCCTGAAAAATCTTCCATGAGTGACAACATTTCATGCCCAACTATTAAGTCTATGATGAGATTGATGTTAGGAAGAGGTAAATCATCCTTCAGGCATTCCTTGTTTAAGTCTCTAAAATCTATGTAGATTTTGATTCCCCTAGTGGGTTTTGAGACTAGTACTAGGTTTGAAACCCACTCAAGATAATCTATCAATTGAATGAATCCAACATCAAGAAGCTTTTGTAATTTTAGTTTCACCAAGAGTGTTATCTGAGGGTACATCTTTCTTAATTTTTGCTTCACTGGCTTAGCTTCAGGATAGATTGCTAAGTGATGCACAACTACTTCTCGATCGAGCCCTGGTATATTAGTGTATGACCATGTAAATTTGGTTCTTTTCTCTTTCAGAAATGCTGCTAGGTTTCTATGTTCTTCATCCAACAAGGATTCAGCATAGAAAGTGATCTTAGGTGCTTCTTTTGTTCCCACATTGACTGGAGTGGCCTTTTCTTTTAGTACTATTGGCTTCTCTAGATGCATCCCACTAAGGGGGAGATTCACTCCCTCATCCTTGGGTGCCTTAGAGAGGTTTTCACCCTTGGATATGTCCTTTGTTTTTTCTATTTTAGGATAAAAAATTGCTATAGTGTGGTTTTCACTAAAAGATCTACAAGTTAACTGCAACATCAAGGAGGAAGTCATCTAAGGTCATATCACACGATGTACGTAACCAAGAGGAAGCCTCAGCCCGTTTAGTGGAAGTACCTTTTCCAATAAGGGTAACCTTGCTAGTAGTACAACCTAGACCAAGATTCTTTAGTTGTTTCTTAGGAACAATGGGTTCTAACAAACCATTATCATTCTATCCTAGCTTCTCGTTCTTGTTATATCCCATTCCCTTCATTAGTTGCAAGCCTTTGTTATCATATTTAATGGCAAGAGCAAGGATAGGTTGTTCATCCTGATAGAGTGGTTTAGAGACATATTCCTCATTAACATATTCTTGGTTCAAATCCCCCCACTTAGTGAAGGTAGTAGCTACCATCTTGATGGTTTCAGGCTCTTTATTGCTAGATGTGGGTTTCCCATGAGATTGAAGAGAAATAGGTAGCTCTCCTAATACAAAGGTATTCTTTATTAGCTTATAGTTTCCACAACCATCATCTTGGATCACTGCTTTGATGTCAGGAATGTTTTGCACAATGGGTGTTTTCATTTATGAGGTAGATGCAAGTTATGATGGGTCAACAAATGAGGTGGAAGGTGTAGGCCCTTCATCATTGTTGGGTATTTGGGGGATTTTGTAGAACTTGGCCTCAAGATTTTTGCAATAGTAAAAATTATCAATATCTCTATGGATATTAATTTCTCTATCCTCGAAAGAAAACTTTACACATTGATGATAGGTCAAGAAAACAACTTTTAGGGCATGGATCCATGGCTGGCCAAGTAGGATGTTATAGGGAAGGTCAAGGTCTAACACTTGGCATGCAATTTCTGCAATGAGGGGTCCCACTTGGATGGGTAATATAATGATTCCTTGTGATACTTGTTCTTGGTCATCATATGCTTTGATGGTGGTACTTTTTTCTTTCTCAATAGTATCCTTTGAATAGCCCAGGTACTTGATCAATTGAAGGGTACAAATTTTGAAACCATCACCTCCATCTACTAAGACTCTTTTGACCTTGTTCTTATCAATGATAATCTCAATGCGTAAAGCACAATTATGAGATGGTTGTGATGGTAGGTCTTGTTCTGAGAAGGTGAGAAGGTGGTTAGCGATATGGACTACATTAGCTTGAAATTTATTTGTATCAATATCCTCAAGAACAAATGACTCTAATAAATATTTTTCTAAGATTTCCTTATGTGCGAGTGATAGCCTTAATAGTTCTAGGGTAGAAATCTATGTGGGCGTCTTTTTCAGCTATTCTAAGAGATTATACTTGTCGATACTTGTTGTTGGCAAAGGAGGTTGTGCACTAGATTGGGATGGGACTCCTTGAATGGTGAATTTTCCATGTCATGTGGTGACTCCACACTCCACACTATGCCCTTTGATAGTGATGATGGTAATGATGCTATCACAGGAAGTGGCCATATTTGAATAGGTATGTTGCATGTTCATGTAATCTTTAGCTTTCCCGTCATTTTTTCCTTTGCTATGATCTGACATAGGGTTCTTGTATATCTTAAGATCCTAATTACCAGTTGGTACCCCAACAGATATGGTATCATTCTCTATGAGTTCTTGGATAATTTTTTTGAGCCTCATGTAGTTTATCATTTTGTGCCCTTTGATCTTGTGAAAATCACAAAGGTCATTCTCATTGTACCATGATGGTTTCTCTTGTGGTTCTTGGTAGTTTTCAAAGTTGGGAAGCATTATTAGGTTTGACTCTACCAATTTCTTCATGATGGTTTCGATGGGTTCCAATAATTGTGTGTACTTTTGTTTAGGATAGTTTTTCTTTTTAGAGGTTTTCCTTTGTTGTGATTCGGTGTTGGTGATTTGATTGTTCTAGGGGGTGTTGTTTGTTGCATAATTGGTTGATTGTTAGCAACTTGATTGTTGTTTGGCTGAGGAGCACTTAGCACCACCTTAGCATCTACCACACCATCATTTTTGTTCTTAACCCAAACACGAGGCATGTCATTTGAACTAGTTGGTGGGTGATTGTCTCTGTAAGCTTGAATATTTTCCTACGAGATTAGAGCTCTCTCGATGTTAAGGGCTCTAGGGACAAGCTCATCATAATATGTGATGCACTACATTTTTAAGTAGAAGGATAGATCTACATCTATATTTTCTATGATGATCCCCACTTGTTGTTCATCAGGAAGAGTCCATTTACTTTTACTAGCTCTTTGTCTCCATTGTTGTAAGTGTGAATGGTAACTCTAGACCTGCTTAAACATGGACAAACAACACAATGTTAGTCAATAAACAAATCTAAACTAGCATTCCCCATGAGATTCATTCAAAGCACAATGAACAAGAGATAAAGTACAGAAAACAATTGAAAGTTATTCAAATCCTATTCAAATGCTCAAATCCAACATCCAATGGGCGAATTGGTGCTTCTTTGATGTGAAAAGAAGCCATTTCCTAACTCCTAGACAAGCTTGATGAGTGAATGGTTGATCCTTGATGAAATTCTCAATAACCTAGATATGGTGATGAAATGCTATGATAAATTTGATGAAAATGGATGAACTTTTCTCAAAAATCTGTAGATAGTGACTTTGCCTCAAGTTTTGGATCAAATGCCTAAGATTGTGGATCCAAAATTAGTAAAAGAGCTCTCCATTTATAGAAGAGAATGATGGAAGAATGAGCCAAAAGGATGAATGTAGGACTAAAGATCGCCCAATAGCAAAATGACACTTGTCAACATGCTAGTGGAGAGAGGTGGAGCACATTTTGATGAATGTGAACATAAATTCTATTAGGTAAAGATTTGAAATTCAAAAGATGGCTTGTGGAGGGAAATGTGGAAGAGGATTTAATGCCACTTGGCTCAAGAAAAAGGACTTGTAAGAGTTATAAATGCCATGTTGAAGGATAAGACCTTTGGGAGGGAGATTTAAAATTTGAAGAATATTCCAACTTGATGCCTTTTTGAATGAAAATGGAGGAATTTATAAATCAATTAAATTGATTTACTTGCACAAGTTGCAAAATCTAGAGGATTTGATGGATTAGTGTTAGTGTTAATCAGGATTTGCTTAACTTAGATGGAGGTTAGTTGATTTGACAATTTGACTTAGACATTTAGATTTATTTGAATCAAAATGAGAGGAAAATGAATATTAGACTTAATTAAATAAAGTTTGATTTATTTAATTAAAGGAGATGGTGTTAGACTTAAATCAAATAAAGGTTAATTTATTTAATTTAAAGCAGATGACTTTAGAACTTAATTAAATAAAATGAATTATTTAATTAAAAGAGAGACATTAGGATTAATTAAACAAAATGATTTATTTAATTAATAGGAGATAAATATTTAATCAAATAAGTGGATTTATTTAATTAAAAGATGAAATATGATGAATTTAATCAAATAGAGATTATTCAATTAAATGGTTAGCAAAGGAGTGATTTAGGAAAAATCGGTGTTAGTAAATCAAAATCAGGTGCACAAGATCAATTAGTATAATTTACGTGTCTACATTTTTCCCCTCTTTGAAGCAATGTACCTACTGCATTGGTTCAAAGAATAAACTTTCCAAGATCAAAATTTTAAAAAAAATCATTTTTTTTGGATCCCCCACTACCGCCCCAACATGAAGAATTACGCTTGTACACTGCCCCCTCAAGAGATCGAGCGAAAAGTTCAATTTGAGGGTCAATCTCACCACAAAGAGGTTCACGATCAGTTTAGCTCAAATATTTGATGTAGACAAATTTGATGATGTAGACAGTTCATCGACCATGAATAGCCTCATGTATATTTTTGAGATATCACACAAACTTGATACTTGGATAAAAATGTTAGTAAAGATAGAAGAATAAGAAGAATAAGATGGATGACAAGAGGATCCAACAATTATATTATTTGATGAGACTTTATTAAAGATGATGATGAGTGATGATGATGATGCTTTGCTTATCAGGAATTGGGATTTTAAAAGGGCTTACTTACCTTATGTTTGATAACACACGTAGATACGATGCATCAAGGTATAAAGAACCAGGATGGCATTATACCTAGTGCGATGGACTTTGACTCGACAATCAAATGGGAATATTCTTGTTCACACCTGACATATGGAAACCTTGCTAGGATGCACTTTAGAAGTTTCAAACATCTCAAACCAAAACATGGAAAGGTATAACCTATCAATGCAATAGTCAACAAGCTGCCCAAAACACCTTCCACACATACCTAACAAAGCAAGTATTCACCAAGTTATATTACAAGAACGTCCAACACTCACAATAGACAAAAGATAATGATCAATGCCCCATTCCTTTCTCTCTAAATCATTTTTATTAGATATCATTGAGAGGTCATTGGAATGAGTGCAATAAGATAAATCAAAAGAAAAGATTAAGTACATAAACAAGCCAATGTTCTTCATACCTCTAGCCAAGACTAAAATATGGTGATCCCTGATGTTGATGTCCATTTTAGGAAGGATCCATCCTAGGACCTGATGTTATCAGATGATTTGGGATTGATTAGATGATAGGATATTAATACCAAGAGTTGACCAACTTGCTTACCTACTGACCTAGACTTGAGACCTTGAGGTTTTGAGTTTTCACTCTTAATCTAGTAGAATTGTTTCTAATTGTTTCACCAAAGGTTGAGGGTGACGATGATTTATTATGAGTGACATTTACTAGCATAATCCTTTCACTGGGGCAGCAATGGGACATCCGAAAAAATTGAAAACTTTTTGAATTTTGATCTTGGAAAGTTTATTCTTTGAACCAACGCAACAGGGACATTGCTTCAAAGAGGGAAAAAATATAGACGTAAATTATACTGATTGATCTCATGCACCTGATCCTGATTTACTAACACCGATTCTTCATAAATCACTCCTTTGCTAACCATTTAATTGAATAATCTCTATTTGATTAAATTCATCATATTTCATCTTTTAATTAAATAAATCCACTTTATTTGATTAAATATTTATCTCCATTTAATTAAATAAATCATTTTGTTTAATTAATCCTAATGTCTCTCTTTTAATTAAATAATTCATTTTATTTCATTAAGTTCTAAAGTCATTTGCTTTAAATTAAATAAATTAACCTTTATTTGATTTAAGTCTAACACCATCTCCTTTAATTAAATAAATCAAAATTTATTTAATTAAGTCTAATATTCATTTTCCTCTCATTTTGATTAAAATAAATCCAAATGTCTAAGTCAAATTGTCAAATCAACTAACCTCCATCTAAGTTAATCAAATCGTGATTAACACTAACACTAATCCATCAAATTCTCTAGCTTTTACAACTTGTGCAAGTAAATCAATTTAATTTATTTATAAATTCCTCCATTTTCATTCAAAAATGCATCAAGTTGGAATATTCTTCAAATTTGAAATCTCCCTCCCAAAGGTCTTGTCCTCCAACATGGCATTTATAACTCTTACAGGTCCTTTTTCTTGAGCCAAGTGGCATTAACTACTCTACTACATCTCCCTCCACAAGCCACCTTTTGAATTTCAAATCTCCACCTAATAGCATTTATGTGCAAATTCATCAAAATGTGCTCCACCTCTCTCCACTAGCATGTTGACAAGTGGCATTTTTCTATTGGTTGATCTTTAGTCCCACATTCATCCTTTTGGCTCATTCTTCCATCCTTCTCTTCTATAAATGGAGAGCTCTTTTACTAATTTTGGATCCATAATCTAAGACATTGATCCACAACTTGAGGCAAAGTCACTATCTATAGATTTTTGAGCAAATTTCATCCATTTTCATCAAAGTTATCATAGCATTTCATCACCATAGCTAGGTTATTGAGAATTTCATCAAGGATCAACCATTCACTCATCAAGCTTTTCTAGGAGTTGTGAAAGGGCTTCTTTCCACATCAAAGAAGCACCAATTCCCCCATGGGATGTTGGATTTGAGCATTTGAATAGGATTTGAATAACTTTCAATTGTTTTCTTTACTTTATTTCTTGTTCATTATGCTTTGAATGAATTGCATAGGGAATGATAGTTTAGATTTGTTTATTGACTAACATTGTGTTGTTTGTCTAGCTTTAAGCAGGTCTAGAGCTACCATTCAAATTTTGGCATTAACTCCTCTTCCACATCTCCCTCCACAAGCCATATTTTTAATTTCAAATCTCCACCTAATAGCATTTATGTGCACATTCATCAAAATGTTCTCCACCTCTCTCCACTAGCATGTTGACAAGTGGCATTTTTCTATTGGTTGATCTTTAGTCCCACATTCATCATTTTGGCTCATTCTTCCATCCTTCTCTTCTATAAATGGAGAGCCCTTTTACTAATTTTGGATCCACAATCTTAGGAATTTGATCCACAACTTGAGGCAAAGTCACTATCTACAGATTTTTGAGCAAAGTTCATCCATTTTCATCAAAGTTATCATAGCATTTCATCACCATAGCTAGGTTATTGAGAATTTCATCAAGGATCAACCAGTCACTCATCAAGCTTGTCTAGGAGTTGGGAAAGGGATTTTTTCCACATCAAAGAAGCACCAATTCCCCCATGGGATGTTGAATTTGAGCATTTGAATAGGATTTGAATAACTTTCAATTGTTTTATTTAATTTATTACTTGTTCATTGTGCTTTGAATGAATCTCATGGGGAATGCTAGTTTAGATTTGTTTATTGACTAACATTGTGTTTTTTGTCCATGTTTAAGTAGGTCTAGAGCTACCATTCACATTTTGGAGCTAGAAGGAGGGCTTGTAAAAGTTATAAATGTCATGTTGAAGGAAAAGACCTTTGGGAGGGAGATTTCAAATTTGAAGAATATTCCAACTTGATGCCTTTTGGAATGAAAATGGAGGAATTTATAAATCAATTAAATTGATTTACTTGCACAAGTTGCAAAAGCTAGAGGATTTTATGGATTAGTGTTAGTGTTAATCACGATTTAATTAAATTAGATGGAGGTTAGTTGATTTGACAATTTGACTTGGACATTTGGATTTATTTAAATCAAAATGAGAGGAAAATGAATATTAGACTTAATTAAATAAAGTTTGATTTATTTAATTAAAGGAGATGGTGTTAGACTTAAATCAAATAAAGTTTAATTTATTTAATTTAAAGGAGATGACTTTAGAACTTAATTAAATAAAATGAATTATTTAATTAAAAGAGAGACATTAGGATTAATTAAACAAAATGATTTATTTAATTAATAGGAGATAAATATTTAATCAAATAAAGTGGATTTATTTAATTAAAAGATGAAATATGATGAATTTAATCAAATATAGATTATTCAATTAAATGGTTAGCAAAGGAGTGATTTAGGAAAAATCAGTGTTAGTAAATCAGGATCAAGTGCACGAGATTAATCAGTATAATTTACATTTCTACAATAAGAAATTAGCGAAATTTTCTCCTTTCTTTTGTCTGAGAGTGTACAGTTCTTCTAGACTTACGTCCATGTCAAGATTAAAAGAGAAGTGATCGGTGAATTTATCATTAATTTCTTGAAAATTTTTGATACTAGGAGGCAGTTGAGAAAACCAATCCATGGTAGGACCTACTAGACTTCAGGGGAAGAAGCACATTAAATAAGAATCATTGTAAGCAACCTCCATACACATGACATTAAATTCTTTTACATGGTCCACAATACTTCCTCTCCCTTTTTATTTATAGAATTTGGGGATTTCAAAGCTAGGAGGGAACGCTACCATTACGATGTTTTGATTAAATAGATAAGGACATAATTTTTGTGTATGGAGCTTATTTTTCTTTCCCATCCAAAGGTCTTGCATTTCTTGTGGAAATGCCTTAAGTTGTGATGCTAGATCATCTTGCAGATTTGGTGGAGGAACATATGGTGGGATGATGGATGAGTTTTGATATGATAAGGTGTTGTATTGGGTGTATGGTGGTGTGAGATTCTGTGAAGGTGATTGGGGTATGGAAATATATGTTCCTAACTCATTTGTATTAATGATGCTCAAATGAGGGTTATAATAGGAACTTTGTTGTTGGGCATACTACATAGCTAGTAAGGTTTGTTGTTGAGCTTGTTGTTGTTGTTGCACCTGTAGGGCTTGTTGTTGGGCTTGTTTTTGTTGTTGTGCCACTAGGTGCTCGTTGTTGGGCCTATTTTTTTTGTTGTGCCACTAAAGTTGATTGATGGGCTTGTTGTTGTTGTTGTGCTAAGGTTGCTTGTTGTGCTTGATTTTTTTTTTGTGCTTGATGTTGTTGTTGTGCTAAGGCTGCTTGTTGGGCTACTAAGGCTTCTTGATGTTTTTATTGTTATTGTATGGCTCATTAATAAGCTTGTTTTGCTTGTTGTAAGGCTAAGGCATGCACTTGTAATGTAGGATCAAGTGTTTGTTGGGACATCTATCATGGATTGTGGGTGTTGATGTTTTGAGTGGGTAGTAGATTGGTGATGAGAGGTTGGGGGTTCCCTTGGTTCAACATTCCTTATAAGATAGTGGATTGAGGTGGAGGAATGTAGGTTTGATGTCTTATTTGATTTTGCATGGTGAAGGAAACTATGGGGAAAGATGAGGATGGTGCCATTAGGTTGTGTGATGGGAATGATACACTATGACCTTGAGCCCTTTGATTAAAAAGGTTTCTTGGTCCCATTTTTTGAGGATTTCCTTGTGTCAAGGATGTAGACAAGGTACTACCCGAGTTAATGGGATTTGTTACCAAGGGATTGTTTTGAGATGGGTTGATAATGGATGGGATAGATGTGTTTTGAACCACCATTGTGTTTGATGTATCTATGAGAGGATTGGATGAAGATGTCACCTGTGGTGTTAAAGGTTGATTTTGCATGAGGGTATTTCCTTTCCTTTTTGGGTCTAGTTGGTCTGCACCACCTTGCATGATGTTGGGCACACTTGTGGTACTCATGGATATGGATGAAGAGGGGTGTCCTTGATATGTTGAGGTTGTGGTAGAGTAATTAAGTTCAAGGGGTTTATATGGTTATTTATGATCTTCAGGAACGAGAGGAGCACCAAATTTTGGTGTCCATGTGGTTGTTTGGGATGGAGGATTATTTTCAAGGGTACCCACAAGTGTGCTAATTTCAAACGGAAGAGTATGACCAAAGTCCTTAGCAAGGCTAGTTGTAAGACTAGAAATGGATATTTTATTTAGCCCCAGTGATGGAGTTGTGAAGCCTTGTGTCAAATTTTGTGCAACAAATGATAGGGAAATTGGAGCTACATTTTCAAAGGTCCGATGTTCCATGATTTCCTCCCTAGTAAGTTCAAATGGATTGTTTTTAATGTCTTCAATCTCATCTGGCCTTGATGGAGATTATGGTTGTTACAATGGATTAATGTGACTTCTCAGATCAAATTCTAGAGTTGGATCATTTGAGGTAAATGTAACTTTGGTTTTCTCCATGATTCTCTTGTGTTGTGATCTTGTCTTTACCATAAATTTTGGGTCACCTCTAGGAGAGTTGTATTGTGATTTGCAATTTTTGAACTCTCTAGTTGACTCAAATCTAGGTAAAATGGACACTCTAAGTCTTTTTGGATCAATGATGAAAATAGGTGATGAAAAGATGGGTGATGTGGGGAGTGATCTTTGCAAAGGTTTTGGAACAACACTTTTGACTTAAGTTTGATTTTTTGATGTTTGGATAAAGGATGTTGATGAACTTTGAAATCTTTAGGGTAGACTTGTGACCTTCAAGATGAACTAGTTCAAAGATGATAACTAACTTACCCAAATGCATGGAAAAGGATTCATTTCACATGCAAAGTAGCTAAGTTATGGGTTGGTTTGATAGATGTTGAAGTCAAAAAGTCTTGGTATATTCAAAAAAATTACAAATTTTGGCAAAGTGAAGGATGAAATTTGATGGAGGGGTGAACAAAATGTTTGACCCAATGTTGATTTAGAGTGAACATTTGTTTGATAAGACCAAGGTAGTGAGAAACATGCTAGACCTCTAAATTTTTCAAATCCTAAAGACCCAATGTTTTAGATAGGTTCATTATCATGAAAAATACCAATGTTTAGATGCATAAAGAACATATACATGTTTGGATGTTTCCTTAGTGCACATTCAAAAAAGTTTATCAAAAACTTGTTTCTATTTTGGTAGAGTGCCAAAATGTGTTTTTTGATTGCTTTTGAACTATGATTCCTAAGTTTGAAGTGACGACTTATAGATCTTCTCTTGGGGATTCCGATTTTGTGTGAGATCATTTGGATAATTTCAAGTTTATGGAAGAAAGGAGGATATATATTGCCACGGGGGAGGTGGTAATATGGGATTTCCAGCATCAATATCATCTTGTTCCTCTTCTTTGTCTATGACATTTGCTACATTTATCCACTAGGTTGGTGTTTCTGTTTTTTCAAAAGTGAAGCTTCTCAAACTACTAATGATATTGGTTTGTTCTTTGTTAATGAGTTCAAAGTTTGGTTGAACGATAGCAACTTCAAGATTAGGTTGTTCAACAAGAGCAATCGGTCTCCAAATAGTCATGTGGGGTTCAATTTTTCAATTTATCTTACTTTAGTGAATTTATTTTACCACAAAAACTTGTCTTGATTATGTTTCTAAACTAAAATGTTTATTTCAAAAACATCATAAATTTCACAATGTCTATTTCGTGAAAAGGATGAAGTTCAAGGCATAGTTGCTTATGTTAACTTTGGAAAATATGGATTGAGATATAAGTCAAGATATTTAGAAATCTTTAAGGATAGAAATCCTTAGGTTAAGCATTAATCAAGGCTTTTTCAAAAGGTATCCATACTTAGACCAAAGTTTTTGAAATTTTGAGAAAAATTGTGAATGCTTGTTTGTAACATTTTGGAACCAAGTAAAGTATTAAACTAACTCTCAAGCATTTACAATCCTAGGTTGAAATGGCCATACTTTTTGAGTTCCCACTCGGATTTCTCCAAACATTGATACAATGTGAATAGTTAGAGATTTGGCGACATTGGCTTCCCTCCACGACACACACTTCTCAAGGCCACCAAATCTAAAAATCCTAAAGATCCTAAGATCCTGAGGATTTTTTTGTTTCAACAATGAATAGTATAAATGTGGGGCAGCTTCATAATGATCGTTCTTGCACCAAAAAGCATTAACAATTTTTGGTAACTAAACAAGTGGTTTGTAATAAGGGCTTTTGTATAAGGTGGCCATACACATTGCAAGATTAGCTGAAGATTATGGAGAATGAAAAGGCCTCGTGGTCCCTTCCTAAGAAGATATTTTGACATGTCACAAGGAAACTAGTAGTGGCACTTGTCGATATGACACATCTACACCTGTTACTTATGACTTTCATCACAAACACATTTTTATATAGCAGCTTGAAAGTAGCCTGGCCTTAGCCTCATTACCACTTGGGTCATTCCCTCCTTTCAAAGCAGGGAGGCAGGACCTCTAAAGATAAACAATAGAAAGGAAGTATGTTTGTATTTTGATCATCCCAATTTGCAAGAAACAAGGAAAGAACACACACCACACCTTTTCCCTACACTAGCAATGGGTTCATTTTTAGTCCAAATTGAAAGATGTAGGTGATTATACAAATTGTTAAGGAATGTTTCTATTTCTCAAGATCATTGAGTGGTGTGAGAGAATTGTATACGCATTCAATAACAAAAATGTAAATTAAAACATAGAAAACACTTGCTAATTTGAACCCCTAAGCTAAGATGACTTCATTTTATTCACCAAAAGAAATGTTAAGTTGCCTTGTTCAATTTTAAAACCCAAAAGACAATGATGAAAGGAGGGTTCAATTTTAGTCCTATTTGAACATTCATTTTAAACCCAAATGAAGATTAGTGAGGTCCTAAAGCATAAAATGAAAAGCATAAGAAATTGGGTTATAATTTCCCTAAAGCATCAAATGCTTGTTACAATTATAAGTTCTTAAGATAAGAATGCTTCTTCACTTTAACCTCGCGTCGTCCAACCTACAAAACCTTGTTAGTTACAACATTAGAAGCATGTTAGTAATATGATAAAGTGAAAGAATTAAAAAACATGCTAAATGATTGCTAAATTTCTTACCATAGATGGGCATCGCTATTCACAATGGCATCACTCTGGTGAACTTGGGTGTCACTCTGCAGAGAAAATGGTGATGATGATAACATCACTATTTGAGATGCGTCACCATTTATAAATATTCGATACCTCTAAAAGTATTCAGAGTCACTATTTATTTGATTATCAACATGATATTAAATAGGTTTCATCATTTCAGATGACAATAGCATTTCTATATGGTGATGCCCCACAAAGGCGTCGCTGAAATTATGTTAGGCACTACTATTTCTTGCAAAAATAAAAATGAATGGAATTAAAGATAAAAATTGATTAAATTTGATCGATTTCTCCCTCCTTCTAGTGCCAAAATGTGATCAGTTGGATTAGTATGGACCGATTACACTTGATCCATAAAGAATCAAAGCATAACGAAGCCATTAATGTCAATCTAAACAGGATCAATCAAATTGAAGTTAAACTAGACATTCATTAAAATAAAGCATTCTAAACTAAAAAAACATTTAAAATTTCTACTCTAACCCATTTGAAACTTATCCAATTTTGGGAGTGTTGTTGCATTGATGTGGAACGACAACCCTTTCCCAATCCCGTGATCAATGAGCTTGTTCAATCAATCCTATTGAAGAGAATCAATGAAACGGTTGTGAGATGTGCATAAAACATGATTTTAATCTAAATGCACATAATGCAAAAGCTAATCAACATAATTTATGCTAAAATGATTCAGATATACAAATGCTAAGCTAATCTAAATGAGATTAAACTAAAATGATTCAAACCCTAGTTATCTAATTAGCTAAATGGATGCATTATGGAAGCCATTAATGGAAGCTAAGCTAATATGCAACTAATTTAAACTAAAATATGTTAAATAAGTGTTAAATATGAGTGTGAGTACGAGTGATTTCAATAACATAAGTTTTATATTTGAAAGATGGATCCATTTGTCTCCAAATAGTGAACTATTTATAGGAGAGCAAATGAGAAATGGAGGGTTGAGATCAAAAAAGTTAATCAACAGTCAAGGATGGAGGAAATTGGAGGTATGGATCATGGATTCTCATCAATGGGTGAGAATGCAACATAATATTTAATCAAGGCTTCGCATTCCTTCAAACAAGCACACTTTTGACCTGTGCAAGAGGTCAAAATTTAACTTGCACAAGAAGTCACAAGTTAACTTGCATATGAAGCTAAGTGAGAATATTCCCTTTTTTAAATGATTGGAGGAGAGAGAATATTCTTTGGAATATTCTCATGGGTGAGGGAAAAGGATATTTTTCAATTTAAAACAAATTTTAATTGTGTAAAAGGGGGAGGAATATTCCATGGGAATATTCCCCTTTTGGAGAAATGTGCAAAGGAGGAATATTCCCTTAGAATATTCCCTTGCAAGTGGGAGTGAAATTACATTAGATAATAATTGACAATTAAACAATGTTAATTATACAATTAGGGGATTTTAGAAGAAATAAAATGATATTCATTAAATTAAGTAATTTAATGAATGGGGGAAAGTGAAATGACATTTAATTAAATAACTTAGGGTTATTTAATTAAATAAGAAGACTTAGGGAATTTTCTTTTTTTAAGGGGTAAACGCTTTTGACCAGAGCTATGAACCAGAAGGGGTTTGAACCTTGGTGGGAAGAACAACAATGCCACCTTTAAACTAGTACACCATGCCAATACCAGTGAGAAGACTTAGGGAATTAAATTAATAGTTTTTATTTATTTAATTTAATGAGAAGAAATATTAGTGTGAAAGGGGGAAATTAACCTGGTTAAATTAATTAGGTTAATAGATGAAAATGATGCAATTAATTAAATAGCTAGGCTAATTTAATTAATTAAGTGAAAATATGATGGGTTTCAAGAGGAAATAATGTTAGTATCCCTGATTCGAGTGTACGATATCATTCAGGACATTTTTAGTGTCTACAAAACCAAATTAAATTATACAAAGGAATATTCCCTTTTTGGAGGAATGTGCAAAGGAGGAATATTCCCTTGCAAGTTGGGGCGATTAGGTAATTGATAATTTAAAAAAATCAATTATGCAATTAGGGGAATTAGGATTTTCATTAAATAATTAATTTATTTAATGAAAAGGGAAGTGATATGATATAAATAATTAAATGACTTACAAAACTATTTAATTAAATAAGAGGACTTTAGGGATTAAATTAAATAGTTTGATTTATTCAATTTAATAGGACAAAATGTTAGCATGAAAGGGGATGAATTAACCTAATTAGGTCAATTAGATTAATAAAAGAAAATGAGGTAATTAATTAAATAGTGAGGCTAATTTAATCAATTAAGTGAAAAGAGGATGGGTTTTAGGAGGAAATGTTGTTAGTATACCTAATTCAAGTGTATGATATTATTCAGGACATTTTTTAGTGTCTACATTTTGCCCCTCTTTGAAGCAAGGTAAATGTTACATTGGTTCAAACACTGATGCTCAGATTAAAAATTATTTCGTAAATGAAAAAATAAAAAGTTTCTAATTTTTTGGATGCCCCACTACTGTCCTAGCAGAAGGAATAAGCTAGTTCCCTACCCCCTCAAGAAATCAAGCAAAAAAATTGAATTTTGGGTTTATTTCTTGACAAAGGGAAAATGTTGCTCAAGGGGTCCAAAGAGGCTCTGGGATGCAAGAAACATGCCAAAAATGCAAAAAATGATCTGCAAAATAAGCTTCGTTTTGGAAAAATGGTGAAAATGATGACAAAATCTAGCTTTATGGTTAAATTAGGGCAAAAAACCCTAATTTACAAGCTTAAATAGGTGAGGAAGGGTCACTTTCAATTCATTTGTGCATTCACGCCTTAGAGAATTCTTGCATTTTAAGTTTTGACCTCTGATGAAATGGTGCAACAAGTGCTCCCATGACATATTTATGACTAGGTTCATGAGTACCAGAGGCCTCTAGGTGCAAGACCACCAGTATGTGATTTGAAACTTGATTTGAATTTTGAATTTTAGGCACATTTATTGCACTTTGAAATTTGAATTTTGGCAGCATTGCTATATAGCGACACTATTTTTAGAATTAGTGATGCTATTTTGATTTATAGTGACACAGTTAACGATTTGATTTTAGGGTTTTAGATTTTAAATCATGACATAGGTGTGTTTACCGATGCACCTTATGATTTGGAATTTAGGATTAGGGTTTTCCAAGTGCAAATAGTGATGCATGTGTGTTTAGCGATGCATATTACAATTTTCAATTTCAATGCTTCTAGCGTCATTGTTTGGAATTTGAATTATAATGACACTATTTGCAATTTTGACATCGTGCACTTCGTGGGTGTAGGAGGTTATCCAGTCTTTGATGTCCTGCGAGCACCATCCTTTCATTTTATCTAGACTTGGTGATTTGTTTGAGATTTGACAAGATCACCTGGGAGAGATTGGATTATGGTACATTGCATACATGCCCATTGTACAGACACATTTAGCGATGATGATAGTGTTATGCGAGTGATGGCATAGTGAGACCTTGTCTTTCCACTTACCTACCAGCGAGGTGACAGTGATTGAGGATGTATGGCATATTTTGTGATTATCGATACATCGCGAATGTGTGATCTATAATACTAACGTTGGCTATGATACCTACCATTATGTTCTTGACCAAGAGTCTATTGTCCTAGTCAACTCCCAAATAGACCTTCAGATGTACAGAGGTTGGGTGTTCACTTTCAGATTGCTCGTTGTGATGGTGATCTTAGGTTTGGTTGCTCCAAATCAACGAAGCAGAGGATTCAATCCAAGATGGGGTTTGGTTTGGCATAGGATGCTCTTCAAGCGGACCTAATATGCATGGGGGCCAGTGATTTTGGCCTCCCTTTACCATGATATGCATGAATTTTTTTACTGTGATGGGAGAGCGATCAGTACAGGGGTCACCCTGCTTCATATTTGGGTCTCGGAGCACATTGTTGTGCTTTGACCTATTGTTCCTATGGTAGATGTAGATCCAGATGATCCATTTTTTTGGAGATATAGGGATGCCATCATATTGCACCACACAGGTCATCTTGGCATTCCCTACTAGCATCGAGTGATCAACAATATGATAGTGTTCATATGGCAATCATGGCTCCAAATGCCAGTTTGGTATGATGGTGTGCAATAGCTTTTCTTTGCTCGACAAACCTAGTATAAGTAGGGTTGAGAGCACATGATTATCGAGAGGTACATGTCTGATAAGGTTGCTAGATAGTTTGGCGAGAGGCAAGACTGATTTGATGATGCATACATTGTCATTTTTGCTAGGTTAGTGTGAGAGACTGCATGAGGACACACAATCCCAACCCATGAAGTTTTTGAGGGATTCTGATAGTTGGTTGCTAGGCCATGGGCCTATGTTCAGGGATAGGAAGATGCATAGACTATGCCTACTTATGATGCATGGTTTGTACCCCCTCTTTGATTTACAGATCCAGTAGGTGTACCTCCACAAGGGAGGCCGAGAGGGAGGGATGTAGGCAGAGGCAGAGGATAGCCAAATGATGGACAGGGCAGAGGTCCAAATGATAGGGGAAAAGGTCCAGATAATAGGTTCAAAGTACGGGATGGCTAGGATGGCCATCATCACAATGGAAAAGTCTCGGGTGCACCACCATTGCACCAATAGCCTCCTTAGCAACCATCGATATAGCAGCAATCTCCATAGTACCCACTGTCGAGGCAAGATCCATGTGATGCATAGATATAGCAGTTGCAGTTGGTGAAAGGTGAGAGAGATCAAGCGAGACAACAGATATTATCCATCACTACTAAGAGAGACCAGGCCCAATAGCAAGTATAGGAATTGACAACTGAGAGGGACCAAGAGGGTCAGCTCAATCAGACTGCCAATATGCAGTTGGTACAGGATGTTGGGTGGTGCCAGCAGTTGGAGGCCATAATAGCTACAGCTTAGGGATAGACAGTGTCTTCCCATTTATATAGAGAGGTCATGACCAAGGTGGCCTATTATCGCATGCACTATCATCAAGGTGTCCCTACAGTGATTAGGTAGCCAACTTACTCTCAAAGGAGTGGGGCACATCCTTGGGTTGAGGATCAGCTAGAGAGACAACCTAGTGAGGGGAGCAACCATCAGAGCTAGCTTGTTTGTAGAGACACTTTTTTATTACTGCTTGATTCTTTATACAGATATACATTGATGGGATCCTTTTTTATAGCCTCATGGATATTGTACTTTTGATCGATATACATACATTGATTCAGATATTGTATTACGACAGCCACCATTTATATATATATATATGATACGGATTTGATATGATATGATGTATCCATTTTATTCCATGCTTTATGAATGTATGGATGCATTTGATGTTGATATGATGTGATGTGATATGCCTATGCATGAATGCACTTCTTTTATTTATGTGATATGTGATGATGATCTATGATGCAATGATATGAGATGCAATGATATGGGATGGATGCAATGTTATATTCTTTTTCAGTATCTTTTTATGATATACCATGAGATGGATGATATGATATGAAGATGTTTTGCTTATTCAAATGATTTGGATGCATTTCTTTTTGTGTATTTTCTTATGTAGTTTTTACAAGATGATGAAGCATGCATATGGATGTATGTATAGATAATGCAGATGTTCATACTTATGATATGATAATGTGATGTATGTTTATGATATGCGATGCAATGATGTAAGAATAACAAATCTATATTATTCATCACAACTTAAATGGTAATTACGATGCAAGATGTATGTTTTATAATATGCTATGATTATGTAAGATCATGTATGCATGTTGATGATTTGGTGGATGCAGGATGGATGCATTAATGATTTTTTGTTGACTATCATGATACTGGGTTAGTGTGGAGACACAACAACACAACAGGAAATTAGTGCCAACTTTTGTGCTAGATTTTAGTGTATTTTGAGCACATGAATTGAACAATTTGGCTGGCATTAAACTTGGTGCAAACAGGCATGGTCAGCTCGGCGTCATATTTTGCGCCGACTTTTTCACCAGATTTAGTGTTAGCTTTAGCACCAAAAAATCATAGTGCCTTCATTAGCACCTAAAATAGCGTCGAGAAGTAACATTGAAAATTGTGCCAAAATTGGCGCCCAATTTAGCTTCTAGTTTTGCTTACATGTCTACTCCCATTTTTGCTTCTATTTTTGCTTCTAGTTTTGCTTCCAATTTTGTGTCTAGTTTTGCTTCCATTTTTGCCTCTAGTTTTTCTTCCAAGTTTGCTTCCAATTTTGCTTCCAAGTTTGTTTTGGGTTTTTCTTCCAGTTTTGCTTCCAGTTTTGCTTCTAGTTTTTCTTCTGTTTTTTCTTCCAAGTTTGCTTCCGGTTTTCTTCCAATTTTTCTTTTGATTTTTCCTATGGTTTTGCTTCTAGTTTTGCTTCTAGTTTTGCTTCCAAGTTTTCTTTTGATTTTCTTCTAGTTTTGCTTCCAGCTTTGCTTCTAGTTTTGCTTCCAGCTTTGCTTCTAGTTTTGCTTCCAGTTTTGCTTCCAAATTTGCTTCAGTTTTTCTTCTAAGTTTGCTTCCAGGTTTTCTTCCTATTTTTCTCCAATTTTGCTTCCAAGATTGCTTTTGGTTTGCTTCTAGTTTGGCTTCCATTGTTGCTTCCTTTTTTGCTTCTAAAAATGCTTCTTGTTTTGCTTCCATTTATTAATTTAATATGTTTTATTTCAATTTAATTAATTAAATATAGCGTGCCTCTTAAATAACTCATATGATTATAGAGTAAGTAATTTAATTATTTAACTCATATGATTAAATAAAAATATAATTATTCTAACATGATCATCATCTATAATTAAAACAAGTGAGTCAAATATCTATAATTTAATTGAATTTGACAACATCCATCTTGAGCAGTAAACTAAAATCATCATACTTAATAAATATCCATCCAAAAATCATCGACCACTTTTAATATATATAAATTGACAAGTCAATATTGATAAGATCATCATCATATATAACTAAAACAAGTGAAAGTCAAATATGCCAGTACATCAAAAACATGTCAAAATGATACATGTCCAATAGTCGACATAAGTGAAAATGATACATGTACAAATGATATAAATAAAATTGATAAATTATGTAACTCAAATTGATACAAGTCAAGATGATACATTTCCAAATGATATAGTGAAAATGATACATTTCAATATGACACAACTCAACAATATAGTATTGTAGGCCATGAAAATGATACATATGATAGTAACCATGAAGAGAGTCATCATAACGATATATCAGCAATGATCCATGATGTAGTCTATATGATCATGAATTTCAATGGTTACTATCACCAATTATCTCATCATCATCATCACCTTTGTGATCATCATCATCATCATCATCATCATCATTGTCATCGTCATTGTCGTCATCATCATCATCATTGTCATCGGCCTCGATGTCTTCTATATCTGCATCATCATCATCCTCTGCCATGTCATATGTACCGGTAGAACCAATATTTTGTGGATCTATATCATGTTGAGGATAATCTTGATCTTCTAGAAGACCCATGTTCTACAAAAAATATATATTTAAAATGAAAAGTTATTATTTATTTCATGCAATAATTTATTTTTCTATTATATATCTAATATTACAACATACGAGATGAACCATAATCATATTACATCATATCAAAGTGCACATAACATAATAAAATCTCAAAAAAGTTACAGCTAATACTGGTGAGTCAGGAGAAACTTCAGCTTTCAAAAACAAATCCAATTAGGCTGGCAGACTTGTGGATCAGGCTAGCATTTGGTGGAAGAGGAAGAAAGATGACTGGAACTTTGGAGGCCCAACATAATGGATTTCAGTATTCAACCATGAGAGTAGAAGAGAGAGTTGATATCATGTATCAAAACATTAAGCATGCATTATTCCAACCAGTCGAGAAGGAGATGATTACTTTGCTTCATTTTCATTTGCATAACCATATCATGGCATGGGAACCAAGAAGACCAAGGATGTTCAGTTTTATGTGGAGGTAATGGATGTGGTCCAAACTTTAGGAGGGGAAAGAAGGTCAATGTATGATCCTGATGAAATTGAGGAAGAACAGCAAGAGAGGGACAGGAAAAATAAAATCAATATAGAGTTTCAAGGATTTGTCAAGCGAGTAAGAGAGCTATGGGAGCAACCTCATCTAAAATATTTTGAACTAGCGTTTGATATACCATTTAGAGAGCTAGGTTTTCATGGAGTTCCTTTCAAAGCCTCTACTTTTATTGTTCCTACGGTAAACTTTTTGGTAGAGTTGGTGGAATTACTTTTCTTAGTAATCACTATTAGTAAGATTGAGATTGTTAACATTGAGAGAGTAGGACTTGGGCAAAAGGAATTTGATATGGCTATTGTTTTCAAAGACTTCAAGAGGATGTACTCCAGCATTACACCATTCCTCAATATTCACTTGATGGCATCAAGGAATGGCTAAACTCCATGGATATAAAGTATTATGAATAGAATGAACTTGAATTGCTGCCAATTTTGAAGAGTACTACTGATGATCGGATAAATTTATTGAAGATGGTGGTTGGAAATTTTTTGAATATGGAAGCTAGTGATTCTTGATACGGATCAGTCGAGATCGATCATGAAGAGGAATCGAATCGAGGATTTCATGCCAGCCACCATCAAGGGTGTTTACAAACCAATGAGATGGAGGAATTCTTATATAAGGATAATTTTCAATGTTGCGGTACCCGACTTTAATGCCAACTACAATGGCAACATTGAAATTCCCTAGTAATGTTATGTTAAGGAAATTTCCTTTAGATCACCGAGGATTCAAGCACATCAACCATGTGAACAAATGATTAAATCGAGACAATTTGTAACAAATGAAGAGTGTTCTGAAAAGTAGAGAGACTGTTGGTGACTCAGAGAAACTTCGACTTTCAAAATAAATCCAATGAAATTTGTGGATCGGTGTATTTGGTGGAAGAGGATGAAAGATGACTAGAACTCTAAGAGGCCCACCATAATGGATTTAATTCAAACATGAGAGTTGATATCATGTATCAAAACATTAAACATGCATTCTTCCAGCCAATGGAGAAGGAGATGATTACTTTGCTTCATTTTCATTTGCATAACCATATCAAGGCGTGGGAACCAAGAAGACCAAGGATGTCTAGTTTTAAGGATGTCAAATTTTATGTGGAGGTAATGGATGTGGTCTAAACTTTAGGAGGGGAGATCCTGATGTCTACCAAGAGGCATAAAGTCAGATGAATTAAGTTCACCTACATGTCTACCAAAGTTTACTTCCAATTTTTATGACTATTTTTCTTGACTGTCATAGTTTACTTACAAATTTGAAATTTATTTCTAGTCATTTTGATGAGGATATATTCAGCCAATGTGTCAGCACCTTTTTTTTGTATCACAAGCATTTGTGCATTGCAAGAATTCTGATTATCTATGATCTACAGCTATGTCGTCTCACTTATTGTATCTTCTATTTCAATGTTTTCTATGGCCTTCTCTATTTGAGGTAGCACCTAACAATCCTACCTCCTTTTCTTAGCTGAGAAGTGGATTTTAATTTGGAAATACTACACTTTAAAACTAGCTATGGTTTAAGGAGAGCTATTCTAGCTTTGTTGTTGACACCCTCAATATTCAACAAGGACTTAGATGCATGGACTAAAATGCAAGCTTTCAAACTTATATTTGAATGTGCATAATTTGATTGATTATGGTTTTCACCAACAGTTGTCTTTACATAAATATTTTGGATTGCCAATGCATGTAAGAGTGACTACATCCTTATCAAGTTTGGCTACCCTTATTCAGAATGCCTTGGCCTTTAGACTCAATACAAATTTGTGCATTGTTATTGCATATTTGTAACATGTAGGACATTTAAGGGGTACAACATATAGAAATTTAATATTGTCATCCAAGGAAAACTTACAAATGGTGTATCAAGAACAACAAAAAATGCTTTTATTAGGGTTAATGCTTTCTTCCCCCATGCTGTTGATATTTTCCCCAAAACATGTTTTTTTTTATTATTTCAACTCATCTCAAAATTCAATGTATTGATTAACATTTGTTACACATTTTAGCTATTTATGCAAATGATGCATATATGTTAACTTGATCAGTGTTGTTACTTTAGTTGTTTCACTTCTATGACAACCAGCCATTAGGCCATTGTGTGTGGGAGCATGTTTGTGTTTTTAGTTAGCTTTTTTGGATAGCTCTACTGGGTGTTGAGGACATTCCATTTATCTTTTGAATGTTAAGAAGTCAGAGTTTCAAGGATTTTTCAAGCAAGTAAGAGAGCTATGGGAGCAACCTCATCTAAAATATTTTGAACTAGAGTTTGATATACCATTTAGAGAGCTTTGTTTTCATGGAGTTCCTTTCAAAGCCTCTATGTTTATTGTTCCTACGGTAAAATTTTTGGTAGAGTTGGTAGAATTACCTTTCTTAGTAATCGCTATTAGTGAGATTGATAATTTTTAACCTTGAGAGAGTAGGACTTGGGAAAAAGGCATTTTATATGGCTATTGTTTTCAAACACTTCAATTGGGATGTACTCCACATGTACGCCATTCCTCAATCTTCACTTGATGGCATCAAGGAATGGATGAACTCCATGGATATAAAGTAGAATGAAAGTAGAATGAACTTGAACTAGCGGCCAATTTTGAAGACCATTAGTGATGATCCAAATAAATTTATTGAAGATGGTGGTTGGGAAGTTTTGAATATGGAAGCTAGTGATTCTGACTCTGATAATTTAGAAGAGTCAAATCAAGGATATGAACCCTTTGATGTAGAAGAGGAATCAGAATCAGATGAGGAAGGTTCAAAAGATGAATCTCTTGTGGAGTCAGAGGAGGACGAAGAAGAAGAATAAGATTCTAAAGAGGAGGAAGGTAAAACATGGGATGAATTAGAAGTTGAATCCAGAAATGCAGATAAAGAAAAAGGAGATGAGTTTGACAATGAAGAGAAAAGGCGGCAACAAAAGGTAAAAGCTACAGGGAAGTCTCAGGTACCTGATATTAGAGATTCAAGAGGAATTTCTACCAAGAGGCATAAAGTCGGATGAATTGAGTTCATCTACATCCTTCTACTATTTATTCATGCACATAAATGGTCATCTTGTAATCATAAGATTTGAGCTCTATTTACTCATCCTATGCATCAATAAACAGCTCAACACAAGAGATGCAAATTGACATATTAACACAACAATATCCAACTAAGTTATTGAAACTCAACTATTGATACCTTTTTCTCCATCTAGATTACAAAATTGTTCCACTTTTTCCTTTGTAACATATTATTTTCAAATTTATTTGGATGGCGACCGTATTTCTCCTCCTGTCAAAACATGGCACATGGACTAGTTAAAATAATTAATATGTAATCATTTACTTTTTCCAAGGAAATAAAATATATATATCATTTAACATATTAAATATACTTACAAATGTACAAATCAAGGCCTGTAAACCTTTCTGGCCATTGCGATGTGTGGCACGAAGTTTCTCAAGCCTTGTCCTAAAACATATACTAATTCAATTTAACTATGCACAAATAAAATTTAAATATCATTTAATAAATTTGATATAATCTTATTAGAAAATTCAAATACCTACGTACTCTCCTCACCGGACTTCCTTTGTGCATCAAACTTCTCATATGCTTTTACAAGCTCTCTTTCTATACTTTCACACTTACATCAATTGGCCTTCTTTTTTGCCTTAGCTCAAGAGGGATTTTTTTATCTTCTTTGTTTGGTTGCACTGAAATGTCTTGCAGTTTTGAGACATTCATAGCTTTATCTTCTTTACAAACCAATAT
>VDFB02000007.1:129207825-129398383 GCA_007258455.2 Sequoia sempervirens | reverse complement strand
AGAACAAACTGACTTTAAGAATATGCCAAGTAGTATTAAAGGGATTATGATACTTAACAACATCAAGATATGATAAGGATGAGGATGGTGATTAAATAAATACAATGAGTGAAGTGTTCGATGGATGGTGATGATAGGATAAAGAGCCAAAGAATAGATGGAGGTGCTTTATTTACGTGAAGTGCCTGTTTGCCAGGTTTTCACCAAGGTACTTGCCCAAAGCACCATCGAAGTGGTTTTCACTAGAGGACAATTTTTTTTCTTTACTCTTCCAATCCCTTTTCTCATTTTTTTGGATTTTGATCATTTTTTGATTTTTTTTTTATATTTTCAGATTTTACACCCTTCAAAACTAGGCATAAAACTTTTTAAGATGCAAGTTGTTAGTTGCTTCCTACAAGGGTTCACCTTCATGTGTTGATAATTGATATGATCCTAATACATAGCTTGTTGTGATGACAAAATGACCCAACCAATTAGGCTCAAATTTTCCTTTACTATCATGATCTAGTAGATTCTTTTGATTTTGTTTGAGAACAAGATCCCCTCCTTGGAAAGACCAACATTTGATCTTCTTGCTATAGCTCTGTTTCAATTGTTTTGATATACTTGCAAGTGATTGAGGGCATCCAGATGATGCTCTCCCAAGAATTCTAGCTCATTCATCCGAGATATTCTATATTCTTCATTGGTGATTAGGTTTTGTAGTGACACTCATAGTGATGGGAGCTCAACCTCAATAGGAAAAATAGCTTTTGATTCATAGACCAAGGAGAAAGGGGTTGCACCTGTAGGCATGTGGATACTGGTTTGATAGGCCCAAAGAGTGAGATTTAACTATAGATGGCAGACATGACCAACCTCATTGACTATTTTCTTTAGGATCTTTAAAATAGTCTTATTTGTAGCCTCATCTTGACCATTTCCTTGGGGGTAATACGGGGTAGAGAATCAATGTTGGATGTTGAATCTTTGACATAGCTCTTTCACATCCTAATTCTTGAAGTGTGTTCCATTATCTGATATGAGGGTTTGTGGAACACTGTAATGATAGATTAGGTAATTCAAGATAAACTTGGCAATTTGCTTCCCCATTATGTAGGTCATATGAATGGCTTCAACCCACTTGGTAAAATACTCAATGGTTTTTATGATAAACTTGTGGCCATTGGATGTGATTGGAGTAATCTTTCCTATGAGTTCAATCCCCCACTACGAGAAAGGCTAAGGTGTCATCATTGGCTATAATTCTTGAGTTGGAACATGAACAAGATCCCCATGCTATTGAAACTGGACACATTTTTGCACATACTAATGGGCTTCTCTTTCCATGGTTGGCCAGTAGTACCCCATCCTCAATAGTTTCTTAGCTAGAGTCATACTACTAGAATGGGAACCACATATTCCATTGTGAACTTCTATTAAAGTAGTCAAGGCTTCCTCTTGGTTTAGACATCATAGTAACATCCCTTTGATGCTTCAATGGTAAAGGGTATCACCTAGGATCATGAATTGGGATGCCTTTTTAACAATGGTCTTCTTAAGGTTAGACATGATATCATATGGGAGGGTTCCTCTACTTAGGTAGGTAAATATATCATGATACCATGGGGATCCAGGACTAACAATGATACACATGAACTCAGACTTAGGGATTTTGAAATTCAATATGAGAAGTTGTTCTACCAAGAATTTGCATTGGAGGACATTGTTCAACATGTCTAAGAGTGATTTTATTATTGCCATAGCATCTGCTATATTGTTCATGCAAGGAATCTGATCAAAATTTATATCTATGAAAATATCTTTGATAATTTCTACCATCATTTTGTAAGGAGTGAGATTTTCATCCTTAGTTTGATATTCATTGTTGACTTGGTTGATAACAAGCTATGATTGTCCGTAGACTTTCATCTCTTATATCTATCACTAAACTTCTATCCTTAGACCAATGATTAGGGTTTTGTATTCAACAATGTTGTTGGTACATGGAAATGATAGCCTATATGACTTTGGGATGTAATCACCTTGAGGGGCGATGAAAATAATTCCTACTCTTGATCTATGTATGACTTTGGGAGGCACCTATATATGCAGAGAACCCCTTGATATCTTCCTTGTAATCCTCTCATATGTTTCAGTCTTTATGGTGTTTCATGTTGAGGATGGCTTTTACCTTTGTTGGATCAATTTCTATCCCTCTTTGTGAGATGATATAGCCAAGAATTTTCCCTGATTAACCCTAAAGGCACACTTTTTCGGGTTTAGCCATACCTTGTATTCTTCAAGACTGTCAAAGATGGGTCCTAAGACTTCTATGTGATCACTCCTTTTCATTCATTTTTCCAAAATATCATCCACATAATCTTCAACTATTTTTTGGATCATGTCATGAAAGATGAGGGTCATTGCTCTTTGATAGGTTTCTCCTACATTCTTCAACCTGAATGGCATCACGTTCTAGCAATAGGTTCCCCATGGACAAGTGAATGCAATTTTTTGTTGATCCTCCTTGGCAATCATGATTTGACTGTACCCTAACAAATATTCCATGAGTGATAGCATTTAATGCCCAGCTATTAAGTCTATGATGAGGTTGATTTTAGGAAGAGGTAAATCATCCTTCAGGCATGCCTTGTTTAAGTCTCTTAAATCTATGTAGATTCTAATGCCCCTAGTGGGTTTTGAGACTGGTACCAGGTTTGAAACCCACTCAAGATAATCTATCAATCGAATGAATCCAACATCAAGAAGCTTTTGTAATTTTAGTTTCACCAAGAGTGCTATCTGAGGGTACATCTTTCTTAATTTATGCTTCACTAGCTTAGCTTCAGGATAGATTGCTAAGTGATGCACAACTACTTCTCGATCAAGCCCTAGAATATTAGTGTATGACCATGCAAATTTGGTTCTTTCTCTTTCAGAAATGCTACTAGGTTTCTATGTTCTTCATCCAACAATGATTCAACATAGAAAGTGATCTTAGGTGCTTCTTTTGTTCCCACATTGACTAGAGTGGCCTTTTCTTCTAGTACTACTGACTTCTCTAGATGCACCACACTAAGGGGGAGATTAAATCCCTCATCCTTGGGTGCCTTAAAGAGGTTTTCACCCTTGGATACGTCCTTTTTTTTTTCTATTTTAGGATTAAAAAGTACTACATTGTGGTTTTCACTGAAAGATCTACAAGTTAACTACATATTATCAATTTTATGACTGAAGGACTCAATCATCTCCCCATAGTATGCTCTTGTGTCTAGCTCTATGTTAAAACTTTCCTTATGATATTCCCATGGTAATTTTTCATGGAGTCCCATGAATTCTAAGATCGCTTCATCATTTTTGAATAAATCTAGAATCGGTGGTCCTTGTTGGTCCAATTCAATGAGTTGTGGGTATACTAGGTGTATTTCAGTCGATTGAGTGCTTGGAGAAAAGGATGTAATGGATATCATGAAAAGGGAGTTATTCTCAAATAGGTTAGCAACATCAAGGAGGAAGTCATCTAAGGTTGTTTCACATGATGTAGGTAGCCAAGAGGAAGCCTCAACCCATTTAGCAGAAGTACCTTTTCCAATAAGGGTAACCTTGCTAGTAGTACAACCTAGACCAAGATTCTTTAGTCGTTTCTTAGGAACAATGGGTTCTAACAAACCATTATCATTCTATCCTAGCTTCTTGTTCTTGTTATATCCCATTCCCTTCATTAGTTGCAAGCCTTTGTTATCATCTTTCATGGCAAGAGCAAGGATAGGTTGTTCATCCTGATAGAGCAGTTTAGAGACATCTTCCTCATTAACATCTTCTTGGTTCAAATCCCCCCACTTAGAGAAGGTAGTAGCTACCATCTTGATGGTTTTAGGCTCTTTATTGCTATATGTGGGTTTCCCATGAGATTGAAGAGAAATAGGTAGCTCTCCTAAGACAAAGGTATTCTTCATTAGCTTACATTTTCCACAACCATCATCTTGGATCACTGCTTTAATTTCAGGAATGTTTTGCACAATGGGTGTTTTCATTTCTGAGGTAGATGCAAGTTATGATGGGTCAATAAATGAGGTGGAAGGTGTAGGCCCTTCATCATTGTTGGGTATTTGAGGGATTTTGTATAACTTGGCCTCAAGATTTTTGCAGTAGTAAAAAGGATCAATATCTCTATGGATAGTAATTTCTCTATCCTCGAAAGGAAACTTTACACATTAATGATAGGTTGAGGCTACAACTTTTAAGGCATGGATCTATGGTTGGCCAAGTAGGATGTTATAGGGAAGGTCAAGGTATAACAGTTGGCATGTAATTTCTATGATGAGGGGTCCCACTTGGATGGGTAATATAATGATGCCTTGTGACACTTGTTCTTGGTCATCATATTCTCTAATGGTGGTACTTTTTTCTTTCTCAATAGTATCCTTTGAATAGCCTAGGTACTTGATCAACTAAAGGGTACAAATGTTTAGACCATCACCTCCATCTACTAATACTCTTTTGACCTTTTTCTTATCAATGATAACCTCAATGCGTAAAGCACAGTTATGAGATTGTTGTGATGGTAGGTCTTGTTTTGAGAAGGTGAGAAGGTGGTTAGCGATATGGACTAAATTAGCTTGAAATTGATTTGTATCAATATCCTCAAGAACAGATGACTCTAATAAATATTTTTCTAAGATTTCCCTATGTGCGAGTGATAGCCTCAACAGTTCTAGGATATAAATCTATGTGGGGGTCTTTTTAAGCTATTCTAAGAGATTATACTTGTCGGTACTTGTTGTTGGTAGAGAAGGTTGTGCCCTAGATTGGGATGGGACTCCTTGAATGGTGAATTTTCCATGTCGTGCGGTGACTCCACACTCCGCACTATTCCCTTTGATAGTGATGATGGTAATGACGCTATCATAGGAAGTGACTATATTTGAATAGGTATGATGCACGTTCATGTAATCTTTAGCTTTCTTGTCATTGTTTCCTTTGCTATGGTATGACATAGGGTTCTTGTATATCTTAAGATCCTAATTACCAGTTGGTACCCCAACAGATATGGTATCGTTCTCTATGAGGTCTTGGATAATGTTTTTGAGCCTCATGTAGTTTATCATTTTGTGCCCTTTGATCTTGTGAAAGTCACAAAGGTCATTCTCATTGTACTAGGATGGTTTCTCTTGTGGTTCTTGGTAGTTTGCAAAGTTGGGAAGTGTTATTAGGTTTGACTCTACCAATTTATTCATAATGGTTTTGATGGGTTCCGATAACTATGTGTACTTGCATTAGGATAGTTGTTCTTGTTAGGGGTTTTCCTTTGTTGTGATTCGGTGTTGGTGATTTGATTATTTTGGGGGGTGTTGTTTGTTGCATAATTGGTTGAATGTTAGCAACTTGATTGTTGTTTGGCTGAGGAGCACTTAGGACCACCTTAGCATCTACCACACCATCATTTTTGTTCTTAACCCAAACATGAGGCTTGTCATTTGAACTAGTTGGTGGGTGATTATCTCTATAAGCTTGAGTATTTCCCTAAAAGATTAGAGGTCTCTCAATGTTAAGGGCTCTAGGGACAAGCTCTTCATAATATGTGATGCACTACATTTTTAAGTGGAAGGATAGATCAAGATCTAGATTTTATATGGTGATACCCACTTGTTGTTCATTAGGAAGAGGCCATTTACTTTTACTAGCTCTTTGTCTCCATTGTTGTAAGTGTGAATGGTAGCTCTAGACCTGTTTAAACATGGACAAACAACACAATGTTAGTCAATAAAAAATATCTAAACTAGCATTCCCCATGAGATTCATTCAAAGCACAATGAACAAGAAATAAAGTAAAGAAAACAATTGAAAGTTATTCAAATCCTATTCAAATGCTCAAATCCAACATCCAATGGGGGAATTGGTGCTTCTTTAATGTGAAAAGAAGCCCTTTCCCAACTCTTGGACGAGCTTGATGACTGAATGGTTGATCCTTGATGAAATTCTCAATAACCTAGCTATGGTGATGAAATGTTATGATAAATTTGATGAAAATGGATGAACTTTGCTCAAAAATCTATAGATAGTGAATTTGCCTCAAGTTTTGGATCAAATGCCTAAGATTGTGGATCCAAAATTAGTAAAAGAGCTCTCCATTTATAGAAGAGAAGGATGGAAGAATGAGCCAAAAGGATGAATGTGGGACTAAAGATAAACCAATAGTAAAATGCCACTTGTCAACATGCTAGTGAAGAGAGGTGGAGCACATTTTGATGAATGTGCACATAAATGCTATTAGGTAGAGATTTGAAATTCAAAAGATGGCTTGTGGAGGGAAATGTGGAAGAGGAGTTAATGCCACTTGGATCAAGAAAAAGGACTTGTAAGAGTTATAAATGCCATGTTGGAGGATAAGACCTTTGGGAGGGAGATTTCAAATTTGAAGAATATTCCAACTTGATGCATTTTTGAATGAAAATGGAGGAATTTATAAATAAATTAAATTGATTTACTTGCACAAGTTGCAAAAGCTAGAGGATTTGATGGATTAGTGTTAGTGTTAATCAAGATTTGATTAACTTAGATGGAGGTTAGTTGATTTGACAATTTGACCTAGACATTTGGATTTATTTAAATCAAAATGAGAGGAAAATGAATATTAGACTTAATTAAATAAAATTTGATTTATTTAATTAAAGAAGATGGTGTTAGACTTAAATCAAATAAAGGTTAATTTATTTAATTTAAAGGAGATGACTTTAGAAGTTAATTAAATAAAATGAATTATTTAATTAAAAGAGAGACATTAGGATTAATTAAACAAAATGTTTTATTTAATTAATAGGAGATAAATATTTAATCAAATAAAGTGGATTTATTTAATTGAAAGATGAAATATGATGAATTTAATCAAATAGAGATTATTCAATTAAATGATTAGCAAATGAGTGATTTAGGCAGAATCGATGTTAGTAAATCAGGATCAGGTGCACGAGATCAATTAGTGTAATTTACGTGTCTAAATTTTTCCCCTTTTTGAAGCAATGTACCTATTGTGTTGGTTCAAAGAATAAACTTTCCAAGATCAAAATTAAAAAAAAATCATTTTTTTCGAATACCCCGTTGCTGCCCCAACGAGAAGGATTGCGCTAGTACACTGCCCCCTCGAGAGATTGAGCGAAAAGTTTGATTTAAGGGTCGATCTCATGACAAAGAGGTTCAAGATAAATTCAGCTTGAATGTTTGATGTAGGAAAATTTGATGATGTAGACAGTTCATCAGCCATGGGTAGCCTCATGTATATTTTTGAGATATCACACAAACTTGATACTTGGATAGAAATGTTAGTAAAGATAGAAGAATAAGAAGAATAAGATGGATGACAAGAGGATCCAACAATTCCATGATCTAATTTGACTTTATTAAAGATGATGATGAGTGATGATGATGATGCTTTGCTTATCAGGAATATGGATTTTAAAAGGGATTACTTACCTTATGTTTGATAACACACGTAGATATGATGCATCAAGGTATAAAGAACTAGGATGGCATTGTACCTAGTGCGATGGACTTTGAATCGACAATCAGATAGGAGTATTCTTGTTCACACCTAACATACAAAAACCTTGCTAAGATGCACTTCAGAAGTTTCAAACATCTCAAACCAAAATATGAAAAGGTATAACCTATCAATGCAATAGTCAACAAGCTACCCAAAACACCTTCCACACATACCTAACAAAGAAAGCACTCACCAAGTTATATTACAAGAACGTCCAACAAACACAAAAGACAAAATATAATTATCAATGCCCCATTCCTTTCTCTCTAAATCATTTTTATTAGATATCATTGAGAGCTCATTGGAATGAGTGCAATAAGATAAAACAAAAGAAAAGATCAAGTACATAAACAAGCCAATGTTCTTCATACCTCTAGCCAAGACTAAACTATGGTGATTCCTGATGTTAATGTCCATTTTAGGAAGGATGCATCCTAGGACCTGATGTTATCAGATGATTTGGGATTGATTAGATGATAAGATATTAATACCAAGAGTTGACCAACTTGCTTACCTACTGACCTAGACTTGAGACCTTGAGGTTTTGAGTTTTCACTCTTAATCTGGTAGACTTGTTTCTAATTTTTTTACCAAAGGTTGAGGGTGGTGATGATTTATTATGAGTGATGTTTACCAACATAATCCTTTCACTGGGGTAGTAGTGGGACATCCAAAAAAATTGAAAACTTTTTTATTTTTGATCTTGGCAAGTTTATTCTTTGAACCAACGCAGTAGGTACATTGCTTCAAAGAGGGGAAAAATGTAGACATGTAAATTATACTGATTGATCTCGTGCACCTAATCCTGATTTACTAACACCGATTCTACTTAAATCACTCCTTTGCTAACCATTTAATCGAATAATCTCTATTTGATTAATCAAATTTCATCTTTTAATTAAATAAATCCACTTTATTTGATTAAATATTTATCTCCTATTAATTAAATAAAACAACAATTAATCCTATCTCGCACCAGGCGTTTTAAAGGTTTGGGTCGTGTAAACGGAATTAGGTCAGACTTGTTTGAGTCCTTTGATTGAGTAGTCAGGCTTTGATTGGTTCTGACTGTTAGATGCTCTTTTGACTGGAAATGAATCCCGAATGTCGAAGTCGGTGATCAGATCGGCACGGCACCTCCGTCTGGATGATCGGGTTGACGATTGACGCGGCATGATCATCGGTCTCCCCGGCACGACTTTGTTAGCGATAATCGGTTGTTTGACCTTCCGTTTTCGTTCGAGGGCGTCGGTGAATATTCTTCAGTGATCTCCCTCTGGTCGAGCGTTGCCGGCTTTCTTGCAAGGTCGGCTTTTCTTGAATGGCGTTAACCATGTTCGGCCGTGTTTTGGTGCCCGAATCTCCGCCTGGCGGCATGACGCGTTCTCGAGTGTTAACCACCTCTCTCCGCCGTGGGCGATTTTCCTTTGACCGGTTGTCAACGGTCCCGCATTCATCACAACCATTCCACATCCTTCTCTTCTATCAAATGAGCTCTTTACAGTACACGGATCGCAATCAGGTCGCAACTGAGGAAATCTGCAGTTTTGCAGGCAAATTTCATCCATTTTTCAATCAGGAATATCATGGCATTTCATCTGCAGCACAGAGTTATTAATATTTCATCGGGGATGGGCTCATTCGCTCATCAAATGCAGGGTTGAGGAGAGGGATTCTTTCCATCGAAGAACCAGTTCCCCGTAAGTTTAGTTTGAGCATTTGAATAAGTTTGAGATAAGAATTCAATTACCAACTTGCTGACTTCTTGTTCATTGTGCTTTGGCGTCTCATGAGGCATGGACATTTGACTGGCATTTATTCCATTTTTAAGTAGGTCTAGAGCTACCATTCACATTTTGGCATTAACTCCTCTTCCACATCTCCCTCCACAAGCCATATTTTGAATTTCAAATCTCCACCTAATAGCATTTATGTGCACATCCATCAAAATGTGTTCCACCTCTCTCCACTAGCATGTTGACAAGTGGAATTTTTCTATCGGTTGATCTTTAGTCCCACATTCATCCTTTTTCCTCATTCTTCCATCCTTCTCTTCTATAAATGGAGAGCTCTTTTACTAATTTTGGATCCACAATCTTAGGCATTTGATCCACAACTTGAGGAAAAGTCACTATCTATAGATTTCTGAGCAAATTTCATCCATTTTCATCAAAGTTATCATAGCATTTCATCACCATAGCTAGGTTATTGTGAATTTCATCAAGGATCAACCATTCACTCATCAAGTTTGTCTAGGACTTGGGAAAGGGCTTCTTTCCACATCAAAGAAGCACCAATTCCCCCATGGGATGTTGGATTTGAGCATTTGAATAGGATTTGAATAACTTTCAATTGTTTTCTTTACTTTATTTCTTGTTCATTGCACTTTGAATGAATCTCATGGGGAATGCTAGTTTAGATTTGTTCATTGACTAGCATTGTGTTGTTTGTCCATTTTTAAGCAGGTCTAGAGCTACCATTCACATTTTGGCATTAACTCCTCTTCCACATCTCCCTCCACAAGCCATATTTTGAATTTCAAATCTCCACCTAATAGCATTTATGTGTGCATTCATCAAAATGTGTTTCACCTCTCTCCACTAGCATGTTGACAAGTGGAATTTTTTTATTGGTTGATCTTTAGTCCCACATTCATCCTTTTCCCTCATTCTTCCATCCTTCTCTTCTATAAATGGAGAGATATTTTACTAATTTTGGATCCACAATCTTAGGCATTTGATCCACAACTTGAGGCAAAGTCACTATCTATAGATTTTTTAGCAAAGTTCATCCATTTTCATCAAAGTTATCATAGCATTTCATCACCATAGCTAGGTTATTGAGAATTTCATCAAGGATCAACCATTCACTCATCAAGTTTGTCTAGGATTTGGGAAAGGGCTTCTTTCCACATCAAAGAAGCACCAATTCCCCCATGGGATGTTGAATTTGAGCATTTGAATAGTATTTAAATAACTTTCAATTGTTTCATTTACTTTATTTCTTGTTCATTGTGCTTTGAATGAATCTCATGGGGAATGCTAGTTTAGATTTGTTTATTGACTAACATTGTGTTTTTTGTTCATGTTTAATTAGGTCTAGAGCTACCATTCACATTTTGGCACTAGAAGGAGGGCTTGTAAAAGTTATAAATGTCATGTTGGAGGACAAGAACTTTGGGAGGGAGATTTCAAATTTGAAGAATATTCCAACTTGATGACTTTTTGAATGAAAATGGAGGAATTTATAAATCAATTAAATTGATTTAATTGCACAAGTTGCAAAAGCTAGAGGATTTGATGAATTAGTGTTAGTATTAATCAGGATTTTATTAACTTAGATGGAGGTTAGTTGATTTGACAATTTGACTTAGACATTTGGATTTATTTAAATTAAAATGAGAGGAAAATAAATATTAGACTTAATTAAATAAAGTTTGATTTATTTAATTAAAGGAGATGGTGTTAGACTTAAATCAAATAAAGTTTAATTTATTTAATTTAAAGGAGATGACTTTAGAACTTAATTAAATAAAATGAATTATTTAATTAAAAGAGAGACATTAGGATTAATTAAACAGAATGATTTATTTAATTAATAGGAGATAAAGATTTAATCAAATAAAGTGGATTTATTTAATTAAAAGATGAAATATGATGAATTTAATCAAATATAGACTATTCAATTAAATGATTAGCAAAGGAGTGATTTAGGAAGAATCCGAGTTAGTAAACCAGGATTAGGTGCACGAGATCAATCAGTAGAATTTACGTGACTATAGTAAGAAATTAGCGAAAGTTTCTCCTTTGTTTTGTCTGAGAGTGTACAGTTCTTCTAGACTTACATCCATGTCAAGATTAAAAGAGAAGTGATCAGTAATTTCTTGAAAAGTTTTGATACTAGGAGGTAGTTGAGAAAACCAATCCATGGCAGGACATATTAGAATTCAGGGGAAGAAGCACATTAAATAAGAATCATTGTAAGCAACCTCCATACACATGACATTAAATTATTTGACATGGTCCACAATACTTCCTCTTCCTTTGTATTTATCGAATTTGGGGATTTCAAAGCTAGGAGGGAATGATACCATTGTGATGTTTTGATTGAATAGATAAGGACATAAGTTTTGTGTATGGGGCTTATTTGTCTTGCCCATCTAAAGGTCTTGCATTTCTTGTGGAAATTCCTTAAGTTGTGATGCTAGATCATCTTACGGATTTGGTGGAGCAACATATGGTGGGATGATGGATGAGTTTTGATATGATAAGGTGTTGTATTGGGTGTATGGTGGTGTGAGATTCTGTGAAGGTGATTGGGGTATGGATTAATATGTTCCTAACTCATTTGTATTAATAATGTTCGATTGAGGGTTATAATAGGAACTTTGTTGTTGGGCATACTATTGAGCTAGTAAGGCTTGTTGTTGAGCTTGTTGTTGTTGTTGCACCTCTAGGGCTTGTTGTTGTTGTTGTGCCACTAGGCACTTGTTGTTGGGCCTATTGTTATTTTTGTTGTGCTACTAAAGTTGATTGATGGGCTTGTTGTTGTTGTTGTGCTAAGGTTTCTTGTTGTGCTAAGGCTGCTTGTTGGGCTACTAAGGCTTCTTGATTTTTTTGTTGTTATTGTATGGCTCGTTAATAAGCTTGTTGTGCTTGTTGTAAGGCTAAGGCATGCACTTGTAATGTAGGATCAAGTGGTTGTTGGGACATCTATGATGGATTGTGGGAGTTGATGTTTTGAGTGGGTAGCGGATTGGTGATGAGAGATTGGGGACTCCCTTGGTTCAAAATTCCTTATAAGATAGTGGATTGAGGTGGAGGAATGTAGGTTTGATGTCTTATTTGATTTTTCATGGTGAAGGCGACTATGGGGAAAGATGAGGACGGTGCCATTAGGTTGTGTGATGGGAATGATACACTAGGACCTTTAGCCCATTGATTAAAAAGGTTTCTTGGTCCCATTTTTTTAGGATTTCCTTGTGTCAAGGATGTAGACAAGGTACTACCCGAGTTAATGGGATTTATTACCAAGGGATTATTTTGAGATGGGTTGATAATGGATGGGATAGATGTGTTTTGAACCACCATTGTGTTCGATGTATCTATGAGAGGATTGGATGAAGATGTCACCTATGGTGTTAAAGGTTGATTTTGCATGAGGGTATTTCCTTTCCTTTTTGGGTCTAGTTGGTCCACACCACCTTGCGTGATGTTGGGAACACTTGTGGTACTCATGGATATGGAAGAAGAGGGGTGTCCTTGATATGTTGAGGTTGTGCTAGAGTAATTAAGTTCAAGGGGTTTATATGGTTATTTATAATCTTCAGGAATGAGAGGAGCACCAAATGTTTGTGTCGGTGTGGTTGTTTGGGATGGAGGATTATTTTCAAGGGTACCCACAAGTGTGCTGCTTTCAAATGGAAGAGTATGACCAAAGTCCTTAGCAAGGCTAGTTGCAAGACTAGAAATGGATATTTTATTTAGCCCCAATGATGGAGTTGTGAAGCCTTGTGTCAAATTTTGTGCAACAAATGATAGGGAAATTGGAGCTACATTTTCAAAGGCCTGATGTTCCATGATTTCCTCCCTAGTAAGTTCAAATGGATTTTTTTTAATGTCTTCAATCTCATATGGCCCTGATGGAGATGATGGTTTTTGTGATGGAGTAATGTAACTTCTTGGATCAAATTCTAGAGGAGTTGGATCATTTAAGGTAAATGTAACTTTGGTTTTATCCATGATTCTCTTGTGTTGTGATCTTGTCTTTACCATAAATTTGGTGTCACCTCTAGGAGAGTTGTGTTGTGATTTGCAATTTTTGAACTCTCTAGTTGACTCAAATCTAGGTAAAAGGGACACTCTAAGTCTTTTTGGAGAAATGATGAAAATAGGTGATGAAAAGATGGGTGATGTGGGGAGTGATCTTTGCAAAGGTTTTGGAACAACACTTTTGACTTAAGTTTGATGTTTTGATGTTTGGATAAAGGATGTTGATGAACTTTGAAATCTTTAGGGTAGACTTGTGACCTTCAAGATGAACTAGTTCAAAGATGATAACTAACTTACCCAAATGCATGGAAAAGGATTCATTTCACATGAAAAGTAGCTAAGTTATGGGTTGGTTTGATAGATGTTGAATTCAAAAAGTGTTGGTATATTCAAAAAATTTGCAAATTTTGGCGAAGTGAAGGATGAAATTTGATGGAGGGGTGAACAAAATTTTTGACCCAATGTTGATTTAGAGTGAACCTTTTTTTGATAAGACCAAGGTAGTGAGAAACATGCTAGACCTCTAAAGTTTTCAAATCCTAAAGACCCATGTTTTAGATAGGTTCATTATCATGAAAAATACCAACGTTTAGACTCATAAAGAACATATACATGTTTGGATGTTTCCTTAGTGCACATTCATAAAATTTTATTAACAAATTGTTTCTATTTTGGTAGAGTTCCAAAGTGCATTTTTTGATTGCTTTTGAACTATGATGCCTAAGTTTTAAGTGACAACCTATAGACCTTCTCTTGGGGATTCTGATTTTGCATGAGATCATTTGGATAATTTCAAGTTTATGGAAGAAAGGAGGATACTTATTTCCATGGGGGAGGTGGTAATATGGGCCTTACAACTTCAATATCATCTTGTTCCTCTTCTTTATCTATGGCATTTGCTACATTTATCCATTGGGTTGGTGTTTCTTTTGTTTCAAAAGTGAAGCTTCTCAAACTACTAATGATATCGGTTTGTTCTTCATTAATGAGTTCAAATTTTGGTTGAACAATAGCACCTTCAAGATTAGGTTGTTCAATAGGATCAATCAGTCTCCAAATAGTCATGTGGGGTTCAATTTTTCAATTTATCTTACTTTAGTGAATTTATTTTACAACAAAACTTGTCTTGATTATGTTTCTAAACTAAAATGTCTATTTCAAAACATCATAAATTTCACAATGTTTATTTTGTGAAAAGGATGAAGTTCAAGGCATAGTTTCTTATGTTAACTTTGGAAAATATGGATTGAGCTATAAGTCAAGATATCTAGAAATCTTTAAGGATATAAATCCTTAGGACAAGCATTAATATAAAGGCTTTTTCAAAAGGTATCCATACTTAGAACAAAGGTTTTGAAAATTTTAGAAAAATTATGAATGTTTGTTTGTAACATTTTGGAACCAAGTAAAGTATTAAACTAACTCTCAAGCATTTACAATCTTAGGTTGAAATGGCCATACTTGTTGAGTCCCCACTCAGATTTCTCCAAACACTGATACAATGTGAATAGTTAGAGATTTGGCGACATTGGCTTCCCTCCATAGCACACACTTCTCAAGGCCACCAAATCTCAAAATCCTAAAGATCCTAAGATCCTAAGGATTTTTCTATTTCAACAATGAATAGTACAAATGTGGGATAGCTTCAGAATGACTGTTCTTGCACCAAAAAGCATTAACAATTTTTGGTAACTAAACAAGAGGTTTGAAATAAGGGCTTTTGTACAAGGTGGCCATACACATTGCAAGATTAGTTGACGATTATGGAGAATGAAAAGGCCTTGTGGTCCCTTCCTAAGAAGATATTTTGACATGTCATGAGGACACTAGTAGTGGCACTTGTTGATATGACACATCTGCACCTGTTGCTTATGACTTTCATCACAAACACATTTTTATATAGTAGCTTGAAAGTAGCTTGGCCTTAGCCTCATTACCACTTGGGTCATTCCCTCCTTTCAAAGCAGGGAGGCAGACCTCTAAAGATAAACATAGCAAGGAAGTACATTTGTAGTTTGGTCATCCCAATTTGCAAGAAACAAGGAGAGAACACACACCACACCTTTTCCCTACACCAACAATGGGTTCATTTTTAGTCCAAATTGAAATATGTAGGTGCTTATACAAATTGTTAAGGAATGTTTCTATTTCTCAAGATCATCGAGTGGTGTAAGAGAATTGTATACGCATTCAATAACAAAAATGTAAATTAAAACATAGAAAACACTTGTTAATTTGAACCCCTAATCTAAGATGACTTCATTTTATTCACCAAAAGAAATGTTAAGTTGCCTTGTTCAATTTTAAAACCCAAAAGAAAATGATGAAAGGAGGGTTCAATTTTAGTCCTATTTGAACATTCATTTTAAACCCAAATGAAGATTAGTGAGGTCCTAAAGCATAAAATGAAAAGCATAAGAAATTGGGTTATAATTTCCCCAAAGCATCAAATGCTTGTTACAATTATAAGTTCTTAAGATAAGAATGCTTCTTCACTTTAACCTCATGTCGTCCAACCTACAAAACCCTGTTAGTTACAACATTAGAAGCATGTTAGTAATATGATAAAGTGAAAAAATTAAAACACATGCTAAATGATTGCTAAATTTCTTACCAAAGAAGGGCATTTCTATTCACGATGGCGTCGCTCTGGTGAACTTGGGTGTCACTTTGTAGAGAAAATAGTGATGATGATAGCATCACTATTTGAGATGTGTCGCCATTTATAAATATTAGATACCTCTAAAAGTATTCAGTCGCTATTTATTTAATTAGAAACATGATATTAAATAGGTTTCATCATTTCAAATGACAATAGCATTTCTATATGGTGTTGCCCATAAAGGTATTGCTGAAATTATGTTAGGCGCCGCTATTTCTTGTAAAAATCAAAATGAATGGAATTCAAGATAAAAATTGATTAAATTTGATCGATTTCTCCCTCCTAGTGCCAAAATGTGATTGGTCGGATTAGTATGGACCGATTACACTTGATCCATAAAGAATCAAAGCATAACGAAGCCACTAATGTCAATCTAAACAGGATCAATCAAATTGAAGTTAAACTAGACATTCATTAAAATAAAGAATTCTAAACTACAAAAACATTTAAAATTTCTACTCTAACCCATTTGAAATTTATCCAATTTTGGGAGTGTTGTCACATTGATGTGGAACAATGACCCTTTCCCAATCCCATGATCAATGAGCTTGTTTCAATCAATCCTATTGAAGAGAATCGATGAAACGGCTGCGAGATGTGCATAAAACATGATTTTAATCTAAATGCACATAATGCAAAAGCTAATCAGCATAATTTATGCTAAAATGATTTAGATATACAAATGCTAAGCTAATCTAAATGAGATTAAACTAAAATGATTCAAACCCTAGTTATCTAATGATGCATTATAGAAGCCATTAATGGAAGCTAAGCTATTATGCAACTAATTTAAACTAAAATATGCTAAATAAGTGTTAAATATGAGTATGAGTATGAGTGATTTCAATAGCACAAGTTTTCTATTTGAAAGATGGATCCATTTGTCTCCAAATAGTGAACTATTTATAGGAGAGCAAATGAGAAATGGAGGGTTGAGATCAAAAAAGTTAATCAACAATCAAGGATGGAGGAGATTGGAGGTATGGATCATGAATTCTCATCAATGGGTGAGAATTCAAGATGATATTTAATCAAGGATTCTCATTCCTTCAAACAAGCACACTTTTGGCCTGTACAAGAGGTCAAAAGTTAACTTGCACAAGAAGTCACAAGTTAACTTGCATATGAAGCCAAGTGAGAATATTCCCTTTTTTAAATGATTAGAGGAGAGATAATATTCTTTGGAATATTCTCATGGGTGAGGGAAAAGGATATTTTTCAATTTAAAACAAAGTTTAATTGTGCAAAAGGGGAAGGAATATTCCATGGGAATATTCCCCTTTTGGAGGAATGTGCAAAGGAGGAATGTTCCCTTAGAATATTCCCTTGCAAGTGGGAGTGAAATTAGATTAGATAATAATTGACAATTAAACAATGTTAATTATACAATTATGGGGTTTTAGAAGAATTAAAATGATATTCATTAAATTAAGTAATTTAATAAATGGGGGAAAGGTGAAATGATATTTAATTATATAACTTAGGGTTATTTAAGTAAATAAGAAAACTTAGGGAATTAAATTAATAGTTTGATTTATTTAATTTAATGAGAAGAAATGTTAGCATGAAAGGGGGAATTAACCTAGTTAAATTAATTAGGTTAATGGATGCAAATGATGCAATTAATTAAATAGCTAGGCTAATTTAATTAATTAAGAAAAAATATGATCGGTTTCAAGAGGAAATAATGTTAGTATACCTAATTTTTGAGTGTACGATATCATTCAGGACATTTTTAGTGTCTACAAAACCAAATTAAACTGTACAAAGGAATATTCCCTTTTTGGAGGAATGTGCAAAGGAGGAATATTGCCTTGGAATATTCCCTTGCAAGTGGGGCCAATTAGGTAATTGATAACTAAACAAAATTAATTATGCAATTAGGTGAATTTGGATATTCATTAAATAATTAATTTATTTAATGAAAAGGGAAGTGATATGATATAAATAATTAAATGACTTACAAAACTATTTAATTAAATAAGAGGACTTTAGGGATTAAATTAAATAATTTGATTTATTCAATTTAATTGGACAAAATGTTAGCATAAAAGGGGATGAATTAACCTAATTAGGCCAATTAGATTAATAAAGGAAAATAAGGTAATTAATTAAATAGCTAGGCTAATTTAATCAATTAAGTGAAAAGAGGATGGGTTTTAGGAGGAAATATTGTTAGTATACCTAATTCAAGTGTATGATATTATTGACCTAACATGTAGCATGGTTGGCAAGGCTTTAAGTTCGCCCCATATAGGTCCCGAGGTCAACTCACGCTTCCTAGATGATAAATGGTAAGTCGTAGTTAAAAGGTTTGTGCCTAGAGGACTAGTCTCGCCCTCTCACTTCAAAACTGGCATAAAAGTAAGTAAGCCCGTAAGCAAGGTGGTGGAGTACACCGGGCTATGTCAGCAAAGATCCGAGCTGCCTCGAGGATCGGGAAACCTCTCGGGTTAACAAAAAGTGTATGATATTATTCAAGACATTTTAGTATCTACATTTTTCCTCTTTGAAGCAAGGTACATAGCATTGGTTCAAACATTGACGCCCTCGTGATTAAAAATTATTTCCTAAATCAAAAATAAAATTTTTTCTAATTTTTGATGCCCCACTACCTGGGCCCCAAAGGGAAGGAATAAGCTAGTTCCCTACCCCCTCAAGAAATCAAGCAAAAAAATTGAATTTTGGGTTTATTTCTTGACAAAGGGAAAATGTTGCTCAAGGGGTCCAAAGAGGCTCTGGGATGCAAGAAACATGCCAAAAATGCAAAAAATGATCTGCAAAATAAGCTTCGTTTTGGAAAAATGGTGAAAATGATGACAAAATCTAGCTTTATGGTTAAATTAGGGCAAAAAACCCTAATTTACAAGCTTAAATAGGTGAGGAAGGGTCACTTTCAATTCATTTGTGCATTCACGCCTTAGAGAATTCTTGCATTTTAAGTTTTGACCTCTGATGAAATGGTGCAACAAGTGCTCCCATGACATATTTATGACTAGGTTCATGAGTACCAGAGGCCTCTAGGTGCAAGACCACCAGTATGTGATTTGAAACTTGATTTGAATTTTGAATTTTAGGCACATTTATTGCACTTTGAAATTTGAATTTTGGCAGCATTGCTATATAGCGACACTATTTTTAGAATTAGTGATGCTATTTTGATTTATAGTGACACAGTTAACGATTTGATTTTAGGGTTTTAGATTTTAAATCATGACATAGGTGTGTTTACCGATGCACCTTATGATTTGGAATTTAGGATTAGGGTTTTCCAAGTGCAAATAGTGATGCATGTGTGTTTAGCGATGCATATTACAATTTTCAATTTCAATGCTTCTAGCGTCATTGTTTGGAATTTGAATTATAATGACACTATTTGCAATTTTGACATCGTGCACTTCGTGGGTGTAGGAGGTTATCCAGTCTTTGATGTCCTGCGAGCACCATCCTTTCATTTTATCTAGACTTGGTGATTTGTTTGAGATTTGACAAGATCACCTGGGAGAGATTGGATTATGGTACATTGCATACATGCCCATTGTACAGACACATTTAGCGATGATGATAGTGTTATGCGAGTGATGGCATAGTGAGACCTTGTCTTTCCACTTACCTACCAGCGAGGTGACAGTGATTGAGGATGTATGGCATATTTTGTGATTATCGATACATCGCGAATGTGTGATCTATAATACTAACGTTGGCTATGATACCTACCATTATGTTCTTGACCAAGAGTCTATTGTCCTAGTCAACTCCCAAATAGACCTTCAGATGTACAGAGGTTGGGTGTTCACTTTCAGATTGCTCGTTGTGATGGTGATCTTAGGTTTGGTTGCTCCAAATCAACGAAGCAGAGGATTCAATCCAAGATGGGGTTTGGTTTGGCATAGGATGCTCTTCAAGCGGACCTAATATGCATGGGGGCCAGTGATTTTGGCCTCCCTTTACCATGATATGCATGAATTTTTTTACTGTGATGGGAGAGCGATCAGTACAGGGGTCACCCTGCTTCATATTTGGGTCTCGGAGCACATTGTTGTGCTTTGACCTATTGTTCCTATGGTAGATGTAGATCCAGATGATCCATTTTTTTGGAGATATAGGGATGCCATCATATTGCACCACACAGGTCATCTTGGCATTCCCTACTAGCATCGAGTGATCAACAATATGATAGTGTTCATATGGCAATCATGGCTCCAAATGCCAGTTTGGTATGATGGTGTGCAATAGCTTTTCTTTGCTCGACAAACCTAGTATAAGTAGGGTTGAGAGCACATGATTATCGAGAGGTACATGTCTGATAAGGTTGCTAGATAGTTTGGCGAGAGGCAAGACTGATTTGATGATGCATACATTGTCATTTTTGCTAGGTTAGTGTGAGAGACTGCATGAGGACACACAATCCCAACCCATGAAGTTTTTGAGGGATTCTGATAGTTGGTTGCTAGGCCATGGGCCTATGTTCAGGGATAGGAAGATGCATAGACTATGCCTACTTATGATGCATGGTTTGTACCCCCTCTTTGATTTACAGATCCAGTAGGTGTACCTCCACAAGGGAGGCCGAGAGGGAGGGATGTAGGCAGAGGCAGAGGATAGCCAAATGATGGACAGGGCAGAGGTCCAAATGATAGGGGAAAAGGTCCAGATAATAGGTTCAAAGTACGGGATGGCTAGGATGGCCATCATCACAATGGAAAAGTCTCGGGTGCACCACCATTGCACCAATAGCCTCCTTAGCAACCATCGATATAGCAGCAATCTCCATAGTACCCACTGTCGAGGCAAGATCCATGTGATGCATAGATATAGCAGTTGCAGTTGGTGAAAGGTGAGAGAGATCAAGCGAGACAACAGATATTATCCATCACTACTAAGAGAGACCAGGCCCAATAGCAAGTATAGGAATTGACAACTGAGAGGGACCAAGAGGGTCAGCTCAATCAGACTGCCAATATGCAGTTGGTACAGGATGTTGGGTGGTGCCAGCAGTTGGAGGCCATAATAGCTACAGCTTAGGGATAGACAGTGTCTTCCCATTTATATAGAGAGGTCATGACCAAGGTGGCCTATTATCGCATGCACTATCATCAAGGTGTCCCTACAGTGATTAGGTAGCCAACTTACTCTCAAAGGAGTGGGGCACATCCTTGGGTTGAGGATCAGCTAGAGAGACAACCTAGTGAGGGGAGCAACCATCAGAGCTAGCTTGTTTGTAGAGACACTTTTTTATTACTGCTTGATTCTTTATACAGATATACATTGATGGGATCCTTTTTTATAGCCTCATGGATATTGTACTTTTGATCGATATACATACATTGATTCAGATATTGTATTACGACAGCCACCATTTATATATATATATATGATACGGATTTGATATGATATGATGTATCCATTTTATTCCATGCTTTATGAATGTATGGATGCATTTGATGTTGATATGATGTGATGTGATATGCCTATGCATGAATGCACTTCTTTTATTTATGTGATATGTGATGATGATCTATGATGCAATGATATGAGATGCAATGATATGGGATGGATGCAATGTTATATTCTTTTTCAGTATCTTTTTATGATATACCATGAGATGGATGATATGATATGAAGATGTTTTGCTTATTCAAATGATTTGGATGCATTTCTTTTTGTGTATTTTCTTATGTAGTTTTTACAAGATGATGAAGCATGCATATGGATGTATGTATAGATAATGCAGATGTTCATACTTATGATATGATAATGTGATGTATGTTTATGATATGCGATGCAATGATGTAAGAATAACAAATCTATATTATTCATCACAACTTAAATGGTAATTACGATGCAAGATGTATGTTTTATAATATGCTATGATTATGTAAGATCATGTATGCATGTTGATGATTTGGTGGATGCAGGATGGATGCATTAATGATTTTTTGTTGACTATCATGATACTGGGTTAGTGTGGAGACACAACAACACAACAGGAAATTAGTGCCAACTTTTGTGCTAGATTTTAGTGTATTTTGAGCACATGAATTGAACAATTTGGCTGGCATTAAACTTGGTGCAAACAGGCATGGTCAGCTCGGCGTCATATTTTGCGCCGACTTTTTCACCAGATTTAGTGTTAGCTTTAGCACCAAAAAATCATAGTGCCTTCATTAGCACCTAAAATAGCGTCGAGAAGTAACATTGAAAATTGTGCCAAAATTGGCGCCCAATTTAGCTTCTAGTTTTGCTTACATGTCTACTCCCATTTTTGCTTCTATTTTTGCTTCTAGTTTTGCTTCCAATTTTGTGTCTAGTTTTGCTTCCATTTTTGCCTCTAGTTTTTCTTCCAAGTTTGCTTCCAATTTTGCTTCCAAGTTTGTTTTGGGTTTTTCTTCCAGTTTTGCTTCCAGTTTTGCTTCTAGTTTTTCTTCTGTTTTTTCTTCCAAGTTTGCTTCCGGTTTTCTTCCAATTTTTCTTTTGATTTTTCCTATGGTTTTGCTTCTAGTTTTGCTTCTAGTTTTGCTTCCAAGTTTTCTTTTGATTTTTCTTCTAGTTTTGCTTCCAGCTTTGCTTCTAGTTTTGCTTCCAGCTTTGCTTCTAGTTTTGCTTCCAGTTTTGCTTCCAAATTTGCTTCCAGTTTTTCTTCTAAGTTTGCTTCCAGGTTTTCTTCCTATTTTGCTTCCAATTTTGCTTCCAAGATTGCTTTTGGTTTGCTTCTAGTTTGGCTTCCATTGTTGCTTCCTTTTTTGCTTCTAAAAATGCTTCTTGTTTTGCTTCCATTTATTAATTTAATATGTTTTATTTCAATTTAATTAATTAAATATAGCGTGCCTCTTAAATAACTCATATGATTATAGAGTAAGTAATTTAATTATTTAACTCATATGATTAAATAAAAATATAATTATTCTAACATGATCATCATCTATAATTAAAACAAGTGAGTCAAATATCTATAATTTAATTGAATTTGACAACATCCATCTTGAGCAGTAAACTAAAATCATCATACTTAATAAATATCCATCCAAAAATCATCGACCACTTTTAATATATATAAATTGACAAGTCAATATTGATAAGATCATCATCATATATAACTAAAACAACTGAGAGTCAAATATGCCAGTACATCAAAAACATGTCAAAATGATACATGTCCAATAGTCGACATAAGTGAAAATGATACATGTACAAATGATATAAATAAAATTGATAAATTATGTAACTCAAATTGATACAAGTCAAGATGATACATTTCCAAATGATATAGTGAAAATGATACATTTCAATATGACACAACTCAACAATATAGTATTGTAGGCCATGAAAATGATACATATGATAGTAACCATGAAGAGAGTCATCATAACGATATATCAGCAATGATCCATGATGTAGTCTATATGATCATGAATTTCAATGGTTACTATCACCAATTATCTCATCATCATCATCACCTTTGTGATCATCATCATCATCATCATCATCATCATTGTCATCGTCATTGTCGTCATCATCATCATCATTGTCATCGGCCTCGATGTCTTCTATATCTGCATCATCATCATCCTCTGCCATGTCATATGTACCGGTAGAACCAATATTTTGTGGATCTATATCATGTTGAGGATAATCTTGATCTTCTAGAAGACCCATGTTCTACAAAAAATATATATTTAAAATGAAAAGTTATTATTTATTTCATGCAATAATTTATTTTTCTATTATATATCTAATATTACAACATACGAGATGAACCATAATCATATTACATCATATCAAAGTGCACATAACATAATAAAATCTCAAAAAAGTTACAGCTAATACTGGTGAGTCAGGAGAAACTTCAGCTTTCAAAAACAAATCCAATTAGGCTGGCAGACTTGTGGATCAGGCTAGCATTTGGTGGAAGAGGAAGAAAGATGACTGGAACTTTGGAGGCCCAACATAATGGATTTCAGTATTCAACCATGAGAGTAGAAGAGAGAGTTGATATCATGTATCAAAACATTAAGCATGCATTATTCCAACCAGTCGAGAAGGAGATGATTACTTTGCTTCATTTTCATTTGCATAACCATATCATGGCATGGGAACCAAGAAGACCAAGGATGTTCAGTTTTATGTGGAGGTAATGGATGTGGTCCAAACTTTAGGAGGGGAAAGAAGGTCAATGTATGATCCTGATGAAATTGAGGAAGAACAGCAAGAGAGGGACAGGAAAAATAAAATCAATATAGAGTTTCAAGGATTTGTCAAGCGAGTAAGAGAGCTATGGGAGCAACCTCATCTAAAATATTTTGAACTAGCGTTTGATATACCATTTAGAGAGCTAGGTTTTCATGGAGTTCCTTTCAAAGCCTCTACTTTTATTGTTCCTACGGTAAACTTTTTGGTAGAGTTGGTGGAATTACTTTTCTTAGTAATCACTATTAGTAAGATTGAGATTGTTAACATTGAGAGAGTAGGACTTGGGCAAAAGGAATTTGATATGGCTATTGTTTTCAAAGACTTCAAGCAGGATGTACTCCGCATTAACACCATTCCTCAATATTCACTTGATGGCATCAAGGAATGGCTAAACTCCATGGATATAAAGTATTATGAAAGTAGAATGAACTTGAATTGGCTGCCAATTTTGAAGAGTACTACTGATGATCCAGATAAATTTATTGAAGATGGTGGTTGGAAATTTTTGAATATGGAAGCTAGTGATTCTTATTCTGGAATCAGAATCTGAATCTGATGTAGAAGAGGAATCAGAATCAGATTTCATGTAGCCACCATCAAGAGTGTTACAAGCCAATGAGATGGAGGGAATTCTTATATAAGGATAATTTTCAATGTTGCAGGTACCAGCTTTAATGCCAACTACAATGGCAACATTGAAATTCCCTAGTAGTATTTATGTTAAGGAAATTTCCTTTAGATGCAAGGATTCAAAGCACATCAACCATGTGGTACAAATGATTAAATCCCAGAGACATTTGTAACAATGAAAGAGTCTGAAAAAGTAGAGAGAGCTACACTGGTGACTCAAGAGAAACTTCAGCTTTCAAAAATAAATCCAATGAGGCTGGCAGAAGTGTGGATCAGGCCAGCATTTGGTGGAAGAGGATGAAAGATGACTAGAACTCTAGAGGCCCACCATAATGGATTTTGGTATTCAAACATGAGAGCAGAAGAGAGAGTTGATATCATGTATCAAAACATTAAGCATGCATTCTTCCAGCCAACAAAGAAGGAGATGATTACTTTGCTTATTTTTCATTTGCATAACCATATCATGGCATGGGAACCAAGAAGACCAAGGATGTCTAGTTTTAGGTGGAGGTAATGGATGTGGTCCAAACTTTAGGAGGGGAGATCCTGATGTCTACCAAGAGGCATAAAGTCAGATGAATTAAGTTCACCTACATGTCTACCAAAGTTTACTTCCAATTTTTATGACTATTTTTCTTGACTGTCATAGTTTACTTACAAATTTGAAATTTATTTCTAGTCATTTTGATGAGGATATATTCAGCCAATGTGTCAGCACCTTTTTTTTGTATCACAAGCATTTGTGCATTGCAAGAATTCTGATTATCTATGATCTACAGCTATGTCGTCTCACTTATTGTATCTTCTATTTCAATGTTTTCTATGGCCTTCTCTATTTGAGGTAGCACCTAACAATCCTACCTCCTTTTCTTAGCTGAGAAGTGGATTTTAATTTGGAAATACTACACTTTAAAACTAGCTATGGTTTAAGGAGAGCTATTCTAGCTTTGTTGTTGACACCCTCAATATTCAACAAGGACTTAGATGCATGGACTAAAATGCAAGCTTTCAAACTTATATTTGAATGTGCATAATTTGATTGATTATGGTTTTCACCAACAGTTGTCTTTACATAAATATTTTGGATTGCCAATGCATGTAAGAGTGACTACATCCTTATCAAGTTTGGCTACCCTTATTCAGAATGCCTTGGCCTTTAGACTCAATACAAATTTGTGCATTGTTATTGCATATTTGTAACATGTAGGACATTTAAGGGGTACAACATATAGAAATTTAATATTGTCATCCAAGGAAAACTTACAAATGGTGTATCAAGAACAACAAAAAATGCTTTTATTAGGGTTAATGCTTTCTTCCCCCATGCTGTTGATATTTTCCCCAAAACATGTTTTTTTTTATTATTTCAACTCATCTCAAAATTCAATGTATTGATTAACATTTGTTACACATTTTAGCTATTTATGCAAATGATGCATATATGTTAACTTGATCAGTGTTGTTACTTTAGTTGTTTCACTTCTATGACAACCAGCCATTAGGCCATTGTGTGTGGGAGCATGTTTGTGTTTTTAGTTAGCTTTTTTGGATAGCTCTACTGGGTGTTGAGGACATTCCATTTATCTTTTGAATGTTAAGAAGTCAGAGTTTCAAGGATTTTTCAAGCAAGTAAGAGAGCTATGGGAGCAACCTCATCTAAAATATTTTGAACTAGAGTTTGATATACCATTTAGAGAGCTTTGTTTTCATGGAGTTCCTTTCAAAGCCTCTATGTTTATTGTTCCTACGGTAAAATTTTTGGTAGAGTTGGTAGAATTACCTTTCTTAGTAATCGCTATTAGTGAGATTGATAATTTTTAACCTTGAGAGAGTAGGACTTGGGAAAAAGGCATTTTATATGGCTATTGTTTTCAAACACTTCAATTGGGATGTACTCCACATGTACGCCATTCCTCAATCTTCACTTGATGGCATCAAGGAATGGATGAACTCCATGGATATAAAGTAGAATGAAAGTAGAATGAACTTGAACTAGCGGCCAATTTTGAAGACCATTAGTGATGATCCAAATAAATTTATTGAAGATGGTGGTTGGGAAGTTTTGAATATGGAAGCTAGTGATTCTGACTCTGATAATTTAGAAGAGTCAAATCAAGGATATGAACCCTTTGATGTAGAAGAGGAATCAGAATCAGATGAGGAAGGTTCAAAAGATGAATCTCTTGTGGAGTCAGAGGAGGACGAAGAAGAAGAATAAGATTCTAAAGAGGAGGAAGGTAAAACATGGGATGAATTAGAAGTTGAATCCAGAAATGCAGATAAAGAAAAAGGAGATGAGTTTGACAATGAAGAGAAAAGGCGGCAACAAAAGGTAAAAGCTACAGGGAAGTCTCAGGTACCTGATATTAGAGATTCAAGAGGAATTTCTACCAAGAGGCATAAAGTCGGATGAATTGAGTTCATCTACATCCTTCTACTATTTATTCATGCACATAAATGGTCATCTTGTAATCATAAGATTTGAGCTCTATTTACTCATCCTATGCATCAATAAACAGCTCAACACAAGAGATGCAAATTGACATATTAACACAACAATATCCAACTAAGTTATTGAAACTCAACTATTGATACCTTTTTCTCCATCTAGATTACAAAATTGTTCCACTTTTTCCTTTGTAACATATTATTTTCAAATTTATTTGGATGGCGACCGTATTTCTCCTCCTGTCAAAACATGGCACATGGACTAGTTAAAATAATTAATATGTAATCATTTACTTTTTCCAAGGAAATAAAATATATATATCATTTAACATATTAAATATACTTACAAATGTACAAATCAAGGCCTGTAAACCTTTCTGGCCATTGCGATGTGTGGCACGAAGTTTCTCAAGCCTTGTCCTAAAACATATACTAATTCAATTTAACTATGCACAAATAAAATTTAAATATCATTTAATAAATTTGATATAATCTTATTAGAAAATTCAAATACCTACGTACTCTCCTCACCGGACTTCCTTTGTGCATCAAACTTCTCATATGCTTTTACAAGCTCTCTTTCTATACTTTCACACTTACATCAATTGGCCTTCTTTTTTGCCTTAGCTCAAGAGGGATTTTTTTATCTTCTTTGTTTGGTTGCACTGAAATGTCTTGCAGTTTTGAGACATTCATAGCTTTATCTTCTTTACAAACCAATATGTGCCAAAATCAGTCTCCATGTCATGGATAAATTATTTTTTCAGTTGCATGGGTATCTGTGAGAATAAAAAATGTAGATGGTCTTTGAACCATTGAAGGTATGATTCCTTCAACCTATTCACAAACGTTTTCTCAGCATCCATCATTCAGACTTCCCCTGAAACCACCTCATATTCTATCTTGGTATTGTAGCTACCAATGCAAGATTGATAACATGGCATGGTGAAAGAAGTTTGTGTCCTAGAAGTGGCTGGGACATTGGAATTATTTGCTCCCTGTTCAACATTCTTAGAGTTTACTATCACTAATTTCCTCCTGGATCTTTTGCTCAATCCAGGACTGGTTGGGGAATCAATTGATTCCCTTTGACACAATTGATTTGTTTGCAATGTTTGAGGGGCATTGCTAGATTGTTTTTCTATGTATCTAGAAAGTGTTGTCCAGTCCAAATTAACCAATTTGTTCATTGCCTCTACCCCCAATATGGAAGCCAATTCATCTTTATCTTTTTCAGTCTCATGTCCCTATATATATATTTCAAAATTATACTTCTTTTAAATTTAGAAATAAAAAACTAAAATGTAAAATTCAAAGAAACAATGGAAACATTTACAAATCTATAAATTGACAATGAATTACCTCATTGTGGCCAGAGTCTGTTGACAATGCTCACTTCCTTCTATTGCTTAAAATTTTGAGGTGACCTAGGGAAAATTATTTTTCTCCAGTCTATAGAGGAAAACGAAGTACACACTATCAAGTATGAAAGTTTTCATCCAGTTTGTGGTATGAATGTTTTGTTTTGTGGGAAAATATGTTTGTTGGGTTTGCTTAGTGTTGATAACCTAGGGAAAATATGTTTTCTAGGTTTGCTTAGTGTTGATAACCTTATCATGAAAACACTTTCATAATGCAATCTTGCATGAATTTTTCATGGCATCGGTGACTATGGAGCGATTGGGAAAAAACAAATGATTTTTGTGTTTATTTTTAGTAGTTGCTTAGCAGTGACCGACCCAATTCCTAGATTTTCCAAGCAATTCACTATTTCCTTGATACCCAGGTTAAGGAAAGAATACAGATGTATCCTAGCTTCGTGCTATAATATTTTGAGCCAAAACTCAAATGGGTAGGGTAATTTTTTTTATTGGTTTCTCAAAGGTTTTACAATTTATAATGATGGGACAATTTAGAGGTTGCCTAGACAGGTCAGGCCACAAACCAGTAAACAATCACAAATTCAAATGCAATACAAAGAGCAGTAAACAATCATGAATTCAACCAAGAAAAAAAAAAATGTATCCTTACCTGTGGTGTTGCAAACTAAATTGAATTTCTCATCATTTGCTGGTAGTGCCCTACTCTCTTCCTTCGTGTAGCGTTTTTCCCTTTTTTGTCATCTGATTTCTTCCTTCAAGTGGGAAATTTTTAAATTTTTTATTTTGATTGAGTAGTCGGTGCTTTAGTCAGTGTTAGTTAATGCCAACTTTAGCATTGACTTTTGGCTGTTAATATAATTTGATTGGGGTTCCTAAGGCAGCACCAAGTGTGCCTAATTGAGTGCCTATCATTGTTGTATAGTGACTATTTTCATTGTTGTGTATCATAGGATCCAAAGTGTTGGAAATAATTCCAACTCCTCCCTTTTTTTTGTGACCACCGTTGTCCTATGACTCCTTCATCAACTCGGTGTGGTAGAGTGGTTTTTATCACAGTCTTGCAAGGTGCTTCATCCTTCTCAGTGGTAGTGCAGTGAAAACTTATGTGGGGGAACACAAGTCTTCCTTATGTTCCTGGTAGTGTTGTGGTGACTCCTGCAAGTCTTTTACCATTGGCTTGCAGTAGTGCGGTGACCACCGTTGTCCCACAACTCCTTCATCAACTCAATGTGGTAGAGTGGTTTGCATCGAGGTCTCACAAGTTGCTTCTTCCTTCTCAGCAGTAGTGTGGTGAAAGCTTCTGTGGAAGCATTTTTTTTCACAAAGGTGGCCATGGAGAAAGGACGTGGATGGCATAGAAATACTAAATTGCTAAAAGGAAAGTGGGTGGAAATAGATGAGAATGGAATTTGTAGATACAATAGAGGTAAGAAGAGAAAGCAACCTCAACCAAAGGAGGAAGGTGTTTATGAATTCACAAATGCTACAACATAGAGGAGATATCAATATGTCAAATATATGACTAAAGTGAGGTTTTGTGTTGGATAGCATACTCATTCAAATGATATAATCGGTGTACTAAAAATTATTTACTATGTTGTGTATTATAGGGGTGAGACGAGGCCATGGAAACAAATCATGTCATATCAAATGAGGACACAATGGATGAAGTGGAACATCCGGTACTCAAATTTTGACTTAACTTAGGAAAAAATGATCTGATGGCATGTAAAACCCCGGCACATAACCTAGAGGATAATGCAACACAACGGAAGCGCAACTAATTTTTTTCTTAAAAAGATTAACATTAACAAGTAAAGTAATCTACTCTAACAACATACATCCTCTAGGCCATGCAACACATCTACATGTGAATCCCAAAACTTACAAAATTAATCTAACCATAGCTTATGAAATTAACTCATGATAAACAACATACATCAAAGCATTAACCCATTGCATAATATACAAAGTACAATAATGAATTCTTTCAAAGATTACATTAAGTCAATATACCATTACAAATCTTATCTCCAAGACGAGATAGATCATAAAAAATGATACAATTACAATATACACAGATCCTCCTCAAATACAAATGAGGAGTATAAATACATAGTGTCCAACTGATACAATGAACATAAGAGAAGTAACATATCTAAAAATACACACGAGCTCTCTGAACTGGAAGATCTTGCCATCATGAACAAGTAGAGAAATCCCAACAGTGTAAGGTGCATGATCCACCCAACCATGTGGTACCCGTAGGCCCAACCCCCGTGCTAGGAGATAGTAAAAGGCTACCAAGACAAACCTACAACCACTAGACACACGAAACATATAAAACAACACCATACAAGTGAACACATAACATAAGGTTACAATGCTTCAAGAACCACTAAATCAAGTACATCCATTGTACAATACAAATAGAATGTCGTCATAGGAGGAGTGTCATCACAAAGTTTGCATTGGTTATCCTTAGGAGATCTTCCTAGGTCTCGGCCCCCATCCCGGGTTATCCTGGTAACCTCTCACAAAATCTGGCCCCACATGCATACCAGTGTGGAATTGATTATATTTCGAGAAGACAAGATAATGATCTTTCCATTCTAGGCCTTCCTGACTCATCTCAAGTCTAATACAAGCCCTTGAGCTAATGAGGGAGGCTAAATTATCAAGTTAAATGTATTAAGCTACCCTTTCCCCTAATATAGGTTATTTAATGACCACTGATTAAACTGACTCTCATACAAGTTGTCATGGCACCACTTTGTGTGTTGGCCCCTATTGAAAGCCACTTCCCTATTGAAAACACAATAAACTATTCCATAACCCAAGGGTAGGCAGTGCACTAAAACTGGTAACAAATAACCACCATAACTCAAGAGGTAACACATCCCTACAGATGTCAAATAATGAGTCCCAACTACATGCACTATCCAAGGAAATCTCAAAGGGTGAACAAAAGACACAACAACCCTTTCACAATTTACAATCTTAGGAAGACTTACATTTTCACAATAACCAATATCCCCTCGATAAACAATTATAAAAGAATATGGAGTTAAAATAAGTCACTCAAGTAATTAAATGAACTACCATTAGGATTTCCTAAATCCAAATAAAATAATAACTCATATTTAAAATACATCATTTAAACATAATTCCAATTACAAATAAACAAGGAATTAAACTAAATGACTAACTTTCAGTTTCACGACTATTCATAATATTTAACTCAAATTTCACAATTAAAATAATCAATCATTAAAGGATAACTATTGTGCCTGCATGCATCTAAAACAATAATATCCATCTAAATAAATATCCAATTATTCTTTTTCAATTACCATTTTAAATAACAATATACAAATATATATATAATATATATATTAATTTTTTAATATATATTATATATATAAATTATATATATTAAATATATATAATATATAAAATAAAATACAAATCGCAAACCAAAGAAATGCAGGAGGAATACACAATGAACGACATAGTCGTCGCTATTTACATACAGTGTCGGCCCCAACAATGGGTGTGGCCCTCATTGGGGGCAGCAATGGCTGCCACCACAGCTGCCCTCCCATATGGGAAGTGGCTATGGGGTAGACATGCCTCCCCACAATGTCTTTAATACTTGCAAAAAAAATTTAAATGAAAACTATGATTTCCTAGAAATCATCGTACGATTTTTATTAGGGTTTTCAAAATTAAATTTCTAGAACAACATTTCAATCAAAACAATTTATATATATATATATATATATATATATATATATATATATTATATATATATATATATTATATATATATATATTATATATATATATATATTATATATATATATATATATATATATTTGTATATCTATACATATATATATATATATATAATATATATTATACATATATAAATATATATATACATAATTCACAATAAAATGCTCCAAAAGGACATTTAATTTTCATACAAAAATTCTACATAATATATATACAAATTCCCTCATAAATTTTTCTACAGGAGAGATATACAAATTTTACATAGAGGATCTACAATTTTACAGAAAGAAGTTATCTACAGCTGTAAAAGTGAATTCCACAAAGGATTACAATTTTCTAATGTTTCGATTCAATTTCAACATAAGCTCTAAAATATTTTCTACAGAGGCTGTAAATATTCTCGACAATCTTTTAATTTAATTTAAAATCCAAAGCTTCTACAAATAATGAAATCCTCTTCTACAGGAAAATTTTCTAATTTGCAAAACAATAATAATTTAGATAACCTTTTCAAATTAAATTTACAAAAGCAATAAGGAACCTGTTCTAGAAGATTTGCGAATTCAAAATTTGATGCAGAGCTTTCCCTTCAATTTCCAACTTTTCCAAAGCCTATTCCCAAAATTACCACTTTCTAGAGAATAGCAAAATAATCCATAACCAAAAAAGAATGCAACAAAACTAGATCCCCAAACTTTTTCCGAGAGCTTCTATTTTTTAAAATCTAACAACCCCAAACCAATTCAACCACTTTCAAAATAATCTCCTTCCTTCTATGAAATAACCTCTTTTTAATCAAGCTAATAATTCTCTCTGAGAATCAATTTTCAAACAACTGTATTAAATATCTTCTAACTTCCAGTTACAAAACAAATATCTTTTGTACAACAACCACCGATATTTCCAAAGATCTTTTACAAATAATATGAATTTGAAATTTAAATAACTTATTTATTTCAAATCAAATTTAATATAATAATGCAATCACTTTATAACATAAATTAAATTAATTAATTTATCAATTATAAAGCCTCAACATCAAGAATCCAAATTCATTAAATAATCAATCATAACATTATAAATTAATTCTCACAAACAAACCTTGCACAATAATTAAAATAACAAGGCAAACATGGATAAAGAAATACAACCAATACATGGACTGATGACACACTGTAACTAGGGTAAAGGTTTGACTAGGTAAACTCGTGACTATCTCCCAATCAACATTACTGTTGGGTAGTGGACATGCTCAAACCTATGAACCCAAGTGAAACTGTTGTCCTATACCTGCAAACCTACAAACAAAGAATACATTGTACATGTATATAGATAATAAATCATACACACCATGAAGAGAGAATCGCAGAATCGCAGGGCACTTGCACGCGAGTGATGCAATCTTGTTTCCTTCACCAATATAGTATCATAATAACCTGATGAACTACAACATCAATTAAAATACAAATGAGCATATATCAATCACTCAAATAATCACTTAAATTTTAACATAAAGCATGTCATAAACCATCAATATAGTGTATCATCTCATCAATATAGATCTATCATCACCCCACTATCAGCGATCGAATAACAATAACATAAAATATGGTCTATCAATGTATCTGAACTATCAAAGAAAACATAGAAAATTGGAGAGGTGTTACATCTTCCCCCCCTAGGATCAAGCTTACTCCTAGAAGCCTAGGAACAAATAAGGATAGAGCTCCCTCATCCTGGTACCATCCTCCCATGTAGCAGAAGTGTCATCTCTAGGATCCCACTGGACCCTCACCTACTCAATATCTTGACCCCTAAGGGCAAGTCTCCTGTGTTGTGTGATGGCCACAGGCTCCAAAGCTAGCTGCCCATCCTCTACCTGTAAGGAAATCCAATCAAGGATGTGAGAAATTGCAGGGTGGTAAGGTCTAAGTATAGAAACATGGAACACGTCATGGATGCGTGAGATACTGGGTGACAAAGCAAGGCGGTAAGCAACTGGCCCAATCTTCTCTAGAATATCAAAAGGCCTAACAAAGCAAGGTGTGAGCTTAGAACCCTTCCCATAACAGATTAGACTCTTTTGTGGATGCACTCGCAAAAAAACTCAGTCACCTACAACAAACTGGCGATCCACACGATGTGCATCTGCATACTTCTCCTGCCTATCCTGTGCAGCTACCAAATGCTCCCTGATTCGAACCGCCTGCTACTCCATATCCTAAAGCATATCAGGACCCAATAAAATCCTATCCTCCAACCTATCCCAACTCAAAGGAGTTTGAAACGGTCGTCCATACAATGCCTGAAAAGGTGTCATGCCAATAGAACTCTAAAACCCATTGTTATATGCAAACTCTACAAGATAGAGATAATCCCCCCATCGTGTCTATTGGTCCATGACATACATGCATAGCATATCCTCAAGGATCTGATTGACCCTCTCGGTCTATCCATTTGTCTCAGGGTGATACACTGAACTAAAGTTCAACTATGTCCCCATAGCATGGTGTAATGATGTCTAAAGAGCTGAAGTAAACATAGGATCCTTGTTAGAAATAATCTGACGAGGAATACCATGCGACCTCACAATGTCCTCCATGAACACTCTAGCAACTGACAAAGTATTATAGGAAGAACGAATAGGTGAGAAGTGTGCTACCTTTGTCAACCTATCTACCGTCACCATAATAGCATCGTGTCGTCGTGAAGAGTTGAGTAACCCAACAATGAAATCCAATGAAATGATATCCCATTTCCACTTAGGAACCAAATGAGGTTGTAGAAGACCAACTAGATGTTGGTGTTCAGTATTAACTTGCTGACACTCCAAACACCGCAATACATAATTAGTGATATCTCACTTCATACCTTCCTAGAAATAAAGCAATCCCAAATCAGCATGCATCTTCTTCACTCTTGGATGAGCTGAATAAGGTGTCTGATGTGCCTCTATCATAACTAAGATACGAAGACCTCCAGAAGATGGAACATATATATGTCCCATGTATCTCAGTAACCCATCTATCTCTAGAGAATATCCTGAGTATCTACCCTCCAGAGTCCTACCTGACTCAATCTCAAATTTCACCTCCTAATACTAGCTTTATTTAAGAAGTGTGGTAAGAATCTGGCTCCTCAAATCCATAGTAAGACTCAACTCAGATAGCTCATGCCTCCATCTATTGAGAGCATCGGCCACTATGTTCTCCTTCCCCTAGATGTACACCTTGAAGTCATACTCATAGAGGAACTCCATCCATCACCTTTGCCTAGCATTAAGGTTAGGTTGCGTGAAGATGTACTATAGACTCTGATGGTCACTATGTAACTCAAAACGGTGCCCCAATAAAAAATTTCTCCATCGAGTCAAAGCATGTACCACTACAGCTAACTCAAGATCATGTGTGGGGTAGTTCAACTCATGATCCTTGAGCTTGCGTGACTCGTACGCAATGACTCGACCATCTCGCATCAATATTGCTCCTAACCCCTCCAAAGATGCATCTGCACATATAATAAAGTCTCCTGAAGGATCAGGTATTGCAAGGATTGGTGTGTTGGTCAACCTCTCCTTCAATGTCTAAAATGCAGCCCCGCATTGCTCTGACCAAATGGACTTCTTCCCTTTCCTCTGAAGAGAAGTGATAGGATGTCCTATCCTAGAAAATTCTTGAACAAAATGCTTGTAGTAACCTACTAGCCCCATGAAACTACGTATCTCTGTCACATTTGTGGGCGCAATCCAATCAATGATCACCTAGAACTTCGCATGATCCAGTACAATTCCCTCTCCTAATATAACATGTCCAAGGTACTTGACCTCAATCTTGAAGAACTCGCATTTGGACAGGTTGGCGTACAACTAATTATCCCTCAAACACTACAAAACTTGCCTCGAATGCTCCTCATGCTCCTAAACTATCCTAGAATAGATCAATATGTCATCAAGGAATACAACTAAAAATCTATCCAGGTACGTGAGAAAGACTCTGTTCATCAGGCTCATGAACACAGATGGTGCATTCGTCAACCTGAACGGTACCACTATAAACTCGTAGTGATCGTAACCTGTGTGAAACACTGTCTTATGAATGTCAAACTCTAGAATACGTAGTTGATGGTATCTCGACTTAAGATCAATCTTTGAAAAGACTGCAAAACCCTTGATATGATCAAACAAATCATCGATCGTAGGTAGGGGATATCGGTTCCTAATGGTGACCTTATTTATCTAACAGTAGTATATGCATAGACAAAGAGAACCATCCTTTTTCTTCAGAAAAATCACAGGTGCTCCCCAAGGTGAAACACTAGGGCAGATGAAACCCTTCTCTAACAACTCCTCAGGATGCAAGTGAAGCTCCTTAAGGTCCTAAGTAGTCATACGGTATGGAGCTCATGAAATAGGTTTAGAACCAGGTAAAAGATCAACCTTGAAGTCTATGTCACGCTAAGGTGGCACCCCTAGAATCTCATCGGGGAAAACATCTGCATACTCCTGAAGTATGGGGTGGCTATCTATAGAAACCTTCTCCTCTCTATCACCCATCTCCAAGTCATCTATTGTCACAAAAAATAACTGACATCCCTAATGAACACATCTTCTCAGCTGCATAGCCAAGATCATCCTCAATGATATAGGTCTTTGAACCCCTACTAACTCAACCTCACTACCAGATGCATCAATACATCGTATCGACTTGCGTCGACAATCAATCATGGCCCTATGAGCCTTGAGTCAATCTATCCCTAAGACAATGTCATATGATCCCAACGGTATAATGCAGAGGTCAACGGTAGTATGGAAGGATCCAATCTCCAATCTATAATCCAGTACAAAGGAATGCACAATAACCTTAGAACCGGAGGCCAATTCGACCTGCCATCTATTGTCTTTCCTTACTCCCCCAGTCTATACCGTGCCATGATAGATGATGAAACAAATGAGTTTGAGGCTCCTGAATCAAACAAAATGGTAACTTTGTTACCCTATAACATACTAGTAGTCTCCACCACTATGCTCTGATGATCAGCCTGGTAGTTGTCAACTGCAACAAACATGTGATGCCCTCTACCTACATCTCCAATAGTTGGATCTGACACTGCTAGCCTCTGTATATATCCTGATGTGCCCTTATTGGGACACTACCGTGCTATGTGACCCTGTTGGCCACAAGTAAAACACCCAGTACCCCTACCAAAACCTCTACCTCTAGAAGGTGCACTAGAATATTGAACACTACCCCTAAAGGTAGACTGAGTACTTTGTGTCGGCTATGTATTACTGAAGCATTTGGCATGCCTCCAGTTCTTGTCACCCCTAAACTAAAATTTGTCACTGTCTAGGTGGGAAATTCTTTTGTTTCCCCTATGAGTTCTAGTACTGTCCACTCTTTGTTGGTATCTGTTGTGTCCTAGGTGGTCTAGCTCCTTGAGTCTGGCCATTGTGTGCACTAGGTCTTGTGGCTGAAGTACTGCCTATCTACACTCTAACATGACCACCCAATACCATTGCCAAATTCTCCTCTACAAGTCTAGTCTTTTCTACCATTGTCTCCATAGTCTTGGGTTTGAAAACTTGCACACCCCCACTGATTCGAGAATTTAAGCCCCTAAGGAAGTACTTCACTATCATGCCCTCATTGTCACCTATGCCTACGTACTGCTTGAGCTCATAAAAACAATTCTCATATAGTTCCACTAACATAGTCATTTTTTGTAGAGTATGGAAGTCATCACCACGACGCTATCACCAATTATTAGAGAGGAATCTGGCATGGAACCTCTCTAGGAACATCTCCCAAGACACGGTACTAATATCAATATGGAGCTTCTACTCCTCCAATCTCCACCATGTGGAAGCAAAGTCTCTCAGGTGCATAATCGCACATCTGGCTTTGGTGTTGCTACCATATGGGTGCATAGAAAAACACTGGTTCAGGTCAATCAACCAGGTCTCGGCCTCTAAACTGCTACCTGAGCCATCGAATAAGGGTGGTCAAGCTCTAAGTAAATCTCTCATATGTGCAACTACAACTGCCTCTAACTATGTTGGTACATCCCTCTCTCCAATAACAATCTGATCTATCTCCTGCCTCGGTCCAAGATGGGAAAGAGTCTCCTCCAACAATTGAAGCAGTTGAGCGCCCTTGATCCCTGGTGGATCTAGATTTTGAATACCGCCTCCCAAAATGTTTTCGGAAGCCTATTGTTCCTCACGATCTAAATCATGAGAAACATGAGGAGGTCAGTTCTATTGACTACCTTTGTATTTGCCTCTATGTCCACAACCACAACCTCTCCTAGGTTGCATTATCCTACACAAACAAACCAAGGTGTAAGACAAAGTATGCAACTTAAATCCTACGCAAACAACTTAATGGTTTCCACATTATCCTAGAGTTCCCAGTGCTTAAATTTGCACTCTGATACCAAGTGTAAAACCCCACCACATAACCTAGAGGACGATGCAACACAACGAAAGTGCAACTAATTATTTTTCTTAGAAAGAGTAACAATAACAAGTAAAGTAATCTACTCTTAACCACATACATCCTCTAGGCCATGCAACCCGTCTACATGTGAATCCCAAAACTTACAAAATTAATCTAACCATAGCATATGAAATTAAATCATGATAAACAACATACATCAAAGCATTAACCCATTGCATAATATATAAAGTACAATAATTAATTCTTTCAAAGATTACATTAAGTCAATATACCATTACAAAGCTCATCTCCAAGATGAGATAGATCATACAAAATGATACAATTACAATATACAAGGATTATCCTCAAATACAAATGAGAAGTATAAATACATAGTGTCCAACTGATACAATGAACATAAGAGAAGTAACATATCCATAGATACACACGAGCTCTCTAAACTAGAAGATCCCACCATCACGAACAAGTAGAGAAAGCCCAATAGTGTAAGGTGCACAATCCACCCAACCATGTGGTACTCATAGGCCCAACCCCCATGCTAGAAGATAGTAAAAGGCTACCAAGACAAACCTACAATCACTAGACATAGGCAACATATAAAACAACACCATATAAGTGAACACATAACATAAGGTTACAATGCTTCAAGAACCACTAAATCAAGTACATCCACTATATAATACAAATTGACTGTTTTCATAGGAGGAGTGTCATCACAAATTTTGTATTGGTTATCCTTAGGAGATCTTCCTAGGTCTCGGCCCCCATCCTAGGTTATCCTGGTAACCTCTCACGAACTCTGGCCCCACATGCATACTAGTGCGGATTCAATTATCTTCTAAGAAGAAAAGATAACAATCTTGCCATTCCAGGCCTTCTTGACTCATCTCAAGTCTAATACAAGCCCTTGAGCCAATGAGCGAGACTAAATTATCAAGTTAAATGTATTAAGCTACCCTTTCCCCTAATATAGGTTATTTAATTTCCACTGATTAAATTGACTCTCATACAAGTTGTCATGGCACCACTTTGTGTGCTCACCCCCATTGAAAGCCACTCCCCTATTGACAACACAATAAACTATTCCACAACCCAAGGGTAACAGTGCACTAAAACTGGTAACACATCCCTACAGATGTCAAATATTGAATCCCAACTACGTGCACTACCCAAGGAAATCTCAAAGGGTGAACAAAAGACACAAAAACCCTTTCACAATTTACAATCTCAGGAAGACTTAGATTTTCACAATAACCAATATTCCCCCAATACACAATTATAGAAGAATACGTAATTAAAATAAGCCACTCAAGTAATTAAATGAACTACCATTAGGATTTCCTAAATCCAAATAAAATAATAACTAATATTTAAAATACATCATTTAAACATAATTCCAATTACAAATAAACAAGGAATTAAACTAAATGATTAACTTTCAGTTTCACAACTACTTATAATAATTAACTCAATTTTCACAATTAAAATAATCAATCATTAAAGGATAACTATCGTGCTTGCATGCATCTAAAGCAATAATATCCATCTAAATAAATATCCATTTAAATAAATACCCAATTATTCTTTTCCAATTACCATTTTAAATAACAATATACAAATATATATATACATTATATATATAATATATATTAATTATTTAATATATATTATATATATAAAACCATAAGCAAATACATATTTATATATAATATATATATATATATTATATATAATATATAAAATAAAATAAAAATCGCAAACCAAAGAAACGCAGGTGGAATACACGATGGATGGCATAGTCGTCATTGTTTACATACACCGTCGGCCCCAACAATGGGTGTGGCCCTCAATGGGGGCAGCGATGGCTGCCACCAACGCCGCCCTCCCATATGGGAAGCAGTTGTGGGGTAGCCACGCCTCCCCATAGTGTCTTTAATACTTGCAAATTTTTTTTAAATAAAAACTGTGATTTCCCAGAAATCCTCATACAATTTTTATCAGTGTTTTCAAAAATAAATTTCCAAAACAACATTTCAATCAAAAAAAATTATATATATATGTATTTATTTGTATATGTATACATATATAAATATGTATATACAAAATTCACAATAAAATGCTCCAAAAGGGCATTTAATTTTCATATAAAAATTCTACATAATATATATACAATTTTACTCAGGGAATTTTTCTACAGACGAATTATGCAAATTCCCTCATTAAGTTTTCTACAGGAGATATATACAAATTTTACACAGAGGATCTACAATTTTACATAAAGAAGTTTTCTACAGCCGTAAAAGTAAATTCTGCAGAGGATTACAATTTTCTACAATTTTGATTCAATTTCAACAGAAGCTCTAAAATATTTTCTATAGAGGTTGTAAATATTCTTGGAAATCTTTTAATTTAATTTAAAATTCAAAGATTCTACACATAATGAAATCCTCTTCTACAGGAAACTTTTCCTATTTGCAAAAAAAAAAAATTAAATAACCTTTTTAAATTAAATTTACAAAAGCAATAAGGAACCTGTTCCAAAAGATTTGTTGATTCAAAATTTGATGCAGAGCTTTCCCTTCAATTTCCAACTTTGCCAAAGACTCTTCCCAGAATTACCACTTTCCAGAGAACAACAAAATAATCCAGAACCAAAAAAGAATGCAACAAAACTAGATCTCCAAACTTTTTCTGAGAGCTTCTATTTTTTAAATCTAACAACCCCAAACCAATTCAACCACTTTCAGAATAATCTCCTTCCTTCCATGAGATAACCTCTTTTTAATCAATCCAATAATTCTCTCTGGGAATCAATTTTCAAACAACTGTAGTAAATATCTTCTAACTTCTAGTTACAAAACAAATATCTTTTCTTCAACAACCACCGATATTTCCAAAGTTCTTTTACAGATAATATGCATTTGAAATTTAAATAACTTATTTATTTCAAATCAAATTTAATCTAATAATACAATCACTTTATAACATAAATTAAATTAATTAATTTATCAATTATAAAGCCTCAACATCAATAATCTAGATTAATTAAATAATCAATCATAACATTATAAATTAATTCTCACAAACAAACCTTGCACAATAATTAAAATAACAAGGCAAACATGGATAAAGAAATACAACCAATTCATGGACTGACGACACACTATAACTAGGGTAAAGGTTTCACTAGGTAAACCCATTACTATCTCCCAATCAACATTACTATTGGGTAGTGGACACGCTCAGACCTATGAACCTAGGTGAATTCGTTGTCCTGTACCTGCAAACCTGCAAACAAAGCATATATTGTACATGTATATAGATAATAAATCATACACACCATGAAGAGAGAATCGTAGGATCGTAGGGTGCTCGCATGCGAGTGATGCAATCTCGTTCCCTTCACCAATATAGTATCATAATAACCTAATGAACTACAACATCAATTAAAATACAGATGATCATATATCAATTGCTCAAATAATCATTTAAATCTTAACATAATGCATGTCATAAACCATCAATATAGTGTATCATCTCATCAATATAAATCTATCATCACCCCACTATCAACAATCGAATAACTATAACATAAAATATGATCTATCAATGTATCTGAACTATTAGAGAAAACATAGAAAATTGGAGGGTTGTTAAATGGAATTTTGTGACTCATCCATCTTTTTTCATGGTATTATTGAAATTTATAATGTATTATCCAATCTTGACATAAATTAATGCATGTTGTTGATTATTTTAGATGGAGATTGGAGCAAATGCAAAGCCTGAGCGTTCAACTAGCAAAAGAAGAAGATATGTACGTGGATGTGGACCTAAAATTGTTAAATCACATAGATGATAGTGGGTGGAAGAGGATATTATAATGGATATTGTAGACACAACAAATGATTGCATTGAAGAAGAGGTAGGTCAGGACTATAGTACATGGGATGAATACTTTGAGAAAAATTTTGTTTGTGGATGTTTTGTATGTCGTGGAAAGAAACAATTCAAACGAGTGATTGTACAAAGACATTACATATATGATGAGCTTCTAGTCAGTAGTATGCCTCCTACAATCAATTAAAACCAAAGAATAATAAATGAGTGTGGATTGATGTTTTATAAACTATGTTGTCAAAATTGTGTTTTATTTAAGTTATTGTATAAAAAAGGTATTCTATAAAATAATGTTCCACTATTCAATTGATGTATATATGTTCATACAATTTTTTATTTTTATTTTTTAAGCCATATTTGATTATATTTCTTTAAAATTGATACATTTATGATTTATCCAATTGTTTCCAAACATTACATAATTCTTTTGTTTGTTGATAGGTAGAAGATTTTGATGAAACACATACTAATACCCAAGATCCAACTGGGTTATTAATATTTGGACAGGATGATCCAAACCATCCTTTAAAGCATACCAGAGTGAGAAGAGCAAGATTGAAGAGAACACTACCACCTGAGAAATTTGAAGAGCTGATGAGAGTCACATACACTGATGACATGCCACCTAGCCTTAATGATGATGATCATGATAGTGAAAATGTAGTTCATGAAGAAGGATTGAATGAAATGCTTATAGGTTTCTTTGGGGATGGAAACAATGATGACAATAATGATGATATGGTTGACAGTAACGATGATAGCAGTGGTAATTACCACCAACATAATGTTGATGATAACAACATCAAAGACTCCATCAAGCATGCAGCGAAGACACCCGTGTTCAAATTGGGTGCAAGTAGCACCTCAAAACTGGAATGCAAATTAATATTATTAGAAATCAAGTCACTATTTGGTTGGTCAAAAAAAGGATTCACTACCCTACTGAAGTGAGTTGAAATCTATTTCTTACTTTGCATTGTTAATTGGTGTACATAATTCATAAACATTCATCAACTTCGTTTATATTTCTTTAAGGGGATTTTAAAACCATATATTGTATATAAACATTCCTAGTATAGATTAACATATCAAACATGTTCATCATAATTCAAACATTCAGTTGATTTAATCTCTAGAAATCTTACAGGGCACTAAAAACTAAAATATTCCCTGGAGAGAATGTGTTGCCATCAACTTGCAGAGAGGCGTGTTTGTTATTTGTTGAATTGGGGATTGAATATAAGAAAATTCATTCATGTAAAAATGATTGTATTTTATACAGAGATGAATATCAAAACAAGGTAGAATTCCCTATATGCAAAGAGAAGAGATATCATACAGATGTACAAGGTCCTATAGTTCCAAAGAAGGTTTTATGTCGCATGCCAACTATACCTAGACTTCAACAAATTTTTCGTTGCAATTCACTAGCACAATTGATGGACTAGCATGCAAAGAATAGGAGTAAAGATGGATTCATGTGAATTCTGGCCAACTCCAAAGAAATGAAACACATTGAGGAAAAATGGCCAACAAAATTCAAAGATGAACCCCGTAGTATCAGGTTTGGTCTTGCAATTGATGGAGTGTGCCCATTCTCTTTCCTGAGCTCAAATTATAGTGTTTGGCCAATCAGATTGATAGTATACAATATTCCCCCATGGATGAGTGTTAGAAAGGAGCACCTTATGTTGACTCTCATTGTTCTAGGAAAACATCAAGTTAGAAACATGGATGTTTATCTTGCACCTTTTATTGATGAGATGCAACTGCTATGGAAAGGCATAAGAATGTATGACATATCACATCCTCCATCAAATAGGTCCTTCATGTTGTATGGTGTGCTATGTTGGACTATTCATGATTTCCTAGGACTTGGTGTTTGTTCTGGTAAGATAAAATATTGACGTATTTACACTCATAATTTATTTTCATCCCAACTTTCATACTTAGTTTTATACAAATTTTTTTATGTTATTAACATTACTTATTGAATTTTGGGGCTTCAAAAAAAGGGGATATTTGCATTTCCAAGATGTGAAAAACAATTTCAAGGGAGGTATTCTAAATATCTACATAAATTTATTTATGCAAACAACAGGGTTTTTCTACCACTAGATCATAGGTTTAGAAATCGCCTGAAGAATCAATTTGATGGAAAAGTTGAAAATAGAGGCCCTCCCATGATTATGGGTCCAGGTGATTGGCTTAAGAAGTATGAAGATGTTGAATTGAAAGCTTGGGAGGATTGTTTTGATTAGGGTGATTCAATTGAACAACCAAAACAAGTTGTAGTTAATATGCTAGAAGGAATGAAAAGGAAATCCATATTTAATGAGCTTCCTTACTGGAAGGATCTATTAATATATCACCTATTAGATCCTATGCACATCTTCAAAAATGTCCCAAATTCTATATTTCAACATATATCAAGCAAAGATAAGGACACCTTGTCTTCAAGGAGAGATATTGCTCTTCCACATACCAAATTTGATAAAAAATATTTGTGGCCAAACAGGGAAAATGAAACATATGCAGAAGCTCCATGGATTTTGAAACAAAAAGAGCTAGACCAAATAAAAAAATCCATTCATTCAATAAGGACACCTACTAGCTATGGGTCATCATTGGATAAAGCTTTTACAGTTGATGGACATATCATAGGATTTAAAACACATGGTTTTCATAATTAATGAAGGTATTATATATCAGCATTTAACATTTACTGGTAACATTGATTAAGCACTAAATTTATTTTGATATTTTGTTGTGTGAGAAAAAATTACTAATGACCTTTTCATAAATGTGTTTGATAGCATATCATGCCATTGGAAATTAGGGGGGATTCCTGTCTTGCAGTTGACTTAAGGAATGCCATAAGTCAATTGTCAGCATTTACAAGGTTTTGGTTATATGAAATGTTCATGTGTGAGAGACATAGAGATATTATATTGCATTTTAATTTATGACTAAATGTTCATACTAATTTACTATTCTTATATTAGGTGGGTGACCTCCAAGGAGATCCATGAATTTGAAGTGCCAAAGTGGAAGAAGGAAATTACAGAAATTGTATGTGTATTTGAGAAGGAACTCCCTACAAGTTTCATGGACCTACAATTCCATTTACTTATACACCTAGTCGATGACATTGAATTAGCAGGTGTTGTATCAACGAGGTGGATTTTTTTCTTTGAGAGGTGTATGAAAACTCTTAAAAGATTTGTCCAACAAAAGGAACATCCAGAGGGTTGCATGGCTGAAGGGTATGTATTGAATGAAGCATTTTTCTTCCTGTGTGAATTCCTTGGTAAGGATTTTGAAGATGGCCCACACGTCTGGGATGAAGAACGAACATCAGATATTATTGATGGAGAAAAACCACAATCTAATGGTGTTGAAGTAGAAATTAGTAAGTAAATTCATGATCAGTGTGGTTGTTTTTCTTGCAATCATTAATTTACTCATTAATTTATTTGTCAAATTAACAGCATGACATTTGGATTTTGAAATAAACATGTTGACATGTAATAGGTGTAGATGAAAGTTCTATACTCGACAAGTTCATTTTGTACCACATGGACTTTATGAACAAATGGATTGATCTATATGATAAAAAGAGAAGTATTAGAAGCAAGGAGACAGTTTAAGAGATCAAACCCAAGGAATACTCCACTTCCCACTCATCTGCTTGGGGAATGGGACAAAGATTGCACACTAGAATGGGTTACTAAACAAATTCAAAATCAAATAGAAGATGTAGGTATAGATTCAAACATAACAGAAGATGAAATCAACATGTCTAGAGGATGTGAAAGAAAGGTACAGTTATAATTTTACAAAATGTTGTTTCCTTATAGTTTTGACTGTATTAACTATTTTAATATTCATCACATATTTGTTTTCACTGAAATAAATGGTCTTTCATAGGTGAGGAAATATCCAACAATGTGGGCGTATGGTCGACATTATTGTGTAGAAAGTGTAGATGTAAAGAGATGGTCCTTCGATTGTGGCATCATGGTTGACTTCAAGCAATCCAGTCGATCAAGCTCAAAATATAAGAATATAATTGAAGGGAATCTACAATATGTTGGGAAAATACAAGAAATTATTGAGTTGGATTGCCGCTCTTTTAAATGTTGTATTTTTAATTGTAGATGGTATGAAGCATTTGAGAGGACACGAAGACGTGATACCCATAGTGGATTGTTTTCTATAGATTCCTCATCGTTCCTACCAGAGGATAAGGAGACTTATGTTCTACCAATTCATTGTGAGCAGGTATTTCTTTAACTCAAACAAGAAGTAGTAGTGATCATTAATCTATTAATTCATAGCTTATTGTGAATATATACATGTGTTTATTAATCAATAAAATTGTTATAACATACATCTAATATATGTATGTCATTCATGTGCAAGTATTTTTCTATGAAGATATTTTGGACCCGAAATGGATATTTGTCATACATTGTGATCCAAGATTAAGGCATGTATTTCACGATGAATTAGTGGATACTGAGAAAAATAATGATGGCCAGCAAAATGAGAGAGAGGGATTAGAGAACATTGAAGAAATTGATATCCATATGATTTTGAAGATGGTTATGTTCAAGCACAAGAAGACAACAATCTAGAGTTGGATGATGTTATGGAAGACAACAATATGGATGGTATAGAAAATTATGATCCAAATACATCTAGTAACAATATAGATGGTCTACAGTCAAATTTCAATGATGATGAAGATGATGCAGGTCAAGATGAGGATGATGATAATATTAAATACTTGAAATAACATATGAACATTGGCAATGATACACTAGATGACATTGTAGTAGACAATAATGTTAAATGACCAAGACTTCTAAATTTTCAGAATTATTTGCAATCCATGTTTAAAAAAGGATGATTCTTATGGCCTAAACTTTCAAATGCTTCAGTAATATTATGTTGTACTTGGACAATTGAAAACTTGTTTTATTCTCCTAGCAAGCTTTTTTATTTTCCATTATAATTCTAGACTAAACAACATTTGTGGGGATGGCCTTTTATACCAATCTTAATTTGTATGAAGTTCACAAACCTATTGTCAAGCAATAAATTCCTTTTGTAGACAGGAAATGTAAAGGATTCATTTAAGAAAATCTAATTAGTCTCTTTCTAAGGGTAATCCACATGCAAAAAGTAAAAAGCACATAAAAAACAATTGTACAGTAGAAAATCAGATTTAATCAGTTATGTCTTATTTCACTTGCACACTTATCTGAAAGACATAGGGTATTTTCCATACATTTCCCTTGACAAAGAAAACATGTGATTTCATTTATTTTTACTATATATCTTAGAAGTGAAATTGTTGTTACATAATGATGCACTGAGAAAATAATATATACAAAAAAATGCAAAGAAAATGTTTGAAATTTAATATGCAACCTATTGTGTCAAGTGCTTAAAGGAATCAAGATTAACTAGGACAAGAAATAAAAATAAAATTTTGATGATTGTACTTAAAAGTGAACAGGATATGAAAAAGTGTGGACAATGATGGTGTTGAAATTGAAAACCTTGATTTTGATGACATTACTGTTTTATGTCATTAGAGATAAAGAGCACATACAATTTTATATGCATAGAAAATGAAGATTTGAAACTAGTAAACTGAAAATGTAAACGCTATAAGATTTTTCCTTAAACAATAATTCACATACTCACTTACAAAAAAGGGTGAAGCATTTTTTATTCAAACTTTGTTTTCTTTAATAGACATAACAGTAAAAGAATATTTACAAGTACAAGAATATTTACAAGTACAAGAATATATACACTGTTTCATAGAAAATAAGGAATGTTTCATACAATATACAAGTACAAGAATATATACAAGAATATTTACAAGTACAAGAATATATACACTCTTTCATAGACTTCTAAATTTTTAGAGTTATTTGCAATCTATTGGGTCTCAAAAATGTAGGTTTTTAGACCATAAGAGGGTGTCAATCTCTAAGAGGACTTTAATCCTTAATACGAACCAATTAAAGTAAATTATTTGAAAGGAATTTAATTCGCACCTAACCAGAAACCAATCAAAGCATCCACACAGTAATAACAAATGTGCCCTGATAAATCTTTTAGATTTAAACAACTTGAAAAGACCACTTTGGAGACAACAAAGCAATAAATAAGCATGAAAATTGACACAGCAATTGAACACTAAAAATGGATTACAAGTTATAATGTATCTACTCCATTATATTGCTCAAAATATAAACATACATAACATGAGTTGTTTTGATAATGAATAAGTGGATGAGATGGTCTAGTATCTATTCTAATGGATTGAAATGATGATGATATGATGATCAAAATCAGACCTTGGTTTCCCTATTTGTACGGGAAGCAACAAGCTTTAGGTCCATTCACAAAAGTTACATCATTTCTTAACTAAAGCATAATTAACATAACATAGAAAATTAAAAAGAGTTTATTGTTAGATGTACCATAGTTCGTTAATCATCAACAAGCACCTGTGACCACCTAAGATCTATTCAAGGCTCAAGCACCATGTTAATGCATCCACAACAACCAAACTCTGACTACCTCCTCATACAACTCGTGCAAGGAAAAAATTAACCTTTAACATGTGATCAATGCATTTATCCTGGGCATAAGTGTTTTCATTTTGTAGAGTGTTTTTCATTACATTCTCCAATCTAGCAATCCTCCCGGGGTGCTTATGTGTTTTCCTGAGTACCTCATCCTCATCATTGATGTCATCAAGGATGCCTGGAAAATATTTTGATATCTCATTTTTCTAAGTTTCTTGATCCTTCAAATTTGTTTCTTCAAATAAATCTATCCTGGCCATACATAGTGGTTGGTTGAAGTTACTCAATTCTTATGTCAAGATATTTTGGAAGTTTTCATGTGTATTCATGAGGTTCTGACATTCTTGGAGGAAAGAATTATTATCTCCATATTTTTCCTTGATATGGGATTCCATTTCATTCATCCTATCAAGCATTCTTCCATGCTCCACGAGGGCCTTGTATGTTCCACTGTGAGCATGCCAGACACCATCTGCATGTTGGCACATATCTTTGAATTTCATACAAATTATCTCTGATGCTACTTCAAAAGTAGTAGCCTTCAATTTTCCTTTTAGTTCTTCTTGTTCCTTTTGAGCCTTTTCAAATTTATGCTTCCATTGAGTAGTCTCAGACATGGCCTCTAACACTTTTCTTTCTTGTTCAATTAGAGGAGAGTAAAGCCTTGGAGAAGTAGGAAGATTATCTTTGTAGTTGGTTAATTCTTGTTTCAACCTATCAATTTCCTCTATCAGCCACTGGTTATCTCTTACTAGCTTTTGGATCTGGGCTTTGGTGAATTTGGCTACATTCACATTCAAGTCATAAATCTCCAAGGGATCTTTCTCCCCTACTCTTTGCACCAGGAGATGTCTAAAAATATGATCATGGTCAATGAGAGAAGGCTTCTTGCCTGGGGGGAAAAGAGCCCAAATTTGTAAAGTGGTATTATCAGGATTGTACCCTAACCCTGTATAGACCCTGTCACCTGCTTCATCTGTTATTTGTAAATTTTTATTCTTTCTCTTCAAAAAGATATCAAACACAATGGTTGAACTAATATCCCATCCAGGAAGGAGCATAACTCTAGCTTCTTGCATAATTCTCTTCCTCTCTCAGTAGTCATGTTTCTCATTTCCCTATCAACTTCATGTTGCAACTCTTTCAAGGCATAAGCCTCTTTCTCGAGGTCAATGTCCTTTAACCTTTCTCTTATTAGTATTCCTTTATACTCATATATAAAGAACTTAAATTTAGGGGTCTGCACAAAAGTATCATCTACAACAAATTCCTGACTTGCATAATGCCTCACATCATCTGATAGCTCATCAGAGGCTTCAAAGGTGATCACACTTTCCAATGGCATCTCATATTGGGGTATAATAGGAGCATTAAATTGTGAGACTTCTTCTTCCTCCTCAGTGTTATCTTCTTCCATGGATGGGGAACCAATTGAAAATCTCACTTCAGGAGTTGGTTGAGGTGATAAGTGATCTAGTGGTGTGATATTTTCTACTTTCCTCCTAGGACCATGCCCCTTCCTCTTTCAAATGCCACAAGTGGCACATCTCTTATCAGTTCTTCTTCATGGAGGATTAACTATTAAATTCTTTCTATGGGATCATGTACCTTAGGGAAATACCCTATGTAGCTTGGGTTATTATTCGCCTTCCAAGCCTCAGCCATGATAACCTTATTGTAGGAATTCATTCTCGTCATGTTTTTTTTTCTTCACAATTTTTGATGACATCTTCTAAAAGGAAACTATGCTCATACCCTTTCAATTTCTAAAAAAATTTGGCATCACAAATGAAGTGTTCAAGATCAAACTTTTCCCTTTTGTTGCCAACCGACAAGCATTGATAATCCAGTTTGCCACAAACCAAGTCATAGCATGAATCAAAGATAATAGTGAAATCACCAAAGCATAAAGTGGAAGGCATGAAATTCTGCCTCCCATAGCTCTTTAAATGCATGAAAGCTGAAAATGACAATTTCCTTATGATCTCTAAATAAGCAACTTTGTTTGGCATAGTCTTAGGTAGAAAATAAGGTGCAGCTTAAAATCCATAAACCCTGATAATAGTACAATCCCCAAACATGTACCAGTCCCCCCAATTGTGATTTATCCCTGCTTCATGACCCATATCTTTTGGTTGGAGAAATCTTAAAATCTTTGCAGAGAGGTTGTAGTCACATTTTTGGCCTAGCATCTTGTATAGTGGTTTGACAAAATATTCCTCAAAATATAGGTAGTGGAACCTCCCACGCCTGTTGTCCCACAAAGATGTCAACATTTGTACAAGCCTTGAATTTCCATCATTATCTAAGTCTTTTATTCTTAATTCCTCACCCCATATCCCCATCACCTACCCTTCATATAATATCATGTGCATGAAAAGAGAATAGTGCTTGAAATTAATGGCTTCACTGTCATTCTTGATGATATTGAGGGAATTATTGATGGCCTCCAATAAATACTCTACATAATGATAAGGTCAAGAATTATGGTTCTAGATGTCTATGGCTAAAACCATGGGAGCAATTGTCATGTTCTTAGGAACATAAATTCCCAGTACTTGACCAACTGAGTAATAAGTGTATTGAAAGTATTCTTCAAACAAATCCATAGAGAATGGGGGCTTATCTTCATTAGAGAACCTCATAGTTTGGTTACTTGCACCTTTAACCCTATGTAGAGTAAATTTCCACCTCTTGTAACCTGTGTCCATGGTGCGATATTCCTCCAAAAAGTCTTTGATTCATAATTTTGTTTTCAGGGAAGTGTCTAGCTGAAAAATCATGGAAATATAATCTAGCTTTATGATCATGAACTGTGACCCATCAGGAAAATGAATTGCTCTCATCTTTGGATTGTAATTCTTTTCCAACACCTTGATTAACTTTACATTCACAAAGACATTAGGTACTACAAGTTTACCCAAATTCAAATTCCACAAGTTTGACACTAGGTTATGCCAGAATTTCTTCCTATAATGATAAATAAAGAGGTCGTAACCCTTACATGGAGTCCATACATCTCCCAGATTTTTTTGTTTATCTTCTAATGTCACACATGATGGGTTAATCTATGCTATTCTTCTAGATTTTGGCCTAGACCCAGGACACTGATTGATTAAGTCTTGATTCAATTTCCTAGCTTTAGTTTTCTATCTTTTTGCTTTCTATTTGCCTAAGGTTTTTCCATCTCAACCCTACTCATGAAATGCTTTCATCTACTTACTGAGAAAATACTTTGAGATGATTATAGACCACTTACTTGGATAAATACTGCAAATTTCCAATTGTCTACCATCATCTAACTTGGTTCTCCAAATCCTTCAATTACAATTCACAGTGATTTCAACTTCTTTGAGGCCGTATTTATCAAATTTCAGGACACTTCATCCAGCTCTGGTTCATAAATGGTGCTCGTGCCACCTTTATGATCAAGTTCTTCATTAAATGGTGCTGGTTCAGACTAATCATCATTTCATAATTGTCGAAGATACTTTTAATTAAAATTCTCGTTGTTTCTTCGATATGCCGATATGGTGATTTTTTTCCCTTCCCTTCTATTGTTTACCGCACTACCGCCTTGCTAAAGGCTTCTTATTGTGAGGTTGTGGTGTATACCACTCTACCGCATATGTTGCTCACCTTCCCGGTGGTATAGCAGTGTATGCTTTTGATCATTACTTGAAGAGTGTCAATGAGACAATCTTATTTGTCTTACTGATATCTCAATGTCTCATCAACATTAGATCCTATGTTCCTCCGATGTTGGTTTCCAGTGTTGATGAGACAAGTTAATGTCTCTTGTCGATATGCCACTATCTCATTGACTATTACTTCATTATATCCAAGAGTTGTGTTTTGTCGAGCACTTGTAGATATAACTTGTTGATGTGACCTAACTGATTCTCTCCTCAATATGACTGTATCTTGTTGAAATTTCACTGTTTTACATCATCGATGAGACATATAAATATGTCTCTTTAACATAGGGGTGTCTCATCTACATTTTTGATATGTTATTTGTGCTAATCTTGGGGAGACTTTGGAGGGACTCTCATTGACATGGTGTTGTCTTGGTGATATGTTATGAGCAATCATAAGAGTATTTCAAAGGAGGAATACACTTTGATGTTGTGATCAATTGTTTTATTTGGAACCTCACATGAGGGATTTTATTAAATTTAAGTTATTATGACAGGAATTCTATGCATATGGTGGATGTAAGAGATGAGTTAAAATGGAAGTATGCAAAAATAATTAGGATGGAAGTTTGGATACAACACAATCCATGTTTAAAAAAGGATGATTCTTATGGCCTAAACTTTGAAATGCTTCAGTAATATTATTTGTGCCGATATAAATTACCTATTGCAATATCCTTAAATTGTTCAATCTTTGGTATGAATTGTTGGTAGAAAAAATTAGGATTACTTGGATGCTTCTTCCATTTATTTTGTATCAACATATGTTTGTGAAGACACAAAAGTTAATAGCTCAATCAAGTAGAGATTTTGTGATTTTCAAATGAAGAGTAAGGTACATTTTTATTTTTTCTACATTACATTCATGTGCATAAACAAAATAGAAGATTACATTACTAGATTGCACTTATGCAGATGCATATAATATAGGAAATATTGCACAATCCTTTAAAAATGTAGTCTTTATTGATAATGTAAATGTATGTTGTTCCACACAAGCCATGGAACCAACTATTTGAATGCATATAATCAAAAAACTATACATTTATAGATACAAAAGAGAAAAATGCACATAAAGAGAAAGGGGACCCATCATTGCCTCAATGACGAATCCCAGTTGCTTTATTTTGCATCATCTTTAGTCTTCCCGGTTGTCTAAGCCTTCAAGTTGATGTCTTCCTTGCTGCTCCTAGGTTCCCTACATTTGAGTGAGAAGAGTGTTATTAGAGCAATGAAGGATCACTAGTCAAAATATGTGCATACATCTATAAACATATAATTTGATCATCATGTGCATTCAAATAACTTGCATACCATAGATGTCCAGGAAAACAAGAAAGTTATCAAACATATCTATCATATGCTCAATTTTATTTAACATGTTTTCTCATTGTGCAGGTATAGATAAAATTAGGTTGTTGTTTTGTTTATCTGGTTACAGCATGTGGGGTGAAATGTGGCTCCCACAAGGGTTGAGCCTAGCCTGCTACCTTATTGTTTCATTTGAGAAAGATAATCACAAGTAAACCATACATGAAGCATTAAAGATCAATATTTGAAAGGATAGTGGAGTATGTTGGTAAGGGGTAATCTCCTTATTGATAAATATTTATCCTTATTAATAAGAACATTCCACTATCAACATAGCCATGATTCTGACAAAACTGATCATCAAGGATTCCAAGATAGTTTTCATTAATAGTCTGGTTAAAAGTAAGCAGCCTAAATTATCATAACAGTCACAAGAATTGAACATGAGGGGCAGTCATGTAGATTAAAAGCTTACACAATAGTCATCACTTGCAAAGACAGAGATAGCATGTTTTCACATAAAAAATTAAATAGAATGCATGAAAGGTACAATGATGAAGTCCACAATAGTGAATGTTGCTTAAGAGGGATTGAAGGACAACATTTTGTATCAAGGAGAACAAGGTAACCTTAAACTCTATTGTACCTGAGTATGACAGTACCTAAGCTTCTAGTGTTTCTAGATGGAACCTATAGCGGAAAAGTGTAGTCTCCATTTGAAGGAACCATCTTCAGAGCTCTTCCCTAAAATGAGGGTTGAAAACATTAGAAGAAAAGAAATACCATAATTCTAAAGTAACAATTTGTATCAAGAAAAACGTTAGAAAGTATAATCAAAAAGACAAATCCTTACAATTGGACCTCAAATTGGACCAAACAGATTTATGATTTTATCTTTAGAATGTAGGAAATTTCTCTGTCGGAGCTTCATGAGCTAAAATTGGATCTCCAATTGGACCGATAAAATTTATGATTTTATCTTTAGAATATAGGAACTTTCTATGTTCAATATTCATGACCTCAAACTAGATCAGAAGCTAGATAAGGAAATTTATGATTTTATCTTTAGAATTTACAAATTTTCTCTATTAGATATTAAAGATGTCAGGTTGGATCAGAAACTGGATAAGCATATTTATGATTTTATCTTTAGAATGTAGGAACTTCCTCTGTTGGATATTTGGAAATTCCTACACACAAGTTTTGCTTCGTAGTGAAAACACCCAGAAGTGTTTCACACCGGATCAAGGTACAATCCAACCTGATCATGGCACCAATAGCAATCCAATTTTTCCTAAACCATCCATACCCGAACATTGCATCACAATATATTCTTCTTGGACATAAAAATGCCACATATTAACCCCTTCTAAATAAAACTCAAAATACCATGAAACAATGAGTCCCCTATATTAGTAAGTAGGCAGTCTATAGGGCATAGTTTGATTTTATACAAGGATGCTCATGAAATGAATCTTCAAGTGGCAGTGAGTGAGTTGTTTGAGATTGCAGCTGATGGTGCAATATCCAATCTTAAAGGTAGTTAGAAAAGAAGTAAATGTGCAAGAAAATCAAATTATACACAACAAACAATTCATAATGTTATCTTGCATAATGCCTTAGGTTTGAAGACAAAAATCTCATTGTATCTTGATGAAAGTAGTGACCTTAATGGTCAATCACTGGCAACCATGATTTTAAAACATTCTATTGTGCTTATGGAGGTAGCATTTTAAGCAAGGAGGTGAGTGGTGGTTTGGAACAATGGCAGGCATGAAGGACTTGCTTTATATGCATACTATGCAATCTAGCTTAATACAACGTTCTTAGAAGAGAATGAAGGTGGATTATGGAACTCAAGGGTTACCATGATAAAGATTAAATCAAAGACTGAGATCTATTTAAAAGCCACTATCATGAAGATATTAAAGATTTCAAATGTAAAACCCTAGCAAATGGAGTAATGAACATAGTGCGAAAGAGGACAGTGTGCTAGGGAAGATTTAGGAGATCTCCACATTATCTAATCACAAGAAAATACATCATTTATTTATTTTTTTAAATTAAAATAAATTATTCTAAACCCTATATAGGACACATTGATACTTCAAAAGCATCTGATTTATTTTTTAAAATTAAAAGAATTCATTCTAAACCCTATATAGGATACATTGATACTTCAAAAGCATCTGAAGGAATTTGAGATTATGCAAACATATTTCAATTAAGTACCTAGATTACAAACAATAGCGTGAACATTGTAACCCTTTTTTATCAAAGCAGGAATGAGAAACAACAATGAATCCTATGCCTCCTATCACGCACATCTCCTTACTTTCTCTATTTCTTTACTGAAACACTTCTCCATTTTGGTGGGCTACACCTGAAAATAAGGTTTCGACAAAGGTTTTATTGTATGTTTATTAAAATGAAAACTCCATTCTGGTGGGCTATGCCTAAAAATAAGATTTTGACAAAAAATTTAGAGTATGTTTATTAGAGTTTTAGAGTTTTTTGGCAGGCTATATTCTTGATTCCTTAAATGATTATTTAAATGGATTGTGACTAACGTGATTTGCTACATTTAGTGTTGTAAATTGTAATGATGCCACGATTACCGTACGACCGTTGTCTCTTATTATACCCATTATGGTATGGTGGTGTTTTTCACTTCCCTTCTGCTAATTACCACACTACCGCCTTGCTCAAGGCTTCTTGTTGTAGGATTGCAGTGTATACCGCTCTACGGCATATGTTGCTCACCTTCTCGGTGGTCTAGTGGTGTATGCTTTTGATCATTACTTGAAGAGTGTCAATGATACAATCTTATTTTTCCTACCGATATCTCAATGTCTCATCAACATTACTTCATTATATCCAAGAGTTTTGTTTCACCGAGCACTTGTAGATATACCTTGTTGATGTGACGTACGTGATTCTCTCCTTGATATGCTTGTATCTTGTTGACATTTCACTGTTTTATATCGTCGATGAGACATATAAATAAGTCTCTTTGACATAGGGGTGTCTAAACCAGTGCTAAACCCGAAGCTAAACTTGAAGCTAAAGTTGGAGATAAAAGTGGCAATAAAATCGAAGCTAAACTCGAAGCCAAAGTCCATGCTAATGGCAATGACACACTCAAAGCTAATATTGGCGTTAAAGGCAGTGCTAATTTTGGTGCAAATTAGTGCCTAAATTAGCTCTGACTTGTCCTGATCAGCACAAATAAATGCCAAAAATAGTGCCATCCCAATAAATAGCACAAACGTTTTCAAAAAATTGGCAAAAAAACATTACAATAGTGGGTGGAAGTAAAAAATGGAGCAAATCACAGGGATTTTTTGTAGTGATAGAAGATAGAAGAAACAAGATGACAATTTGACCATTGATTTTGATGATTGATTAAAAAGATCCAACAAGTATATGATCCATCGAGACTTTATTAGAGCGGGTGGTGAGAAATGCATAATGATGATGATTTGCGCATCATCGTTCCTTATTGTTTGATATAACGCATAGACATGATGCATCAAGGTATTGGTAACTAGGATGGTGTTGTATCTAGTGTAATGGACTTTGACTCTACAAATAGATAGGATAGTTCTCATTCACACGTTGACATATGGAAACCTCATTTGAATGTAACTTAGAAGCTTAGAATATATTGGACCAAAACATATGCAATATTCAACAATCTACTCCAAACAACTTTTACACCCAACTAAGAAAGTATGCACCAAGATTATTTTACAAGAATACCCACAAGCATAGAAAACGAAAGATAATGATCGATGCACCATTCCTTTCTCTCTAAATCACTTTGATAGACACTATCCTCATCAAGAGGTCCTCAAAATGGGTCAATAAGATAAATCAAAAGAAAATATCAAAGAAAAACAGTTAGTGCTATCTATATCTCTTGCCAATTTAATTTAGCTAAGGTGATTTCTGATATTGATGCCCATCGTAGGAAGGATTCATCCTAGGACATGTTGATCAGATGTTTTGATTAGGATGAGGTGTTTGATAAGCCATTAATAAAAACTCCACTAACTCATTTACATATGATCTACACTTTACATTTTGACACTTAAGTTCTCACTTTACGACTTGTTATAATTGCTTTCTATTTTTTTTACCAAAGCTTGAAAGTGATGCTAGATTTATTATGGATGGAGGGTTATTGTGGGTGAAAGAAAAATGGGATGGATGGTTTTGTATTTTTTGGAATATTTCAATTCTTTTGGTATTTAAAAATGTTTTGAGGCTATTTTTGGTCTTTTTCAAAGTTTATGTGAATGTTTATGTTTTTTCGGTTATTTGAAGTTGTTTAGGGTTTTCTCTAGATTTTTTATGTTGTTTAGGTCTTTTGAATGTTTTCTAATGTTTTTGGATTTTCAATTTTCAATTTTTTTTGTGTTTTCTGATATTTGAATGTTAAAAAGGGTTTTCTAAGTTTCCAACCAAGAACCTAACCTAAAAGACTATCCTAGGAGCCTCAGGGGCTTATCAAAGATAAGCCTTACCTACGTTATACATGTAGAGACCACATAGTTCATTTGACTCGACTTATTTAAGGTGAGATATTAACAGTTAATGCAATGCTAGTTTATTATGATGGACTCCTAAAGGACTGACCTAGGGTGTCTCGGGGGCACATTAAAGATGGCCTTGCCTACATTCAAGCTCAGAGACAACATAGTTCAACATGGTTCTATTTTTGGATTTTTGATGTTCGACCTTTTTAGGGATTTTGATGTGTTTTGGATTTTGACTTTACAATTTTTGAATATTTTTGGATTTTAGTTGTACAAGATTTGGATCTTTTTTGGATTTTTTGATGAACATTTTATGAATATTTTTGGAATTTTTGATACCCTTAAGATATACAAGAACCTAATCTGATCCATAATGAATTTCCCCTAGTATGATATGACAGACTACCTTGATATAGGTAGGACAAACTGGCCATTGGATTATGCCAAGAAGTACTAAGGGGATATGATACTTCATAAAATTAAGCTATGATACAGACATGGATGGCTGATGGAATAAATAGGATGCATGATGTGATGTGATGGATGGAATGATATGATAAAGAGACAAAGAATAGATGGAGGTAATTTATTTAAGCAAGGTGTCTATTTTCCAACTTTTCACCAAGGTACTTGCCCAAAGCGACACTGAAGTGGTTTTCACTAGAGGACAATTTTTTTTCTTTACTTTTTTCAATCCTTTTTCTTTTTTTTTGGATTTTGATCATTTTTTTATTTTTTTTGTATTTTCATATTTATACCCTTCAATCCTAGGCATAAAACCTTTTGAGATGCAAGTTGTTGGTCGATTCCTATAAGGGTTCACCTTTAGGCATTGAAAATTGATATGCTCCTAATCCATAGCTTGTTGTGATGAAAAAGGGACCCAACCAGTGAGGCTCAAACTTTCCCTTGTTGTCGTAATCTGGAAGATTCTTCTGATTTTGCTTTAGGAAAAGATCCCCTACTTGGAAAGACCAACATTTGACCTTCTTGTTATAGCTCTATTTTAGTCAGTTTTGATATACTTGCAAGTGATTTAGAGCATCAATAAAATTCTCATCCCAGAATTGTAGCTCATTCATCTGAGATACTATGTATTCTTTATCAGTGATTAGGTTTTGTAGTGACACTCGTAGTAATGGAAGCTCAACCTTAATAGGAAAGATGTATTTTGATCCATAGACCAGGGAGAAAGGGATTACACCTGTAGGTGTGCAGATACTAGTTTGATAGGCCCAAAGAGCAAGATTTAACTGTAGATGCCAATCATGGCCAACTTCATTGACTATTTTCTTTAGGATTGTGATAGGTCGAAAGTGAGCGTTAGAAAATGAGCAGCAAGTAAAAGAGTGCAAATAAACACCAAAATAACCTACACCTCAAGATTAGCCTAAGTTGGAAACAAAACAAGATGAAAGCAACAAAATGGAACTCTATACCTTGCATCGAGTCGATCCTTTGGTTGGCCCTTCGATCTTTGATGTGTATGCTCCTTGGATGGCAAGATGCAAGCTAGATGATGATGTGAAGATGGATGAAAATGGATGAAAGCATGAAAATGACTAAGTGTAGATTGAGAAACAAAACTGCAAGAGTTTGGCTAGCAAAATGATCTCCCCCAAAATGAGAGAAAAGAGGGGGTATTTATAGGAATTTTGAGAATTCCTAGAAGAAATGGACGGTTGAGATTGATCCACCAAACATCAAGATGTAGGGCTAAGGTGAGTTGAGAACTCACAAGCCCTCACATCTTGACATGTGGCATGTGATATAGCCCTAAAAGGTGAAGTGGACATGAGGTGGAAGGATGGTACATGACATGGAAGGGGGTACAAAGTACCTTGGGATTGGACAAGATCTCCTCATAAAGGAGGTCCTTGTCCCCATGTGGGTGAGAGGACATGTGAGGAATTAAAAACTCCTCAAATATTCTCATGGGGAGATGGGAAAGAATTTTAAATTCCAAATGGTGCATTGGGGGATTAAATGTGAATTAAAAATTCACATAGGGAAGGGAGATGCCTTGTCAAAAAAGAAAGGCATTTAATAAGGTTGACTCAATTAAGTGATTAGGATTGTGCAAGTACTTGATTAGACTGATTAATGAAGATTAGAAGAGAGTTATATTTCACATGTGACTTGATGTGACAAGTCAAAGATCACATGGGGAAGAGTAATGAAGGATTAGAGGAGGGTTAGGTGGCTAAGAGAGATTAGAGGACAACTTGCAAAAGTGAGAGGATGTGACACATCCTAATCAAGGATTAGGCATGTGCACATGCTAATGATGGGATTAGAAGAAGGATTAGGATAAGATAAAAATGATGGAGGATGTGACATGAAGGGAATTAAATAAATAGAATATTTATTTAATTCAATTGATGGAAGGAGGATTAAAGAGATAAGGTATTATCGATTAAATACCTTAGGGATTTGGCAGAATTAAAGATATTAATTAAATAATAGCAGTATTACTTAATTAACGAAAATAAGACGAAAGGGGATGAATTTGGATAAATTAATTGTCCAAATTTAGATGTCCACATTTTGCCCCTCTTTGAGATGGTGTTACGAAGTAGCATCATTTCAAAGATCATTAAAACATAGAACCTAGAAGAAGATGGTTAGATTAGAAATGATGCCCCAGTCATTCAAACGAGTGACTAGAAAGGAAGATGATGGGGGTAAAGATGAAAGTTAGGGATGAAGGATGCCCCCTCAAGAGGACATGTGGGTTCAAGAGAACACGGGTGGGCTCTAAAATGGATGAGATGATGCAAGGGGAGTTGAAGAAGATGATGCAATGCGATGGAAGATTGGGAGGGGAGCATGATGAAGGATGAATGGAGGGGGGGATTTTGATAGAGGAGAGGATGAAGAGGAAATAAAATCCAAATGCAATTTTCCATCGTCAGAGCACTGATTTTTGCTATAGCATAAGACACAAGATGCCAAGGTATGAAGAACCAAGCCGGATTAGTGTCTAATGCATAAAACAAACATAAAAAACAAGAAGGCTATCCCAACACCCCAAAGTCATGGTGACCTTGGTCAGGCCAGGTATTGGGATAACCACAAGCACACAAGGATGCCCCAGCGTAACACAAGACCTCAGGGATCTTGGTGGGTACTATGTGGGACAACCGAGAAGACAGAAAAGATCAAGATAAACCCCTATGTTGATGAGTCAAAGCACGCCATGATATGATGGATCAAGGCGACGATGACAAGTGATGATAGGGAGCTCAAATGATAAACAAAAGCCAAAAGCATCAAAAGATCGCAATCAATTTCAAACGTCCTTTGCCATAGGATCAATCAAGGGGATGGATGGGATTGATGAGGTCTGTTAGGAAGGATGCATCCTATTGAGACCGATGATGGATACTAAATTAAAAGATTGATATGACGCAGGATATTCAGAACTGATTGGATTTGATGATACAAGTGAATCTCATTTGTTAAGATCTAGCTAGATAAGGGCATAGCTTGACGACGTGACATGAGAGACATGACATAAGACTGACACATCCTAGCGACCTAGGGGCTCGGGGGTCGATCAAAGATTAGCCTTGCCTACGTGGAAGCGCAGAGCCCTCGTAGTTCGACAAAAGGTTGATGATAGACCATGATGGAGATTTCGATGGATGACCAAGATAGGATGGAGAACAAGAGAAAAGTGGACAATATAGATCGATGATGGATGGAACCCCGGGGGTGGATCAAATGATCGACCTTGCCTACATGAAAGCGCAGGGGCAACGTAGTTTGACAGAAGGCCAAAGACAAGTGATGGATGAAAGATGATAAGATAACCCTAGATAAGGGGATAAAATGATTGGACCGACACGATGGGACAAGATAGACCTGTTGGATTGGATTGGAGGATAGTGACTATATAAAGCTCAAGGATGGGATAGTTATCCAAGTCAACAAAAGAGGAATTGGGAGGATGATAGGAGGGATAGATGAATGATGAGATGATGAATGATGAGATAGTATGCTATAGCTAGATACCAATGGCAAGGGATTATAAGATGGGATGAGGATGGGAAGATGAAAAGGATATGGGAGATAGGTAGGGATGGAATAGTGAGACATGGATGTGATGGTGGACAGATATGAAGATAGGGATGGGGGAGGGGGAAGAGATTGGATGAATAGAGGGGATTGGGTAGGTATATGGATAGATGCTAGGATGGATGGAGAATGATAAGGAGGAATATGGACGGTTGTTTTGAGGTGATACGATAGAGGAGGAGGGATGGCAGCATATGATTTGGTGGAGCGATGGGCAAAGCCAGAAATTCTTTTGGAGAAGGCTTGTTGAGAACGTCTACAAGTTGTACCAACATCTTTAGATTGTGAGTCTTGGGAAATAGATCCAAGACCTTGCATGCAGATTTGTTCTTTGACTTGGATGGGCTCTAAAATACCTTGCTCGTGAAGATCTTTTCCTTGATAGTTCATGTTCTTGAGCATGCGATCCATTGTAGGATTTTTGTTATTCTGAAAACATGATGCGAGTCCATTATTAGGTGGGGGATGATGGGTGGTATATACACTATGTTTTTCTTCTGCAAGGAGGCCACCATGGAAGAATGTGAGAGTACCAAGGGGATATGCAAGCGGTGTGGGGATAGCATTTTTAGGCGATGATGGGGGATCCTGAGAAGGAGATGATGGGATAGCAGCATTTGGATGGGTTGTATCTAGAGAGGGAGTAGGGGATATGATAGGATCTGATTTTGTGGTAGTAGGCTTATGCAATGGAGACGGAGATGGAGTGGTAGAATCTTGAATGTCAAGAGGATCATGGGATGGAATGGATGGGGGACTATCATCTTGTGGCAGACTAGATGGGATGGTAGGATCTTGATCTGGAGGAGGGGATATGTTGGCATGCTTTGGATCAGGCTCTTGGCATGACTCATTGTGTGTTGGAGGCATGATAATGGAGTCATGGGGGGACTCTTCAAGTGGGGAAGATGGAAGGATGGATTGGATTTGGGTGTCGTCGATAGGTTCGGCGACTCTCGGAGTAGGGGTTGGGTGTTCAATGGATTTGGTAGATGTGATGGTAGGAGATGGGGACTGAATAGATTCAGAGGATGTGATGGTAGGAGATGGGGACTCAGTGGATTCAGAGGATGTGATGGTATCATCAATGATAGGTGTTGGATGGAGAAGGGTCTCATCACTAATGACCATGGATGATGGGTTGGGATGGCATGGTTCCACGATTGCAATGTGTGGAGTGGGAGATGTCTTCTTTGTTATAAGTCCTTGGAGAATTTCTGAAATGAGAGACTTGCATATTCTAGGATGAGATGGTGTGGTAGGAGTGGATGAAGGTTTATGGATAGTGGGGGATTAGGACTAGGGATTGGTGGGCTAGGATTAGATAGGGGAATGGGATTGGATGCAGGACTGGGAATAGATGGGGGATTAGGTGAAGGGTTAAGATAGGGGTATTGGCATGGTGAATTAGGACACAAGGTGGCGAGTGGTGGATTGTAGTAAAGGTATGGGGATGGTGGATGAGGATGGGAAGATTGAGGTGGCGGATTAATATAGGGAGATGCAGATGTTGGATTAGGGTAAGTTGGTGGGTGTGTTTGACTAGGATAGGAAGGTGTGAATGTAGGATTAGGCTGAGAAGATTGGTATGGGAGATTAGGGTAGTGGGTACATGTGGATGAAGGATTGAGATAAGAGGATGTGGATGGGGTATCAAGATAGGGGTATGGTGATGGCAAACTAGGATAAGGGGATGATATAGATGAATGATATGATGGATATGATGGACATCCCTTGTCAAAGGTATCATAAGGAGTGTGATTAGGCATAGATGAAGACATGATGGGATAACTTGATGGGGTGATTGGATTTTGGAATGTGGGTGGAGAAAGCTTACTAGCAATGATAGTGTCAAGGGGATCTATGTCGTATACCTCTTGATCAACAAGACTTTCGTTATCGTTGTCAACGTAATTAGGGTTTCCCTTGACCACTATTGATGGAGGATAAGGATTCATGATGATGAAAGGATAAAGATGATGGATAAAGATTTTGGATGGAAATGGACAAAAGCCCAAATTAGGATTTAGGACAAGCTCAATCGAGATTGGATTAAAGCTCATATTAGGATGATTGGATGATACGATGGGATTGATTTTGATGATCAGATTGGATTACCAAAGGATGATCTCGACACCGAATATGCTCCGAGGTGGAAGTAGATTGATTGGGTCAAAGGTGATTGGATAGGGATGCAATTGGATGTGATTGGATTGGACTGATTGATGATTGATAAGATCGACCGATGGATCAGATAGGATGATGAGAGGGGTTGAAAAACCCTGTTTGGAGATTATCCTAGGTGACGTAGGCTACTGATTGGTCAGATTAAAGGATGAATGGATGATTGCAGCACCGAATCCACTTTGAGATTGAAAATGGATTGATTGGGCCGACGATGATGATTAACTTAGGATGGATGACAATCCTAAGAGGATGTTCATGATGACGATCAGATCAGATACCTAGGTCAATTTGGATAATAACCCGAGATGAAGTTCAGAGGATTTGGGCAGGGAAAATGATGATTTGATTAGACAAAGGGATGATAGAAATGGATGAACAAATACTCAAAATGAGCAAACAGTTGATCGAGATGGATGAACGATTACTCAGAACAAGTAAACGAATGATCAGAATGATAGAACGAGGGTTCAGAATGATGAAAGGAGGTGTGAAATGTATGAATGTTTACTCGGAACGAGTAAATGGATGATCGAAATGACAGAACGAGAGCTCAGAATGATGAAAGGATGTGTGAAATGTATGAACGTTTACTCGGAACGAGTAAACGGATGATCAGAATGACAGAACGAGAATTCAGAATGATGAAAGGATGTGTTGAATGGATGAAAGTTTACTCAGAATTAGTAAATGGATGATCAGAATGATAGAACGAGAGTTTGAAATGATGAAAGGATGTGCTAAATGGATGAATGTTTACTTGGAACGAGTAAATGGATGAGAATGGTAGGGTATACCCCTTGAGGAGGCAGATGGTGAAGAAAAAGGTGCCCCGACCAACTTCTCAAAAGTATGAAGTGGTATATATCATCAGAAAGAGCATGAAAAAATGAGAAGAATTGCCTTTGAACAGAGTCAATCGGATAAACAGTGTGGAAATGGCGACCCTGGGAAGAAATAGCAGAAGGACAGGTCTGCCACAGCATAAGGACAAGTCTACCACAGCATAAGGACAGGTCCGCCACAATAGGATAGGTCTGCCACCAGAAAGGGACAGGTCCGCCACCGGAAGGACAGGTCCGCCAAAGGATAAGTTTAAGCCTAATTTTTTTATGGATGGGTAAGGCAAAGGACCCAAAATATAGCAAACACTAATAATGACTGGTTTTGCATGAGAAATACAATTCAAACAACACAACCCTAAGATTTAGTAGAAACGGGTATGGCTAACAAAGTCTTCTACTCTAGGATGAACATGGTTGCTAAGGAGTCCTCGATATACGCATGGTACGTGAGGCCCAAACCATGAACACCAACCCGTTACAAGTGTGAGTCAGGAACCTTAGCGAGATACTAAAGGCTCGAACCAAATATTCACGTCATCCCAACGCTTCGCCAATTACAACATGGTTTGATTGAGGTACAGCTTTCACTCTCCCCCCTTTATATACCCCGCTGGTACACGTGGTTGGAATCGTCCCTTGGGGTGATGAAATCCCCAAGCAGGTCCCACTAAGAAAATGAAAAATGGGGTGACTCAAAGGACTTGGAAAGCTACGATTTCTCATCACCCAAGATCGCCAAATGGCGCAAGGGGATTGGATACGTCAAATAGCCTTCCACAAGCATGCCAAACAAGGTTTATTGACCCCTCTAATTAAACTATGTGCCTAATTTACCAAAGAGACAATCGGTAAAAACTTGAAATTTTACCTTCGAGGACAGGTCCCCCTCTGTCAGGATAGGTCTGCCACTGTCAGGACAGGTCCGCCACTGCACGACGGGTCCGCCACCCAGACAGTCCGCGCCCCAGAGAAGAAAAAGGTGCCCCAGCCAACTTCTCCAAAGTATCAAGTGTTATATATCGTTGGAAAGAGCACGGAAAAATAAGAAAACTACCTTTGAACAGAGTCAATCGGACAAACAATGTGTAAAATGGCGGCCCCGAAGAAAGAGCGTAAGGTCAACCGCCACTCATGTAAGGACAGTCCACCACTCTGCAGGGACAGGTCCGCCACTCTGCAAAAAATGCAAAAAACAACAAACGGAAAGAAAAAGACCCGCTTTGTGGGTCCCACCGGGTGTGCCAAAAATGTGGTAGGTCGAAGTGAGCGTAGAAAACGAGCAGCAAGTAAAAGAGTGCAAATAAACACCAAAACAACCTACACCTCAAGATTAGCCTAAGTTGGAAACAACAACAAGATGAAAGCAACAAAATGGAACTCTATACCTTGCGTCGAGTCGATCCTTTGGTTGGCCCTTCGATCTTTGATGTGTATGTTCCTTTGGATGGCAAGATGCAAGCTAGATGATGATGTGAAGATGGATGAAAATGGATGAAAGCATGAAAATGACTAAGTGTAGATTGAGAAACAAAACTACAAGAGTTTGGATAGCAAAATGATCTCCCCCAAAATGAGAGAAAAGAGGGGGTATTTATAGGAATTTTTAGAATTCCTAGAAGAAATGGACGGTTGAGATTGATCCACCAAACATCAAGATGTAGGGATAAGGTGAGTTGATAACTCACAAGCCCTCACATCTTGACATGTGGCATGTGATATAGCCCTAAAAGGTGAAGTGGACATGAGGTGGAAGGATGGTACATGACATGGAAGGGGGTACAAAGTACCTTGGGATTGGACAAGATCTCCTCATAAAAGAGGTCCTTGTCCCCATGTGGGTGAAAGGACATGTGAGGAATTAAAAATTCCTCAAATATTCTCATGGGGAGATGGGAAAGAATTTTAAATTCCAAATGGTGCATTGGGGGATTAAATGTGAATTAAAAATTCACATAGGGAAGGGAGATGCCTTGTCAAAAAAGAAAGGCATTTAATAAGGTTGACTCAATTAAGTGATTAGGATTGTGCAAGTACTTGATTAGACTGATTAATGAAGATTAGAAAAGAGTTATATTTCACATGTGACTTGATGTGACAAGTCAAAGATCACATGGGGAAGAGTAATGAAGGATTAGAGGAGGGTTAGGTGGCTAAGAGAGATTAGAGGCCAACTTGCAAAAGTTGGAGGATGTGACACATCCTAATCAAGGATTAGGCATGTGCACATGCTAATGATGGGATTAGAAGAAGGATTAGGATAAGATAAAAATGATGGAAGATGTGACGTGAAGGGAATTAAATAAATGGAATATTTATTTAATTCAATTGATGGAAGGAGGATTAAAGAGATAAGGTATTATCGATTAAATACATTAGGAATTTGGTAGAATTAAAGATATTAATTAAATAATAGTAGTATTACTTAATTAGCAAAAATAAGACGAAAGGGGATGAATTTGGATAAATTAAGTGTCCAAATTTAGATGTCCACAAGGATCTTCAAAAGGTTTTTTTTTGTAGCCTCAGCTTGACTATTGCCCTGGGGGTAATGCGAGGTGGAGAATAGATGTTGGATGTTGAATCTTTGGCATAGCTCTCTCACATTCTGATTCTTGAAGGGTGTTCTATTGCCTAAGATAAGGGTTTACAAAACACCATAATGGAAAATGAGGTAGTTTAGGATAAACTTAGATATTTTCTTTCTCATTATATAGGTCATAGGAATGGCTTTGACCCACTTAGTAAAGTACTCAGTAGCTGTTATGATGAACTTGTCACCATTAGATGAGGTTGGGATAATCTATCCTATGAGGACAAGTCCCCACTATGAGAAATTCCACAATGTGATCATTGGTTGCAACTCTTGAGTTAAAGCATGAATTATATCTCCATGTTGCTAACATTAGACACACTTTTGCACATACTGATAAGCTTCTATTTCCACAGGGTTGGCTAGTAGTACCCTATCCTCAACAATTTCTTAGCTAAAATCATACTCCTAGAATGGTAACCACATATGCCATCGTGTACTTCTGTTAAAGTAGTCAACGCTTCCTCTTGGTTAAGAAATCATAGTAATGTCCCTTCGATGCTATGGAAGTATAGGGTATCACCTAGGATCATGAATCAGGATGCCTTCTTAACAAAGGTCTTTTTAAGGGTGGAGGTGATATTAGATGGGAGGGTTCCTCTGCTTAGATAGGTGAATATGTCATGGTACTATGGGGATCTAGGACCAACAGCAACACATGAATTCATATTCTAGGATTTTGAAAGTTGGTACGAGAAGTTTCTCTACCAAGAATTCGCATTGCAGGACATTGTTTGGCATGTCTAATAGTGATCTGATTGTTTCCATAGCATCTACTACTTGATTGTTCATGCGAGGAATTTTCTCAAAAGTTATATCTATGAAAAGGTCCTTGAGATTTTCTACCATCTTCTTGTAAGGAGTTGTATAGGAGTGAATTTTCACCCCTTACACAAATTCCCATTTTTCCCTTCTCCACTTTAAAAAACCAAGTTCAAACGCTTAATTACACAAAACTCATTGTTTTTGTCCCACTTAGTGTTTGTTTTGAGCGTCAGTGGAGGAATTTATGTCAGGGACACCTGCGCAATGCGTAGACATCCATGTGGTGAGCTTACATCCCTAGTAAATTCCTATAGTTGAGCCTGCAAAGGTGTTACACTTCTCATTAGGAGTCAAGTTGTAATGCCCTCTTTGGTCAACCGACCTGAATATGGTTGTTTCTTTCACTCCCTCCTTCAAATTCATTCCTTAAACAAGCATTTAATCCTCTAAGCATTCAACTAAACTCCTTCACTTCATTCACAAGCTCACTTTCACTCACTCCAAGCATTTCAAGCACTCCATTGCAACAACAACATCACTCCATCACTTTGGTAGAGCAAGTTGGGGACAACACCATTGTAGTAGAGGCTCAATTACTCTAATTCTCTCCCCTAAGTAGCCTTGAGTGCTCTTGGTGGAGGTGGTAAGCTTCCCTTTCCTCTCCTCTATCACTTGGTTGAGTAAGCACACTTACTGTTTTGTAGTTCTTTAGTGCTCTTTACTATATTTTTCTCTTTATCTCACTTTCTTGGCTGTCTGTGGAGGTGGAAACACCTAAACGGGGGTCTGACTAAGGCAAGCCCCTATATAGCCACCAAACATTTTCCGCTCTCTTGTGTGTAGGTGGATGTGCTTTTTGAGGAGCTAGCTGGTGAATGATGAGATCCTTCTTGCCACCTTGACTCTCATATTTTTTCTTTATCACATTAGAGAGTATTTCATTTACTTAATTACGTTATTTTGGGCCTCTAGTAGTAGTTAGCTGGGTTGTTAGACTATTTTATTAGATTTGACCTTGTCTCTCCAGTTCTTTGGCTGTACAGATGCCAGCGCACTTTAGAGACGCCAGTGTGTCACACTTCCATCCTTGATTGGAAAGCTCCCTGAGGCATAGTGTTGAATCTAAAAACCAGCTCTTAGCCCCATTTTTCATTTCAAGTCTTTAGAGTGATTGAAGGACCGTATAGTCCTCGTCATTCTCATCTCACATATTCTAACACCTTATTAACCTAAGGTAAGTTAGGGAAGCCTTTTGTATCTTGGCCCTCCATGACTTGGGGCCTTGCACGTGGTGGTCCCCCTCCCTTAAATTTTTGGAGAACTTAACGTGAACCATTTTGGTTCCATTTTGCAATACTGATTGTTCCTTTCCTCGTACTCTAGGAGTGTTGTAGGTGTGGGTGTTGTGAGGTTGTCACCTTACAACCTTACCTACAACCCCTAGTTGGCATAGTTGGAAGGTTCTGAAGGTGTTTCATAATGAAACCTTAATTAGGTCACTGCTTTACCCTTTGACCTTTAGGGACTCTGTGAAAATATCATCTAGTGTGTGTAATGGCCTCCTTCCTACATCAACCTATCCCCTTCGTGCAACTAGTGGACAATGGTACTGGTATAATCTTCACTTCACAGAACCTACTAATGGGTTTTAACAAGGAACCATCTCCTCTCTATATCCCCACACGGATCAATGGAGACATCATAGCAAGTGTCTCATTGATCTGACATCACAAGTAAACATAATAACCAAGGAGATTATGTTGATCAACTTCTTACATAAAGATAGGTATGATGCACCTGTGAGTACTATCCTCACACATGGCAGGCTTTTTTTGCCCCCTTTCAGAGGTATTGTCCTATATGTCCTGGTGGGACCTAATCTGTGAATCTCCTATTTGACATTATCCCTGGGTCTAAGATATTTAGGGTAAAATTGGGTATCCCTTGGTTGGTGGCAATGAATGCGGTACCCTTGGTTGTGCATAAATGTTTAAAATTTATCCATGGGGGTTTCGTACATGTAATCCATGACATCAATTATAGACCACTAGTTGCTAGTGGTAGCTACTCCTTAGACTACTCCTGACTTGTGCCCATTGCTCCTCTTCCGCCTAGGACGGACCTTCTACACTGAATGTATAAGAACTATAATAAAGGGTGCCTGAGGCCGAAAGTGAGATACCCTCCCTTGCCTTATGTTGTTTCATATAGGGCTTGCTTAAAAGCTGACAATGATGCCACTAAGGCACGAAGGGAGGAAGAAGAGAAGTGTTCTCATGACCATCCTTCTTCCTCTTCCACTGGTCAGTCTAAAGCTTCTTCTCACTTTGTTGTGGTACCATTAGAATCTTCTCCTTGTCTATAGTAGAATCCTATGGTGCCCACTTGGTAGAAGCCTAAGTGTCCTACATTCAAACTTCTTGTTCTATCGATGAAGCCTAGACCCATTCAGTATGATAGGAAGAAGGTCTCCCATGGAGAGTCCTCTTGCTCTCATCCTTTTTGGCCTCCTACCGCTCCTACTCCTAAAGCAGTGAAAGGGAAGAGGCCCATTACTAACGCTCTTGAGCCAACTCCCCCTACAACTCCTTAGCCTATTCCTCCTGCTCCCATTTAGGAGTCCATTCCTCTGCCAAAGATGGTTGTAGTGGACGTTCCCATGGTCGACCATGAGCCTTTTGTTCCTTCATAGCCTTCGGCATCCAACTCAAAGAGTCATAGAAACCGCCATGCGCACCAACACAAGCGCTAGCAAAAGGATCTTTTAGCTGAGAAGGTTGCCTCGCAAAGGAAGGAGGAAGAGACAATCGCCCCTGCTTTAGGGTGTCCTGTAGTGTCGCCCTCTTCCCTTCTACTTCTCTTCAGTCTAGTTTCATATTGATTTTGGCTCTTGTAGTAAGTATGAATGTACCTAACCCCAAGGGGTTATAGGTGTTCATCGCTCCTTCGATGGAGCCACATTTGTTGATGTTTGTTCTAGATATCTAGCCTTTCCCAAAACCCATGGATATGATTAATACCTCGGTTTTATCTACTGCGGTTCTTTCCTCCTCTTCCTCTGCACCTCTAGCCTCATCTATGGGGAGTTCATCTCCTCCGATGAAGAAAAAGGTGCAGTGTGGTCCTTCTAGCAATGGAGGACGTAAGAGGATCCCACATTCTTCACAAGGTGGCCCTATCTTGACTTGTTCTATCTTGGTGACGGAACCAGTCCTAGCTTCCCCTAAGTTTGTCACCACTCCCAACTTGCTCGGCAAGCCTAGCGGTGAATCTCAGGTGCAGCCTACCCCGTCCACTAAAGTCAAAAATGACACTCCTATGGGGTGCATATTTAACTCTATGGATGAAGTCCTAGCATTGTTAGTGATCTTCATGAATTCGCTAACCTTATCTCCACAAGATCTCTATGAAGAAGACCTTGTAGGGCCTTCTTCCTTGGCCCTTGTTGCAGGAGGGTCGAATGCTCCTACTCTTAACATCCCACCATTGTAGGCTCATCCTCCTTCCCCCTATGATGACCTAGAGTGGGAAGCAGATGACCTCTTGGTCGATTAGTGTTAGGAGGAGGACCCTTCTTGATCTTGTGTGTGTGTTTTTTGTGATGTGTTCCCCCGTGATCATGCTATGTGTGCCTAGATGACCATTGTCACCCCTATTGGTGCTTGGATACAAGCATGGTTTTTGTGTTGTAAACCTTCCTCTATTTGTATCATCATTCTTTTATGTTTGTGCTTGATTTTTGATAAATTGGGGATGATGCAAAGAGTTGGGAGCATTTAGGCTTCCCTTCCATGTTGACCCAATTTTTTTATTTTTACTTTGTTTTCCATGCATTCTTCCTGATCTGTTTGTGGATTGATGATATTTTGCCTTGCATTGTGGTTACCTATTATTTATATGAGCTTGGACAGATCTGACCCCGCTAAACCAGATCCCCCTGTTCCCTTCATTTATGTTGCTTTCTCTCTTTTTCTTTCTCTTTATCTTTCTCTCCTCTTTGCTTGATTTTTCCCTCTCATGTGTGACAATGTTCTTTCTTCAACATTTCAATTTTTAGAAAACGCATTCATTTCCAATGAATCTTTTCTCAAAAATCCCTGCAAACCTTACCTTTAGAATTGCATTCTCAACTTGGAACCCTAATGGAACATGTCTCCTTCATCATGGGTTCATAAAGAAATGGCTTGGAAACCTTCCTCTAAAGTGGGAAAATATTTGACCTTCCCCTTGTTGGAACTGTAAAAATCTGATGTTTTTACATGTTGATCTTACTCATAAACTTCTAGATTTGGTCCTACCGTGTGCATATTTCACCCATATTTTCCCATATTTCCCCATAGAATCCATTGAGTCTTGCATTTTTTACATTCTGGTTCCTATCGGTGTGAGAATACCATTGTCTCCCTGACCCATTGTGCTTTTTCTGCTAACATGAGTCTGTGTTTCCTTTCGGCAAGACTCATTTGATGTCACAGTAATCAAAATTTTCTTGCAGGCACCGTTCAGTGGGACTTTGTCATTGTCTCGACGATAGTGGAAATTCTTATCAGTGAAAGTGTTATTTTCAGGCTGAGGTCTCAGTGAATACTTCATGTCTTACTGACCCGCATTTGGAAAAGACATATTGATGAAGGAAATCATTTTCGAAGGGATGTCATGGTGATCTCCATATGTCTTACCGACTTGTGCACAAATGTTCACTTCGGCATGAGTGTTGTATTCGATATGTGCTCTCACCGAAGATTTTTGTCTCACCGACTGATGCATTGAAAGTCTTATCGGTATAAGTTGGGGCTATCGACATGAGGTCTTGGCGAGTGACCTTCGGTCTCGCCGACACTTCGTATGATTTTTCGCTTCAGCCAAACATTGGGTCTTTGGTGAAGGGTCATAGCGATGTGCATATGTCTCACCGACGGAGCATAAGGGTTTCTTTAATACGGCTTTTGGTGAGAGGTTTGTTGTGTCTCGCCGACCGACAACATAAAGGGATGCAATATCGGCATGAGTTATGATTTTTGGCATGTGGTCTTGGCGAGTGTGAATTGTCTTGCCAACTGGCGATGGAGGAGGCTTATCGATGAGAGGTATTCTATCGGTAAGAGGTCTCAGTGAGTGACCTTCGGTCTTGCTGATGGAAAACAAAAGGGTCCTTGTCGGCATAAGAATTTCCTTGTCTCAGTGACTCAGTTTTGATGAAGACTTTTGGTATGACTTGAAGCATTCTATGAGAGGTCTCCCCGACATTGATATGTCTCACCGATAATGAGCATGGGGATTATGTCTGTGTGAGAATTGCTTTCTCTTGGTGATCTAGGGTGAGCTCAGGGTATTTTAGTATAACAAAGTAATCTGCAAGAGGTCTTGTCGATGCCAAAATGTTATGGCGACTGTGAACGAAAAAAAAGAGTGCATCGGTAAGAAACTCCCTATGTCTCAGCGAATGGAAAGCACGTAAAGAAATGCATATCGGTAACACTTGGGGTGGTCTATGAGAGGTTTCCCCGATATCACAGGGCTACAGCAAAACACAAAGGGGACAAAAGGATACTTCTTGACTTCGGCATAGCGAACAAATGGTCACGACGAAACCGAACAACACAAAGAACAAAGGAACAAGGGATGACTAACGATTAACAATTGAATTGCCTTCGGCATACTTTCTGGTTGTCTCAATGATTGTTCCATTGGTGATTAATAAAGATTCAAACACTGTGGCCGACATGTATATGTTTGAGAACCGTTGTAGACTGACATGAAAATTGCCCGAATTCTACAGATGGCCGACATGAATTTGAAACGATATGTTTCCCGATGCTGGTGTATAAATATGAACTCCTAATTGTAATTGAAAGATCAAATTTTTGAATCAGTTCTTAGATAGAGACAGTAGATTAGAGATGGATACAGTAGAATAAATTTCTCTGAACAGAGACTATGTTGCATGTTTTCAAATGGCGATTTCAATTGAAATTTAGCTGGTGTGGTAGTTTATTTCTGGTGTCAATTGTTTGTTGAGTTTATTGAAAAGTATTGCTAAGTTGTCTCCAAGTTGATTCTTTCTGGTTATCTAAATTGAAGTAACAAGCTTATTTTTAGTTTATCAGCGCACATTTGTTGTTTATGTGTGATTAATCTATTGGTTCTTTCAAGGAGAGATTAAATCCTTTTGGTTGATCATAGTAATCAGGGAGATTCATCTGGATTATTAAAATAGAGCTTAGTAGTCATAATCCTGCATGTTTATACAAGTTGTAAATAGAACATATGCCAACAATTTGATTTTCTGCCAGAATAAGTTGCCCACTTATGTTTCATTTGACTGTGCATACCCAATAAGGCACTGGTCTCTGCAATTTCATCATTTGGATTCATTCAATTTCTTTACATCTATTTTACATTTGTTAATTGAGCACTTTAGGATTTAGATTAGAAGATTATTATTGCTATCAAGTTTGAATTCGTTTGTTCATTGCCATTTTCCATTGTGGACAAATCATTGCAAGAGGGATAATCATAAGTCAAGTTTGTTTCATTCAGAAAGGTACACCCGCCTAGGTTTAGCAGCACCTAAAGAGTAGAAGGTTGAGTTCTCTTGACCTTGTCTGTTACCCTAAAATGTATCAAGAGATTGGTAGCCTCTTGAGATATCTTTACCTATGTTTTTGAGAGCTAACACCCCTCATGTGGGGGCATATTCTTCCTTTTGAATTCCTTGATGAAGTGAACATCTTTCGAAAGGATCCCTTGATGATGGATTGATTCAAAAAAGAGATCATCTACTTTTGAATTACACATTCCTTAAGTGGACCCCTCTTCTTTTGAAGGGTTCCTGAGGGACCCCTTTGAAAGACTTCCAAATCATCGACGGTCTGCGTGACTATCCGCTTACTTGCCTACATGGCCGCTTCCTGACTCTACGGAGTCTGCTTTCTTAGGTTTCCTCCATGTGAGAGATCTTGGGGGATACATCCCTACAAGCTTGAGAGCCTGTAGGGTGCTTCCTTTGAGCTTCCTCCATGCGAGAGATCTTGTGGGTGGCTCCTCTATAGGTCTGGGAGCCTGTAGGGTGCTTTCTTGGGTTCCCTCCATGCGAGAGATCTTGGGGGTTACCTTCCCTATAGAATTTCAATTTTATAGGGTGCTTCCTTGGGTATTCTTCATGCGAGAGATCTTGGAGAATACCATCCCTATAGGACTGAGAGCCTGTAAGGCGCCTTCCTCGCTTCCTCCATGAGAGAGATCTTGGGGGATGCTTCTCGGGTATCCTCCATGCGAGATTTTTTGGGGGACACCTTCCTTGTAGGTCTGTGGGCTTGTAAGGCACTTGCTTCATGAGGCTTCCTTCATGCGAGAGATCTTGGGAGTCACCTCCTTGCAAGTCCACGGGCCTGTAAGATGCTTTATTTCTTCAACTTTATAGTTCCGAGCAGCGATGAAGTCCTTCACTTTCCCTGTACCTTCAAGTTCACGAGATTGTGGTCTACTTCCTCAATGATTTAGGTATACATTTCTAACCTTACTCCTTCCTTTATCTACTTTACCGAAGCACTCATTAGTATTTGTGCTCACTAAAGTGGGGGAAAAATGTATAGGAGTAAATTTGCACCCCTTATGCAAATTCCCCTTTTTCCCTTCTCTACTTTAGAAAACAAAGTTCAAAGGCTTAATTACACATAATCATGTTGCTTTTGTCCCACTTGGCACCTATTTTAAGTGTCGATGGAGGTGTTTCTATCGGTGACATCCACGTAGCGCACAAACGTCCGCACGGCAAGTTTATGTCCCTAGAAAATTCCTATGGCTAAGCCTGTAGAGGCATTACACTTCTCATTGGGAGTCAAGTTGTAACACCCTCTTCAGTCGACCGACCTAAATATGGCCATTTCTTTCACTCCCTCCTTCAAATTCATTCCTTGAAAAATCATGTCATCCTCTAAGCATCCAGTTGAAATCCTTCACTTCATTCACAAGCTCACTTTCACTCACTCCAAGCATTTTAAGCACTTCATTGCAGCAACAAAATCACTCCATCACTTTGGCAAAGCAAGTTGGGGACAACACCATTGCAACAGAGGATCAATTACTCTCATTCTCTCCCCCAAGCATCCTTGAGTGCTCTTGGTGGAGATGGTAAGCTTCCCTTTCCTCTCCTCTATCACTTGGTTGAGTATGTACACTTACTATTTTGTAGTGATTTAGTGCTCTTTACTATATGTTTATCTTTATCTCACTTTCTTGGCTATCTGTGGAGGTGGAAACACCTAAATGGGGGTCTGACTAAGGCAGGCCCCTATACATCCACCCAACATTTTTCTCTCTCTTTTGTGCAGGTGGATGTGCTTTTCAAGGAGCTAGCTGGCGAATGAGTTTCTTTGTGAGATCCTTCTTGCCACCTTGACTCTCGTATTTTTTCTTTATCACATTAGAGAGTATTTTGTTCACTTAATTACATTATTTTGGCCCTCTAGTAGTAGTTTGTTGGGTCGTTACCCTATTTTATTAGATTTGACCTTGGCTCTTCAGTTGGCTGGCCGTACGAACGCCAATGCACTTTAGAGGCGCCAGTGCGCCGCATTGTCATCCAAGGACTGCACTTCTGTCCTTGGATAGAAATATCCCTGAGGCATAGTGTTGAATCTAAAAACTGGCTCACCAAGCCCCATTTTGCATTTTGGTTTTGTAGAGTGATTGAAGGACCTTATAGTCCTCATCATTCTCATCATGCATATCCTAACACCCTGTTAAGTTGAGGTACGTTAGGGCAGCCTTCCACATCTTGGCCCTCTATAACTTGGGGCCTTGCATGTGGTGGTCCCCCTCTCTTACATGAGTAATATTATCATCCTTAGTTTGGTATTCATCATTGACTTGGTTGACAACCAATTGTGAGTCTCCATAGACCTCCATCTCTTGTATATGCCATTAAACTGTTATCCTTAGACCTATGATTAGAGCTTCATACTCAACAATGTTGTTAGTACACGGAAATGATAGCTTGTATGACTTTGGGATGCAATCACCTTGAGGGGTGATGAAAATAATACCCACTCCTAATCCATGTTGGGTGAATGATCCATCAAAGTACATTTTTCACTGACTTGTATTAATAGAAAATATTGATTCATCAAGGAATTCAGATATCAATGGATTCTCTCCATAGATAGGTGCCTCTGCTAGTTGGTATGTTATCTCACTTGTCCTTTTATTTCCTTGCACTCGACATACTCTATGTCAAATTCAGTCAATATCATTACCAATTTGGCTATTCGCCTAGTGAGAATTGCTTTGGATAACATGTATTTTAATGGGTTGATCTTAGCAATAAGTTTGATCATTTGATGTGACAGCATGTAGTGTTTGAATTTTTGTGAGGAAAAAACCAATGCTAAACATGCTTTTTCAATGGATGAATAGTTCATTTCATAGCCCACTAAGGTCATTTTGATGTAATATATAGCTCTTTCCTTTCCATTTTCATCATGTTGTGATAGAAGAGCGCCTAGTTTTGCTAATGTTGTTGAGATATATAGGATTAATGGTTTGTTTGGTTTTGGTGGCATGATTACTGGAGGTTTCAATAGATAGTCCTTGATTTTTTGGAAAGATTTTCACACTTCTCATCCCACTTGTAAGTTATTCCTTTATGGAGAAGATGTAAAAGAGGGTGGATTTTATCTAATAGTTGCATAATGAACCTCTTGATGGACTACAATCTTCCTTGTAACCCTCTCATCTACTTCAGTGTTTGTGGTGGTTCCATGTCTAGGATGGATTTCACTTTTGTTGGATCAATTTCTATCACTCTTTGCAATATGATATAGCCAAGAAGTTTCCCTAATGTTACCCCCAAAGACACATTTTTTTGGATTCATCCACACCTTATACTCTTCAAGCTGATCAAAGATGGGTCCTAAGACTTGTATGTGCTCACTCATTTTCTTTAATTTTTCCAAAATATAATCCACATAATCTTCAAATATTTTTGGATCATGTCATGGAAGATGAGGGTCATTTCCCTTTCATAGGTTGTTCTTGCATTCTTTAACCCAAATGGCATTACGTTCCAGCAATAGGTTACCCATGGACAAGTGAATGTAGTTTTGTGTTGATCCTCCTTGGCGATGATGATTTGATTGTATCCTGAAAAAGCATCCATGAGTGATAGCATTTCATGCCCATCTGTTAATTCCACTATGATGTCGATGTTTGGAAGAGGGAAATCATCCTTCAGGCATGTTTTGTTCAAGTCTCTAAAATCAGTGCATATTTTGATGCCCCCAGTGGGTTTTGAGATTGGTACCAGTTTGAAACCCACTCAGGATAATCTATGGGTCAGATGAATCCAACATCAAGAAGCTTTTGTAACTCAAGTTTGACAAGAGCACTAACTAAGGATGCATCTTTCTTAACTTTTGCTTTACTAGTTTGGCTTCAAGATAGACTGCTAGATGATGCACAACCACTTCTGGATCAAACCCTGGAATATTTGTGTATGACCATGCAAATTTAGCTCTTCGCTCTTTCAAGAATTCTACTAGGCTCTTATATTCTTCATCCAATAGGGATTCGGCATAGAAAGTGATCTTTGGTGCTTCTTTTGTTCCTATGTTGACTGAAGTGGCCTTTTCTACTAAAGTTGTTGACTTTTTTGGATTCATCACACAAAGGGGGAGATTGAATCCCTCATCTCTAGGCACCTTAGAGAGGTTTTCACCCTTAGATATTTCCTTTATTTTTACTATTTTAGGATCAGAGTACCACAGTGTGGTTTTCACTCAAAGCTCTACAAGTTAGTTGCATTTCATCAATTTTGTGACTAAAGGATTCAATTGCCTCTCCATAGTACACCCTTGTGTTGAGCTCTATGTCAAAACCAGCCTTGTGATCTTCCCATGGTAATTTTTCATGGAGTCCCATGAATTGTAAGATTGCTTCATCATTTTTGAATAAATTGAGAATCAATGGTCCTTGTTGGTCAAGTTCAATGACTTGCGAGTATACTAGGCATATTTCATTTGGTTGCTTGCTTGGGGTGAAGGTTGATGTAGATATCATGAACATGGATTTATTCTCAAATAGGTCAGCAACATCTAGGGTGAAGTCATCTAGGGTCGTATCACGCGATGTTGATAACCAAGAGGAATTCTCAGCACATTTAGCAGAAGTACCTTTGCCAATAAGGGTAACCTTGCTATTAGTACAACCTAGGCCAAGATTCTTTGGATGTTTCTCACGAACGATAGGTTCTAGAAAACCATTATCATTTTGTCCCAGTTTCTCATTCTTGGTATACCCCATTCCCTTCATTAGATGTAATCCTTTTTTGTTATCTTCCATGGGAAGAAAAGGGATGGGCCATTCATCTTGATATAGTAATTTAGATATATCCTCATTGATATTTTCTTTGTTTAGTTCACCCCATTTGGTTAAGGTAGTAGCTACCATTTTGATATTTTTAGGGATGTTGTTGCTAGGTGTAAGCTTCCCATGAGACTTGTGAGAAAGAGGCAGCTCTCCTAACACAAAATTTTCCTTTGTTAGCTTATAGTTTCCACAACCATCATCCTAGATCACTGCTTTGATATCAGGTATGCTAGGTGATTTTGTTTCTGAGGTCAATGTAAGGGATGATGGGTCAACAAATGAGAAGGATGGTGTAGGCCCTTCATCATTCTTCAGTATTTGGAGGATCTTATAGAACTTGGCCTTAAGGTTATTGCAGTAGTAAAAGGGTTCAGGATCTCCATGGATGGTGACTTCTCTACCCTTGAAAGGAAACTTTGCACACTGATGCTAGGTGGAAGCTATAGCTTTTAGGACATGGATCCATGACCAACCAAGCAAAATATTGTAGGGGAGATAAAAAGACTCAGCATGCAGTTTCTATGATGAGGGGGCCCACTTGGATGGGTAGTGTGATGATTCCTTGTGATACCCATTCTTGGTCATCATATGCCCTGATGGCGGTACTCTTTGCTTTCTCAATAATATCCTCTGAATAGCCCAAATTTTTTATCAACTAAAGGGTGCAAATGTTTAGACCAGCACCTCCATCTACTAAGACTCTTTTAACCTTATTCTTATGAATGATGACCTCAAGGTGTAAAGCACGATTATGAGATGGTTGTGATGGTAGGTCTTGTTTTGAGAAGGTGAGAAGATGATTAGTGATATTCCATACCATAGATTTAAATTGTTTGGTATCTATATCTTTGAGAATAGATGACATAGATAGAGATTCCTCTAATATTTCCCTATGTGTGGGGGATAGCCTTAATAGCTCTAAGATAGAAATCTATGTGGGAGTCTTTTTAAGCTAGTCTAAGAGATTGTACTTGCTAGTGCTTGTTGTTGGCTGAGTAGGTTGTGCCCTAGATTGAGATGGGACTCCTTGGATGGTGACCTTACCACGTCGTGTGGTGATTCCACATTCCGCACTAGGCACTTTAATGGTGATGACAATAATGACACTATCATAGGAAGCGACCACATTGGAATAGGTATGTTGTACATTTGTATAATCTTTAGCTTTCTCGATGTTGTTTCCTTTTCTATGATTTAGCATGGGGTTTTTGTATATCTTAAGATCCTAATTACCGATTGGTACTGTTACCTAATTTTCACCCTCAGGCTCAATCAGGCAAGGCATCTATGTTGCAGGTGTTCATAAGGGCCAAATGGGATATTTCCATTGAGGGTTAGTTCAGGCATCTGATGACAATTTTGCAGGGGAGCTCAGTTGAAAAGCATGCCTTAATCAAATTGACATATTTTTCCTTTAAGGATAAAGTCAGCAAGACCCTCCTACTGTCTGGTTGACTGACTATTTTGATTCATTCCATCTTGAGCAAGTCGCTGAGACCTGGCTTCTGTCATGCCGAACGAGCTTGTAGAGCCTATCGCTGTGATAGGAAGGGGTCGCTATGACCTCTTATCGCTTGGATTTCTTTGGCCAATATGCCATTCAATCATCATTCGCTGAGACTTATGGCGACCACGGGCTTTGGCCTAGCAAAGAGAGCTCACTAAGAAGTCCCAGCGAGGCCAATAGGTCTCCCTGAACAATCAAAAGGAATCAAGTTCGGGACAATCTGGCCGACAAGAGGTCTCCTCGGTGCAAAGAAGAGGGCCCTCGGTATGTCTAGGGGATCTCGCTGAGATGTCTTGGCGATCACAAAAGGTCTCCCCAAAATGAAACAGAGCTTGGCAAGAGGCAAAGGGCTCGAAAAAGGGTCTCACCAAAAGCATAGAGTCACCCCGATGGTAAGCAGTTTCAGCCAAAGGATAGGGGTCTCAGCGAAATTTTTTTCTGAGATGGAGATATCTCCATGACTGAAGGATAAAGGGAGGGGGCCTTGATACATTTTTCTTCGGAAAGAGTCTCGCCGATCATGAAAGACTTCACCAAGGGCATTGGATATCGGCGTAGGGTCATGCAGAAGTGTAGATGTCTCACCGACAGCAAAGGGAGCTCGGCGGATGGTGTTGGTTTAGGCGAAAGATGGAGGTTTCGCCATGTTGTCTCGGCGAAGGCTGAGGTTTCGCCGATAGAAGATAAAGAAGCCTCGGTGTTGGGTGTGCTCATCGGTATAGGTTGGGGCAATCGCTGTAAGGTCTCGGTGAGTGACCTTCGGTCTCGCCGATGGAAAATAATGAGGGATCCTTGTCGACATAACAACCACCTTGTCACGACAACTCAGAATGCATTAAGCTTTTGGTGTAGCAAATGTAGTCTATGTGAGGTCTCCCTGATGAATGGAAGCTACAGCGACATACTTGGAATAGGTAGACTCATCGGTGGGAGATGCATTATGTCTCAGTGACCCAAGAGTGGTTAAGGTCTTTTGGGATAACAGGATGCATTCGGTATGATGTCTTTCCGACAATGGAATGTCACAGCAATGGAAAACAGATGGACTCGTCGGCAAGATAAGGCATGTATCTTGATGACTAAAGAAGATGTCGGTATGACTAGAGGAGTTCGGTATGATGTCTTACCGATGAGCACTTGTCTTGGTGACCACAGAGGCAACATCGGTATGAGATCTGAAGCTCAATAAAGGCTATCAGCGATAGCACCATGTTATGTCGATAAGTTGCAGAATGATATAATTGCATCAGCAAGACACTTTCAGTGTCTCGCCAAGATGTGATTCTTTTCAAGAAGCTTTTAACTACCTAGAGATCTACGTGGAATGTGCTTGATGTATCAATAGGAGCTGAATATGAACCTTTGACAATTCGACCATTTGACTTCCCCTGTGAATAAGATCTACAGAGTAGGCACAACGTGGATCGACAATGAGACCAGAAGCATTCAAGGAGATCGATAGGGAGGTTAGAAGCAGGACACAATGCCAGGAATTGAAGGTGACGGTTGTAGAAATATCAAAGGGGCTTCTTCGAGAATGTTTCTTCACCGACACCAACAACAGGGACACGCAAGATCTTCAGCATTAACTCGGCAAAAGATCTAGGGGAAAGTCTATCCCGAATCAGGATATTTTTTGTAAGCCCTAAGGGGCTGACATATCAGTTTGTATATAAGGCATTTTTTGCCTTTTTGTAAGGAGTTTGGATGTATGCTCCTCTGAAGTCTATGACCCTTTCGTAGTCCTCTCTCAGACTAGCACATTTCTGTAATTCAACTTGGAACATAATGTACAAAATCTACCTTGGTTACCATTGATGGTCCATCTTTTGCCCTTCTGATTCTTGTGGAGTATTGTGCATTCTATAGTGATTCATTGAGCTACTTAGTGAAATTTTCTCTTTCCTTATAGCTTTTGTTTCATGTCGTGCCTTTCTTTGCAAAAGTAGTATCATGTAGGTTTCAAACTATGTTTACTTAATCTTGCACATGATCTTCTATTTTGTGAAAATCTACCTTTCCTTCTTGAAGCTCATGGGCATGTCAAACCTATTTGAACTTGTGATCTATAGGATCTTGTTGTGTAGTCTCATGGCTATCACTAGTATTCAAGTGTAGCCCGAGTATTTCATTGTTCCTGTCATTTCGGTGTATCACATTAGTTTAGTTTTCATTTTATGCATTGTCTCTCTCCCTTTTTCTTCAAGGAATCAGTAGTTTAGGTGGTACCTAAAGGAATCCGGCCTTCTCCAGAGGTTCATTTCAGCCATAGGTGACCCACAGCCTTGAGATGATCCCATTGTGTCTCTAGAAAGCTCAGTTTCTTGTAAACTCTGCACAGGGTGCAATTCTAGGTGATAACAGACCTACCTCAATAGATATGGTGTCACTTTCTATAAGATCTTGGCTAATATTTTTGAGTCACATGCAATTCATTTTCTTGTGTGCTTTGATTTTGTGAAAGTCACAAAGATCTTGTTTGTTGTAATAGGGTAGTTTATCTTGTGGTTCTTGGTAGTTTTCAGAGTTTGAAAGTGTTATTAGGTTTGAATCTACCAATTTCTTCATGATAATCTCAATAGGTTTTGACAACTGTGTGTACTTTCATTTTGGATAGTTGTTCTTGTTGGGGTGTGTCTATTGCATTTCAGTGTTGTTGATCTGATTATTCTGAGTGGGTGTTGTTTGTTGCACAGTTGGTTGAATGTTAGCAACTTGATTGTTGTTTGGACTAGGAGCATTTAGGACTACCTTAGCATCTACCACACCATCATTGGTCACATTTTTTTCTTATCCCATACATGATGCTTTTCATTTGAACTGGTTGATGGGCGATTGTCTTTCTAAGCTTGAGTATTTCCCTATGATATTAGAGATCTCTCAATGTTAAGGGCTCTAGGGACAAGCTTGTTGTAGGATGTAATGCACTGCATTTTTAAGTGGAAGGATATATCTGGATCTATATTTTCTATGATGATCCCCACTTGTTGTTCATTGGGAAGGGGCCACTTGCTCTTACTAGATCTTTGTCTCCACTGTTGTAAGAAATTAGAGAAAGATTCTCATTGGTTTTGTTTGAGAGTGTACAAATCTTCTAGATTTATGTCCATGTCAAGGTTAAAGGAGATGTGATTTATGAATTTATCATTGATTTCTTGGAAAATTTTAATACCAAGAGGAAATTGAGAAAACTAATTCATGGCAAGACTTGTTAAACTTTGGGGAAAGAGGTCTATTAAATAAGAATCATTGTAAGCAACCTCCATACACATGACATTAAACTCTTTGACATGGTCCATAGGACTTCCTCTCCCTTTGTATTTATCAAATTGGGGATTTCAAAGCTAGGAGGGAATGGTACCATTGTGATGTTTTGATCAAATGGATAGGGGACATAGGTTTTGAGTATGGGGCTTCTTTGTCTTTCCCATCCATAGGTCCTGCATTTCTTGTGACAATTCCTTGAGTTGCAATGCCATATCGTCCTGTGGGATTGGTGGAGGAACATATGTTGTGTATTGTGGAATGGTGGATGAATTTTACATGATATTTTGATATGATGAGGTGTTGTATGGTGTGTATGGTTGTGTAGGATAAGGTGATGATGGTGTAGGCGTATATGTTCCTAATCTATTCGGGTTGATGATGTTTTGTTGATTTTTATAGTAGGAACTTTATTATTGTTGTTGGTGTTGTTGGGTATACTATTGAGCTAGTAATGCTTGATATTGTTGTTGAGCTATAAGGGCTGCTTGTTGGGCTTGTTGTTGTTGCGACACTAGGGATTATTGTTGGGCCTGTTGTTTTTTTGGTGCTAGTAAGGTTGCTTGATGGTCTTGATGTTGTTGCTATGCTAATGCCACTTCTTGTTGTTGTTGTGCTACTAAGGCTGCTTCTTGTTGTTGCTTCTACTGTTGTGCTACTAAGACTGCTTGATGGGATTGATGTTGTTGTTGTACTAAGGCTACTTACTGTTGTTGTTTCTATTGGATGGCTTGTTGATAAGCTTGTTGTGCATGTTGTAAAGCTAAGGCATGTGCTTGTAATGTAGGATCACTAGGTTGTTGTGAAATTTGTGATGGATTTTGAGTGTTGATGTTTTGAGTGGGTAGTGGATTGTTAATGAGAGGTTGGGAATTCCCTTGGTTCAACATTCCTTGTAAGATAGTGGATTGGGGTGGGGGAATGTAAGTTTGAGGTACCATTTGATTTTGCATGAGTTGGGGGACAAATGGTAAAGATGAAGATGGTACCATTAAGTTTTGCGATGTTAAGGGCATATTAGGACCTTCAGTCCATTGATTGAAAGGATTCCCTTGATCGATGCTTTGGAGATTCCCTTGTGTTTCAGATGTGGTCAAGGTGTTACCTTGGTTGACAGGATTCGTGATCAAGGGATTTTTTTATTGTGGGTTGATGATGGATGGGATATATGTGTTTTGGAAAACTGTTTTGTTTGATGTATCAAGGGGAGGATTGGATGAAGAGGTCCCATGTTGCATTAAAGACTAATTTTGCATGAGGGTATTTCCTTGCCCTTTTGGATCTACTTGTGATACTTGGTCCACACTACTCTGCATGATGTTGGGCACACTTGTGGTACTCATAGGTATGGATGAAGATGGGTGCCCTCAATATGTTGAGGTGTTTGTGGAGTAATGGAGTGTAAGTGGTTTATATGGATTTTGGGGATCCTCGAGAATGGGAGGAGCACCAAATGTTGTGTACAGGTGGTTGTTTTGGATGGAGGATTGTTATTGAGGGTACCCAAGAGTGTGTTGCTTTCAAATGGAAGAGTATGGCCAAAATCCTTAGCAAGACTAGTTGTAATACTAGGTGTTAATGTTTGATTTGGCTCTAGGGATGAATTTTTTTGAATAGTGGATGAATTCAAGCCTTGTGTTAATGATTGTGCAAAAAAATATGGGGAATTAGGAACTATGTTCTCTAAGGCCTGGTGCTCCATGATCTCTTCCCTAGTAAGTCCAAATGGATTGTTTGTAATGTCTTCAATCTCATATGGCCCTGATGGAGATGATGGTTGTTGTGATGGGGTAACCTAACTTCTTGGATCAAATTCTATAGGATTTGGATCACTTGAGGTAAATGTGACTTTTGTTTTCTCCATGATTCTCTTATGTTGTGATCTTGTTTTTACCATGGCCACCTCTGGGAGAGTTGTATTGAGATTTGTAATGTTCGAACTCTCTACTAGTTGACTCAAATCTAGGTAAAAGGGATGCTCTAAGTATTTTTGGAGCAATGATGATGAGATGAAAAGGTGGATGATGTGGGGAATGACCTTTGCAAATGTTTTGGGACAACAATTTTGACTTGCATTTGATGTTTTTATGTTTAGATAAAGGATTTTGATGAACTTAGAAATATTTAGGGTAGACTCGTGACCTTTAAGATAAAATAGTTCAAAGATGATAACTAACTTAACCAAATGCATGGAAAAGGATTCATTTCACATAAAAAGTAGCTAAGCTAAGTTTTGGTTGCATAGATGTTTAAGTAAAAAAGTATCAGTGTATTCAAAAAAAATTCCAAGTTTGGTGAAGTGAAAGATGAATTTTGATGAAGGGGTGGATGAAAATTTTTGACCCAATATTGACCTAAAGTGAACCTTTGTTTGATAAGACCACAATATTGAGAAACATGCTAGACCTCTAAATTTTTCAAATCCTAAATATCCAATTATTTATATTGGTTCAAGATCATGAAAAAGACCAAGGTTTTGACTGAAAAAGAATGCATACAAGTCTGGGTTATTCCTTGAAGCACATTTGTAAAATTTGTATACCAACTTGGTTCTATTTTGTTTAAGGTCTAAAAGGTGTTTTTTGAGATCTTTTGGACTAAGATGCCTAAGTTTGAAATGACGACCTATAGACCTTCTCTTGGGGATTCTAATTTTCGTAAGATCAGTTGGAGAAGTTAAGATTACAAAAAGGAAGATATTTATTGCCACATGGGTGGTGGTAATATGGGCCTTCTAGCCACAATATCATCTTTTTCCTCTTCTTTGTCTATGATATATGTTATGTTTCTCCACTGGGTTGGTGTGCCCTTTGTTTCAAAATTGAAGCTTCTCAAACTACTAATTATATCGATTTGTTCTCCTTTAATGAGTTCAAAGTTTTGTTGAATGATAGAAGGCATAAGGTCAAGTTGTTCAACGAGAGAGATTGGTCTCCAAATGGTCATGTGTGGTTCAATTTTTCATGTTATCTTGCTTAAGTGATTTTCTTTTACCACAAACACTTGTCTTGATTAAGTTTTCAAACTATATGTCTATGTCAAAAACATCATTAATTCCACAAGGTCCATTTTGTGAAAAAGGATGAAATTCAAGCCATAGTTGCCTATGTTGACTTTCAGAAGTATGGATTGAGATATAAACCAAAATACTTAGAAGTCTCTAAGAATAAATTCTTAGGACAAGCATTAATATCAAGGTTTTCTCAAAGGGTATCCATACTTAGACCAAAGGGTTTGAAATTTTGAAAAGACTTTGTTGATGTTTTTTTCAATGTTTTGGAGCCAAGGAAAGTATTAAACTGACTCACAAGCATTTACGACCCTAGGTTCAGAAGATACTACTTATTGAATCCCCACTTGGATTTCTCCAAACACTAAGACAATGCAAACAAATAGATATTTTGTGACATTGGCTCCCCTCCATGACATACACTTCTCAGAACTACCAAATCTCAAATCTTGAAGATCTAAAGATCCTAAGGATTTTGTTGTTTCAAAAATTGAATAGTAAAATGTGGGGTGGCTTCAGAACAACCATTCGTACACCAACAAGCATAAAGGTTTTTTGGCTTCTAAACAATTGGTTCATAAATACAAGGTGGGCATACACACAGTAAGATTAGCTCAAGATTATTTCAATCAAGAGGCCTCCCAGTCTCTTCCTAAGAAGAGATAATGTATCACATGGATACTAAGAGTGACACTTGTCGATATGACACATCTGCACATGTTGCATATGACTTTTGTCATAAACACATTATTTACATAGCATCTTGAAAGAGCTTGGATCTAGCTTGATTTTTCTTGGGTCATTCCCTCCTTTCAAAGCAGGGAGGTAGGCCCTCTAAAGATAAACAAAAGAAAGGAAGTATGTTGGTAGTTCAATCTCTCTAATCATATGAAGCAAGGAGAGAACATGCACAATGCCTTTTCCCTACACTAGCATGGGGTTCGTTTTAATCCAAAATTGAAATATGTGGATGATTATACAAAATTTCAAGTAAATGCTTTTGATTCTCAAGATCGTCGAGTGGTGCGAGAGAAGTGAATGTGCATTCAATGACAAAAATGTAAATCACAAAACATAGCAAACACTTGTTAATTTTAATTATTAAAACAAAGGTGAGTTTATTTTCAACACCAAACGAAGTGTTAAGTTGTATTGTTCAAGTTTAAACCCAAAGTAAACATGATGAAGTGAGGGTTCATTTTAATCTCATTTGAGCATTCATTTTAAAACCCAATTGAAAGCTAGTGTGGTCCTAAAGCATGATAAATGGGTTATAATTTCCCCAAAAGTGTTGAAACACTTGTTACAATTATAATATTTAAAGAAATGAATGCTTCTTCACTTTAACTTTTATCATCCAACCTACAAAACCTAGTTAACCTAAAAACTAGAACAACATCAGAGGCATGTTAGTGATCAAATGAAGTAAAAACAATTAAAGCACATGCTGAAAATTGATCACTATTTTTCTTACCAGAGAAGGGCGTTGCAATTCATGATAGCATCACCATAAATCAAATGAGTGTCGCTATGGTGAATTTTAGCATTGCTCTGCAAAAATCCAATGATGACGATAGCATCGCTATTTTGGAGCCTCATCGTTTGCAAATCTTTGATACCTCTAAAAGTATTCAACATCGCCATTTATTTTAATTAGTGCCAGGGTATTAAATAGGAATCGCTATTTCTGATGACGATAGTGTCGTTGTATGGCAATGCCAAACAAAGGCATCGGTAAAATTCCCTAGAGCGTTGCTATATCCTGCAAGAATCAGAAAAAATAGAATTTGAGATAGAAATTGATTAAATTTGATTGGTTATGCCCTCCTTCTAGTGCCAGAATGTGATTGACAGATTAGTATGGGATGATTATGCTTGATCCATGAAGAATCAAAGAATAATTAAGCCGCTAATGTCAATCTCAACAGGATCAATCAAATGCAAATTAAACCAAGCATACTAAACTGTGAAAGCTTCAAAATGCCTACTCTAATCCATTAAAACTTATCACAGTGAGGGAGTGGTGTTGTGTTGATGTGGAAAGGAAATCTTTCCCAATCCCGTGGATAAATGAGCATGTTCCAATCAACTTTAGGGAAGAAATCAGATGGAACAATTGTGAGATGTGTATGAAAACATGATTTTAATCTAAATGAACATGATGCAAGCTAATTTAACATGATTTTATGCTAAAATGATCTAGATATGTGAGTGCAAAGCTAATCTAAATGAGTTCTAAGCTTAAAAAAAATCAGCCCCTACTTATCAAAATAAGCTAAATGGATGCATTATGTTACCATGGAAGGAATTAATGGAAGTTAAGCCACTATGCAAGTAATTAATCTAAAAAGATGCTAAATGTGTGCTAATATGAGTGTGATGTGAGTGATTTTAACAACATAAGTTTGATGTTAAAATATGGATCCATTTGTCTCCAAATAGTGACCTATTTATAGGAGAGCAAATGAGAAATGGAGGGTTGAGATCAAAAAGGTTAATCAACGATCAAGGATGGAAGAAGTTGGAGGCATGGATCATGGATTCTCATCAATGGATGAGAATCCATGATGATATTTTAATCAAGGGTCGATATTCCTTCAAACAAACACACTTTTGACCTGTACAAGAGGTCACAAGTTAACTTGCACATGAAGCTTTGTAAGAATATTCTCTTTTTCAAATGAGTGAGGAGAGAGAATATTCTTTGGAATATTCTCATGGGTGAGGAAAAAAGGATATTTAGTTAATTAAAACCCAATTAAATTGTACAAAGGAATATTCCATGAGAATATTCTTTTTTGGAGGAATGTGCAAAGGAGGAATACTCCCTTGGAATATTCCCTTGTAAGTGGGGGGATTAGATTTAAAGGTAATTGATAATTTTAAACAAAATTAATTATACAATTAGGGGGATTAGGATATTCATTAAATAATTTATTTATTTAATGGAAAGGGGAAGTGATATGATATTTAATTAAATGACTTAGGGTTATTTAATTAAATAAGAGGACTTTAGGGATTAAATTAAATAATTTAATAGGACAAAATGTTAGCATGAAAGGGGATGAATTAACCTAATAGGGTCAATTAGATTAATAGATGAAAATGAGGAAATTAATTAAATAACTAGGCTAATTTAATCAATTAAGCGAAAAGAGGATGGGTTTTAGGAGGAAATGATGTTAGTATACCTGATTCAAGTGTATGTGATCTGATTTAGGATCTAGAGTAATTGCATAATTGAATGCCTAACTTAAACAATTTAATGGAAACTCAAAAAACAAGTGTACATTATTGAAATTATGCATTAAAAATCAAGGTGATAACCAGAATGTGAGAGAGAAGAAGAGAGAAAGTGCAAACAATCTGATAACGGAGTTCGCCACAATCATGACTACGTCTCCGGGTCCCTCTCCAAAGAGTGACCGATCCTATTATGCTCCAAAAAATGATTACAAGGTCTTCCACCTATTACAAGATTCTCGTCTCCTCGGACGATAATGAATTACAAAGAAAATCCTTCAACAAATGCAACAAGCTTAACTAAGATTCAAATGCATAAGGATTAAAAATTCACTATTCAAAAATCCTCACTTGGAAATCTCTCACAAATTTTCATCTCTCCAAAATCATCACCAAAATCCACTTTTTGATCACTTAGCTAAAAACCCTTCCTTCTACCCCTTTTTATACATCAAATTTACTATATGGGGTGAAAACAACTGTAATTAATGAAATAACTCCACCCTTAACCAAATAACCCCCTACATATCGTACATGATTTATTTTAGCCTTTGGTTAGGTTATGTTACATTGGAGGAGGAAATAATAACCATAAGAGGTTATTATTTAACAAATCAGGCTAACAATATACCTTTTGCAAAAAAACTCATTCCTAAATAATAGCTCTTATTTTTTATGAGCTTTACAAAAATAATCTTCCAAATCCCTTTTTAATAATCTTTAAGATTATTTTAAGCCCTTTTAAAATATTTACAAAGAACGGATTATATTCCTTAAGCCATTTTACCATGTAAATCCCTTAAAATCCTCTCAAAATCTTTTAATATCCTTAAAAATCTTGTAGTATGCGATTTTAAAACTTAAAAGATTTAATAATTTAAATTTAAGGGAATTTATCTTTTAAGTTATATTTTAAATAGTCAAGTCCTCATTTTTTCCATGTCATCATTCTTGCCACGTCATCATTCCTGCCACATCATCATGGTCAACCCTCAACTTTGACCGACCATATCTTTGTCGTACGAGCTCTGTTTTCGATGAAACAAATGGCGTTGAAATCATGGCGACGAGCTCTTTGACATGATGTTGCTTTTGATGATTTTTGAGATGATAATTTTTTTGTCTTTCTGACTGGCCCTTGTACCTAGCTTGACCCCAACTTTGATCGGGCGTAACTCGAACATACGAGCTCCTTTTGACCTCATTCAAATTGTGTCAGATTCAGTTTTCTGGGATCTTCAAGATGGTGCTAAAATTTGGAGCATGTGGAACACTTCTATTTTTTATGACAAGTATCCACATGGATAGTCCTCCCCACTTGAGAGCTTTTGGACCTCTAAAAGTGGCATTTATTTAGAAATCAAGTGAGGAATTTGCCTCCCCACTTGTCCTATATCATTTGTACATTTGTAAGCATGGCTCACAATCACAATGAAGACTGCAACAACATTGTTGAACATAAACATCATTCTATCACTTCCATAAGCATCTACATCAACTGTTGTAGCCACTAACCAACAAACATTGACTAGCATCAAGCTGAACAATAATGCAAATATGAAAGAGAATAAATCAACAACATATTGATCTTTCACAACAGAAACAATTTTACCCAAGGGACCATCAATGCTTTCAATCACCATTCCCTTATGTTGTACTGTGGGTGCATCCTGCGACACCTAACCCTGGTTAGCTACTCCAAGTTCATGTCTAGAACCTCCTATACTGACAAACATAAGAGTTAAATATTTACTTGCATTAATTACACTCTTTAATTGCCCTATGTTTGCAAAAGAATGATTAGTCTTAATCTTATGAGAATGTACAACATACTGAATGCCATCTTTAAACAAATGATAATGATTCATTTCCCTGTAGAAAATAGCTTTTCGATCATATAGATGAGGGCTACCCAACACTATCCCACAAATATCTAGTGGAACCACATCAAACTGTACTTCATCCACAAACTTACTAGTGATTGTGAATCTCAAAGTGCATTGTCTTGTTACTTACAATTTATCATTCTCGCAAATCCATCCTAGTGGATAAGGTTTCTTATGCAGTGTAGTTTTCAATCCCAAGTTTCTTACAACATCTTCAGAAATTAAGTTAACTTGAGAACCACTATCTATGAGTGCATCAATTTTAATGTTCTTAGCAACAACTCTTAAATGAAACAACTCGTTCCTTTTCTTATCTTCAGAGACATCATTAACTTCAAAAGTAGAAGCACAACTATCAAAGGAAACACTAGAAATAGGAGCTTTACCTTTCAAACCCATAGCTGTTATCTTAGTTTCATCATCAAAATTGGAACCAAGATCCATAACAACATTTGTGGCTTTCTCCTTACCTTTTTGTTTCTGATTCTATTTTTTAGCCCACTTAGGCTTCAATTCCGAATGCAACTTCCAACAATGATCTTCATCATGACCCTTCCTATCATAATGAGAGCAAGAAAGCTTGTCATCCTTCTTGACTATAGTTGTCTTCTTTCCTTTCCCTGTCTCTGCAACCTTAGATGATTTCTTTACAGAGTTATCATTATCAAACTTATCAATAAAAGAACCCTTTCCTCTTGACTCTAAATGTGTAGCTTGGACACAAACTTCATCCAAATTACAAGGGTTCAAGCCAAAATAGAATGTTTTAGATATGAGTGAAGACCTCCTATGTACTTTAACAAAGTATCCTGGGTGTACAAAGGTACATTTAATGCAATAGCCCTTTTACGAAACGCATGGGTGTAATCTTGAACAGATTGTCATTTCCCTTGCCTAAAAGTTTGTCAATTCATCATTAACTATTGCATATGGCCTAGGGGATAAAATTGCTTTTTAAGAGCACTAACAAATTATGACCAAGACAAATTGACTCTACCATGCCATGAAATTTCTACTCTAGTCCTACTCTCCCACCAGGTAAGAGTTGTACCTCCCAACCGAAGAGTAGCTAACTAGATCTTAGAAGCATCATCAAAGAGGCTTTGGACTCTACAATAAACTTCTACTTGCTGAATCCAGTCATCTATTTTTTCAGCATCTAATTCACCACATTCCTTAGGTAGTTTAAATTTAACATCCAATTTAATCTTAGGCTTATTTACACCCTTAAAAGGATTAGCAAAAAGATAATGTGTAGAAGAAGGAGAAGAAGGGGGAGAAGAAGAAGTAGACGGAAGAGATTTTGGGGGTTCATCACCACCTCCTGGTTGTTTCTTCTTGCTTGTACGGTCTCCATTATCTTCTTGCTTCAATGCATTATCTCCTTCAAGTTTCATGTGTTCTTCCCTTTCTTTGAGAAGCATCTCCAACACAGCTTTCATTTTCCAAAAGGCTCTTTGAAACTCCTGCTCGTTGAGTTCTTCAGGTACCTCCATTTCAGACAGACATTTTCGGAAAAGCTCTTCGCTTCCCAATCTTAGGATTAAATTTCTCAAGCTTTCCTTCGCCCTTTTGAATCTTGTATCTCGTTAGCATTCAAAACCAACTGCAATAATAGTCACCAAAAGCTCTGATACCAAAACTTGATCTGATTTAGGATCTAGAGTAATTGCATAATTGAATGCTTAACTTAAACAATTTAATGGAAACTCAAAAAACAAGTGTACATTATTGAAATTATGCATTAAAAATCAAGGTGATAACTAGAATGTGAGAGAGAAGAAGAGAGAAAGTGCAAACAATCTAATAATGGAGTTCACCACAATCATGACTACATCTTCGGGTCACTCTCCAAAGAGTGACCGATCCTATTATGCTCCAAAAAATGATTACAAGGTCTTCCACCTATTACAAGATTCTTGTCTCCTCGGACGATAATGAATTACAAAGAAAATCCTTCAATAAATGCAACAAGCTTAACTAAGCTTCAAATGCATAAGGATTAAAAATTCACTATTCAAAAATCCTCACTTGGAAATCTCTCACAAATTTTCATCTCTCCAAAATCATCACCAAAATCCACTTTCTGATCACTTAGCTAAAAACCCTTCCTTCTACCCCTTTTTATACATCAAATTTACTATATGGGGTGAAAACCACTATAATTAATGAAATAACTCCCCCCTTAACCAAATAACCCCCTACATATCGTACATGATTTGTTTTATCCTTTGGTTAGGTTATGTTACATTGGAGGAGGAAATAATAACCCTAAGAGGTTATTATTTAACAAATCGGGCTAACAATATACCTTTTGCAAAAACACTCATTCCTAAATAATAGCTCTTATTTTTTTATGAGCTTTACAAAAATAATCTTCCAAATCCCTTTTTAATAATCTTTAAGATTATTTTAAGCCCTTTTAAAATATTTGCAAAGAACGGATTATATTCCTTAAGCCATTTTACCATTTAAATCCCTTAAAATCCTCTCCAAATCTTTTAATATCCTTAAAAATCTCTAAGACCCCTTAAAAATCTCGTAGTATGGGATTTTAAAACTTAAAAGATTTAATAATTTAAATTTAAGGGAATTTAGCTTTTAAATTATATTTTAAATAGTCATGTCCTCATTTATTCCACGTCATCATTCTTGCCATGTCATCATTCTTGCCACATCATCATGGTCAACTCTCAACTTTGACTGACCATATCTTCGACGTACGAGCTCTGTTTTCGATGAAACGAATGGCGTCGGAATCATGGTGACGAGCTCTTTCACATGATGTTGCTTTTGACCATTTTTGAGATGATGAATTTTTTTGTCTTTCTAACTAGCCCTTGTGCCCAGCTTGACCCCAACTTTCACTGCGTGTAACTCGGACATACGAGCTCCTTTCGACCTCATTCAAATTGTGTCAGATTTAGTTTTTTGGGCTCTTCAAGATAGTGCTAAAATTTGGAGCATGTGGAACGCTTCTATTTTTTATGACAAGTATCCACCTAGATCAATATGATATCATTCAGGACATTTTTCAATGTCTATAGGTACAATGTTTGTTCTCCCCCCTTTATATACCCCATTATAATTGTATGGTTGAGGTCATTGCTTGGGGTGATGAAATCCCCAAGTAAGCCTCCTAAGGGGAAAGCAACATTAGGTGTTTTTATTACCCAAGATCACATGAAACACAAATGGAGAGCATACACACAAGCTAGAACCCTTGCATTCTAATCTAAAACACAAAGGAAAGTGTAATTTTTTTAATCAACAAGATCACACTAAGTGTAAGGGGAAAGCATATATTTCACAAGTTTCAAAGAAACAGAAAACAAGATAATTAACCCTCTACTCTAAATTTGGTGTGACTAAACTACTAGAATTTTTTTTTGATAAATGTACTCCAACACCAAATAAGTTAGTAGTTTCAAATTTGACCTTTGGTAGATATGTATAGAGTTGCACAACTAGGTTTGAATAACAAATCAAAAAAAAAAATTAGCACAAAATCTAAGAAAAATAAAGGAAATAGCAAACCATCCTTGCACAAGGAAAAAGTGTTGAACCAATGCAGGCATTGAAATAATGAATGCATAAAATAATAAATGTGCTACAACATTCGCTAATGAACTTAATAGAAATAAAAGTGCTAAAATAGAAAATAACTAAAATGGAAAATAGAATGTATACCAATAATGAAGGCATAAATTCCGTGTATGTGCATAATTTCATAAGTTCTAATAGGAAGAGCATAATCACTCATTTAGGAGCTTACATGGAATAGTAGACATATGTTAGTGACTTTTGTAAAAATAAAAGGTAGAATAACAAAATAGAATGCTAAGAATCATGGAAACAAAGAAAATACACACTATCAAATGATAGGAAATAGAAAAATCAAAATGACAAAAAAAAAAATGGTATAGAATAGAGAATATGTGGTCTAGGTGTGAAAACATTGAATCATAGGGTCAAAGCACTAAACCATGAAAGAAATAATTTATAATGCATAAGCAATGAATTTCCACCCACGAGAAAATATGTTATCTTGCAAAAGAAAAGGATTAGAAATGATGAAAATGATAAAAAAATTATCCTACATGATGAACAACACAAAAAATAGTAAATCAAAGTTAGAAAAATGAAATAGAAAGTCAAAAAAAAAAAGAATGTGAAGTGTTGATTTTTCCCATGGACTATTTGAAATATCTAGATCAAATACACTAAACTGAAAGCCTAGAATAAAAAATCACAAAATACTCAAATAAAAGTTAGTAATAGGGGTTTGGGTCCCACTCACATTGTCTCAATGAAAATAAGAGGGGGGGGAAGCACAAAAAGGGACTAAAATATAAACAAATGAAAAATTATACCTTCTCTACCTTTCTCCTCTAATTGACATAGAAGAGGAGTTGCACCTAGAGCTCCATTTGATTTTCTCACTAAGGTGCATGATTGTTTGATATGATCTAATGTGGATTTCTCAAAAAACCAACATAATAACAACATAAGGATAATGGTTGAATCTCAAGAGGGGAGAATGTATTTAGCATGAAAATAATTTATTGAAAATGGAGGAAATAGCATCTAATCTATTGAATTTTATGGAAGTAATAGATAGTTATGATGTAAAGTTGATGAAGTGTTGAGATTTTATGAGAATGAGTGGATGGATTTGGAGTGTAGTTATGTGACGAGTTTCACAAGGTGGAAGAGAGGAATTAATTTGGGAGAGACAAGTGTTCAAAAGGTATAAGAGTGGGTGTGTGAACACATGTGTGAACACTATGACATGTGTAAGAGGTCAGGTGGTTATACATTATAACATGTGCAAGAGATAGGGTGGCCACACGTGTGGGAAGATTATTGTCCAATATGTGTGAAAAATGTAGTTGGCTAAGATCAAATACAACAAGAATGAGGTGGAGGGTTGGGAGGATTTCAAGCTTACAAGCTTGCATGCTCACACATGTCTGAGCAAGGGCATGGGTTGAGGTGGCATACTAACACAAATGTGAGCATGAAGAGTAGGTAAAATACTTGTCACATGATGTTGAATTTAAAATATTGATGATTTAAAAATGATAAAATATTAATAAAAACGTCAAATTTAATTAATTAATTAATCAAGTAGGGAGAGTTAAAGAGGGCTAAAACTAATTTGATTTAATTAATAAATCTTAAGAAAAAAATAGAAAAGAGCAATTAATTAAATACAACCCCAAATAAATATTATAAATGCTATTTTTTTTATTAGATAAGTAGGGAAGGACCCTATGTTGAACACCTAGAATACTGAGAGGGGCGTGAATTAGTATTCTATTAAGCAATTTAGCTACAAACCATCCAATAATTAAAACATATCTAACTACAATTAAGAATGAAGACATGAAAGAGATAATAACAACACATGACACATAAACACCAAGATTTTTATGTGGAAAACCCAAAAAGAGAAACCACGGTGAGGATTAGCTCACAATATATTATAACCGGTTATAAGATATTATAGGGGTACACTGCCAAGACACACTATCCTTGAAAAGGCTCATAGCTTGAGATTATTACAAAATACAGTGTGGCTCACTACCAAAAGGTGAACTGATAGAATACACATTTTATGTGCTGAATTTAGTTCCAATTAAGCTTTAAAAGCAAAATATTTCTTTAACTTGCTATCACTCAACATACACAGTAATTATGCCTTGATAATGATCTTATACATTCAAATTTACAAGTTCACATAGTATCACACTATCGTGCATCTTCTCTCACTATCCCATTACTTCTATGAAATAAAAATGTTCTATATATATATATATATATATATACACTATTGCATCTACATACATCAATTAGGTCAGCCTAATTAGATGCACACATAATTCAAAAATAGCTTGTCAGCTCAAAACTTGAACTAAAACTCCTTTCGCAACCAAACCAAAACGTGCAAGGCATAATTTAGGTTGGTGTGGACCTAAAAAAGATCGCTTTGACATCTGCAGACCATATTAATCTTCATACCACTTATTCAAGTATAAGGTCGACCAGAAGAAGACTTGATCACAAAAATAGGCCAAGCTGACTAACATCAATCAACCATATGATCGTATGAGCGCACACCATTTGGAACACATGTAGATTTGACAACTGTAAACCATCTCCAAAATTTTTAAGGACTAAATTAAAGTACCGGAGGAGTGTGGACAAATTAACTCATACCACTTTGCATAGTTATAAGCATAAAACTATATGTTGAACTTTTGTCATATATATCTTTCAATCTATACAACCAAAATCGCTGAAAAATTGTTCATAGATGTACTTAATAGTCCTGAGTATCATACTAAAACCACATAGACAAATCTTCTAACATGAGAAATTCTAGACCAAATTACCAGATCAAGGTAACACAAAAAACTATTTATCGGATTAGACAAAACTATCAACAAACAATGTTGGCATCAATGACAACACACCTAAGGGTTTCTTCTTCATTCTTCAAACAATCTCCCCATTTGTCATTGATGGAAACATGTGCCAAAAATGAATCTTTGAAATTGTGAACTCAAAACTGTGCAAACTCCCCCTTTCAAGTATACACCAAAAATTTTCTCAACTTCTCCCTGAACATCAAAACTTCTCCCCCTTACGGTTCCAAAAATTCTCCCCATTTGACATCAAGGACAAAGGGTGTGCTGGTGATAAACTTGCAGAAAGAAAAGACACTAAAATAACAAGAAAAAATGTAAGGAACATTTAACCAGAACAGGGGGCACCTTCTAATTCCTTGATAATGGCTTCCCAAGAAGGTTTTCCATCATCCCATATCCCCTTTTCTCAAACAAGCACTTTATGCATTGATTCTGGCTCTACTAAGATCTCTTCTCCTTCTTCTAGAGTGGACAGATTAAGATTTATCTTGTCAAGTTTCTTTGCATCCACTATGGTGCTTGATATCAAGATGTCTTTGGACTTCACCATATCTCCAAGCTATCCAAACCTCCATATGACATCTTTTTTCCTTTGCAAAGTGAAAAATTTGTTCTGCAAGTCTAAAATGGAACTCCAGGAAGCATAGTCTCTGTCTTTTGCAACTTTGTAGGGTCTGAAGGCATTGGAAAGTTGTGACTCTATTGAATCTATTAAATCTTTAATACCTTGAGTGGCATCCAACCACCACATGCAATACACAAACAATATTTGGGCTTCCTCTTCACATTCTCTTACTTCCTTTAAGCATTGCATTACCTTGCTATGTGTGGTTGAACATTTATCCTGCAATACTAGCAACCTTTTCTCCAAAATCCTTGACTCTATCTCTTTTTAGTCTGATCCTTTAGGCTAGAGGTGTACTCTTTAAGTGAATCAACCAAAAACTTTAAGTTCTCAATAGGGGTTAAAGATTCATCAGTTGTAGCACTGTGGTTAGTATTATGCAAAGCCTTGATGGAATCATTTAACAGTTTTGTTCCTTTCTTATGGGTTTCAATAATTGCTTTTTTTTCAGGCATGGAAGGTATCTCCAAGCTCCATCCTCAAAATAGGTGAGATCTTATTTAGATCCACACAACCTTGATGTGATGGGAGTTGAATCAACTGAAGTGGAATCACAAGCTGAATCCTTATTTTCCTTGACAAAAGACCCTTGAGAGTGTTACTAGATGATTCTCTGGATGGATTTGATGGCTCAAAGGTCTTTGGAGATTCTTCTTAACTTCTTCCAACCTCTGTTTCTTCTTGATTTTCTTCTTTCTTTTCACCTTCTTCCTTTCCAGAGGGACTTTTTGATGATTTTCCTTTATTTTCTCCCTCCTTGTCCTCATCATCTTTTCTATCATCACTCTTTTCATCTTTGCTTTCTTCTCCTTCATTTTTATCTTCTTCACCTCCATTTCTGATATTCTCATGGTGTTCTTCTGGATTATCATTGATATCATTTTTATACTTCAATCTTTGGTATTTTCTCTAGTTGTGTCATATGTGTGTTCTGGAGGTACAAATGTCTTTGAAAAGGCATGTGATATCTCTTCAGTAGAATGATATTTCACTCCTTCTATATTAATATCTTTGTCTTTATCAGGATCCTCTACTTGAGTTGTATGAGATGAAGAAACAACACTCATCCCAATTTTCTCTACCATGTCTCTTATTGTGGCAAAAGTCTCTTGCCTTAGCTTTTTTGAGTTGTCCTTTTCCCTTGTCATGTGAATAGTTATTATTTGTTTAAATCTAAACCTTTTAGTTTATTCTTCTAGCAGGGTAGCCTAATCATCCTCAGATAGGGAGGATCCAAACTTATCCATGGCATCAATTTTAATATTGTCTTCAACCTTTACAACTTTATGCCTTCTTTGTAGTAAGGCTTCCCATACATTATCAATCACATTTTTCTTTATATCCTCCATACTCTCATAAAAAAAAATCATATATTGAATAAAAGCATTTACAATTGATTCCTTATCCTCTTTATTATCTTCATCATACAATTGAGCAGTAGCTGAAAATCATTAGATTCTATCATATTATTTACCAGAGGTCCCAATTTCAAAGGTGGGTGGTCTCGTACCAGAGGAGACTTGGGATTTTCTTCCTCAAGCTTTGATGTGCCTTCTTCACCCTTCTTCTCATACACATGTATTGTAAAGGCATCCTTTTCCTTCTCTATTTCCTCTTCTTTAGATGTGTCCACAACATTGCCTTTTGAATTCTTGATTTTTGTTCCAACCTCTTGTGAAGTACCTTCATTGCTGGTGGAAGCATTGCTTCTTCTTTGTCTTTTCAATTGGCTTTCTTCTTCTAATCCAAGTTCAATTTCCTCTTGTATAGCATCACTTAAGTTCATTTTCTACATGGCTTTTATTTTATTCTTTTTTCAAAGGTAGCAGAGGGTGCTATAGGAGGTACATTCTTACTCATAGAAGTCTGGGTGTTGGGTTTGGAGGAGGCAGATACATTAATTGTTGTTGGAGTACTAGGTTCCACCATTTCTTTTACTGTTGTTGCACTACAAGTTGTTGACAGTGCAGAGGTGGTGGTGGAAGATGATCTTCCTGATCTTTTAGGTCTGGAGGGCTCCCCTACTACTTTGGCCCTCTTCTCTATTGCAACTTCCCTCAACCTATCAACCTCATCCCTTGAAATTCCATGTAGTGAAAAGTATTGCTCAACATGTTTAGATACCCTTTTAGCTCTTATAGGTGTTGAAGTTTCCAAAAACACTTTAATTGACTTCTCTTAATATTTGTCATGCCTAGGCTGAGAGGGGTCCTTGGGACCATTTAGCAATATTTCAATGAGACCCTCAGACATTTTTTCATCAATCTCATATCCTAGAGGCTCTATCCATAGAGTTATGGGTTCAAATTCCTCTAAAATGCACTCATCAATGGATATCAGAAAAGTTATATCATTTGCATATTTTTCTACCAAAGTCTTAATAATTCTCTCTTTCATGCATGTTATTTTGAAATACTGTGAAAATACAGTCAGAGCATCACCCTGTGCCTTAAAATCTCCAATGTTGTTCAAATAGTCAAAGATTTGATGTGCTACCAGTCTGCTTGTATCCCATACAATTTTTTCCCTTCCAAGTAGCTCTCTCAAAAATTAAAGTAGTATACAAACTATCAATGTTTCAAACTTGAAGGTATATTTCTTTGACTTGGTTTGGCTCAAGTTATCAATAAGTTGTTACCAAAGAAACTCACATAAATCATAGTCCATTCCATTCACCACCATGTCATATGCAACATAGATTGTAGTTGCAGACACAGAATTTCCTCTATTGGTGAAGTAGATCATGTGACCTATCATGATTGTCGCATACTTCACAACAAAGTTGGTAATAGGTTTGGTTGTCAATGCTCTCCTGTCATATGTGGCACCAATTAATTTCATAACCACATCATTTTTCACATATTTTAGCACTAGTATGGGTTCAATGTCACAAAGTCCAGTCATAGCTTTGATCATGGTGCATCTTTAGAAATTAATCTAGGCATATTTGTCCATACAAACTTATCATGCACTCTACTTAGGGCTATTCTCACATACTTCACATCCATTTCAATGCTAAAGTCGAGGAACCAGTTCCAAACATCTAGCTTCTTTTGTACTAGGTTTTCGTATTTTGGATTCACTAAGAAATTATCTCCAGTTAAGTCCTTTAGCCATTGATTCTTGAGAGCTTGATGACCATATTCTTCCAATTTCTCATGTATGTAAATTCTAGTGTCCTCGATGGGTAAGACCTTATTTGGAATTTTTAAAAATGCACCGACAGGGTCAATGTTGAAAACCTTCCATGAAAATCTTTTGAATTTTAGTCGAGGCCTCTCAGAAATCTCAACCATGGTTGGTGTGGACATTTTTCCCTCAATTCTTTTATAGATGCTTATGGATATTACTTCTAATGCAAAATCACAAAGTATAGATGGTTGTAAATACCTTTTTCACGCTTAAGGAAACTAGGGTTTCGTGCCAAATGCCTTGAATCACCTTTAAATCTCCTTCAACTCACTCTACTTTCTTCCAATTGTACAAAAGTGATTTAACATGACTTAGAATTCACTTTATACTTTACCGATCTGCCCTAATTTTGCATTTATTGCATTTGATTTCCAAAAAGTTGATAAACACCTCGTGAATACTCTGTAAACCCTAAAGTGCTCTGCAAATCTTCATGCTTTCATATTTTTTGTCAAAATCTTTTCCAAAACCTTTAGAATGTCATTTTACATCGCATATCTTCGTTTCACTACTTGACACCTCATACATCAGGGGTTTGTTAGTTTTCTCTATAATTGCTCCCCCTAAACCCATTATTGGATTTAGTTTTTAGAAGAATTATCTGCACTAGATAGAGGTACATATGTGTTTGGTTCATCCTTGTTCTCAGGTTCTTCCTTTTTCTTCCAGATCTTCTCCATTTCCCTCTTAACTTCAGTAGAATCAACTTTATTCACAGGTTTATTCCTTTGTTCTATATTAGATTTCCTCCCATTTTTACTTCTATAGAATCTTGAAATATGTCCTAGTTTGTTGCAAGTGTAACACACAACATTTTTCTAACCAAACAGATTTGAATTCATCCTTGATCTACACTGGTTAGCCTTATGTCCAAATGCATTACATGTGTAGTAGTAACCATGAAAAGATTGAACCATTCTACCAGTATTGAATCTATTCATCATCATTTGACTTATGTACTCAATAGCTTTATGTCCAGGTTTCTTACATGCAAAGTATTGTCCAGAAAAGAATCCAACATTTTGTTTCATTCTACTTCTACATTTTGTTGCCCTATGACCAAATTTATTACATGAGAAACAAATGCCATTGAAAGATTGGCACCTTTGAGCATTGGGTTGTATGATAGGAGTCCTTCAAGTATTGCTTCTTTGATTCTTGATCTATCTACCATTGCCTCGAGTCTTCCTTTGATTGCCATCCTTGTTAGGATTTTGATTTTCCTTTGAACTTTGTCCTTCTTCAAGTCCCAAACCACTCTTATCCTTAGAAGGTTTTTGTCTTGCAATTAGTTCAACCAGCCTTGTAGAACTTGTTTTGAATTTGTCCTCATGAGATCTTGCTTTCTTTAGATTTGATCTTAGGGTTACCACTTGTTCAAGTTTGATGCATTCATTTGTCTTGCTTTAAATCTCAACTTTCTAGCAATCCTCGATTCTCTTATTTTCTTCCACTTGCACTTTTAGTCTGGTGATATCCTCATTTTCTTTCTTCAATTGATCAATGACTTCTCTATGCCTTTCTTTGAACTTCTTGATTTCCTCTCTTAGTTTTTTGATGCATTCATTTGCTTCTTTTAGGTTCTCCTTTAGAATTTCTTTCTCATTTTCAACTTTGTCAAGATCTTCAAGAGTAGCATTGATTTCTTCTTTGTCAATTGTGTAGTTATCTTTTATGCATTTAGTTGCAGAGATTTTTTCCGAAGGAATGGGACACCTTTTGTCAGCCATGTGTTCAAACTCCAAGATCTTCCTCAATTTGTTAGGCTTTTCTAAAGGAACCAAGCTTTTATACCAATTGTTGAACACCTAGAATACTGAGAAGGGGGGTGAATCAGTATTCTATTAAACCATTTAGCTACAAACCATCCAATAATAAAAATGTATCTAATTACAATTATGAATGATGACATGAAAAAGATCATAACACCACATGACACATAAACACTAGGATTTTTATGTGGAAAACCCAAAAAGGGAAAAACCATGGTGAGGATTAGCTCACAATATATTATAATTGGTTATAAGATATTACAGGGGCACACTGCCAGGACACACTATCCTTGAAAAGGCTCACAGCCTGAGATTATTACAAAATAGAGTGTGGCTCACTGCCAAAAGGTGAACTGATAGAATACACCTTTTATGTGTTGAATCCAGTTCCAATTAATCTCTAAAAGAAAAATCTTGCTATGCCTTGCTATTGCTCAACATACATAGTAATTTTTCCTTGATACTAATCTTATACATTCAAATTTACAAGTTCGCATAGTATCACACTATCACGCATCTTCTCTCACTATCTCATTGCTTCTATGAAACAAAAATGTTCTATATATATATATATATATATATATATATATATATATATATATATACTATTGCATCTGCATACATCAATTAGGTCGACCTAATTAGATGTACACATACTTGATTCAAAAATAGTTTGTCAGATCAAACCTTGAACTAAAACTCCTTTCATGCTCAAACCAAAATGTGCAAGGCATAATTTAGGTTGGCACGAACCTAAAAAGGTCCTCTTTGACATCTGCAAAGCATATTAATCTCCATACCACTTATTCAAGTATAAGATTGGCTAGAAGAAGACTTGATCACAAAAATAGGCCAAGCTGACTAACATCAATCAACCATGTGATCATATGAGTGTACACCATTTGGAACACATGTAGACCTGACACCTATAAACCATCTCTCAAAGTTGTAAGGATTGAATCAAAGTACCAGAGTGCAAACCAATTAACTCATACCACTTTGCATAGTTATAAGCAGAAAATTGTATGTTGAACTTCTGTCATATATATATTTCAATCTGTACAACCAAAATCATTAAAAACTTGTTCGCAGATGTACTTAATAGTCCTGAGTATCATACTAAAACCGCGTAGACCAATTTTCTAACACGAGCAATTTCAAACCAAATTATCAAATCAAGGTAACACAAAAAAACTATTTAGCAAATTAGACAAAACTGTCAACAAACAATGTTGGCATTAATGACAACACACGGAGGGTTTCTTCTCCATTCTTCCAACACCCTGATCCCAAACAAAAGTGCACATCAGAGTAAAAACAACTCACAAAAACAAGTTGGCAAAACAACTAGTCAGAAACATCAAAAGACCTAAACTAAACCAACATAATCATCCCAAAAAGATCATGAAATATAGGCACATAGGCCAGAAACAGTTTTACCATCAAGGCACATAGGCCACTTATCATCACCAAAAACATTATACACAAGGGTACTAGCAGGAGGTTGCAGGACCTTAAGAGTAAACTAGATAGTGCTTAAAGCATAATTAAAAGTCTTGTATAAACCATTAAAAGTAGATAGGAACCACCAATCTATCAGTAAAACATTTAAGCATATAGCAATACTTAAACAGGAACTTAGGCCAGACTCCTTGAAACAAAACCAAAAAATAGAAAAGGTAAAAATTAAGAGTCCTTAATAAGACTCCAACTCCCCTGAAGCTCGACTACAACATCCATCTAGCTCTCTGTACTCCCAATGTTCTCAATCTTTTCCACTTCATTCTTTCCAATAGATTTCCCTTTTTTCTTATGTTGTTTCTTTGTTTTTCCTTGCCTCAAAACCATACTCATCATTTCTTTTTCATAATACCATCAATAACTACACTAATATTCTTGATTTCAGCTTCCATATCAGTGAACTTTTTATGGCTATCAATTCCTTCAAGTTGCTTTTCCACTTGGGACATCCAAGCATCTAGGGCTTCTACTTGAGAAACAAGGTTATTCAAATCCTTATCTCACATTCTCTTGCAAAAGGGTGTTCTATAGAATAGTATCTATCTCTTCCTTGGTCATTGTGTTCACATTCTTGTCCTCAACCACCTCATCTTCCTTAGGTTCCTTCTCATTTCTTGCATCATCACCATCTTTTGTATCAAGGTTATTATCCTCCTCTAGGGTATCATCCTCTTCCACCTCAGGATCAATACCCTCCTCATCCTCAAACTCTTCACTTTCTCCTAAACTATCAGGAATGAATTCTTCTTTAGATGTCCCATTATCCTCCTCAAATATTATTTTACCTTTTTTGTCTGCTTCGTTTTCCTTATTGGCAGCCTTCGCAAGACGAACATACCATTTGACCCCGAAAGAACAATACCACTAGACTCTTTTTTAGGGTTCCTACTTTCCAAACTAGCATCAATATCATCAGAAATAGTAATAATAAGGCCTTTCTTTTTGGCCTCATTTGAGTCCACCTTTCTCTTTTTAGAGGAGTCAGGGATCAAGGGAGAGGTTTTACACTTTTCCAAGGTTAGTTTTAGGAGATCATTAGTGATAGGGTTCAAGGTGAGAAAGGGGGAATTCTTCTTTTTAGCCATCTTAGAACCCCTACCTGGGGAATGAGGTTGACTGTCAATGACCTCAAGCCTAACAAAGCTAGTCAAGGGAGGGGTGTTCTCAATGACATTGACCATCAGATTTCTTTGTGGGGTGTTAGCCAACACATACTTGTAGATAGCCCTAATCGGGCCCTAGTGCAAAGGGGGGGAAGCTCCATTCTCAATGTTTTGTTGAAGGGAGGAAAACAAAAAGAACGGGAGATTAATCTTATCATTGTGTCTGACATGGTTCAGGATAGGGAAGTGGTACCCATGGACCGTCATATAATGCCTTTCTAGTGTAAAATATCTCATAATATGTAGGCTAACAAGAGCATAAGGAGGAGGAAGCTTCAGCCTAACATACATGTTTTGAAAGCGCTTCGGCTTCTCATTTTCTTCAAAGAAATTGTCAATAAAGTGCTGATAATTACTTATAATTGCTATTGTTAACTATAAGTCCAGTAACATTTGTTGAGACTTGTGAATGCAAGAGCCAATATAAATAGGCACCAACTAAATGTTCATCTTCTCATCTAGGAAAATCTAACAAGGTTACAATAAGAAAAGCTCAAAAACCCCATGCTAACTGCCCAAAAACCTATCAAAGTCCATCCCCATGAGAGTAAAAATGAGTACCACTCAAAATATCAAGCCAGAATTTCTATGGTTTTAGGTTAGCATTCTTAGCGATAAGAGGCATTTAGTGGAAATGCTTGTAGTCAATTATATCATCACCAATAATCTCCACAAACAAAAGCCATCGGCTAAGTTTTGGAGTCTGAGATGGTTGGCATCTTTCACAAGAATTTCTTGACAATAATCCTGCTTATTGCAATATACAATAGATATTCAGAGCTTCCTGATGTGTTCATGCTACAGTATCCTGCAACATTTGCAATATATGAAAAAGTACTTGGTTTGTGCCAAATATTTGTTGTGCATCCCAGATGATCCCAGATTTGGCTGCTTTGACAAGCGACCTTTTGCCACAGAAACATTGAATTCAATCCCGTTTATAATGGTTTTGGCATTCATCTGCCTTCCAAACTCAAATCAGCTATAGCAGAGCATGCCCAGATCACACTTGTTAAGGGAACTTGCTGGGAACAACGCCTGTCTGCCTTATTTTTTTGCAGGAAAGAATCACAACCATCCAAGTCGTCAGAAATCGACAGTACGATTCAGGAGTTCTATACACAACGGGTTTGCTCTTTAGTGTGCATTTACATTTAAAGTAAACTGATCCGTGTTCTATTGTCCTCAGATTTCGAGATCTGATGCAATGTGAATTGGCCTTCCTACAATATCATTCATTCTATGTGCACCCAACTGTCATTCAGTGCGAAAGACAAATGCTTCATTTTCGTTCTGTCAAACACTTGTTGCACATCACCTATGTTACGATATAATAAAGGCAAAACTAACAAGCGTCGTTTTGTTCTATCCATGTCAATATATATAACTATGATTCGTACTGCCATTCTGTCAAACAATTGGCGAACATTCTCTCCACAATATTTGGCATTCATTTGAACAAAAACAGTTCCCACAAAAATTCCACCATCCAATTCTCTCCTAAAAATATTGCGATAGAGCTGTACCCTTTTTCAATGCTGCTGAATAGGAACTAATTTTCCAAACCTTTCCTTCCTCGTCTATTCTAACCCAAAATCATGTGAGAAGACATTCACTGAGGCATTTTGTCAAACACTTCGCCCGCATCTAGCATAGTATTGGAATGCATAAACAAAACGATAAATCATCTCTAATAAGATGTCCATGCGAAACCCATTGCAAACAATTGTGATTAAACTTTTCAGTTTTATGTCAACTCCCTTCTGTCAATTCAATCACTGAAAATATGAGAACAGAAATAGAATAACGTAAATTCGTTCATTACAAGATTGCAGGGACAGGAAAACTTCGCAGAAGCTATAAAAGGCGTTATTTCCAGTTTGTTGTTGGCTTAATCACTTGTTTGGTTTGTGCGCGATTGGGTAACATGAAATGACACATGCGAACTGTTTGACAAAATACCCCAACGAAATGGATTCGTTTGGCATTGCGTGAAACATACGCCTTCCTTCTGAAATACCCCGCTTAGGTATAGCCAAATATTAAAGTGCACATGACTCGAAAAGTGTGGGATTTAGTATAATCAGCAAGAAGATGATATCTGTTTATAAAATCTCATTAGAGACTGGATTTACCTTTTATCAAGGAAAATTTCCATTAAGAAGGCTTACATTCCCCCCAAAAAAATATATTAATGTATATAAAAGGATCAAGTTTAGTACAATGGGCTAACAAAAGCCTTTAAAGCAGTGCTCCACGGGGACTCGTCTCCCCTACCTTGGTACTCCATCCCTGTCTCAGAAACGTTTCGAGGACTCCTCGGAAACTTCTCCCACCTTTGCATCTGACAGTGAGGCAAACTTGAGCTCCAATTTTGATACAGACCTACCAATTGCATCTACTGATTAGGGACAGCCATATATTTTCTATGTTTTTGTCATTTTATAGTTGAAACTTGAAGCCTTTGGGTATTTTGTTATAATTCTTATTTAATATGTATGCACATTGACAATAAAAGCATTTGAATTTTGTTAATTTCTTTGTCAATTCTCATGTGAAATCTCAATTCAAGTCTAATGTTATGTATTAATCTTCTACAATGCCTTTGATGAATGCTTTATCAATGTTTTGATATGAATATTTGAAATTTCTCTATATTTAAAAAAAAAATCCCTATTTTTTATAGTCGTCCCCTACCGTCCCCTAAAAAATGACCCAAAAGTGCCCCTATACCGGAAACACGTCCCGTCGTCCCTTGCCGTCCTTGTCCCGGAAACTTGAGGGAGCATAGCTTTAAAGTTATATGTACAAAAGATTAAGTGAGAAAAATTATTAGTAAAATTCAAATTAAGTTAATTGTGAAAGAAATCTATAATAAGAGTGTTTCTATCATGGCATATATATGTTGTATTGAATGTCTTATTGATTTTGACAAATAATATTCTCTATCATGATTCCTCAAAAGCTTGACATTTTGACTCCTAGGTCTAATATGGAGAGAATTATTAGATGCATGCTTTGAACCACTAGGAGAGTTAGTTGGATTGAAGGAGGAGGTTATGGTTATAATGTTAGCAAAAGAATCCCTTCGTTTCCTTTTAATCAAGCAATAGGATTTAAGCATACAAGCTTCTCTAATGTATAACACCAAGCAACTATGATTTGATAGTGAAAGAAAGTTTTTAGAGAGTATCTTGATTCCTTAAAGTGGCACCAAAATCTTGTGTATCTCATAAGAAATTGTGCATTTGAAAATAAAACAATCCTCAATATTTGTCTCCTAAAAGCAAAGTGTACAAATATGTTCCTCTTGGAATGTGGTGGTTTATCTCAATTCTCAAATTATGGGAGTCAACCTACATCTAGCCAAGGGAAAATCTAAGTCCATGGGACTAATGGGTTCAAAGATAATTTAGAAGGATAATATTTTCATCACAACTTTGAAGAAGTGTAGATGTATAATATTTTCATCTTGAAAATCCATAGTTATTCACTACCATGTCATTTATTGTGTAAATCCCAAAGCCATATAAAATTTAAAGTGGTGTAAAACATATTAGTAGGACACTACGAAGCATAATAAAAGAGAAATAAAGCTGAATTAAACTCTAAACTAACTTTGAGTTGTTAGCTATTTTATATAACATATAGCTTGACCATATCCACATTTATATCTAAATTTTATTTAATTGAGGCATGTAATGGGTTCCCCTAAACCTACATATAGAGAAACATTAAAATAATGCTTAAATCATAACATGCAACATTAATGTGCTTGCAAAATATACCATAATAACATAAACCAAAAATAAACATGACATGATATATTACATAAACATAGATCTCTAACATTTTATTCAATAAAGATGGATATACATCACTCATCATCATCTTTTTACACCATCACGAGGCCTTATATTTACATGTGTGATTAATATATCAAGATCATGGTGAGCATATTAATTGTTCCACAAAAACAATTGCATATTTCCCTTTCTATTCAACTAGTGTGTATCAATCTAGAGCTAACTCTTATGATAACATTTAGCTTCATACGAAATAATGTGCCATTGAAAATTTATATTATTAGACCAATATCTTGTAAATCATTTAGTTGCTTTTTCCTTGGATTCTTTATCTATCATATGTAGGAGTGATGTCTAACATTGGCTCCAATGAAACATGTAAAAAAAAATTCTAGCAAAAAATTAGTACATTCCACCAACTACTCTTTTTATTTCAAAAAATAAAATAAAATGTTTCCCTCTCTAAGGGAGAGGACCTAATAAACAAGTGCCTTAACTTTGAATCTCTCAAGATCTTAGATAGTCAAATTTCCACAAAAAAATAGCATGCCACCATAAGTGAGTTATGGGATTAAAGTTAGTATTTGGCATTGTGGGCATCAACAATTTATCCACATCAAATACATAATTGCTACAAGTGTTTAACTTTGCATGCAATGGGTTAAAGTGAAAAAAGGTCATTGCTACACAACACCATAGTGGATATTAATGTGTGGGTGGCTATTGGCTCCTCTTCCCTATATCATTTGTTGTGATTAAAATTTAGTGTTCAAATAAAATAACTCCCTCACCTTATTTTATATATGTTACAGTTGGATTGGCACAATTTGGATGGCACCTCAATAATTTGGATCGTATATTAGTTTGCTTAAGCCTAGACTATTACTTCAATAATGGTTGCAATGTCTTTCTATATATCTCCTCAATAGGTCAATCGTAGTAATTTGTCCCCTCAGCAATGTAACATTCATTTCAAATTCTTGATCCATGACCTTGATCCACATATACCATTGTTAGAATCAATATAAAAGCCTTGTGAAATATCACTTGAATATGTTCTTATGGTGTCTGAGTGATTGAAGCTCTCACACAATTTTTTAGATAAGATATTTAATGAGTTTCGAATGACATTTCAATCCATCTTTCTTCTTGTTCTTTTTGCACTACTTAACCAACCTACATTTTTTTCATTTCACTCATTTTATGGGTCTCAATCTATATGATAAGTTCTTTAGTGGAGGATTTTAATTAAAGAACTTGATCGAACATCTCTAATATCTTGTGCAAAGGTTTGTTAGTAATTTTTACTAAGTGATGTGATACACTTTAATGAATGCACAATGGATTGTAATTGTAATCCCATGTGCATTTTTGTACAACCACAGATTGAAATGCATAACAACACCTCAACTCAAATCCTTATTGAGAATGTACCCTAACATGCATTTTACTTATTACTTTTTGTAACAATGATAGAGGCAAACAAATATTTAAAAATAAATAAATGGCATGGATGGTCCTTCATTCCCTCCTAATCTCTAAAGAAATCGCAAATACCTTCCACACTTAAACACTACTAAATGACCTTTGTACATACTTGGGCTACTTTGACTTATCATTCTAGGTGAGTTATTATAATCTCCTCAATACATACACCACTAACTCTAATTAATTTTATTTTCTTTGTTACCTAAAGTTACTAAGAATTTGTGCACCACCATCATGCAAGTCAATGCAAGCTAATGGTAGCTAAAGCTAACACTTAAGTTTCCATAGTTTGCTTGAAAAATAAAGTGAATTATAATGGGGCTCATAGTAATTTAAAGTAATTATTTATATATATATATATATAACTAAAAAAAATGATAGTTAAAAATTGAACATTCTAGATACAAACCCTATGAGTTTTGTGAGTTTTGTTAAATAATTATTGATCGATAAATTATTTAGTAATATTAGTTAAATTGGATTTTGTCAATGGATACCATCATAATAGTGAATTTTAGGTTAAACACTTTATTTTAGAATTTGGGAGCTAAAACCAAAGAGAAAAAGGTAGGAAGAATTAAAATTTTGATGGAACAAATATTCACCCCCAATTATAGGTGTCTAACTTGACTGAATATGTATTCCTAGAAAAAAATGGGGCAAAACCATAAATTTGGTCTTACTTTATATTAGGTATGACTAGATATCTTGTTCAAGTATATATCTAGTCCTAAGAGATCCATTTACTTATGTGGATTTGACAATAAATTGAACATGCACAAAAACCTATATATTTCATTTGTAAATAAGGAATATATTCAATTGCTTGATTATTTGGATTGTTAGTTTGTATTTTTAACGAAGGTTTTGATGTTCAAAATTGTTTTGATTAAATTTGGTGATTATTTTATATTACATTTAATTTTGACTAGAACAAAATGGAATCATCAATACACAAAAAAGATAAAAAGAAGAGGAAGATCCTAGCATCATAAGAAGTGCAAGAAAAATGGGAAAAAGGAAAAATGGAAAAGAGATGGGTTGACAATGATGAGAGAAAATATTGATGGAAAAAATGTTGAAGTGTTGAATGTTGAAGTGATGAATGTGGCAGAAAGTCATTGTATGTCTTCTAATACACCTAATCTCAATTTATAACAATAATATTAATTTGGTTTTGGGTTTTAAGGTAGGTGGATATATTGATGTTGAAATAGATGCTATAGTGAATAATAATCCTAGTAATAATAACATTAAAATTGATAATAATGAGACTAATAATGTAGAGAATAAAGAAAACAAACTATATACCCAAACACCTAAAAGAAGAAGTTACCAAGACCAAATTGATTTTATTAAAATTGAAATAAATATACTAAAAAATATTCATTGTAATAAAAGCAATCATATAATTTAAACTTATACCAAAAAAAATGTTTTCATTTAAAAAAAATAAAATTATAACATTTCAAAGGCAACTAGTAATGTAATTAATGAAAAATTAAAATGTGAAAAATAATGAAAAAGTTAGGCACATTCCTATAAAAAAAAGTTAAACAATGAAATAATAGTATTTAACGAGCTATTAATATTATAAAAAGTAATTATTTGTTCTCTTGCACCAAAGATAGCAATGTAGATCAATGAACAATAACTACTTTAATCAATGAATCAATGACAAGAAAATGCTATTGTCTAAAATAGGTTGAGTTTCAAAAGTAAGTATTTGTACACATTGAATAAGGAAATAGAAAAAAGTAAACATCAATGATAGTATAATTACAAAGAGTTCAACATTCAGTCGTAGACTCTCGAGGTCTAACATGATATTGAATAATGAAACAAGGTATGTCATTGAAATTTTTTGGCACAATAATATAAGGGTGTCTTCTAATACTATATATGTATTGAAATTAAGAGAGAGATAAAAATACGAGTGGAATCCAAAATATTTATTAGAAATGACTCAAATAGAGTAAAACAAAAAATTTAAAGATAAACTTCTAACAATCAATATAAGAAAAAACATTCATTTGAAAAATATAAACATTTGTATGTTAAAATTAACAATCATAAAGCACTTGTTACAAAAGTTATGTTCAATTTTATTATTTTATTAAAATGAAGTTTGTAGCAATAATAACCATTTTTCATGGAAATTTTCCAAAAGAGAAAAATATACAAACAAGTATTTAGAGTCCACAATGTAAGAGAATAGATAAACATACCATCAAGGTAACACAAGATGTACCCTATATTTGAATCAATATATCCTTGTAGAGTAGAGTTGGAACCTCCAATACATAATTATTAGGTAGTAGTACCTCTCAATACTTGAGAATCCACTTTACAACATTTTAATGCTCTCTTCTTGGATTGTTCATATACCTGTTGACAACTCCCACTGTATGTGCAATATCTATCCTTGTACAAACCATGGAATACATCAAGATACCAGCTGCTAAGGAATATGGAACCTTGGCCATGTATTGTATTCCCTTTTATGTCTTAGGACATAGATCTCCTTAGTCATTTTGAAATGGTTGGGAAAAGGTGTACAAATTGATTTGGCATCCTTCATTTGAAACATTTGCAACACCTTTTTCATGTACTCACTTTGAGACGTTGTTAATGTGCAAGTTTTCCTATCTCTTGTTAATCTCATACCAAGGATTTTATTTGTAGAAACCAAATCCTTCATCACAAATAAATTTACTAATTTTATTTTGAGTATATTTATATCTTACATGTTAAACCCTGCAATAAGCATGTCATCTACATGAAAATACACACTCTCCAGCGTCCTCTAAAAAGGGGAATCTCGGGGCTAAAAATTTTGGGCCACGCCTATCGTCCAGTGTTCTTGATGGGACTCCTAATGGTTCAGGCCTTGGGAATGATAATACAAACGATGATTTCTTGTCAAACTCATATCTTAAATAGGCAAATCTATTTGGTGCAAAGCCCAAAGGTAAAAGTGCCTCTCCTCCTATGCGTTTTGTTGCTAATGTGAAGACTGGAGAATACTCTATCTCTATCCTGGATTGTATTGTTGAAAAGATTGTAACTTCAAATATGGATTGTCTTTGTTGGGTAAATTTGTTGGACCACGGCCTCATATTGAGTTGGTGCGCAAGTTTTCTTTAAATCATTGGAGACCTAAGGGACAGATTGATGTGGATGCAATGGCCAAAGGTTTATTTTCTTTCACATTCAACTATGGAGTTGATTTAGTGGTGGCGTTGATGGGTGGCCCCTAGTTTATTGGGAAGTCATCTTTGATGTTGAAAAGGTGGGAACCTGGTTTTAACCGTAACTCGTGCTCCTTCTCGGCTGCCTCAATCTGAGTTAGAATTCCTAGTCTCCTTTAATTCTAGGATGAGGAAGTGTTTAAAGGGATAGCAAGTACTTTCGGGTGTTTGCTATAGATTGACCAAATGATGGCATCTAGGAAGCATCTTGTTTATGCTAGATTTTGTGTGAATGTGGAACAATCAGTTGATTTTCCTGCTATGGTCAAGATCAATTCTAAGTTTGGTGTTTGGAAACAAGCGATTGAATTTGAGTCAAATCCTTTTGCTTGCTTCCATTGCAAAAAATTTTGCCACTGGGAAAAGAAATGTCCTCTCAAAATATCGAAGCAAGTATCTAAACAGTGGAGAGAAAATGAGAAGGCTCTAGAACAGACTTCAAATTCCTTGGAGAAAGGGGGATCTATCCTTATTTTTGAAGCAGTGGCTAAGAAACCTATGGAAATGGTTTTGGCAATGGTTGAGAAGGTTGGAATTCTTGAGGGTCAAGTGGATCTGGTAGTGTCGAATCGGGAGTAGGAGCAAGGAGGTGATGTTAATATTTCCTCCCATGTTCATAATACAATGGAGTCTCTTTAAGAAATTAGGGTTGAGGCTATGGTGGTAGATAAGGCTTCTGTGAATGAAGGCTTGGGCTCCCCTCCTTCGAGGAACATTCTAATACAAGATGATGGTTCGAAGGTTGAGATCTTGGAGGTTTTATCTGAAGTTAAGGACAATGGAGATACAGAGGATTTGGATAATCCTCCTTTCATGCCAGTGTGAGGGTGTAATAGAAAGAAGCATTCCCCCTCACTGGGAGTTGTTACTAGAAATTTAGGAAAAGGTCAGACTGTGGGTTTGAGTCGAGAGGTAGAGGTCATCCTCCTGCGAATGTTACTAGGGAGAAGGAGAGTCCAATGGATATTACTGATGGAACTCAGAGAACTTTTTTGGATATGTGCTCCAAGAGCACCTCCCATAAGCTCTTATGAAGATCATCTCCTAGAATATGAGAGAGTTAAATCACCCTCATAAGCATGATCTTCTTTCTAATTTGGTAAGAGATCATCACCTTGATATTGTTTTAATACAAGAAACTAAAATGGGAATGGATAAATTATCTAAACTGAAGAATAAGCTTTTTAAGGAATGTGGTATGCATTTCTCTAATGTGGTGGGTGCATCAAGAGGGATTGTGACTTTTTGTAATCTTAAGTTGATTCAGGGGGTTGAGGTGTCAATGATTGTAACCATGTGGCCACCTATTTTATTAATTTGTGTGATAAGTTCTCTTGGACACTATCAAATATCTATGCTCCTAATAGTAAGAGTGCTAGAAAAAAAATTTGGGAGAGCCTTGGTTCCTTCAAATTGATGCATCTTGTTGCTAATTGGTTGGTTATGGGGGATTTTAATATTCCCTTGCATGATGTTGATAAGTTGGGAGGTTCGCAAACTATGAATGATAGTAGATATGATCTAATGAACCTTATCAATGATAATGCTCTTCTTGACCTAGATCTTAAAGGTGCTTCTTTCACTTGGTCTAATCGACATGTGGGAGATTCTCTTATCCAAGTCAAGCTTGACTATTCTCTTATTACTCCAGATTGGTTGGTCTCTTATTCTTGCTCGCTCTCGGCTTTGATTAGATTGGGATCAGATCACTTCCCTTTGTCTTTATCGGTGGTTCTGTTGAGCGGGAAGAAAAAAATTACATTTACATTTGAGAAGATGTGGACTTTTCATCCTGATCTCAATAATTTGGTTCATGATTGATGGAACATTCAGGTGGATGGGTCGGCTATGTTCAAAGTAGCTAAAAAGCTTTCCAATGTGAAGAATAATGTTAGGAAGTGGAATTGTACTTCCTTTGGTCACATTTTTTTGGATAAGGAGGAGGTGACCAAGGAGCTTCAACTTGTGCAACAATCTATCCAAGCATTTGGGTATGATCAAGCCTTGGCTCTAAAAGAAAATTTCCTTCTCTCAAGATTGCACAATATTGTTGCTGAGGAGGAATTCTAGAAGCGGAATTCTCATATTATGTGGCTAAAAAGTGGGGACAAAAATACTAATTTTTTTCACCTCTCTACTCTAAAACACAGGGCTTCTAACTGTATTAAGGTGATCAATTTCAATAATCAAGTATTGGAGAAGGACGTTGATCTGCAGCTTGTTGCGTCCTACTTCTCTAACTTGCTTACAGTGGAAGGGAAGCTTGATTTGGATTGTCAGGAGGATATTCTCAGGGATATGCCTATAATCATAAATGATGATATTAATAAGAAGTTGTGTATTCCTATGGAAAAGGAGATTAGAAGTGTTGTTTTCTCTTTTGAAGGTAATAAAGCGTCGGGATCGGACAGCTTCCTTATGTTCTTTTTTCAATCCTTTTGGGAAATTATAGCCAAGGATGTTGTGGCTACTACTAAGGAATTCTTTCGAACTGGTAATCTTTTGAAGGAATTGAATTTCTCTTTTATTGTCTGTGTACCTAAGAAACCAAGTTTTACTTCCTATGATGAATTTTGTCCTATCAGTTTGTTTAGCTCAATTTATAAGATCTTCTCTAAGGTGATGGAAATTAGACTACAAAGGGTGCTAGATCTTATCATCTCTCCTCAGCAAAATGGTTTTTTTGCTGGTAGGAAAATTTTGGATTCTATTCTCTCTATTCATGAGAATATTTACTCTTTAACTATTAATAAGCATGTTGGGTTTATTTTGAAGCTTGATTTTCTTAAATCTTATGATAGAGTTGATTGGGGTTTTCTTTCTAAGATTCTGGTTTCTTTTGGTTTTGGGGAGAAAATGGTGGCTCTTGTTCTCTAGATTATTTCCACCCCTCAATTCTTGGTTCTTATCAATGGATCTCCCTCTCCTCTCTTTGATTGCTCCAAGGGTCTGAGGCAAGGAGATCATGTTTCTCCTTTTCTATTTATTATCATGGTGGAATCTTTGGGTCATCTCATCCAGAGATTTATTCACTCTAGTTTAATGTCTAGATTGGCTCCCTCATCTAGTAATCTTATATGTTCCCATCAACAATTTGTTGATGATTCTTTTATGCTTGATGAGTCGTCTATTAAGGAGGAAAAATTTATTAAACTTATTTTACAAATATATGAAGCTACTCCAGGGTAGAAGGTTAGCTCACCCAAGAGTGTTATCTTCTTTCTTAACACTTTGCTCCATAGGCAGATTAAAATTGCTAGAATCTCGCAGTACCAGATTGGTGAACTTCTTGCGTCTTATATGGGTCTTCCCTTGTGCTCCAATATTCCTAAATCCTTTTGTCAAGGGTTGATTGATAAGTTCAATTCTAATTTGGCTAGTTGGAAGGGTGTGCTACTAAGCCAAGCTGGGAAAGTGCAACTGATTAAGTCTACTTTTCATAATCTTCATGTTTATGCTCTCATTTTATTTTATATGCCAAGGAAATTTGTGGATAAATTGGAGGGAATTCAGAAAAAATCCTCTGGTTTGGGGTTGAGGACAAGAGAAGAATCCATTTGGTTGCTTGGGATGATATTTGTAGACCCAAAAAGTTTGGTGGTCTTGGAATCTGTAAAATTAGAGAGTTTAATGTTTCCCTTCTTGGTAAAGAGTTGTGGAACCTTATGTTGGCTAAGAGTGAATGGGATAAAAAGATTTTGAGCAAATATTTTCATGGAGTTGATTGTATAAGGGATTTTTTATCTCCTGACTTCTCTCCCCTGTCTAGGTCTGCACTTTGGAATTGTATGGTTAAGGCCTGTAGGCTTGTCTCCAAGGGTCTTCTTTGGCAGTTGGGAAATGGTAGGAAAATTTTGTTTTGGGAAGATAGCTGGTTTGGAAACATGCCTCTTAAAGATGATCCTTGGGCTCAACCTTTCGTGGGAATTTGTGTGTGGAGGTTTGGCATATTTTTTTTTGATTATATTGATGGTGGCTATTGGAAAACGTTGCACGAGGACCCGGGGTTGGAGGATCTCATTAATGCTTTGTCCTTGGTTCATGTTCCTTCCCATGCTACTACTGATAAGATTGTATGGAAGCCTTCCTCTAATGGTAAATTCTTTGTTTCATTGGATTTTCATCTTAATGATTCCTTTGTTGGTCCTATTCCTTTTTGGGCCTCCCTATGGTCCTCTAGATTGATTCCCAAGGTTAATATTTTCTTCTCGATTTTCTGCTAGAATAAGGTCTTAACTACTGATAATTTGGTCAAGAGAGGTTTTTTGATGCCCAATAGGTTCTTTCTTTGTGAAGAGGATGCCAAAAATACTTTCCATTTGTTGATTGGTTGCACATTTGTTAGAGATGTGTAGGCCCATGTGCTCTCTCTTTGAAATCTTAGTTGGGTGTTCCCTGCTTCGATTGGGGAACAATAACAAGATTTTCAGGAGTGTGGCCCTTCCTGCTATCTTTGTGACCTATAAAATTTGTGTTGCTATCAAAGAAATTTTTTTCTATAGGAATTCTTTTCACAATGGTCTAAAGGTTAAGCTCAGTCCTCATGATATTTCTATAGCACATAATTGGAAGCTTCCCTATGATATTTCTATTCCTTTAACTAAAGGGAAATCCTCTAGAGATGATGTTGTTTGGAAAGCTCCTCTAGATGGCTGGGTGAAGGTTAACTTTGATGGAGTTGCTAAAGGGAATCCAGGACCTACAGGCTGTGGGGGAGTGATAACAAATTCTAATGGTAGGTTTGTTTCCATTGCAACGCTCCCTTTGGTAACTCAAAAAAACCACTATGCAAAAGCGGCTGCAACCTATAATGGCTTAAAGTTGGCACAAGTGAAAGGTTACAAGAAAGTGTGGCTTGATGGGGATTCTCTCAATATTATAAAGAATTTGAAGAATTGTGATGACCCTTCATGGACTATTGAATCTTTGATTATGGATGCTTTTGATATTCTTAAATCCTTTGATGAGTATTATATTTCTCATATTTTGAGAGAAGGAAATGGATTAGCTGATGTTTTCCCTAATCTTAGTGTTAGGGGTATTAGGGAATGGGGTGTGAACGACCCCCTCCCTATGGAGGAAATTACTTGTATTAATCACGATTGCCAAAATTGATAACTTGGTTGATGATTTTTTAAGGCTCGGGGTGTGCATGACTATTTTCATGTGGCAGGTTATTATGTGGAGTGATGGTAAGCTAGATAAGGATCGAGCTAATTGTAACCTAGTTGATATCCATATGGAACGGAACTCTAGACTCATTATTTTCCCCTGCCATAATTCCATTGTCACACAGATTGTGGGCATTCTTTGCATCTCCTTCTCGAGGTTTCTCATCATTGCTTTCAAGGTTCTCAAGCTTCTCATCTTTGCAAATTCTTATGCCATGGGAGGAGATAGGAATCGTCCGAAGCCTTTCTCCTATGATGTTGTTAAGAAGCAGGAGGTGTGGTTTTTTTTAGAGAAATATGGGTTGACTCTGTATCTAGAAAGGTTACATGGAAACAACCCGCAAACGATGGCTTTGTTTGCTAAAGCATGGAACAACAGGGTTTTGAAATTGGGAGGAATGGAATTTGATGTGAATAAGGATTTTATAGCCAATATCAGTGGGTTGTCTATGGATGGCAAGAAAGTTCTTAGAGACAAGAAGGAATCGTAGGCATCCATGCAAATCTTTTTCAAAGGGGATGAAGCTCAAGACCTAAAGAAAATGAAGAGTGGTGGGTACCAGGGAAGCTCTCTCAAGGCGCTTTGGGGGGATGTGGATGAGGAACTCATGAGTTATATTACCCTCGAAGGTTTTTTCTTTGCAGTAAATTCTTACCATTTTGTTATGCTTAATCATTTCTACCATAAAAACATAATTTATTTTCCTTATTATCTCTTGGCATCATTGTATTTTGGTCTAAAGGACTACAAAAGGAACCCAAAAAAATTGGTATTGCATGTGGGGCTCATTATTTTAATCTATGACTATGCTAAATATTTTGAGGTGCCCAAGTTGATTGCTACTCCTAAGGGTAATCAACAAAAGCCAGTTGTGGAGTATGTAATAGTTTTTGAAGAGGATTCGATTAGCAAGAAAGGGAAAAAGAGGAAACTTGTTTTGGAAGAGGAATCAAGGTTTGAGCAGGATGTGGACTATGTCCTGGATTCTCTTGCTTCCATGGAGATGGTTTCACAACCCCCTGAAGTGGGTAAGTCTAAGAAAGGGGTGTCGAGCCCTAATAAGGGGTATGAGACCTGCAATGAGTATATTGTTGCTGAAAAGCCAAGTAGATGCCTAAAGGAGAAGATTGAAATCGCTGGTGAGGTGTCTTCGTCGTGCCCTTATTTTGGAGAAAAAGCATAAGAAGGATCTGGAGGTGGGAAGTAACAAGAAACTGATTGTTAGGTATGTGAGCCAATTGCTTGAGATGCAAGTTGATTCTCCCCTTAAGATGGCTAGTGGGAAGGCGGTTGTGGATTCCTCGGTTGTGGATTTGGACTCGCAGAAGAGAAGGAAATTTGTTGCTGAGGAGATTGCAGACTCTTCGAAAAATCAAAATGTTGGTTGTTGTTGGTAAGGGTAAGGAAGTCTTTGCTAGTCAGGACAAGGTAAGCTCCTCTTAGGAGGCTGATGTTGGGGGTAAGGGTTTTTTTAACTTTGACCGTGAAGATATTTCTAATGTTCTAGGAATGGCTAGAGAGGGTTCCATTATTTTTTTCAAATTGTTTAAATGGGTGTTCCATGAACTTAACATGACCAATGTTAAAGTACGGGGTGTGATGAGTAAAGCTGGTGAGACTTCAATTCAGAATTAGATTGATGAACCATTTGATTCTTTGAAATTGTGGCAGATGAAACGTTGAAGATAAAGCAAACTCTTGAGGAAAGAATTCTCACCCTTGAGGACCAAATGGAGAGGATTTTTGCTAATTTGGAGAAGGGTGGGGAGGGGACTAAATTTTCGGTTAAGTTTGAGTTTGTGGGCATTTCCTCTCCTTTTGATAGTGCTAAGAAATGTAAGGAGACTGCTCCTAGTGAGGAGATTGGTGCTAGTGGTGGGCTTATGGAGGAAGAGGTTTTTGTTGATAAGGGTGGTGATAAGCATAATGTTTTGATTAGTGAGGTGAATGTGGGTGGGCCTAGGGCTAGAATGTGAAACAAGACCAAGGTTCAAGTTGGGACTCCTATTAAAGATTTTTCTAAAGTCATGAATGACTGTCAAAAGGCTATGGCGAGCAACATGGAGTTTGTTGATATCCTAAAGAATATGTAGTGTTTTTGCTTTGGTCCCTCGTTTTTGGCTGCTATCGCATTGATAGTGTGCTATTTTTGGGCTAATATATGCTTTATGTAGTTATCTTTAGTTTCAGCTGATCTTTTTTGTAAAGGGTTCCAAGCCCCTTCAAAACCCATTTTTTACCTCTAATCAAAAATAAATAACATAGTTTTCATTATCTAATCTCTTGAAATAAAAACAGTGGTCAAAATGACATCTACTATAACCTTGTTCTAACATAAACCTATCAAATTTTAAATACCACTATCTTGGATCTTGCCTTAGGACATACAAGGTCTTCTTCAACCTACACACTAAGTTCTCCTTCCCTTTGACCTCATACCCCTATGGCTATTGCATATAATCTCTTGCTTAAAATCCTCATGGAGAAAAGATATATTTACATCTAATTGTTTAAGATGTAAATTGCTTATTGTCACTAGAATTAAAATTGTTCTAATTCAAGCCATTTTAACAATAAGAGAAAATATTTCATCAAAATATATACCTTTTTCTTTGTGTAAAACCCTTGACAACAATTATTTTCTTGTACCTCCTCTTTCCTCCATCTTCTTCATTCATCTTGTAAACATGTTTCTTCTACAATTCCCTTTTACCTCCATGCAACTCAACCAAGTCCCAATTTTGGTTCTATAATAAAGATTTCATCTCATCTTTCATGCCTTGCTCCTAAGTTTCTTTCTAGTTTCTACTTGCATTACTTCTTCATCTTTATGGTTCACTAGAATCAGTCAACAATACATAATACAATGGAGAGTATCATTTAGAGTGTCTACTTAACATGGTATATTTCTTGCAAGAGTTTGAGGTACTTGTTATTGTTCTTGTTGTCAACTTTTTTTATTTTTTGGCACAAGTTTGGAACTACATTTTATGTAATTTCATCAAGCACCATATTTTCTTTGTTTTCATTTTATTGTATCTTTCCTTGCAATTGATCTTTGTACTTGACCTTCTTATTGAATATCACATCTCTACTCCTAATGATTTTGTGACTTTCATAATCCCATAATCAATATCCAAAATAATTAACTCCATATCCAATAAAATTACATTTCTTGAATTTTGTCTCAAGCTTTACTCTATTTTCTACATCAATATGGGAAAATTCTTCACAACTAGAGCCTTTTAGAAATGAGTAGTTTACCTTTTTACCTATCAATGCCTCCTCTGGAATACCACCATCCAGGGAACTTGAAGGGCCTATGTTCAAGTAAATAACAATATCTACATTTTCCCAAAATTGTAGAGGTAATCTTGCATGCAATCTTATACTCCTTGTGTGCTTCATGATTATCATATTCATCCTTTCTAGCATACCATTTTCTTGTGGTGTTCTTGAGATTGTCTATTTTCTACAAATTCCATGGTATGAACAATACTATCATGATAAATAAGCAATTTAAACCACAAACAATTAATTTCTGAGCCTAAAATATAATGTCATGGAATGACCAATTCTAAAACCCAAGAAAGTAAGTCACTAAACTATGTTGGGGTTTGGGGATTAAATATCCCATGGAATATGTATGTAGGCAAGGAGATTACCAAAAGAATCCTAAAAGAGTTAATCAATACAAATTGTTGAGGATTAGATAAATTCAAGAAGACATCATATTGGGTATTTTAAGAAAATTTTCCAAATATAGATCATGAAAGAAAGGACTTAAAGTTTATTAGAGGTATAAATTTTAGAGAAACCTTTAATTGAAAAAAAAATTGTTTTAACAAAAAATATAAAATCCTAAAATCAAAAGAAAATACTTACATGGTAAGGATCAACATTTTAAAGAAATCTTTAACTAAAAATGTCAAGGATAAGGAATCCTAACATCTTGACTCTAACAAAATGTATTATTTTTAGTATGGGTTCAATATTATATTATAAAGGCATCATAAAAAATAGGCTAAAAACATGACAAATGGATCTCTCAATAAGAAATGGTTAGTGTAACGAAATAGCTTGTACAATAGAAGAATGAGATAAGAAATATGTTGCAAATACTTGATAATAATTGAGAATAGCATTCCACTTTGAGGGGGGAAACCTCCAAATATCTCTAATGAGAACACAATTTTCACAATATGATGATGAATAAGACTCACAACCTCCTATATATACATTATTTATCCCTAGGATATCACCCAAGATGACTTAGATAACCCTATATAAGCCCTAGGCCAACCTAATTAACTAAATAACAATATAATAATGATAATCTTAATTAAGAGTTAAGATGGATACAAGCTGACTATTCATAACCCAATATACTATAATATTAAGGGTGTAGCATTCCCTCCCTCTTCAGATAATAATTGTCCTCAATGCTAAGCAATTTTGTGTGCTTCTAAATGAACTCCTCATCCTCCCATGTGGCATCTTCAATTGGTAAGTTCTTACCATTTGATGAGATACTGAGTGAATGTTCTAGTCCTTAGTGTCCTTGTGCATTTATGAAGAATAAACTCTAGTTCTACTATGATTCTTCCTTTTTCATCAAGCTCTAATAATATTGTCTTAGTAGGGATATTATTCTCAATTACCTTCTTCAAACAAGAAGCATGAAAAAATGGACATATCTTTGTTGTTGATGGTAATTTAAGCTTGTAGGAAATACTACCTATCTTCTACATGATTTGATATGGGCCATAATATTTTTGAGAAAGCTTGTTATTCTTTGGTTGTTGCTTCAATGAAATTTTCTTGTAAGGTTGTAATCTCAAGAAAACTCAAACCCCAACTTCAAAACTTCTTTCACTATAGTGTTGGTCTAGCCATGGATATATTCTCTGTAAGTTGTAAAAGTACATGTTGTTGATGAAGCATGTGGTCCTCCACAACTTGAACTCTTACTGACACCTTCAATGATGATGTGATGGAAGGAGGATGATATCCATACAATTTCATAAATGGAGACACTTTTTATGAATTATAGAAGTGTTATACCACCATTCTGCTAGTGGTAGCCAATCTACCCATTTAGACTGTTTATCTTAAGTGAAACAACATAAATATCTTTTTAAACACTTATTGACAACCATTTTTTGCTCATCAGATTGAGGATGGTATGAATAACTGGCTAATTGAGTACCCAAACATGAATGAATCTATCCAAAAGTTACTAGTAAAGATAGGATCATGGTCACTAACAATAACCTTAGGTATACCATGTATCTTTTGAATATTCTCAAAAAATGCTTTAGCCTCTATACTTGCTATAAAAGGATGTGATTTTACAATAAAATGTGCATATTTAGTGAGGTGATCCACTACTACCATGATGATATTCATACCATTAGATATTAGAAGCCCTGTGATGAAGTCCATGGAGACCTATTCCACTAAAGGTTGCAAGAGACCAAATTTATTAATTTTCTCACCTTTATTTCTTTGACAAACCAAATATTTTGCCACAAATTTTTTAACATCTCCTTTTAGCCCTTCCCAAAAAAAAGTCTTTCTTGACTTGATGATATGTATTCAAAAATCTTGAATTACCACCCACTAGAGACTCATGAAGCTTTGTGAGAATTTTTTTTTGAGAGAGAAATTCTTGCAAAGATACGATTGATCTTTATACAAAAAAGTATCTCCCTTCCAAAAAAACTTATCTAAACTACTAGGATCACTCTGTAATTGTTGAATGAGATTACTTGTAGAAAAATTATTATACCACTCTATTTTGGCTTCTACTACCCAATCTTCTTGTAATATTGAAAGGGCACATAATAAAGCTTCATAATTCTCATCCTTCCTCGATATTGTATCTACCACAACATTTTCCTTCCCTTTCCTATATACAATCTTAAAATCATATCCCAACATCTTAGTAACCCATTTTTGTTGTTCTTCAAAAGGTAGTATTTATTTCAAACAACATTTTAGGCTATCATGATCTATCTTAACCTTGAAGTGTCTACCTATTAGATAAGGCATCCATTTTTTATTGCATGAAGAATAGATAGAATTTCATTCTCATAAATAGTTTTGAGTTGATTCTTACTCTTTAATTGATGACTCTCAAAAGAAATGGGTTGACCCTCAGACATGATAAATGTGCATATACCATTTCCTAAAGCATCACATTCCATAATAAAATCCTTGGTGAAATCCAAAGTGGAAAGCACTAGATTTGTACATATAAACTAATTCTATATTTCAAATGTTGCATTAGCAGATCATTCATTCCAATGAAAAGAGTCATTCAATAAATATGACCATGATTCTTCATAATATTCTATTTTATCAATTCAATCCCAAGAAACCCCTCAATTTCTTAATAGTTTTGGGAATAGGTTGTTCCATGATAGGCTTAATTTTGTTAAGATGTCTTTTGATGTGAAACTATGTATCACAATTACTCCACCTTATTGAGACCAAAAGAACACTTGGATTGCTTAGCATAGAGTTTATGATCTTTGAGAACTTGAAATTTACTTGATCTACATGTTGCAAGTGTTATTCTCATGTCCTGCTATAAATCAATATATCATCAAAGAACACATACAAACTTCCTCAAAAATATCTTAAATATGGAATTCATCAAACTTTGAAATGTAGATGGTGAATTGGTATGACCAAATGGCATCACCAAAAACTCATAATGACCCTCATGAGTCTTAAATATTGTCTTACAAATATCTTCTTTAATTCAAATTTTGTAATAACCTAATCTAAGATCTAACTTTGTAAAATACATAACTCCATTCAATTCATCTAGTAAATCATCAATGACTGGAGTAGGAAACTTATCTTTGATGGTGTACATGTTGAGCACTCTATATTTTTGGTGCATGCACCAAGTTCCATACTTCTTATGCACCATTATCACTGTCGATCATCAAATCTTGCGCTTCTCTAACAGTCTTATGGGAAATTCAGCGAGTGGGAGACTAATTTGCACCTCACTAAATACCTTCGAGATTTTTATAGAAAGTCATCTCTTCTCTGTGTTTTGGGGAAAGAGGTAGAAAGAAGTGTGAATAAAACATAAAAAAGGAGCAATGGCCAAAGCTTTTACAACGTTTCCAACCTCAAATTGTTTCTTATAACTGATATGATGGACAAAAATGCCACAGACCCTTCATTGTTGAGAAGAGAACAAGCAACAAAGGCTTAATGAAATCATAGTTTAGTTATTCAGATCTTCTCATGGGAAGCATCCATTTAGGTCCACAAGATATAAGAATACTCTACAAATTAATACAAATACGAAAATTCATAGAAAACTCTTCTCTTTACAACATAATATGAAGAAATACTAACTTTTACGAAGAATGGAAAGTCTAAAAGACATAGTCCAATTTCCAAAAGCCAACAATCAACACAAAAGCTTAAAATCATGAAAATTAACAACCCATACTATCAAAGAAGACTTAACACAATGCTTTAATCCTAAAAGAAAGATAAACAAGAAACCTGACAAAGGCTATATCATGCACAATTTCAAAGATTTCTTATAAATAGTTCAGGCTTCAAATAGATGAATAGAAAAACAAAGGTCGGATGTCAATCTAATGATAGTTCAGACTTTAAAAATATAGCATGCCAAAGAAATAACTGTGTTCTATAACATCTCCTACTTCTGAAAAGAAAAACTCCCTACTAGATTTATCTTCAAAAGAAAATTGTTCTTGAAGAAAATTCTTCTAACCCTTAAAACAATTCGCCACCTTCTATTTATAGCCATCAAAAGAGAGCACCACCATAAAACATTTTGGAGATAGAAACTGCCAGATGCCCTAGCCTAATAGCTCACGATCTGATCCTAGATCTTGATTAGATCACAACAATCTTTGCTCATTAAGTTCCAACTGCAACATTAATGGTTCTTCAGATATTTAGCAAAGATAGCCATCAAAGAATGATCAGACTGTAAAAATGCATCCTGGTAAAAATATGATTGGTAAATATTGAGATTGATGACATCAACTTCAAGGCTCCACTCTGAAAGAAAAATACAAGTCACATTTTGATAGGCACCACTCCAAGGGATAACTCCACAAAAACAAACAAACCGCTCGAAGCAAAAGATGACATGTTAAGTAAGCGAGGACTTCTAGCATTGAGAGAATGAATTTAGAGAGAAACTCTACCCAGTTGACACATGTCATGGCCCGCGCTCGAAAGGAAAATGATACATAAAAAGTTGCACAGCCACCATGTGGTGCATTATGCACTTTTGGGAGAAACATTCTTTATTTGAGTGTGGATCAGTCTGAAGCTAAAAAGGAGCAAGGGCCAAAAACTCAAAAAGACTAAGACAAAAATTTCTTTATAGTTCTAGCAACTCACAAGGGGCCTCTTCTTGTGGAGGCATGAACTTAGAGCTCTATAGCTTCCTAGAGTTTGAGGAAGGTGGAGTGTTGGACTTCCCAATTTGAATCAGTTGGTTGGATGAGAGTACGATGAAGCTCGAATGATTGATCCAATTCAAGGACCTCCTTAAAAGAAACTCCTCCCCACCTGGTTGAAACAGCCCTAATGTAGTAATAAAGTTGAGAAAGGGGAAGTATCTCCTTCTTGATTTCTTCAACTATGGTAGATGGACCCATACCTAAGAGTGTTGTGGAAGACTTAATTTTGAGCCTGATTGCATCCACAACTTGCTCAATTGATAGCACTTCTCCAGCTAGTGAGAAGAGGGTGGGAAATCTGTTATCCAGCATAACTCAAAAGTCCTTCTCAATCTTTGTGACCTTTCTATTCATGTTACATGATGCTCCTTTCTTTTCAATGCTGCCTTGTGGTAGTTGATGAATTCATTTTCCTTCCATGATGTGTCTTGTCAATCAAAAATTCCTGTATTCCTTAAAACCTCCTTGGTGGTCTTATATAACCTAAAGATCAGAGTCTATGATTCCACAAATCAAGGAGTATATATGTGCAGAATTGGGTCGACTATCAGGCTGACCATCTCATTTAATTCTCGATCATCCCTCAAGAATTGCAATACTAGCCTTAGGATGGCAACTAACATTATAATATTGTCCTAGTGTGAGGATATCAATCTTTTCAGCATCGAGAGGACCTTGAATCCTTGTGTTTTTGCTAACTCATGTTGGAATTGAGTCTCTTTTGCTTTTATGTCCTCTTCCAATCTACCTTTCTTCTAGAGGAAATTTGTGAGCTCTAAGTTCATCCTTCTGATCTCTTCTTCACGAGTCTACAAAATAGACTTAGTCTCTTGTTTCTCTTATTTTTCTCTTTCTACTTCCTCTTGGGCCTTCTGGAGGTCGTCAAAAACCTGAGACCAAACAATATCTAGTTCTTTCCATGCATTCCCCTTGTTGCATTGATATTCTATGCTTTTCTCATGTTCAGTGGTAACCTCTTCTTTTAACTTCTCTATCTCGGCATGAAGTCGACTCTATTTATCTCGGGCCTCTTCCATCAATCTAGTCATCTCTCCCTGATGACTCTATAGCTGCTCTAAGTGGGAAATATGCACATCCTTGCCTCTAATGTCTGCTTGCATCCTACTCACTATGTATTTTATATTGGCTAACTCTTCCTCACACTTCTTTAGCCTTCTATCTAGTTTCTCATAGTCAGCCTAGACCACCTTTTGAGTGGCCTTAGCCAGAACCATTTTGTCTCACGAGAGAGTTTCATTGAAGTCAAGGCCTATGAATTTGATGTCATAATATTTCATCTACATTTCTCTCACTGGCTTAGATGCAAGAGGCTTCATGGTAGTATTCCACAAGGAATTTCACTCTTCGTCGAAATAGGCCTCAATCTTCTTTGTGACTAGTTGCACTGTAGCTTTCACTAGCATCTTTTTTCTTGCCTGTCAGGCCTACTTCGTCACATCCAAATGAGTTCGGAGACTTTGTGGAGTATCAATTCTTTATGCAGCAACAAAAGTACTAGGAGGGAGACTAAAATAGGTAACAGAAGGAGGAGCCTCAACTATATGAGGTCACGGAGAGGTAAAAGGGAGTTTATCATGGAAAAGGGTGAGATGCCATATGGAGATTGAAAAGGGGAAACACTTGCCAGAGTGAAAGGGGAAGTGGGAGAAAAAGAGGAATTTTCCCAAAGGTGGATGCATTTGATAAAACTAGCAACATGGATGCTTTAGTATTCTTAATGGGGGCCCTTGATAGGGTGATCAAAGAATCAATAGTGATCACAGCAGATGACACTTGCTCAACACATGGGGATTCTTCACAAGGTTCACTATTGAATATGGTTGGGGGTTCATTTATGACCAATAGGTTGGAATCTACTAATGGAGCACTCTTTTCCACAAGTGGAGGTAGAGGAATGACTAGAGAAGAAAATTTAGAAAGAAGAGGGCGAGCAAAACTTACCTAAGTTACTGAATCTGAATGCCCTGGTGGAGCGGAATCTACTTCTTCTTCTCCTTTGTTTGGCTCATTGAATCCACATAGGTCTTGGACTTGTCTCCTCTTCATGTGGGTGGAATTGGAAGATTTAGATCCTTTGGTGGTCGATCCCACTAAAATTTGACCTTCAATAACCACAACGGACCTCTTCAGGGACCATCGGGTTGTTTTTCCTTTTCCTCAGGCAATGATGGAGGAAGTGGCCTACAGATCCTTGTGTCTTGACCCTTTTCCTTCGTTGGGTTGTTGAGTGTGGGAAGTGAAGAGTGAAAGCTCCTCCTGTTCAATTTCTGGATTGGTCTCAAGGTTACTCTCCTCATTTTCGGCCTCTTTATCATAAACTTCATTGAATTTCTCATCATGTGGTTGGACCTACCCATGCAAGGCGCTAGTATTCCCAATCTCCTGTCGAAACCTCCATAAATCCTCCTTGCTTCTCTCTAACCATCCCAAGTGCTTTAGTTGTGTACTAAGGGAATTTTCCATTAGGAGGCTCCTCTGGTATTCCACCGTTATGAAATAAAATTTGAGCCATGATGGTCTGGTGAGTGGTATGAAGGCTAGATCAACATGGGATTCTAGAATCTCTATAGTGGCATTCCTTCTTGATTCAAAATATTCCCACTCTCCATGCTTTAAGGTTGAGATATGCTTTATTGTATTGTATTCCCATTTGTCACAAATGAGAACTAGGCCTAGATGAGCCAATTTTTTGGTAAGCACCTCCCAAGCCTTCCATTTTGATAGTGTTATATGGTCATTGGTAATGGTGAGGGGAGTCAAGAAAAGCATTGTCTTGTGCCTTCTGGAACCGTAGTCATTATCCACAAGGATTAACTGGTGACATGCCTCCAAGGAAAAAACCCTATATGTTACAAATCTCAGGAATCCGAAAGGCTCCTCCACAAAACCATGGGCTCTGATGAAAGTGAACTTATCTTCCAAAAAATAATCTATTGGTGTCTATGAATTTCTCAACCATTGTAAAACCTCAAAAGAAAAATGGCTCATAGGGCATGGGAACAAGTTTACAAGTATCGACACCATGGAATAAACTACAAACCAATAATAATACCATGTATTTTAAAGCACATGGGTCCAAACTAAAATCGGTCGGTAGGAACCTCTTACATCATACCTAAATAGCGACAAGTATCCTTCAAGAAATTCATAATTTTGGTGCAAAATTAAATGTACCAAGAAAGAAGAATACCTGAACCTGCACTCGGTACCATAATTTTCCAATTGTTCCAGCATTCTCTTATCTATTATCTCAAAAAATCAAAATACTTTTGGCTCTTTTCCTTCCTGAGTATAAAATCCAAGCCCATCTTAAAAGGATAGACCTTTCATCATCATCATAGGCATAGATAGAAGTCAACATTGAGAAAACGGTTTGTAGATCATTCTTGAATTTTCTGCACTGTAGAGGAAAGAGGAGTTGACCTCCCTCTAGCTTTTCTTTTGTTTCTTCCTCATAAATTGCAATTGTTTATTTCTGGTTTCCCAGAAATCTTCCATCTCCTTTTCAAAGCTCACGGTACCCCAATTAGTAGGGATACATAACATATCCTAGATGGCTGATGCACTAACCATAACCCTTATCTTACTGTCAACTATAACCCCTATTTCCTTGTCAAAACTCCTTGCACATGCAACCACCAATTTTGGACATGGTTGTACAGCAGGAAACATGAATTATGGCATACCACATTTCCAAATCCGTAGTGCAAATCCTTCATACCCATGTTTAATCATTCTTTGCAATGCCACTTTCCTGAGGATTTTAGGGTTTCCCATCCTTGGGTCAAAAATATTGTCTGCGAAATCTTGCACAAACTCTTTCTTAACAAGGTCGCCTGAAACCTGTAACAATTTGGTGTGGGAAAAGCATCATTATTCTACCACCGAGGCATTAGAAAATGAGCCCCTCCCAAAAATTTTGATGTAGCCTATTTTCTAGGGGAAAACCTAGCTTGCCTCCTAAAATTTGATGCTTCCACCATTGTTGAGCCAAAAATGTTGTAGAGAGCTTCTCCAAAGAAATGGTTACTTGTTGCCTTTTGCAAAAGTTCACTTTTTGGTGCATTCAATTTCCTTACATACATGCAGTAAAGAGCTACCATTATCAATGCCTTACTAAATTCTACCACCAAGGTGACATGTGTGGGATAGGGATCCTCATCCCTCAAGAATGCAAAATTCACCTCAAGAATGTAATCAGTACATTCTCCTCGCCACCCTTTTTCACAAACAAGGTTGCATTGTTGGAAAGCATGCTTATTGCTATGAAAAATGTGCTCAAGCGATACAAGGTACCTTGACAAGACTTGTGTATTCAATTCGTCAGAGCTTAGCGTGTTAAACAACATATTTTCCATAAATAAGAAAATCAATGTTGATGGTGATGATGGACACATGGCAGCCATTGGTACATGAGGGCATTTACTCCCAATGCCCAAATTTATTTCTTGAGGCATGCTATTAAATTCATCCTATGATTTACCTTTTGCACTCTGGTTGCTTTGACAGTTTCTCTGTTGTCACCTAGCGAGAGATGGGTTTTCCATCCGTTAAGCCCATCAATGCTACCTTTCTATAAATAGTGTTGCCACCTTAGTGAAATATTCACTCATTTTAGCTCTTCTAGGTTAGCAAGCCTTCCTTGTTGCATCTCATTTTGCTAACCTCCACTACTTTCTCATAATTTCAGTTGGCTTGGGTACTCCCATTCGACTTCTACCATGGAGGCCACAATATGCCTTCATGGGTGAGGTCACTAGTGATAGAATTAAGCACCTAGTAAAGAAGTGTGATTGCCTCTATGTCGTTGTGTTCAAGTGGATAGTTGGCCAAGACTATGTTGAAGATGGGAACTAGTTGAGAAGAAAATCCAATGTTGTTTCTCACTTCGTCACCTCCCTACTTGAATTGAACATTTCCAAGCCCTAGATAATTAAGTTGTGTTGCTAAGTGTTTCACTCTGCAATGCTAGAAGGGATCAACGAAATCATGCAAGTGGCTATCCCTAGTGTCAGCATTTTGAGTGCCATGGACCTTCACAGGCATGTTGATTATGGGGAAGACGTGGCCTAATTACCTCTCCTAACTAATTTCCACACAATGGACCTTGAGAGGCATCATTCGTCATCTCAACCTATGGCCACCTACCAGCTACAGGAGTATGGAATGGAACACATTCCTGGGCTCAAATGGAAAAGCACTTTGAGTTCCTAGTGTATAGTTGCGACAATAAGAATTGAGGTCCATGTTGTGTCGATCTTGCGTGTGTTGTGTGTTCACCCCCCTTTTCACTCTAACAAAGAAGAAGAAGAAGAAGAAGAAAAAGAAGAAACCGACAAAGAGCTGCTTCAACTGCTTAACAATGGCTGGAGGCCTTAGCTTTACTATCTTTTGCATGTTGCCTCCTTTTTGCCCCTTTTTTCTTTGCAACTCTTTTTGGGTTTGCTCGAGAGAGCTTCATGCTTTAATCTGAGCCTCAAGCTTGTATTACATTGTAAATTTTTTATGAATATAATATAATACAATACGTTTCTACTTCTTCTATGTTATTCTCATGGCTTATTAGCAAAAAAATAAATTACAAAAAAATTTACATATGGTACATAATTGTGAAAAAATTTAGAACCTGCATACTTTAATAGAATAATTTTAGATGAATGGGCGGGTGCATGAAGTTGGGTACCAATTTTCTGGCCACTTATGATTTTTTTTTAAAAATGTGCTCGTGTTATAACGCGAGCGCGTTATAACACGCACACGTTATTTCGCGTTAAAAACAAAGAAAAAAATGAAATTATTTGCCTTGGAATACCAACCCAAAGGCTTGGAGGGCATTCCCAACAAGGCCAGAGACGTGTTTTTGCAAATTCTACAATTTTTCACATAATCGGGTTTGTGCTCACCATCAAGATTGCATCTAGTTCAATATTGACAAAATCGAAAACATGGGTAATGTTAGGTTGTCTCTTAGCTATCCAACGATGTAATTTTTTTCACTTTTCAACAATGTTAACCCTTTCATCCATAATTTCTTTTGTTTGTATGTCTATTTCTTGCCAAAAAGCAGTGTTAATTTTTTTTTTCTGTTATAAATTAACCGTTCATCAAAATTTCAAATAAATTACATTTTTAGAAACTAGACTCCATTCTACAAATTTTAAAAAAAAAGAAAAAAGAATCAATTATTTTCAAAAATTTGTAGGGAGCACGGCCAAAATTCTACTTTTCAGGAAGTGCCCACTTAGAAAATTAGTAAAAAATCAAATATTCATTAAAAATTTATAAAAATTGTGCACCAACTAGATGCTATTAGCTAACTGATCATAGCGATTTTAAAAATACAACATGTTCACCGTGCTTAGGTCGTATAAGAGCTATGTTATGTTTTTCCGACAAAAACAACACCAATTTTGTACATCCCTCTTTAAACCCCTTAATCTCAACCATTTTCAAAATAAATTAGTAGTTTAGAAAGTAGACTTGGAGCACTTCGATCCTTGTTTTTGTTCCATCTCAAAATTTTGAGTGTAACTATCCTCAATTTCACGTCCAAGGTCAGCATTTCCTTATTTCAGAAAAAAAGTGGCCACTTAAGCCCCCTTTTTGGGAACCATCTTGGTGCACTTACCCGAATATCGTTAATCGATATGTCCAGAATGTTACCTTCCATATCTTCTAGCTCGTATGCATTATTTTCTTTGCATGTGTGAATGCAAAAGGGACCCTTCCATGGCACTTTGAATTTCATATGTTGACTTGATTTTGTGTTGCGCACATCATATTTTAATATCATGCTTCCCTCTCAAAACTCTGGGTTGGAGGCCTTCTTGTCGAACCATTGTTTGACTACTTGTTGGCACCCAATCATGGCTTCATATACCTTTTCCCTCATTTAGTCAAGATTGAAGAGTTCTACCAGCTTGACTTCCATTTTGTTGCTTTCTTTGACCTCTAAAGCTTTGATCAGTTGTAATGCTGGGATTTCTATAGAAAGAGGTAGCACTACCTCCTTTCCATATACAAATTCATATGGAGCGGTCTTTAGGATTTGTTTGGGCATGATCCTGTCAGCCCGTAGAACAGCCTACATAGTCTTATGACATTCCCTTTGTCAATCTGACCCGATGTGCTTGATTAGCCTAATCATGTTCTTATTGGTTGACTTCGCCAATCCATTTCCCTGCAAGTAATAATTTGATGAAGTCTTGAGGTAGACCCCATATTTGAGATCGAAGTCACACATTCCAAAACCCACAAAATCTCACACATTATCAGATGTGATGGTTTTTGGCGAACCAAATCTTGCTACCACCTCTTCAAAGAAACTTACAATCTCGCTTTCTATAGCATTTTTTAGGGCAACGACTTCTATCCATATTGTGAATTAATCAGTTTCCATAAGTATCCACTTGTGGCCAACATTGGAAATAGGGTTTATCATTTTGACAAAATCTAGACCCCATTGGGCGAAAGGCTCCTCAGTGACCATTGGAATTAGTGGCATAGTAGAATTCTTCCTCTTGCCGACAAAATATTGACACTAAATGCTCCGCTTCAAAAAACATGGAGGTCCAATAGTATCCTACCCACATTATTTTTAGGGTTGTGGTTTTGGTGAAAAAATGTGTGCCTTCAGGACTGCTATGGAATTTATTCAAAACTTTTTCTGCTTGGGGCTTATCTAAACATCGGAGTAAGATACCATCGTAATTCCTTTTGAACAAAATTCCTTCAATTAATACATACCCAATGCCCTGTAGTCAGTAGTAACACCTTTTTTGTTATGGAATGTTGGTCAGATATTTCCCCTCTTGCATCTATCATGTTCGATCCATCACCCATGATTCGTCGGACTAGAAACTGGTTTGTGTAGGCCTGATCAGTTTCTTCTTCCACCAAGGAGCTTAGTTCTCATGCAAGGTATTCACAAAGACCTCTTCACCAAACCAACTTGGTTGGTCTAATGTTGACATCATACTCTAGGATCTTGGTGATCCAGTTGGCCCTCTTCTCAATTATTTTTCCTTTGATGATATACTCTCGCACACTATGATGAGTGACGATAATAGTGATTTTGTTGGTCGATACCAGGTGTTAGAATTTCTAGAGGCTTTTAACAATAGAAAAGGCCTACTTTTCTAAAAAATTGTACCTAGCTTCATATCCTCTAAGGGTCCTTGAGTAAAACGTGATTGGATTCTCTCCAAAATTTTCTTCTTCCTTCTGAGTGAGTACTAAAGCTATGTTGTATGGGTTGTTGTAGACATAAAGTAGGAAATCTTTGGAAGAGTTTGGATTAGCTAACACAAGGGTCATGGAGATGGTTGCCTTTATTTGTTCAAAAGTCATCTTGCCTTCGGGAGTCCAATTGAAGGCTAGATTCTTCTTTAACATTAGTGTAATAGGCCTTGCAATTCCTATAAAGTCTAAAATGAACCGGCTAATAAAATTAATCATCTCTAAGAAAGACTGCAGCCCCTTCTGGTTGACAAAAAAAAGTAGCTCCATTATAGATTTCACCCTTTCTAGGTCTATCGCTATTCCCTCCTTTGACACTACAAAGTTGAGTTATTTACCTTGGGGTACTTCGAAGATGCACTTCTTGGGATTTAAGGAAATCCTGAACTATTGGCATCTCCAAAAAACCTCCTTTAGATGATTAAAGTGGTCATCCCTCAATTTTGAAAAAACTATTAAGTCATCTAGATATATTAGAATGATTTGATTAATTATCCTTTTGAAAGTGATATCCATCACACGCTGGAAATTCATGCCAACATTGGAGAGCTCAAAGGTCATATTTGCATATGTGAATGTTCCCCACTTAGTAGTGAACGTTTTTTATGCTAGTCTTCCTTCTTTACATAGACTTGGTTATAACCTAAAAAACCATCAAGCAACGAGAACATCTTCGATCGCCACAGTCTACAAGATCTGCTCCATTGAAGGTAAGGGGTAGTGATATTTTAGTGAAGCTTTGTTCAAATCCCTAAATCTACACAAATTCAAATGTCACCATTCTTCTTTCATACCGGTACAATATTTGATACCCAGGTGGAATGCTTGATCAGGTATATGATCCTGGACTTGATCAATTTAGTGAGCTCTTGTGCCATCAATGCTTCAAATTTTGGATCAATTGGCCTTTGCTTCTATCAAACGAGTTTTGATCCTTCAGTCAAGTCAATAGTATGTTGAATTATGCTTGGATCCTATCCCTTGAGATCATCATAGGTCCAAGCTATGACTCTGTTGAATATTTAGAACACAACCCCTTGAGTATTTCTTTGTCCTTTCATGAAACATCCTTTTTGACTTTCAATTTTCTACCATTTCTAACATCAAGCTCTTCATAGTATTTCTCATTGGCAGTGAATCTTTGTTTACTATTTCTAGCATCCTCACAGTTTAAAAGATTCTCAAGCAAAATCAAACCTCAAGGAAGCTTGTTATCTTTTAACTGGATCACTTGTCCCTCTGAAGTCTTTCTTGCTTCCGTTTGTGAATGGTCAGAAAATTTTACTTGGTTCTGTAGAAAGGAGGAAATCTGAATATTGTCCTCAAAGACCTACCAACTCTGGTTATCATTGGGGATTGATGGTCAAACCATGACTTGTACTGCATTTTTCTTTGTTGTTAAGTCAAGAATTGGTTCAAATTGTGAACCGATCGAAGTCATCCAATCGGCGACACTATTTTGAGATTGGGGAATCACTTGTATATTAAAAGCTTCAAAGCTTTCAATCAGATCCCATATTTTGTGTTTGTAGGACTTCATTCTTATATTTTTGGTGGCTACCCACCCATGGATTTGGCTTACAACCAACTTTGAATCTTTGAATGCTTGCACCTTTCTTGTGCCCATCTGTTTAGCAAGACACAAACCATGGACCAAATCTTCATATTCGACATCATTGTTTAAGCATGGGAACTGGAAAAAAAATGCTTTAAGGTTTTATGATCTGGTTGGGGATAGTAGTCAGACGCCTACACCAAAGCCAAACTTGCATTTGGCACCATAAAAATATAATTTCCATAGACTAACCTAGACCATTAGGCTCTTCCTGTTCTTTTATCAGTTTTGAGAAAACTTGGTCATCATCAAAGATCACATAAGTGCCCAATCTAGTGGCATGGAAGTTCCCAAATGGGTCAGAGTCAATGAACTAATTGAGGAGGAACTCTTCTTTGGGTGTCCTCTCACTTGTGTCATCCTCGTCCTTTAACATTTCAACAAAATATGTCTCTCCTTTTGAGAAATAGGTGTGTGTTGCTTCAATGCATAGAACCGCATTATCTACTATATGTTCTAAATGCAAGGATTTAGACATGATTTTCATGTTCACCCCATGCTTGGTCCGCAATATTAGGTGGGACCAATCGAGCGCTAAGTATCTGCCAAGCTTAGCGGTGAAGTCTCTTGAAAGGCACATCCCGAACACTGGGGAAATGTCTATCACAACCACCTCTTACATGACCATTTGGCTTGGGCACGAGAAGAGGGTCAAGGATAGATCTTTGATATGACCAATGGTTAGAACCTTCTTCCTGTCTAATTGCATGATCCCTTTCTCAAGAGGCTCATACTCGAGTTTCAAAGCATCTTCCATTTGTTTAGGCATCAATGTCGTACTAGCTCCTGAATAGATCATGTTATTGTGTAGGATTTTATCCTTGAGAATGAGCATTAAAAATAAAGGTGTGGGTTTTGACTTGCTTACCTCTTTTTCTTTCGGATTGTCCGCCACATTTACATATGCCATAGCTTTTGAAGATTGAGGAACTAACACGAGCTCTTTATCTTTAACTTGATCACATAATGAAATTGCATACATCCACAGTATTTTTCCTCCCTCTTTTAATGCCTTTTGGAGCAACACCTTTTACTCTGGGATCGATATCACATCCCACAAAGATACATTAATGGGTGCCTTCTTCAACTGCTCAACTATGTTGAGTGTTCTGACTAGAGGAACTTTGGGTTTGAATAGTGATATCTCCATCTTTAAAATAGGTTGATCCATTGCGGGTGCTCTTGGTTCTTTTTCCATCTCCTTAGCTAGCAACTACAGAGCTTGTGACTACTGATGGGTCAGGTCTACGTAGTTTTCTTATCTTATGACTATGACTAGGGATGTTGTCAAACTTGTGGCACATACTCTCTAGTGAAACTTCTTTTCGACCTCGTATTGTAGTCTGATTGTACTTGTGGAGCACTAGTAGTCAGAGCATCATTCACGAATACCACATATTTTTCTTCCATCCAAGAGAAAAGCACTTGGTCCAGTGTAATGTATAGCTCCTTCTCTAAAGACATTCCTTGCATTTGTGCCCTAAAGAGGGCATTCTCCATTTCGGGAGACTAATATTCTTTTGTGCTTGAACAAATTCCTTGACTTCTCTGCTCTGCTATCTTTTGTTGGAGATTTCCCCTCAAAAAATTAGGGGCATATGGCTATCACTGCATGGGAAGCACCATGTGTTCTCATATTCCACCAAGTTTTTCTAGCCTGGGATTAATTCTTTACTTGGGTTGTCCTTGACTGTCTATAGTGGCATAGTGACTAAAACTATCTGTTTTGTGGATGCCAATTGTTGACCTTATGCCTTCAAGGCTCCTTGATACACGTTCTATTGGTAGGATGACCTTCCTCCTTGATAGATCTGCAAGGTAGGCTTTGTAGGTGCCACTTGCTACCATTTGATGAGGATTAGCTCATTCATGAAAGATCGCATGATACTTTTCATGTCATTGAAATCAGCTACTAATGAAGAGGAGTCTGATGTGCTTGGTTGTGTGTTAGGGTACACGTACATGGATGATGGTGTATCCATCATGGTCGCTTGTGAAGCTGGGATGCTCGGAGCTACTTTTTCCTGTGGGTGACCAGAGATTTCTATGGAAATAGGCATTGGCAGATGCAGCAGGAGCTTCCCGGTGTTGATCAGATTGTTCTCTGCTTTCACAGCCAAATCATATGCGTCAGGAAAAATATCTCCTCCCATGGAATACACCACAACTGCAATGTTAGAATTAAGATCCTTTAGGTAGAACATGAATTCCATGGCGATCGGAGGCCTGGAGGTCAATGGAATTCTCTTCCATGTCTTGTGAAATTTGGTGTTGAAATCACTCATGGCCTCTTGCATGGCTCTTTTGATAGTGATTAGTTGTTGCAGCAAAGAGGAGTGATCTCCCATCTTGGAGAAATGCTCGAATAAATTCTCTCCAAACTCATCCCATGAACAGATCAAACCAGAAGCCAAAGACATGTACTAGTCCTAGGCTTTTCCTTTGAAAGACACGACCAACAATCTTAGAGAAACATTCTCCTCTATGATGCTATGCACCTTGCATACCTCTGCTATATCTTGGAGATGTTCAAAAGGAGCCTTGAAGTCCTCCCTAAAAAATTTTGGGATGGCTTTAAGAGCGTTGGTAGGTATGGCAATCCATACATCAAGGGGAGTAGGTGGTTGTAGCAAACTACTACTATCCCAGGTCATAAAATTTCTAGGGGGGGAAACACTTAGATGAGCCAGTGAAAAAAAATTCCTATGGATCAGGTAGATGGGTATTCTGGTTTGGAAAGTTTGACCACCTGGGGAGGTAGATAAGGCTCTAGATGGCGGGCTGACACTTCTTGCCCGGTTGCTTCTAATAGGTGATACAGAACCTGTAAGTCACCTTCTCCTTGATGTTGAAGTAGGTAACTAGGAGAACTGGAAATAGCCTCTTGAAGAAGCTCTAGTTTGGATTCTGGGCATGAAATTTCTAGCCTCTTTTCTTAGTTTGATCTAAAAATATTTTTGACTTCTAACTAGATGTTCAAAAAACTTGTCATATCAGGCGTGCTAGAAAAACAACTGTTGATCATCAAAGTTTTTGCTTCTCTGACAGACTTATGAGAAATTCAGTGAGTGGGGGACTAATTTGTGCCTCACTGAATACCTCCAAGATTTTTATAGAAATTTGTCTCTTCTCTATGTTTTGGGGAAAGAGGTAGAAAGAAGTGTGAATAAAACATAAAAAATGGGCAATGCACCAAAGCTTTTACAATGTTTCCAACCTCAAATTGTTTCTTATAACTGATATGATGGAAAAAAATGCCACAAACCCTTCATTTCTGAGAAGAGAATAAGTAGCAAAGGCTTAATGAAAGGACAATGTAGTTATTCAAATCTTCTCATGGGAAGCATCCATTTAGGTCCATCAGATATAAGAATACTCTACCAATTAAAAGAAATACAAAAATTCATAGAAAAATCTTCTCTTTATAGCATAATATGAAGAAAGACTAACTTTTATGAAGAATGGAAAAGTATAAAAGACAGTATGATTTCTAAAAGCCAACATTCAACACAGAAGCTTAAAATCATGAAAATTAACAACCCATACTATCAAAGAAGACTTAACATAATGCTTTAATCCTGAAAGAGATAAACAAGAAACCTAACAATGGCTATATCGTGCACAATTTATGAGATTTCTCATAAATAGTTCAGACTTCAAATAGATGAATAGAAAAACAAAGGTCAAATGCCAATTCAATGATAGTTCAGACTTTAAAAATATAACACATTAGAGAAATAACTGTGTTCTATAACACCTACTTCTGAAAAGAAAAACTCCCTACTAGATTTATCTTCAAAAGAAAATTATTCTTGAAGCAAATTCTTCTAACCCTTAAAATAGGTCGCCACCTTCTATTTATAGCCATCAAAAGAGATCATCACCATAAAACATTCTGGAAACAAAAACCACCAAATTCCCTAGCCTAATAGCTCATGATCCGATCCTAGATCTTGATTAGATCACAACGATATTTACTCATTAAGTCCCAACTGCAACATTAATGGTTCTTTAGATATTTAGCAAAGATAGTTGTCAGAGAATGATCAAACTATAAAAATGCATCCTTGCAAAAATTGTATTGGTCAATATTGAGGTTGAAGATGCTGACTTGAAGGCTTCACTTTGAAAGCAAAATACATTTCATGTTTCGACATGCACCACTCCAAGGGATCACTCTGCAAAAACAAATTAATTGCTCGAAGTAAAAGATGACGTGTTGAGAAAGCAGGGACTTCTAGCATTGTGAGAATGGCTTTATATAGAAACTTTTCCCAACTAACATGCGTCCCATCTCACGTCCGAATGAAAAATGATATAAAAAATTCCATGCAGCCACCACATGGTGCATTGCACACTTTTGGGAGAACTTTATTTATTTGAGTGCAGATCATTCTGAAGCCAAAAAGGAGTGAGGGTCAAACACTCAAAAAGACTAAGGAAAAAAATTCTTTACAATCACAAGTGAGGAGTAATAATTTTGGCTATGCCTGATAATTATTGCCTCTATCTCCTCAATTATTTTTTTATCTCACTTTTCTATATATGTGGGTACCTTTAAGTCCTGATGTTGGGTGGTTGGCTCCTTGGAACTAGTTGTCTAGAATGATCATGATCCCTTTGAAGAAGTCCTTTAGGAATATCTCCAAAAACCTTGAGTGATGATCAATTATTTCTTGTAAATTCAAATGGGTGGGTACATTAGATTGAGACTTCTAATGAACATAATTGGGCCACAAATCCATCAACTCTTTTCTTAAGAAACTTTTTCATTTGATGAGATCTTACCATTTGTGGGGGCTTTTCCTTCATCCCTCTTAGCTCTACTATCTTTCCTTCTAATTTAAATCTCATGAATAATTCTTGGAAGTTCATCTCAATTGTTCCCAAAGTAGTAAGCATTGTACTCCCAAAATATTATATGTTGCACCCATGGAGATAGCATACATTGGGCTATCAAGGTGATAATCTCCTATGGATAATTTAATGCTATGGCACTTTCTAGAACAACTAATAGTGACACCTTTTGTAATCAAAACCTAAAACTCTTGAGCTAGATATATAAAACAATTTAGACGAGTATCCAACTTGTTGATGAAATTATGAGTAATCAACATTGTTACTTTTTGCTTCTGGGTAAAAGCAAAAAGTTGGGTCCATGAAGAGGGGAAATTTCAACTAAAAAAAAAAATCTCACAGAAAACACGTATGTGTTATGCTTCGGGTACCCAAGCCTAAAAAAATGTGTATGCACTAAAAAAAAGTATGTGTTATATAATGTGTAAATTTTTATAACACGTATAAGTCATTTATTTAAAAAAATTAAATACCTTTTAGAAATGCGTATGCGTTTTAAAACACGTGCACGTTTCTAAAAAGTATTTAATTTTTTAATTAATCAAGAAATTAAAGAACACATGCATTTTGTAACGCGTACACATTTTTAAAATTTTGAATTCCCAACCCACATGTTGCCTCATTTTTAGGCTCGAGAAAGGCTTGGCAACCTGACCCTTAGTCTTTAACCTACAACTAAGAAACTAAGGCAGATTAAAGAAGAATGTCCAACTTTGGCAATATGGATGATGGACTTTTTTTTTTAATCAATCTATAAAATTAAAACCCATTAGAGAACATGACATATAGTTTCCAAATGTATAATTTTTATTAATATTGGATTATATTTGTTATTTTTGAATTAATTTCTAAGAAAACTAGTCCTTAAACTTGAAATATCAAGCTTTTTTTGTTTTTTAATAACTTTTTTTTAGTTAAGTTTCTTGTAAAAAAAATTATATGGCATCAATCTTCAGACAGTTCTCTACATAATGAAAAAAAGATTCAATTTTTTTTAATTTAGGTCCAATTATGTTGTTCGTACACGTTGATTTTTAAAAATAGCAATTAGGCCACTAAAAATTTAAAAAAAAAAATTACAAAAAAAATTTCTCATCAATCTTCATGTTGTTAGTTCTCTATCCCCAAAAGGAATTAGAAAAATACTTCTATTTGGGTCAAAATGTGGTGTCCATACACATGCATGGTATGGTAAAAAAAAAGGACTTTTAAAAAGTGGTTTTTATACATCCCTATCAAAATTTAATTTCTATCATCTGGGTATTTTAATAAATTACATAATTGTAAACTAGATTAAAAATTATAAATATCATATTGCTGACTTTTTTTAAGATTCATTGTGTAAGTGCCTCAAATTTTTAGTCCAAGTGTGACAAATTCTGAAAAACAGCAAAAACACTCCCACTTTGTTCAAGCTTTTTGTGGACCCAACTTTTTGCATCAGCCCTTCTTTAAGAAACCCACTAACTTGAGAGTTTATGGGGCACTAAAACCAGAGAGTGCATGATAAAAAATTATTGGTTGGGTATCATATGATTCATCATCTAACTCCCTATCACCCTCTATTATTGGTTCCTCCTCTTCTTCCTCACTCAAACCTTAAATATAGAAAAAAAAATTGTTGTATTTATGTCCTCGACTATATTTAATGTCACAATTGAAGCATAACCCTCTTTCTCTCTTCTCCTCATTTTCTTGTGGATTCAACCTAGTAGATTGTGGTAATGAATATTTAGGATATCTCCTTTTGCTAACATTTATAATCCCTTGTCACCTACTAGCTAAAAACTTCTCAACTTGTTTTTCCATTACTATTACTTGTGATAAGGAGTGTGGTTGGAACAACTGTACTTCATATTTTATGTGATCCTTTAAATCACCTAGAAATAGTTCCTTCGAGTTTTATTTTGTCACAATGGTTTGAAATTTTTGAATATAATAATTGACCATGCTTGTTTGCTTTAATTTAGTGAGTTGGAAAAATTAGCTATCCATAAAGTTATTTCCGTAATGGGTAGTAAGTTCCTCTTGAAAAACCGACCATGTGACCATACAACCCTTCTTTCTCTTCTCATCACATAACCAACAATACCAAATAAATTGATCTAGTTTCAAGTATAATGATTCCATAGCCACCTTTTGTTGACTACGAACATGATGAAGATTAAATAATTGCTCCATTTGACATAGCCAATTGGTTGGATCCTTGCCATAAAACTTTCTCATATCCAACTTAGGTATGAATTACCTTGGCGTAGGATTATTAAAGGAAGTATCCTTCTTGAAATTGAAGTCAATCCCAATTAATTCATTTCCAAAACAGGTATTATCTTCACCCTTACACTTCATTCCTTGAATAATCATGTCCAACTTCTTAGAAAAATCATTTTTCATTCCTAATTTATGAAATTTCACCCTTGACCTTGATGATCCCATCATTAGGGTTAATATCCTCAATTTATACCTCATCCTTATTTGAAGATTTCCTTGGTATGGTAGCATTCTTTTTGCCTCTTGTTGCAAGCCCCGTCATGATGGTAGAAAATAATTTTGCAATAAATCACACAAATAAATTCAAAATAATTTGAATCTTTTTTGTAACTTATCAAGTCCTAGGTTGTACTCTCCTAGAAAAATCTCCCCAAAATTTGGTGTTTTGCATCCTTGAGAAAGAAATTGTTGGAAACCCTAATTTTATAATAAATTACTTATTTATGGTTCAAATTCTCTGCAATTTGGACTATAGTCTCCTTTGTTACTTCTTCAAAAATTAACCAAAAACTTAGGAACCAATTTTACAATATTTAGGAGATATGCACTTTCCAAAAAAATTGGTAAGAAACCCTAATTCTATAATAAATCCCTCAGTTCTACTCCAATTCCTCTAAAATATGGACTGTAGCTTCTTGAAAATGTCCTTCAATTTTTAAAAAATAATCAAACAAAAATTCACAAAAATCTAGGAGGTATGGGTTTCACAAAATGACCTCCAAAATTAAATAATTTCTTGTCATAACGGTGCCAAGATCATTCTCTGATACCACTTGTAATGAAATAACTTGCACAATAGAATAATATTATAGGAAATATGCTACACATACTTGATAATAACTGAAAATAACAAGACACGTCAAGGGGGAAAACCTCCAAATATCTTCAATGAGAACACAATTCACACTATGATAATGAAATAAGACTCACAACCTCTTATATATATCTTATTTATGCCTAGGACATCACCTGGGCTAACTTGGAACTAAATAATAATATAATAATGATAATACGACTTAACTGAGATTTAAGATAGCCACAAGCCAACTATTCATAACCCGATGTACTCTAATATTAAGGGCATAACAGTTAGTATGGCTATGACATGAAAATGAAGATAAAAAATAAAATAAAAACCAAAGAAAAAACCCTAAAAATATAGAGAAAATGTGAAGAAAGAGAGCCCTAGCATACAAAAAATAAACACACATATAGGAAATAAAAATACAATAATAAAACATGAAAAGGTTGAGAAATAAAAAAATGGACCACCATTGATGGACCAAGCAAGGAAACCCTACTTGGTAATGATGATGTGGAGGAATGATGAAGCAAAAAATGAATATTATGAAGAAGTAAAGATGAGCATGAAATATAAACCAAGTAGTCACAAAGAAGCTTGAGGTCTCTTAACAATGGTAGTAAAAGAAAAAGAGCTTGAGAGATAAACACACAAAAATGAAAAATGAGAAAAATGAAATGGCAAATAGAATAAAATAGAAAATGAGTGGATGAGAATAATCACCATCAATGTAGATGAAAAACTATAAAATCTTGACAAGGTGATGTTTTAACTTGCAAAATATTAGGGTTTTACATATTCATTTACTATCAATTTAAGACCAAGGGGAAAATAAGTGAGAAGAAACCAAAAAAAGGATAAAATCCAAGAAACAAACAAGGAAAAGTAAGAAATGGAAAATTGGGTGGTCCTTATACTACTAAAGAAAAATGGGGCATGTGTGTTTAAGACAAGTCCTATCTTTATTCTTTGGTAAATTTGGTTGGAAATAAATTATTAGATCTTCCAAGATTATCAAAGTCTTATTGGTAATGTCTAAAAAAAATATTGTAGACTTGACAAAAGAACCTTTGGGGGCTAAGTGACCTTTGTAGATGAAGTCTTACATCTTTATGATACTGATATTTTGAGGCAACTAGCTTTGGGTCATTTGGTTGGCTCTACTCATTTTAGCTTTAAATTCAATTCTTATTTGTGAAATAGTGGGCAAAATGGTTGCCTCCTCCATTGGGATTTTTTAGATCAACACTAATGTTTCTTCTTGTAATAATTTGATTGTAGTGGAAATTTATGGAGTTAGGAAATATGATTTAGGTTTAATTTTCTTAATTCTCTATTATATTATGGGTTTTGGCACTAATAGTGATATGGAGGATCAAGCCATCCTTGTGGCTCTAGATAAATAATATGAGTTGAGTTGGAAGAGGATAATATGTGAGATGGATTCCATGACTTTGGTCTCCCATTTTAATAGTGGGATCTCACGAGTCTTCTTGAAGGTTGGTATTTTTGTGGGGAAAATTTATTGTCTTTTAGAAAAAAATATATTCCATATCTTTTATTCATATGAACTTAAATAATGAGATGTGATTGTTGACTATCTGGCCAAATAGGCCTTTGATGTTAATCACAACTATAATCTCATAGATTGGGATTCCTTATCTTCTTCTCAATATTCATAGAAATTTTGCATCTCCTTCATAATGATTTGGTTTGAACACTCTACTGTATTTTTCTTAGTACTTTATATATTTTTTTATTAGATTAAAATAGGAAGGGCATGTACCTAATATAGAGCAACCTTAAAGGAAAAAAGAGAACAAATCTCACTAGAGGTGAGATAAGGACAAAACAACAAGAACAACAAGACCAACAAAGCTTTTGACTAGAGCCAAGAACTGGGAGAAAGTTTTGGAAAGACCCAAAACCCAAAAAAACCAATCAAGGAGGTTTGAATCCAAACTTCAAAATAGACTACAAAGTAGGAGCGGGGCCAAAAATAGTTGAGCTACCAATCTTTTCAAGAAAATTTCTCTTATGCTTGAAAGAAGCAACATCCAGCCTAAAGCTCACAGTAGAAAACTTTTCTTTACCAAAAATAATGGGAGGAAACATAGAAGAAGAAGCACCAAGCACAACATCTAGCTTCATTTTTTATCCCTAACATAGGGCCATTACCAATAATGCCATGGTATGCCAAGGTTGTAGCAGACTGGATAAGAGTTTCACCATTTTGAGAACTTGTCATAGTGTTCAAAATGAGGCAGGCGTTGAACAATAGGTTGATACAACCAAGTAGATTCATACATTAGTTCTTGCTCCCAAGAACCAAGCTTGGAGAAAAGGTTCACACATTTGGGTAACACAGAACCAGACTCAACCAAAGCACAAAATCTAGCAAAGAGAAAGTTGGAGCGATTTTTAGTGAACTTATCTAAGGTAACAAAATGACCAACAACATTAGCAATATCTTGAAGTATTTTATGTTTTGTTTTGATTAATGGGAAAAACAAGTTTTCAATGGACTTGAAACCATTTACAATAGGTTTTGAATGTACCCGAAACCATAGGTTTTGAATGGACCCGAAACCATTGACAGACAGGTTTTGACAGGGACCCAAAACCCACACAAAGAAGAACAAGCTGCCCAAGAAATCAACATAGACAACCAATAGAAAACCAACAATAGATCATAAGAGAAATACATGATAGCCCAGATCTACTCAAAATAGAAGGTTTTGACAGGCACCTTAAACCCAAAGTAACCAGGAACTACAAATAAACTTGAATCCAAGCACCACCTGAGACGATCAGGCAACCATCAGCCTGAATCAGCCAAACTGTAGCATACTCCTAGCCAATACAAACCAACAACAAACAACCAAAGATAGTCAAGAAACCATCAGCCATAACCAACCAGTCAGCAACACACCAGTTGACAGCATCATCCAACAAAACCAAACTCCCCACTTCAATAAACTCCCCACCTCAATAGGAGAGTTGGAAAACAAAGAGAAGCACTAAAGAATCTCTGCATACACAACACACCAGTCAAACTGCAACACCAACCCAACCTCCACCTCAATAGGAAGGGGCTCCCCTCTATAAGAGAGGAAGAAGTGAACGCTAAAACCATAGAAAGAAGATCTTCCCACCCGATCCATAGCCCACCTCTTCACCTCAATAGAGGAGGGATTCACCTCCAAAGAAGTAGTCTTCACCTCCAAATAAGTAGTCTCCACCTCCAAAGAAGACCATAGCTAAAGAAACTAATAGAAAGCATCAACCCCCATAGTAGAGAGCACCAAAACCTCCTTTGGCAAAGCGAAAGACTAGAGTAGAGACAGAAAAATAGAGCACTCCTCCACAAGCAGCACAAAACCAACCTGGATCAAAGACAAGAGGATCCAAAAATCCAACTGAAAACTAGCCATCCAATCTAGAATAGCCCAAGAAAAGACAGTCCAAATGGGCCATAGCCTCAAAAGAGGACACTCACCACTCAGAACAAACAAAACCCCAACCAAAAAAAATAACAGAAGAACCCAAAAGGGGAGGAGCCAAACAAGGGAGACTGAAAACAGAGGGAAAGGGCAAGGAAAACCTACAAGTAGAGAGATTAGAGAGCCAGCAAGACAGTGAAAAAAAACCTCCAACCCTACATGTCAGTCAGGGTCTAAAACATGTCAAACACTCACTACAAATAGCTCCACTAGAGGCAAACCAACCACCACAATCCCAAACAAAGAAAGCACCTCCACAACTGTAGAAACCTACACCAAGAAATAGACCAAGGGTTCAAAAAGAAGAGGGGATAGGCAAGGAAAACCACCAAACAGAGAGAGTAGAAATACGGAAAGACAATGAAAAACATCCTCCAACCCTACACACCGGTCAAGGTCTGAAACATGCCAAAAACTTTCCACAAACCACTCCACCAAAGGCAGGCCAACAACCACAACCCCAAGCAACAACACAACCCTCACAGAGGAAAAAGAACCCCTAAACAGCTAGAGAGAGCTAGGAAAGCTAGCAGAAAGAGAGAGGAGAGGAGGCACCACATGACAAAACCACTTCCAACCCTACTTTCTAGTCAGGGTCTAAGATAAGACCACCAAACTCCACCAACAACCTCTCAGCAAGAACACCCAACACCACACCTGGCACCCCACAAGTAGAGTCAAGAGACCCCTGCACAAAGACATTCTCCACCCATCAAGAAACCTGACCTGTACAGGAGAAAGCAAGCCAGGCCAAAGCCAATGCCGCAAGGAAGGAAGGCCAACAAAAATTCACAAGTAGCAGCAATGAAAATGAGAGAGACATCAAACAGAACACTACCAAATGATGTCTTTCTCCACAACCTCATCATTCAGACCAGAGGAATAGCCCAGAAGGACACCCTCAATCAACCACAAAGAACACAGGGTGCCACGAAAACCCGCCAAACAAATCCCTCCACATAGAAGATTTTGAAAAACACCATCTATCACAGAGAGAATAGCCACACACGCATCTGAAGCACAAGGAAAAAGATGCCCAAGAAGAACCCAACGACCAACCACCTCATATATATTTCCATCATCTTCAGAGACAACACCCTCGCCTTCACAAGTTTTGAATTTGGCATTCCCGCCTAGCCTGCCACGCCTAGACCGCTAGTATTTTATGTTTTGTTGGTTTCATGGGTTTCTTTGATTCTTGAAGGTGATGGGTTTGTGAAAAACTTTCCTTTGAATTTTTATCCTTTTAACTTTATGAAAACTATTTCTTTATGAAACCCTTTTAATATTTTTTCTTAATTATTAATTAATATATTTATACATTTTTCCAAAAAATATTACTCATATATATAAGAATAATACTACATTCATGCAAGAGAATCCAGGGTGTAAGAGCAATCTTGCATCACCCAAAAAAAATGTTGTTTCTTTTCAATAAGGGCTAAATTTGGTAGGATTTCTATTTTTAGTAAGTTTACATTTATGCACGGTTGGGCACAAAATCTTACACATACCTCCAGAATGGTAAATTGAATCCAATGGTGAATAAATCACTTCAATATCATTTATCATTTGAGAGATATTAAAATTTCAATTTCTAAAAATCTTGTCAAAATCTTTGAAGTCAATTTTGAGGTACTTAGAGGCTCGAGATGGGCCTAAAAATTAGTGGAAAATGAAAGTGGTCTACCTATCAATATGAATTTTTGTGGATATGCCTCATCAAGATCTTTTCGAAAAGGTATTATAATTGAAAATCCAATGGTCGGATCGAAAGTTATGACCCCACAAAGATGTACTACCAAAATTAATAAAATTTTAAAATATCTTCTTCAGGAAGTTACACTTTCCAAAAGATTCTAGGTAGGTTACACCTTCCATATAAAGGATATGAATGGGGGTTATAGAGGGGAGGGAAGAGCACAATGGATTATGGCTTTGAATTGTAGATTTATAGATGTATGTAATAAGAACGCCCATGCAATGGCAATTGTAATGTTGTAATCTCATTTTCATTTCAGTGATAATAGAAAATATTTGCTTCCTTCTTTCATATTGTTTGTGCAATTCTCTATTGTTTTTGTGAGTTTCAAATTGTAACGGGAGTACTCTTTATCAAGTGGCATCAGAGCAGGAGTTCATGAGTGTGTAGATAGATCGCTAAACATGGTAGTTTGCACCAAGACTTGTGGTTGTGGGTCTATGAGAAAATATCCCTCCATGAAGAAACTATGGTGGGAGAAATGTTGGGGTAATGGAAGAGGGTTTTAAAGCCCTCTAGAGACAACTTCAAGCACCGCAAGAGGAGATGCACAGAGGAGTTGATGTCAAAAGGAGAGATAAAAGTGAAGATGAGGCTAAAAATGAAGAGCCATTTGAAGAAGAAGCACAAGATGTAATGGATCCTAGAGAAGTCAGACTGATTAGGACCATTTCCAAGATTGGAAGGAGGCCAAAGATAGAAGTTTCTAATTTTTCTGGAAATATGAATCTAGAGGAGTTAATCGATTGGTTCAATGATATGGAAGACTATTTTGAGTATGAGGAAATAGAAGATTCGGAGAGGGTCAAATTTGCAAATTCCAAGTTGAAAGGCCATGCTAGCATATGGTGGAAAGAAGTCCAATTGGATAGAAACTGAAGAGGTAAAGAGAAGATAACCAGGTGGGATCAGATGGTAGAAAAACTAAAGAGGAAATTCATTCCTATAGATTATGAGTTAGATTTGTTAAATAAGATGCAAGGATTGAAGCAAGTGGGGAGATCTGTCAAAGAATGCACAAAATAATTCTACAATGTCTTGATTAGAGCAGGCCATTCTAAGACTGACAAGGAGAAGGTTGCATGTTAAATTAATGGGCTGAAACCAAGAATATAAGAGGAGTTGAGTTTAGTGAGGATGACCACAATTGAAGATGCATATCAGTTTTCACTAAAGGTGGAAGAGAAGTTGAACAAAAGGTTCAAGAGTCAAAAAGGGGTGGAGGTTATGGTGGAAAGACTGTCGAATGGTCATATGGAGGCCGAAGTGAAGAAAAAAATAAGACTGAACGATCCATTAGTAATCAGAACCAAAAGGGTGATAATACCTACTGTCCTCGAGATCAAAATAATGGAGACCGAAGAAGAAGAGGAAGATCTAGATGAGGATCAAGAAGAGGAGGTTTTTGTGGAACCTATTTTTAATGCAAAGAAGGACATAGAGCCTACGAATGTCCTCAACACCAAGGGAGGAAAAATAGAAGACATGAAGGTAATTCTCAGGTTTCCCATGTAGATGAAGATTCCCAGTCTTCACATTCTAAAGAAACTGAAAGAGGAGAGGGGATTGTTGTTAGAAGAGCCTTGTTGAATGAGGAGAAGGAACCAAATCAAAGAAAGAACCTATTTTGCACTCGATGAAAGTGTGAAGGTAAATTTTATAATGTTATCATTGATGGAGGTAGCACTGATAATTTTGTTTCAGGGGAAATGGTTACTAAATTTTAGTTGGAGAGGAGAAGGCATCTAAAACCATACTGGATCACATGGTTGTAGAAGGACCATAGGGCATTGGTCAATGAGCAGTGTTTGGTAAAGTTTAAGATTGGTAACTAGCAGGATGAATTTTTATGTGATATTATACCTATGGATGTTTGTCACATGTTGTTAGGCAGATCATGGTAGTTTGATCGACAAATGGTGCATGATGGACATGCTAACACCTATTCCTTGATAAAGGATGGTGTTCATCATAAGTTGAAACCCTTGAAGGAGGTAGAAGAAAAGGTATGTAGTAATGCAGGGATTTGTTTGGTTGATGGAAGAAGGTTCCTAGAAGGTATGAGACATGAGCATATGTGTTTCGCTCTGATCCCTAGAGTTGATAAACAAGATACTAATGAGATGTCTGTAGAGGTTTCAAATTTTTTGAATGAGTTTTGGGATATTGTTTTTCATAATGTACATGAAGGTTTGCCTCTAGTAAGGAAGATTAGCCACTAGGTGGACCTAATTCCTAGAGCCAGTTTTCCAAATAAGGTAGCTCATCATATGACTCCAACAGAGAGCGAAGAGTTGAATGGAAAAGTTCAAGATTTGTTGCAAAATGGATTGATCAAAGAGAGTTTGAGTGCATGTGTAGTACCTCTAGTACTAGCACCAAAGAAGGATGGGGAATGGAAATGTGAACAGATTCTAGAGCCATCAATAAGATCACCATCAAGTATAATTTCCCTTGCCAAGGATGGATGACATCATGGATTGTTTGAATGGAGTTGAGTACTTCACAAAGATAGATCTAAAGAGTGATTATCACCAAATTTGGATTAGAGAAGGAGATGAATGGAAGACAACCTTCAAAACCAAAGAGGGTTTGTATGAGTGGTTAGTCATGCCTTTTTGTCTAACCTATGCATAGAGCACTTTCATGTGGCTCATGAATGAGATATTGAAACAGTTTTTGTGTTAATTTTTCATTGTTTATTTGGATGAAAATTTAATTTTTAGCAATACATTGGAGGAGCATTTGATGCATATCAGAAAAAAATTTGAGAAGCTGAGAGAGGAGAAGTTGTTGATCAATTTGAAGAAGTGCATCTTTGTGAAGAGAGAGTTGGTGTACTTGACATTTTTTATCTCAATAGAGGGTCTTAAGATGGATCTAGATAAGTTGAAATCTATTATTGAATGGCCTACACCAAGGAGTGCTATAGAGGTGAGATATTTTCATGGTTTGGCAAGTTTTTATAAAAAAATTATCAAAGGTTTCAGTAGTATTTGTGCACCTCTAACTGAAACAATGAGAGGGGATAGAAAAGAGTTTAAGTGGATTATAGGAGCACCAAAAAAATTTGATATGTTGAAGAAGAAAGTTACAGAGCAACCTATTTTGGCACTTCCATATTTCAACAAGGTATTCCAGGTAGATTGTGATGCTAGTGGCAATGCCATTGGAGCTGTTTTGAGTCAAGAAGGTAAACCCATTGCCTATTTTAGTGAAAATTTGAATGATGAAAAGAAGAATTATTTTGTTTATACTTAGGAGTTATATTCTATAGTTCAAGATCTGAAGAAATGCAGACACTATTTGTTGCCAAAATATTTTATTTTATTTACTGATCATCAAGCTTTATAATATTTGAATAGTCAAGGGAAGATGAATCAAAAACTAAAGAGGAAATTCATTCCTATAGATTATGAATTAGATTTGTTAAATAAGATGCAAGGATTGAAGCAAGTGGGTAGATCTATCAAAGAATACACAAAAGAATTCTACAATGTCTTGATCAGAGCAGGCCATTCTAAGACTGACAAGGAGAAGGTTGCATGTTATATGAATGGGTTGAAACCAAGAATATAAGAGGAGTTGAGTTTAGTGAGGATGACCACAATTGAAGATGCATATCAATTTTCTCTAAAGGTGGAGGAGAAGTTGAACAAAAGGTTCAAGAGTCAGAAAGGGGTGGAGGTTATGGTGGAAAGACTGTCGAACGGTCATATGGAGGCCGAAGTGAAGAACAAAATAAGATTGAACGATCCAGTAGTAATCAGAACCAAAAGGGTGATAATACCTATTGTCCTCGAGATCAAAATAATGGAGACCAAAGAAGAAGAGGAAGATCTAGATGAGGATCAAGAAGAGGAGGTTTTTGTGGAACCTATTTTTAATGCAGAGAAGAAGGACATAGAGCCTACGAGTGTCCTCAACATCAAGGGAGGAAAAATAGAAGACATGAAGGTAATTCTCAGGTTTCCCATGTAGATGAAGATTCCCAGTCTTCACATTCTAAAGAAACTGAAAGAGGAGAGGGGATTGTTGACTGAAGAGCCTTGTTGAATGAGGAGAAGGAACCAAATCAAAGAAAGAACCTATTTTGCACTCGATGAAAGTGTGAAGGTAAATTTTATAATGTTATCATTGATGGAGGTAGCACTGATAATTTTGTTTCAGGGGAAATGGTTACTAAATTTCAGTTGGAGAGGAGAAGGCATCTAAAACCATACTGGATCACATGGTTGTAGAAGGACCATAGGGCATTGGTCAATGAGCAGTGTTTGATAAAGTTTAAGATTGGTAACTAGCAGGATGAATTTTTATGTGATATTATACCTATGGATGTTTGTCACATGTTGTTAGGCATATCATGGCAGTTTGATCGACAAGTGGTGCATGATGGACATGCTAACACCTATTCCTTGATAAAGGATGGTGTTCATCATAAGTTGAAACCCTTGAAGTAGGTAGAAGAAAAGGTATGTAGTAATGCAGGGATTTGTTTGGTTGATGGAAGAAGGTTCCTAGAAGGTATGAGACATGAGCATATGTGTTTCACTCTGATCCCTACAGTTGATAAACAAGATACTAATGAGGTGCCTGTAGAGGTTTCAAATTTTTTGAATGAGTTTTAGGATATTGTTTTTCATAATGTACATGAAGGTTTGCCTCTAGTAAGGAAGATTAGCCACTAGGTGGACCTAATTCCTAGAGCCAGTTTTCCAAATAAGGTAGCTCATCATATGACTCCAACAGAGAGCGAAGAGTTGAATGGAAAAGTTCAAGATTTGTTGCAAAATGGATTGATCAGAGAGAGTTTGAGTGCATGTGTAGTACCTCTAGTACTAGCACCAAAGAAGGATGGGGAATGGAAATGTGAACAGATTCTAGAGCCATCAACAAGATCACCATCAAGTATAATTTCCCTTGCCAAGGAAGGATTACATCATGGATTGTTTGAATGGATTTGAGTACTTCACAAAGATAGATCTAAAGAGTGATTATCACCAAATTTGGATTAGAGAAGGAGATGAATGGAAGACAACCTTCAAAACCAAAGAGGGTTTGTACGAGTGGTTAGTCATGCCTTTTTGGCTAACCTATGCATAGAGCACTTTCATGCGGCTCATGAATGAGATATTGAAACAGTTTTTGTGTTAATTTTTCATTGTTTATTTGGATGAAAATTTAATTTTTAGCAATACATTGGAGGAGCATTTGATGCATATCAAAAAAAAAAATTGAGAATCTGAGAGAGGAGAAGTTGTTGATCAATTCGAAGAAGTGCAACTTTGTGAAGAGAGAGTTGGTGTACTTGACATTTTTTATCTCAATAGAGGGTCTTAAGATGGATCTAGATAAGTTGAAATCTATTATTGAATGGACTACACCAAGGAGTGCTATAGAGGTGAGATATTTTCATGGTTTGGCAAGTTTTTATAAAAAAATTATCAAAGGTTTCAGTAGTATTTGTGCACCTCTAACTGAAACAATGAGAGGGGATAGAAAAGAGTTTAAGTGGATTACAGGAGCACCAAAAAAATTTGATATGTTGAAGAAGAAAGTTACAGAGCAACCTATTTTGGCACTTCCATATTTCAACAAGGTATTCCAAGTAGATTGTGATGCTAGTGGCAATGCCATTGGAGCTGTTTTGAGTCAAGAATGTAAACCCATTGCCTATTTTAGTGAAAATTTGAATGATGAAAAGAAGAATTATTTTGTTTATACTTAGGAGTTATATTCTATAGTTCAAGATCTGAAGAAATGCAGACACTATTTGTTGCCAAAATATTTTATTTTATTTACTGATCATCAAGCTTTATAATATTTGAATAGTCAAGGGAAGATGAATCAAAGACATTTGAAATGGGTTGAATTTTTGCAAAGTTATACATTTTTTTAAAGCATAGGAGTGGAAGAACTAACAGAGTTTTAGATGCCTTAAGTAGGAGGAAAATTTTATTAACAGAAATGTAGATTGAAGTTTTTGGGTTAAATGAACTCAAGAGCTTGTATTTTGAGGATCCTAATTTTGTAGAGGCTTGGAGAGCTTGCAAGGTTCCTACCACTTTTGATAGGACTGGATGGTTAGATTCTACAATACAAGATGGTGTGTTGTTTCAAGGGAATCAGTTGTGCATTCCAAGGAGTTCCATGAGAGAGAACCTGATCAAGGAGAAACATAGTGGGGGATTAGTTAGACACTTTGGTTGCGATAAGACCATTTCTATTATTGGTGAGTGACACTATTGGCCATAGTTGTAGTAGGATGTGAAGAAGTTTGTGCAAAGTTACAGAGTGTGGACTAGATGGTGAAAAGAACAAGTCAGAATAATGGATTGTATAATCCATTACCTATACTTGAGAGGCCATGGGATGACATTAGTATGGATTTTGTTCTTGGTTTTCCAAGGACACAAAGAGGGAATGATTCCATATTTATGGTGGTGGATAGATTTTCAAAGATGGTACACTTCATTCCATGTCAAAGACCAGTGATGATGTTCATGTTGCAAAATTATTTTTCAGAGAGGTGGTGAGACTACATGGTCTACCCAAGAGCATAGTTTTAGATTGAGATACCAAGTTTGTTGGGTATTTCTAGAGGACATTGTGGAAGAAGATGAAGACTAGTTTGAAGTTTAGTTTTGCACACCATCCTCATACAAATGGAAAAATGGAGGTGGTGAATAGGAGTTTGGGTAACTTGTTGAGATGCTTAGTAGGAGACAAATCCAAGGGATGGGATTCAATTTTACCATAGGCAGAATTTTATTACAACAATGCTATCAACAAGAGAATTGGTAAATCACCTTTCCAGATTGTGTATAGGAGTAGTCCAAGAACTGCTTCTGAACTGGGAAATATTGATAAGGGAGAGGAGAGCAGTGCCGAGGTTGAATATTTTGCTAAGGACCTGAAGAATTTGCATGAAGAGGTGAAGAAACATATCAATAAGATGAATTCATAGTACAATGCTAGGAAGATCAAAGAAGGAGGTATAAGGAGTTCCAAGTAGGAGATTAATTCATGGTTCATTTGTGAAAGGAGAGGTTTCCAGTTGGTACATACAATAAGTTAAAGATGAAGAAGTTTGGACCATGTAAAATCTTGAAGAAACATGATTCATAAAATTCATATGAGGTAGATTTGTCAAGTGAGATTCAAGTTTCACCTATGTTTAGCATTGTTGATTTGACATAATATCATGAAGGAGATAAGGAGAATGAATTGACAGAGGCAGGGTGAAACATTCCAGCACCTACTTCAAAGAAGGAAGAGATGGAAGAAATTTTGGATAGCCATGTGGGTAGAAGCACAAGAAATAGGCAATATGTAGAGTACTTAGTGAAATGGAGAGGAAAGCCAGTTGAAGATTCGTCATGGTTATTTGAGATTGAGGTTAAACATCTTGGTTTCCCTCTAACTCCTGAAAAGTGACAAGGTCACTTTTTAATTTACCCTAGGTGTCTGATGCAAGAGCATCCACAGTGTAAGAGCAATCTTGCATCACCCAAAAAAATGTTGTTTCTTTTCAATAAGGGCTAAATTTGGCAAGGTTTCTATTTTTAGTAAGTTTGCATTTATGCATGGTTGGGCACGAAATCTTACACAAATTTCTAGAATGGTAAATTGAAGCCAATGGAAAATAAATCACTTAAATATCATTTGTCATTTGAGAGATATTAAAATTTCAATTTATGAAAAATATTGTCAAAATCTTCGAAGTCAATTTTGAGGCACTTAGAGGCTTCAGATGGGCTTGAAAATTAGCGGAAAAAAAAGTGGTGTACTTATTGGTACCACTTTTCGAGGATGCACCTTCTCAAGAAATTTTTGAAAAGGTATTATAATTGAAAATCCAACAATTGAATCGAAAGTTATGACCCCACAAAGTTGTACTACCAAAATTAATAAAATTTCAAAATATCTTCTTGAGGAAGTTACACTTTCTAGAAGATTATAGGGTGGTTACACCTTCCAAATAAAGGATGTGAATGGGGGTTATAGAGGGGAGGGTAGAGAAGAGTGGATTGTGGCTTCGATTTGTAAATTTGTAGATTTATGTAATCAAAATGCCCATGTGATGGCAATTGTAATGTTTTAATTTCATTTTCATTTCAATGATAATAGAAAATCTTTGCTTCCTTATTGCATATTGTTTGTGCAATTCTCTATTGTTGATGTGAGTTTAATATTGTAAGTGGAGTACCCTTCATCATACATATATAAATGTAAATATTACATATATATGTGATTTCTATATATAAAGGGAATAAGAACATTATAGTATAATATAATATTATATAGTAAAATTATTTTTATTTATTTATCTCAAAGTTAATAGAATTATATATACTATTGTATATAGGGAGTTTTTTATTATAATCAAGAGGTAACTTGTATATAATGTAATGGCTTCTATATATTATATTAATATAGAATATTATAATAGTATGAATTTATTTTAATTACTTTATGGTTATTTTAAAGCACATTTTTAAGATATAGAAGCATTTTTTAATATCATTTATTATTTTCTATAATTTATCAATTTCTATATTTATAAAAGCTTTATACCCAACTTTTAATTTGACTAAACAATTTAATTTAATTATTACTTTGATTTATTAATTATATTTTACTTAATATTTATTTTATTATTAAATGGTAGTATTGATATTATGTTTGTTGTTAAATATTTGTTAATTTTTTTATGTGTAATTGATTATCAACCATAAGATAAAAATAATAATTTTATACATTAAGCACTTTATGAAACCTCATAAGTAAAAATAAAATAAAAATAACATACTTATACAAATTTCATCATTATAATTAATTACAATTTACAAATATATTTTTATAAATATATATAAACACTATATTAAGTTTAAGAATAAATTTTATTTTACCTAAAAATATAATTATTTTCATTCTATATTTAAAATATCTTGACTATTAGTAACACAATGTAAATCTCTTTCTTGAAGGTCACCCCTTAAATTTTTGGTTAAAGGTTACCAAGATAATAGATATAGGGTTTGGTCAATAATTGAAGGAATCCAAATCCTAACTGTGTGGATGAATGTAGTTTATAAATGTATAATTCTAAATTATCCAATTTTCTTGAGATTTTTTTCAAATTCAAGGCCCTTTTTCAAATTATTCAATCCCACTATTAGATCTTCATCTTATTGAAGCCCCTTTTCCTTCTCTTTGGTGTTCCTTACAATATTTTTTTTTTTTAGGTTGAATCTTTGTCATTCCCAATCATGACCTTTGTTGATTTTAAATTGACATGAATATGTGTGTGTGTGCCCATAATGCTCATCAAAAGAAATCCTTTGTTGATTTGAAATTGAGATGAAAATATTTATTTTGAAATATTTGTATGTGAGAATGCTCACCAATAGCAAGAGCTTAGAGTATTTCCTTGTCTGACTTCAATATTTTTATTTTTCATTTTGAATTATAATGTCGGTGATAATTATTTTGAATGTTGCAAATTGAATGATAGAATTATGTTGGTACCAAATAATGTCTCTCTTGTTTTGTATGATTTGTTTGTTGGCATGGTTAATTGTTAAAAGATTTGATTTTTTCAGTCAAATTAGTTATAAGAAATAATTTATTATCACATTCATTTGAAATTATTGACTATATAATGTATAAAGGTTATGTCATTTGTGGTAGTGGTTAGATAAACTTGACTTTGAGTGATGGATAAATCGTATATCAAACTTTTTTTAATTGTAAAATAATGTTTTGAACTTAATACTAAGTCTTTTTACTTAGCATTTAGTCAAATAGATAAAAGAGATTGTAATTGATCGCAATGATTAATATGAGTCTAATTCCTTACATATGTGCATATGTCTAATTATAAATAGGATTTTCTTTATCTTTCATTCATAGTTATTTAACAAATTAGTTTATAGCAAGGACATTGAGCCCTTTCCACAATTTGGTTGAAACTTATTACTCAAATCCAATGCACAAGGAAACTATGTACCAATGATATAATAATGGAGTAGTAAGACAAGAAATACTTAACATTTTAAATGTGTTGTTAATACCCTTTATGAAGCTTCATGTTGTTATACAAGATGCCTTGGAAAGTAATATGTGACAAGACACGAAGATGACATGCTAAAGATTGAGATTTATTAAAGAAAAGATACCTTTTGGCATAGACATTTGTTAATACCAAGAAGAGGGACTAATTAGTGATGACATGTATGAAGAATTCTAGGTCAAGCTACCTAAGCATATTTTTAACTAGTTGTTAGCATGCCTAAATCAATGTCAAAGTTGTAACTAGGAACTTGTTAATTGGATGCTTGATTTTACACTAAACTAAAGTATACATATCTAATATGAACTTGTTCCATAGATGTATTTGTGAAAGAAGCCATTGATTCCTAAATTCTTCAATTTGTGGTATTGACCTACACCTTTATAGAGTAAACATGGTTGATAGGTAAGAAACAAAATTTGGAATGGCACAAGATGGAGTGGTGGATATGGTTTAAGTAGAGTAGTGTTAGATGAGATAGGAATGGAGGTATAGTACATCATAAGAGAAGAAAGTATCTTGATTCTTGGGATGCATTTAGGAGGTAGGGCATAAGGAGGAGGGAAGGTGAAGGAATAAACACTATTTGGTAAGACATTAATAGAATTAGGTGTAACACTATAAAGGTGAACAATGGTAGTTGAAGGAGTAATGGTGGAAGAGGGAGAAGAGGTAGATGTAAAAAAATTAGCACTAATAAATTGTAAGATTTATAATTAATGTGGCTTATTGATGAACATCTTATGAATAATATCAACTAGTTGCATAAGATATTCTATATCAACAATATTAGCAAGATCATTTGTAAATTATTATTGTAAAATATGAATATCATGATTAATACTCTTAATTACCCTTTAATTTATTCTTAATACTAAGATGAGAATAAATCTTAATCTCATTAGATGGGGCAACCATGGTAGCATTAAGATGAAGCTTCAAAGCTTAAAATTAGAAAAAGAATTTTTTTTGAATAAATTAAACTTTTCATAATATATAATAAAATCAAATTAATATATATAGAACACAAAACTATAAATTTAAATTTAATTTTTTGTAAAGATCATCACTTTCAATGTTTATGCTTATTTTATAGATTTTTAGAATTAGAAATGAAAATATTGAAAATGATACTGGTAAAAACAAAAAAAAACAGAAATTTATTTAGCATCTAATTAGATATTATTCGTGTTAAAAAAGTACTTTCACAGAAAAAAAATTAAGAAACTGCAGAGATTTTTTATTTTTATTTTACTTCAAATGTGACTGTTTTCTATCAGTACGTGACGTCATTAGGTTTAGGGTTTGCTTCCTAGCTCTCTGTTGTAAAATATAGATGGAGGGGATTCTTTTAGAAAACAGCGTTATGGAAGATTCATATGAATCAATACAATTCTTCCAAGCATTTAGACATGTTTAACGCTTCAGATGCCATCAAATCTCTGATCAATCCGTCCTCGGCTTACCAAGCTTTGCACACATAAATGAGATCCCATGGCAGCCTAAACTCGATTGCTATATCTTCCATCAATTTCAACTTTAAATCAAGAGTTGCCGATCTCTTAGACAATTTAGCAATAATCTGTTGGCCTACAAAAGATTCAGGTTTCCCATCTAGAACAACAGAGGCAAATTCCATTCCATACCTGTGGGCGAAAAGATCTCGCAAGCGCTGCAACTCTGGCAAATCAGCACACCTGGCAGAAGCAAATATTAAGCTTGATACTGCTTCGTTCAAATTGTAGGGAAGATCCTTATGTCTTCGCATATACGAAATGTTTTCTATGGTGCATTCGCAAAAGCTTATAATCAGATTATATCCATGGAAAAGATTTTGTTCCTTGAATAGGAGTTCTGCACGCTTGAAGCAACTTTGGTTCTTCCCATTCCTGAGAAGCTCGACGATGTCACTTCTAACCTGTTTAATCTGTACTTTCCTTTTGTTTTGTAATATTTGAACGCGCTTTACAAGTACTTCTAATAGAAGCTTGCACTTGGAGGCTTTCCTCCACCCAAAGAATCTCTCCAACATTGTTAATGTGCGGAAGAAGAGATCAAGGAAAGCGTTAACATGTAAAGCATTATATAGCTTTGTCCTCCAAACACAGGCAGACGTTGCGGCTTTTGGAGAGGGTTCAGGGTATATCAAGGGATGGCTTTTAACTTTTAGGGTTCTGGATATTTTAAATTAGAAATAATGTGCCGTTACGTTAAGTTTTATTATAGTTTGATGCTTTTGTTTACGAGAATTTTTAGGCCATTACAAATCTTTTTTAAATGATAGGAAGTGCAACAGAAGTAATTAATTTAGATTAATAAATATAGAGTTGGGTTCAATAAATGAGGGAATGAAAAATGAATAAAATGAAATTATAGTTAGTTTAGTAATAGAAAGATGATAGGAGAATAATGTCATTGTTTTTAATTAAGGGTAAAAATGAAGTTTGATGAGACTTTAAAATTTATTATAGTGGAACAATAAGCATAACACAATGAAACTAGAATGTTTCAAGGTACTCAAAATGAGTTTCACAAGGGATGGAACACACAAATCAGATAAAGACAAAATAATAATAGCTAGACTATCAAGAAAAGAACAAACGAAAGATCAAGTGTAAATAATGCCAGATCCAGTCCAAGACAACCACACATCCTTTACCCTTGTGTGCAAGTGAAATACAAACTTGGGAAGACCCTTCTTCCTCCTTTAAATTATAGTCCATGAAAAACTATCAACTTGGGCCTCAAATACAAGATAAGTGAGGAGGGAAGCTCTACAACTAGATCAACTATGCATGTCAAGTGGAGAGAAGAATGTTGAGCAACCTTAGCAAGACCATGCAATTGATAAAGCAACAATAATGGAAGATCAAAAATAAAAAAAATCAAACAATAAGGGAAGTTCTACCACTAGGAGCCAAGGGTGTCGAAGGAGCCAAGATAGACTTGACAATAATAGATGTGGTCGACAAAATTATCGAAATAGGCATAGAATGAATTGAAGCCTCTACATCATAATCAAAACCCATAATCAATATTGCAAGGTAGAGGGGGAGAATCTTTCACCACCATGTAAAAGAGGATAGCTTATGGATAATGTGAGAGAAATCAAAAGACAAATGTAAGTGTTGCGAAGCAATGTTTATAATGAAAAGGGATATCTCATAGTCAATAGCTTGGATCCAAGGTCAATTCACAACCTACAAAATAATTTCCCCAAGGAGATTGTCTCTACAAGTTAATTTTTAATAAGATGTGAGTAAAGGAGGTGTGAGAAAAGTTTGAAGTGGAAGAGTCAACCTTTAAAAAGTGACTCAAAGTATTTTTATAGCCTCAAAGCTAATTTATACTAAAATTGAAGGGGTAGATTTGGCAATCTAACCCAAAATGGTAAAATATCAATAAACTCATACATAATGTTGAATGGAGTCTAGGGCTGAACCAAAAGAGAATGGTGCTCTTAAGCCTAAACTATTTCCTCTAAAAAATCATCCATCTCACTTGAGGAATCAAAATCTACCTTAAAAAATCCCATAGCATGGGAGTAAATCCCCATTCTATGAACTCCAAAATAGGAAACTAATGTTTTGAAATCTAATTATGCAATTTAGGGATGGAAGGCCAAATACAATCAAATATATGTATAGCATTTAGTGGAGAAAAAGGACTTATTATGCACCGCATCCTACTATAGAACCACTACGAGAGTGGATAGGGTATAGGGAGCAACATTAGATTGGATCAAGGAGGAGGGGGATATATCCAAAGAAGATTTGAGGCTCATAGCTATAGTGTATTCCAAGTAGACAAAGTAGCATGCAAGATGCCAATAGCTTCACCACTAGGGACAAACCCAATACCTTTATTAAATTTGATGTATTTTTTATATTAAAAATGGTTGTATTTATTTTTTTGTATTTTATTAGGAAAATATTTTTATGTCTGTTACTGTGAAAAGAGACATTGTAAAAATAGTTAGCTATTAGCTTACTTAGTAGATTCCTATTTGCACTACACTTAAGCTCACTTAGAGGACATCTAGAGGTTTGTCTCACCTCATATGGTTGAGACAAGTGTTCTCACTTTTTGAGACACCTCTTGCATGATCACTTGTCACTCACTACAACATGTCATGTGAGTTAACAAGTGTTCAATCTATGAAGGGTTAGTCAGTCATTGTGTTTCACATGACCACCTTCATCTTATTGCTTATATAGGAAAGCTTTGTACTCATTATCTCTTGGGTCAACTAAATACAATCATTTGCATTGTCCATTGTGTTTGTTTTCTATCTCCTAGATCTTCCTAAATCTAATAAAAAGGATCCAAATGTAATTAAGGATAAAGAAATACAAGGAGCAACAAAATCAGAAAAAGAGGAAAATATGAAAAAATCTCATTTTGGAGAATAATTTTTTCCCATTGGGTTTTCTATCTTTCTCCATCATTTGTAAGAGATTGCATTGTAAATGAGTACCTTATCAAGCTTTTTGTCAAGAATCATATCTTCATTGTTTATCTTACTCCCTAAGTATCACTTAAGGGGGGTGTTAGTGTGAAAAGAGACATTGTAATACTAGTTAGCTATTAGCTTACTTAGTAGATTCCTATTCACACTACACTTAATAGCTCACTTAGAGGACATCTAGAGGTTTGTCTCACCTCATATCGTTGAGACAAGTGTTCTCACTTTGTGAGACATCTCTACACCTCTTGCATGATCACTTGTCACTCACTACAACACGTCATGTGAGTTAACAAGTGTTCAATCTATGAAGGGTTAGTCAATCATTGTGTTTCACATGACCACCTTCATCTCATTGCCTATATAGGAAAGCTTTGTATTTATTATCTCTTGGGTCAACTAAATACAATCTATGCATTGTTGATGTGTGCTTGTCTCGTATCTCCTAGATCTTCCTAAATCTAATAATGTCAAATTAAGGAAGGATGTCAATTTAACTATAATGGATAATTATTAACGACAACATTTTTCAAGCATGCATATACTTATTAAAATAAATTTAAAGTTAAATTATTTTTAAATTTTAATTGAAGTGTGAACATTCCACTAATATACAAATGAGCTCATTTAGTAATTCTTTTTATATCTAGATAATATTAACTTTTAGTTAATAATAAATATTAAGTCTTATATTTTGGATCTTGTGAGAACTATTAAAATATTTTTAATAAATTGAAGGTTGGGGTAAAGAAAGGGTAATAAGAATAAAATGAAATATTAAAGCCTTTATCTTTATAAAAGGAATTGAATTTAAGTGCAAAGGAAGAGGTGGGTTATGGGTGAGATCTAAACATCAAAAATCAAATCAAATTAATAATAATTTTGATATTAACTATCTAGCATAATCTATAGTTGCAAGGTGAAGTGAAAGAAAAACTATTTAGCTCTAACATTTATTATTAAATTTAAATATATCAAAAATTTAAAAAATATAATAATATGAAATTAAGAAAAAGTAGCATATAAGTATATGATATGTGTGTACATTCACATGTGTGTTTAATAAGTGGAATAAAAACATCCATAAGCTTCATATTTACTCTTGCTTAAAACTAAACCTTATTAAGTTCCAACCAATCCATCTTCTCTATATAGATATACCATTTTTAATCCTTGCATTGCTCTCAAGGTATATCATTCCCACATCAAAAATTTTATCATCATCATCAATTTAATTAATCATTAGATTTAAGGTTGATCAAGCAAAAAGTCCTATCTACCTTTTCTCTTCATCATTTGTGTATTCTTGCTTGCTTTCTTGTTTGTGTTTTTTCTAGCTTGTAATTATGAGTCAATTTGAGGAGCATCACATGACTAATTTCATCAAGGTATTTCATATCATATTACATAAAATTGTATGCCTAATTTGGTTTTAATCCATCATGCACTTATAATACTCTCATCGTGATCCCTTATATCACATGATATATAATATTTTATGCTTTGTCAAACATTGGTTTCTCACTAGATATAAATTTCCTTCCTAGAATGTACCACCCATATCATCATCCATGTGCATCTCGTCTTAACTATTCAAGGATCTAATTTGAAGGGCATGCAATCTAATGAGAGGGGCGTGAATCAATAGATCAAAAATATTTAAAATTATTTACTTCAACACTGTATCTAAATATGAAACTTGAATCTTCACTACTACTAATCAAGAAACAATCATGAGCACACATTCAAACAATAGAAAACTAGATATATGTGAAAACCCAAGATGGGAAAACCACATTGAAAATAGATGCTTGGATCTACTATCTAAATCTAGCATCACAATGTAGGAATATAACAAGTGAATTTTATAATTTGAAGTGGGCACCAACCTACCAGAGGCACCAATCCGCAAATGTACTTATAGGCATCAACCTTCTGGAGACACCAATCCCCAATACAAAGATCTAAGCAAGTTAGCTCTATGAGTGGAACACCAGTCCTACAGAATTTAAAGATAAGGCTTGCAAACCTTTAGTTTTGAGTACACATCTTAAAAATAGTTTGATCTTGATTCATACACTCCACTACACTTCTTAAGATTTTTCTATAATGGTGCACACTAAAAATATCAACTAACACTTGATCGTACAATCATCTCCTTGTATATACACTCACTGCCTTCTATAATTATACTTCACATTGTGTATCTATGTAACTGATGAATATATACATGACATTACATTAACTCTCTTCCATGTCATCCAAGGGTCTATAATTAACTAGGATGACATAAGGTGGACCTAAATTCAAATTACATGAAACATTTAACAAGTCAGTCCTAAATAAAATATGTTGCTGCCAAAAGAACATGATGTCGTGCATTTCCATTGGAACCTTAAAACCAAGCCCTATCTTAACACCACTCACTAACTTTGAATGGTGCATGCTACTAGTTGTTACCACACAATTTGAGAACACCAACAAGTTGAAAGACAAGCACATATAGCCCTTTTCTCATTTCAAACTTCTTGCATACTGAACACATACTCTGAAAAATATATAATATGATATAACATGTGTAGGAATACTCTCCATTCAAACCGTAGATCCAAACTCACCTTCTGGAAGAAACATTGAACATAATTGTATTGCTAGAGAAATCTCTCAGTCCTGAGAAACTGAACTGAAACATTTTTTATACAGCCTTTTGAATCACCACTATCATTATGAACAGATGCAGTATGATACTAAAAACAATCGTCAACTTCTTTTATCAATATAGATAGAAATATATACTTCTACATCAACTCAAAATGATATGACAGTATAGTTGCTTTTACTTCGCGTATATGTCCTAAAAATATAATGTTGCCTTTGACCATATCTCTTGAAAATATAGTACCACTTTTGATCACCATAAACTCATTTTACATGAATGACAACTTGTGTTCAACATAATGGGTTGATGCAAGAATTGGAACCATAACACTTTTAACTCTCTTAATACTTTGATTCCATCTTTAGAAGTGGAACCATTATCTTCCAATGATAATGATACTATGAAAAATCTCTTAAGTGATGATTGGAAATCGTTATATTTTACATCCATTTTCATTGGGGAGTATAAAATCTCACCATCAAACTATATAGATTTTGGGATTGTTCCAACACAATCTTATGATTCATCTTCTCATACTGAAAATAATTATCACAATATGGCTTCCTCTTCAAATACATGTTTTAATTAGGGTTCATTAGATAATACATCCTCCTTTGTAGGTGAAGGTAAAATCTTGCAATCTAAATATAAGGAGTCATGTTTTATTTGCTCAATCTTGTTCTGCACCAAAAACATCATCCCATGATGGTGATGGGGGCTCTTTATATTTTACCCTTCATGTGTTGATGATGTCTAACCTTATCATTTCAAAACATAAAAAGGAAATTTGCATTCTTGTGAAAGAATCAATTCTTCTCATAAGAATTTAGACAAGACTTCTCCATCTGAGTTGGATTTAGGTGTTATGGGTTTGGATTTAAAATTCTTTCTAAAAATGGATATAATGAAAGAACGAAAAAAGGAGTTAAGGATCATGTGAAGTCTACATTATACTTTGAAAAAATGGGTTAGGTTTCCAGCCTTCTCCTTTTTCTACATCTAATCTTCCATTATCTACTATATTTATAGCATCTTATGATAAGCAAGCTAACTTTTCTTCACAAGAGAAAGGATGGTTTCCTACTCCTTATTTGTTATCAAAGCAAGATCATAGTTTTTTAAGGCTTCTAAAATCCCACTTAATTACTCTTCCTCCTCCAATGCGTAAGAAATTTTATTAAAAATATATTTTTTTGTGCATATCATTGAGTGCATGGTCATTCCACAAATGAATGTTAGGCCTTGAATAATAAATTTCAACAACTTTTTAATTTTGGTGCTCTTCTATGTATTGATGCACCTAATAATTTTAAGTAATAATCTCTCTTTTATGGTGTTGCTCCTCACTATGTGGCATTTGTAGCTTCATATTTTTTCTCATTGTCATTCATGGTGGGGGTAAGAGCAAGAAGATGAGTCAACGAAACATGGAAATTTTTGCCTTAGGCAAAAAAAATGAAATCGGCTTGCAAAAAATGAGATCCCGCTTTTTAATAAATGAGATCCCATTTAGGTTTGGGGTTCCAAGCCTAAAATCAAAAAATAGGATCCCAATTTTCAAAAAACGGGATCTTGTTTTGAAAATTTTCCAAAAATAGAAATTTCCATTTTTGGTAACTTTTCAAAACAAGCTCCCATTTTCAAAAGTTTTTCGTTTTGGAAACTAACCATTTTTGAAAATTTCCCTAGAAATTTTCAAAACAAGATCCTGTTTTGCAAAAGCATAAAAAAATTATTTTCTTATGAAACGGGATCCCATTTTAGAATGGGATACCATTTTTTAAAATATGAATTTTTGGTCGAGTTTGTACTTTTCTTTAGTTTAGGAAAAGGTTTGGGGATCCAAACCTAGGCCTTGGACCTGGTTTGACCTGCAAGTTGAAGGTCCTAGCAATATCACAAGAAAATAGTGACTTTCGGCATACGTTTGAAGACATTTTTTTGCAGAATATTTCAATGAAATTAAAACCCATTATAGATGAGACAGTGTAGATTCCAAATATGTAATTTTTTACAATTGGATTAATTTTTTAATTTTTCATTTAATTTCTAATGAAACAGGTCCATAAATTTGAATTATCAGGGTTTTTTAGTATTTTAATAACTTTTTATTAACATAACTTTTTGACGAACAGACTGCACGAAAGCGTACTTTAGACAATTCTTTTCAATTTTTAAAAAAAATTAAAAAATGATAATTTTAGGTCATCTTATACATGACGTACACGGCAATTTTTTAAAACACTAAATATGGCCAATAAGAATTAACCAAAAAAATATATATTCAATAAAAAAATTACGGGGTTCACCCCGCAGTGCAACTGTAGTTGCAACACCGTGTTGATATGGTGGTTAGGTGTTCGAGTCTCACCACCAGGAATTCAATGTGAAGGAAGGTTGCAGGAGATAAGGCAAGCCAAGGATCAGATGGGTGAGACCAATGACATTGGAGTGTTATGTCTGGCTGCAGAGGTGAAGTAAGATTCGCGTGCTGGAGGAAAGACGTGGCCGAGTCAACAATCCACGGAGGCAGCACTGAAGAAAGGTCGGAGGACGGCGACGGGAGTGTTGGGTGCACAGGAGATGAAGAATATCGGTGAGATGGAGGACATAGAACAGTGGAATTTGGAGTATGGGGTAGAAAGCAGAAGCGGTGGTGGGGGCGAAAGGGTGGAGTACGGGAGGAAGATGATTCAGAGTGAAGGGAAGAATGGAGTATGGAGTGAAGAGGAGGAGGTGTGAAGGAGAGAGGAGTAAGGGAGATGCAAGGAGGAAGGTGAGGAGAAGAGGATACGGGAGTAAAAGGGAGGAAGAAGATGGAGGAGCAAGAAGGCAAGGAAGAGAGAAGATGGAGGACTGGGAAGAAGAAGAGGCTCCAGTCATGGACTGGTATGAACACCAGACAAACATGGGGATGAGGTCCCTCACAATTGTGGCCTCACTGGTTCAAAGCTCCAGTCAAAAGCAATTACCGATCAAAAATATAAAAAATAAAAAATAAAAAAAATTACAAAAAAATATGGAAAGTGTGCTTCAATGAGTTACCAATCTTTTCCCAAAAGTATTTAGAAAAATATGATTATTTAGGTCAAAATATGGATGACGTACACGTGCATGGTATGGTAAAAAAAATGACTTTTAAACAGTGGTTTTTAGAAACACCTATTGAAAACCAATTTGTATCATATGGGTATTAAAATAAATTACATATTTGGAAACTAGACTCCGAGTACTACATTTAATGATTAGTGACTTTTTTCAAGATTCCATCTCTAAGTGTTTCAAATTTTAAGGTCAAATGTGTCGAATTCTGAAAATCAGGGAAAACACTTCAACTAAATGGCCAAAAAGTGGACTCAACTTCTTGCCAGCACCTGTGGTACAAACTTGTGTGGAACCATATTCATTTCTATGGTAGCAACATGATAGTCTCTTGCATGGTTGTATTTTCCTTTACACTTTGGATGCAAGGATAACTAGTTTTGGAAGGTGAGTTCTTTTCAAGGATCACCTCTTGCCCTTCTTTTTCTTAAAATATCAACATAGCAAGTATACTGAAATTTTAAGGGGGGCATATCATACTATCCATTTCATTGATTTCTTGTGAGTTTTGACTTATTGGCATACCTCTTTGGTGGTGATGTTATTTATAACACCCCCTGAGGTTCAGTTATCAATTCGTCCCCTATGACATTAAGAATTTATTCATCCTCTATGATGTTAAGATTTATGTGCTCCCTGAAGCATGATTTGTATAAATCTAGCATAATATAGCTTGTTGATCTCATTTTTTCTAACACATTTAATAGATGACTTCTAGTATTCAAGATAAATTTAAGACTAAGGTCTCTTTACCTTACTAGCTTGAATCCTTTTTAGTGTACTAACCTTGTGTTCAAGTGTTTATTTTCCTTGTCTTTGGTGTGTTTGCATTGTGTTTGTGTTATATTTATTATTGTACATTATGTTTTTTAGTATTGTGTTTTTATCCTATATGCTTCATGTTTATCATGTCACATTGTATCTCATGTTGTATTTTCCTTTGTCCTTACTTTGTTGTGCCATAGGATATTTAGCCTAGGGGATAGCGCATTCTCTATATTTGATTTCATCCCATCTCTTCAATGTTTGGATAATCAAACCCTTCATAGCTTATCCTTTAAAGTGTGAGCATGAGCGTAAGTTTAAACTCTTACTAAAGTGGGGGCTAAATGTAGTGTAATAAATTGTCACCCTTGACAATTTCTCACTAGGTTTAGCTCCCCCTCATATGCTTGGACCTAATTGTGCACTTAATTTACCCATTTTGTAATAATATTTGGAAAATCAAAAGTAGAATTGGAAATAAAGATTTAACTTTCATTTACCGATATTTAAGGCCTTGAGATAATAGGTCTATACTAGGGTGCCCAAAACCCTTTTCCAACCTATTTTGAATCAATTTAAAGTATGTCAATATCATAATTTTAACATTTTGAATTTTGAATTTAATTTTTGGCTATTGGTATTTGATTTTTGGGAAATTAGAAGAAATGCATATAAATACAAGTCTTTAATCATTTGAGATCTTAGCAATTTTGAGAAGCAATCCTAATATTTTGAATTGAGAAATAAAGTAGGCAAGGAAATTCAATGGTAGAATTAAAGCAATATTATTATAGCACCTTCATCAAGCAAGATCATGTTTGTAAGGCATCAAGAAGAAGAAATCAATTATGTGCAAGGAACTATTATTATCAATCATGCCATTTTGTGAAGAAGTATTGAGTTATCCTTTACATGTTATATGCAACAATCTTTTGTGTTTTGTGAACTAACCTTTTACAAGTCTATCAAGAAATCAAGGCATCCATCAATCAACATTTGTGGAAACTTGTGGTGTGTCTTCACTTCACCAAGGATTTCATACCAAGGTTATCTTATCAATTATCATTTATCCTTTCAGTCAATTATTATTTTTTCCTCTACCCAACTTAGGGTATGCCCTCTTGATCATCATCATTTGTTGTACATGGAGGTAGAAATACCAAAAAAGGGTTTGAATTAGGCAAGCCCCTATACAAAACAATTTTTTCCCCTTTTTTATAAGTGCGGGTTAGATCCAAAGATTTCATTAATTGACGGTCATAGGAAACACAGCTCGAAGATTGCAACTTATAGTTTAGAGTTTTCATATCTGGAAAAGGAGCATCTCATTCTAGGGTGCCCAATTCCCTTGTCTCTACAATTTATCCTTAGATTTCAATCACAATTTCCTCTTTGTGTCTCATTCTTAGATCTAAAATTTTTATGTGGTTTTTCAATTTCATGTGTACAATAAATTACACTTTCAGATCTAGGATTACATGTCAAATAGTCTTGTTAAAACACACATCAAATTCATCTTCCTCACAAATAAAAAAGACATAAACCCTAGGATATTGGATCTCCCTTGTGGCAACAAGCTAATCATCAACCCTAGTTGGTTTATGTCCAAATGTGGAGTCTAGTTAAAAAAGGTCAATCCTAGTTGGGTCTAGGATCACTTTTCCTACTCTGCATATATATATATAAGTGAAGAATATATGTAATCTCTTATATATACATATGTATACATATATATACCTTAACTTTTAAATGAATAAACATTATAAATATTATATTATATTACACTATAGTATTATTATTGCTTATATAAAAGTAATAATATTTAGACATTTATAATATATAAATTATTATTTATATTTTGTCTAAGAATTAATTCTTATTAAATGATATCATTAATATGAATATATATATATATAGGTTTTTCATCATCATGGAGCAAGTTGGCGAAGTGGAGCAAAAATTTGCAGGTGAAGTGAAAGGGAGGCATTGGGGAGACATTGAAGAGGATATTCATCTAGGAGAGAATGGAGAGGTGGATGGTAGGACAAAGTGAGTCGGGCACATCCTACAGTGGGTGCTTTAGAATGGAACTTGGGTGGAAAAATGCCACCCGCATTACTGCAAGATAGAAGGCTCTGTGATGCAAAACTATATCTAGGAAAGAAGGAGGACCCAAGGTGGTGGCAGGGGGATGATTCCTAATCTAGGATGGAAGGCAGACAGGTGGCAAAGGAAAGAGGAAAATTGAAGCGCACGAGAGTCAAGGCATGGGTGGTTCTAGGAAAATTTCCCCCATGGAAATTCATTAGATTCAAATTGGAGAAGCAATGGTAGCAAAAATATGAAATGCACTAGCAAATTCTGGAGAGTGAAAGGCTCAAAAAACCCTAATCCAGTGAAAGAAGGAAAAATGAATCAACAAAACAAAGAACCTGAATTTGGAAGAAGAAGGAATTCAAGAGACCGAGAGTTGAACAGAAGAAAATCAAATAGAAGTAAATTCTATAATAAATGGAAGGGATTGAATGTGGAAGATAGCTCACGGCCATGAGGAAACAAGCTTTATTCAATGCCAATAGAAGTGATTGAAGCAAGAGTAACCAAACTAATGGAGAAAGCATTGTTCGCCAAATGGTGCAGCCCAGGATGCCCAAAAGAAGAGATCAAGTCTTGGTAGAAAAACAATTTCAAGGACCGGGTAAGCATCCATCAACTACTGAATTCCCTCTTTCTCATAGAATGTATAGATCAAAATTTAAAGCAAGAAATAGTATATGGGAAAACTCTTTTCCTAAATGGCCATAGCTTTCATTGCCTAAACTGGAAATCAAACTTTGATCTGTGGAACTACTCAATTAAACAAATCCCTACATGGATCAAACTGGTGGACCCTCCATCAGAATTTTGGAATGTGGAGGCCATGGTGAGAATAGGGGATGCCATAGGAGTGTGTCTAGGAGTAGATGAAGATTTTATTAATGGAAAAGATGGTGTGGAAGCCAACATCTTGGTAGAAATAGCAAAGGGAGTTGGAATTTACAAAAATCTCAAGATTTTGACAAAGTATGGAAGTTGGCAGCAAGAAATAGAGGTGTGCAAAGGTGCATGCCTGAGAAAATTCCTTTTCAAAGAATCAATCCAAGAAGGTGGCTCAAACAAGGGATTGGGGAAAATGGGAGGTGAGATGGAATTGGGAGAAGTAGGAGATAGCATAGCCCAAGGAAACCTAGCCTGATACCGGGAAGATCCATCCTAGAGTGGATTGTTAGGATCTAGGAAATGAAAGACTGAATGGGAAAAATTGGCCATGAGAGAGGAATTTCATCCAGTGCAGGCACTTTCAAAGGATGTGGCCACGCAAGCAGAAAAATACCTTAACACTCTTCTGGGTGAAGCAAAGGAATTACAAAAAGACATTAATATTCAACTTGAAGAGTTGTCCAAGGAAATAAACAACCCATAAATGGGAATGCAGAAGGTGGGAAATGAGGAAGCAAATGGGAAGCAAAGTATCAATAATAATAAAGAAGAGGAGATCTCGGAGGAGGAAGAAAATAACTCACAATCTAAGGAGGAAGAGAGTGATCAGTTCACAGAAGTAGAAGAAGAGGATGAGAAGGATTCTTGAACAATCCAAATCAAAAATAAGAAAACCAAACATAAAAAGGAAAATAAAAATGGGTTGAAAGACAAATAGGGCTAAGTTGGTAATTGTGGGCAATGCAGTAAGGAAAAGGAAACTAAGAGCTAGGAAGGATGTCCTCCTTTCCAAGAACAAATGAGGATCATTACATGGAATGTTAGGGGCATTAATGCCCCTGACAAATGGTGTATGGTCAAGCACCAAATTGACCAGTCAAATGTTGACATAGTTCTAATTCAGGAATCCAAATGGAGTAATGAAGAGGGAAAGAAAAGAATGAACAACTAGAGGCAATGGAAAGGTCAATTCAAGGAGGCTGTGGGTACATACAGAGGTCTAGGAGTGATATGGAACCCTCTATCAATAGAAGGTGAAGTGGAAAAAGAAGATGACAACTAGCAACTGATAAGGTTCAAGGGGTTGATGAGAAATGAACTTTTCTTCAATCATCAATGAATATGGCCCAATAGCTACTATAGAAAAAAGACTTGAGTGTGGAATAAAATTTCAAGTGAATTGGAGAATCAGAAGAATGAGAGAGGAATAGTAGCAATGGATTTTAATGCTACCCTGAATAATGAAGAGAAGCATGGGGGGCTGGGAAGAATTGCGGCCATACAATGCGATTTTCAAGAGTTTGTAGATAGTAATCAGCTAGTAGACTTGCAAACCAAAAATGGGATCTACACATGGTCAAGAAAAAGGAAGGGATTCACCAACATAGCAGAAAGGTTGGATAGATTCCTACTTTGGGGGGACTGGGGTGAGATAGCAACCACACAAGAATCCCAAATTTTACCCTTCACAGGGTCAGACCATTTTCTAGTATTACTCTCCTTTGGCTAGGAAGTCCCCTCAAGGGGATGTCCATTCAAATTTGAAAATATATGGTTGAGGGATGAACATTTGTCAGAGTTAAGAGGCAGTTGGTGGAATGAGATCAAATTTCGAGACAAATCAAAGCTTTTCAAGATTAATAAGAAGTTGGGATTCATCAAAGCTATACTTAAAGAATGGAACAAGACCCATTTCAAAAACATATTCCAGGAGAAAGATAGAGTAGAGAAAGAAATCAAAACCCTAAATGAACACATAATAGAAAAAGGAATGGATGCAGTTGATTTTGAAAAATGAAAGATGTCTAAGAGATGAACTGGCAGAGCTTTTGAAGAGGGAAGAATGCTTTTGGCAACAGAAATCAAGAGAAAATTGGTTGAAAGAAGGAGATAGGAACACCAAATACTTCCACAAATCAATAATCACCAATCGAAGTAGGAACAGAATATCAGAAATCAAGAAAGAAAATGGGGAAACAACTCAATCCACAAAGGAAGTAAATAAGGAGGCAATTAGATTTTTTGAAGCCATCCTAAACAAGGAAAACCAGGAGAATAGAGTAAGAAGGGAAAGATTGTTGAACTCAATCCCATCAATTTTAATTGAAGAGCAGAATAGACGACTGTACCAGAAAATCTCTTTGGAAGAAGTCAAGGAAGCAGTGTTTCAGATGAATCCAGATAAGGCTCTAGGGCCAAATGGCTTCCCAGCTGGTTTCTTCCAAAAATTTTGGGATATAGTAGGGAGTGATCTAGCAACGGCAGTAAAAGAATCAAGAAGAAGAATGGCAATGTTGGGGGTAGTAAATCATACATTTCTAGCCCTAATTCCCAAGAAAAAGGACTCGCAAATGATGAGTGATTTCAGGTCACCAATTGCATTATGCAATATGGTGTATAAGGTGGTCACAAAAATCATAGAAAATAGACTCAATGGAGTTCTAAATGAAGTCATATCAAAATAATAGAGTGGCTTTGCTCTATGTAGGTTGATTGTAGCAGGTATAATCATTGCACATGAAACCATACATACAGCTAGGAAGAATAAGGAAGCTTGTATGGTGTTAAAATTGGACATTCTTAAAGCATGTGACATGGTAGACAGGAAATTCCTTTTGAATGTGTTGAGGAAGTTTGGGTTTGATGAAAAATGGATAAATTGGGTCAAGAGTTGTATTTCAACAGCCAAATTTTTAGTACTAGTGAATGGAGTTGCACATGGGTTTTTTTCGTCAACAAGAGATCTGAGGCAAGGTGACCCCCTCTCCCCCTTCAAGTTCATTATCATGGCAGAAGTGCTAGGAAGAGGGATACAAAACCTGAGAAGAGAAGGGAAATGGGCAGGAGTTCATGTGGCAAATAGTTTGAAACCCACTACATATCAACAATTTACAGATGACGCCATTCTATTTGGGGAGGCTAGCAGGCATTAAGGGAAATTTACATAAAAAATGGGCCTCCTAAGGAACTCTAAAAAAGAAAAAACTTTCTCATATAATACAAATTATTTAAATATAAAAATTATTAATTACTTAACTACATGAGTTAAGTGGGGATACACGTTTCTATTATAATTGAAAAAACTGAAGTCCATAATTTTTTAAAAGTGGTAACATATATTTCTATTATAATTTATTAAAAAATCAAGTTCACTTTCTTTTCTTGATTATTTGTTTTTTAAATTATTTATTTTTATTTAAAAAGTGGCAAAGTAAAAGTAACTTTAGATATTTTATTTTTTACTTTGTATTTTATTTTATATATATACGATTTTATTAAAAATTTAAGTGTTTATTAAAAATTTAAAATGTTCACTCGCTGCTTACACGAAGAAAAAGAAAGAAGAGAGGAGAAGAGAGTTGGAAATGCTTGTAGAATTCTTGAGAAAGGCTTAAGAATTGCTTTAGAAAACTCCATAAATTCGCAAATCAAAAAATCTGGTAATGTCTAAAACTAGTGACTATTAAAAAATGACCATTGCAAAAATTGCTAAAAGATAACAAAAATTAGCAAAAAAAGAAAGTAATCTTTTAAACAATCTTTCTTTCAAAAAAATATAAAAATATATTTAAAAGTTTAAAATATACTTTTTTAAAAATTAAAATAATAAGGGAGCCCACTAAATGTGATTTTTCCCCCTTAAAATGAGGAGTGCATCACATAAAGTGAGCACACCCTTATAAAAAGCCACCGAAAAAATTAAAATAATAAAATTTTGATATTAGAATATTTAGATGCTAAACACTTAAATATTAGAATATTTGAAATTGTTAAAAAATAATTAAAGATCATAAAATTTTGATATTAGAATAATTAGATGCTAAATATTTAAATATTAGAATATTTGAAATTATTAAAAAAAATTAAAGAAATTTTTTATTTTTGCAACACTTCATAAATGATTTTTATGATATTTTAATTTTTTTTAAATGTTTTTTATATTTTTTTCTTAAAGAATAATTTTTTTTTTGAAAATATAAAAATTTCTATAATAGAACTTAATAGAACTTAAGAATATAAATCTAAAAAACAAAAAGAATATTTTATATTTAGAAAGATGAATGAGATAAAATGGGATATATAGAGTTAAATTAACCATCATGAGTTAATTCATAAGATTTTAAAAAGTTTTATTTTATAAAATAAATAATTTTATGTTTATTTTGGATGATGTCACTGTACAAGTTGATGTCATCTTTTAGTTGATTTTTTATAACTTAAAAAGATAATGATGTCATCCTTAGGAGGCCTATTTTTTATGTAAATTTCCCCTAATGAGGGAAGCAAGGGTGATCAAGAACTTTCTAGATGACTATTGTAAAGCCTTAGGGTAGAGAATCAACTAGGTAAAGTCATAGGTTTTCTTCCTCAACACACAACCAATTTTACAGAGAGATCTAGCCAAAATCTTGAATCTAAAAGTGGCAACTCTTCTTGGGTGTTTTTTGGGGATGCCTCTATTTGCAGGGATAAACAAAAATTGCTATTGGGAAAACATGATAAACAATTGCAAAAACAAATTGGGAACCTAGAAAGGCAAGTGGCTGCCATCAGCAAGAAGGCTGCTAATGGTGAAATCAATATTGTCAGCCATTCCAGTGCATTCAATGTCATGTTTAAAGATACCAAAAGCAGTGGAAGACTCTTTGACTCAAATTTTTAGGAGATTTTTTGGAGTGGAATAGGGGAGCAAAAAAAATTCCCACTACTAGCCTAGTACAAGGTGTGCACTCCAAAGGAAGCTAGTGGTGCTAGGGTAAAGCAGTTAGTGCTTATGAATCAATCCATGGGAGCCAAATTGGTTTGGGGCCCATATACAAAGAATGAGCAGAAGTGGGTCAGAATTTTGAGAAGAAAATACCTAGATTTGGATGAGCCAACTAGAATGCTCGCCACAATTAATCCTCTGAGAGGCTCTACAATTTGGAACTTCATTTTGGAATGCAGAGATATAATATCCAAACATGTAACTTGGGAGGTCTGAGATGGTAGTAGTGCTTCCTTTTGGAGTGACTCATGGTGTGGGAATCCCCCCATTAATTATGGTAAGATAACATACAGTCAGGGAATCCCCAACTGGAGTTGGAATGGTTTGCAATCCCTCAATGCTCCACAAGCAAATAAAGATGCATTGTCAACGATCCTTAAAAGCAGACATTTTATCCCTTGCAATGACAAGGATGTAATCAAATGGTGTGGACCGTCCACAGGCTCATACAAAGTGAAGTTCGGCTACAAAATCAAAGAACTAGCCACAAAAAAACAAGGCTGGTCATGCAAACTAATGTGGGGGAAAAAATTCCTCCCAAGGTTAGAGTTTTTGCATGGTTGGTGATTCAAAAAAGAATTCTCACCAAGGATAGATTAGTAACTCTTGGTGTTCAAGGTCTAGGAAGATGTATAATGTACAAAGAGAATGAGGAATCTGCAAACCATTTACTTTTAACCTACCCATATGTAATTGAATGTTGGAACAGAGTCAAGAGCAAATTAAACCTGTAGTGCCCCATGCCTATAGATCTTGAAACCTGGTTCAAAATGTGGCCTCAAGGAGGTAGGAAATCAATGTTTGGTGCAGTATGGAAAATAACCCATTCTACAGTAATATGGGAAATTTGGAAGGAGAGAAATAGAAGGATCTTCCAAGGAAAGGAGATGAGCGAAGGACTTTGGGGAAAAATTGAAAGGGCCATAACAGAACTTGTCAATGAAGATGCCCGGTGCAAAGCAGGCAAGCAGAGAATTTTCACAAATTGGGATGAAAATTAATGAAAGCAATTGAGGGTCTGAAGCCACCACTACTTAGTGGAAATAATGTGTCATAGACAACAAAATCAAAGAGGGAAGAAATATTTTGGAAAGAGCCAGAAGAAGGTTGGATTAAAAAAAAATTGATGGAGCTCCTCGTGGGAACCCAGGTCCAGGAGGAGCAAGGTGTATTTCCAAGGACGCAGAAGGTAAAACCTTAGCAGAAAAATCCATATCCCTAGGAAAGTGCACGAACAATGAAGCAGAGTTTAGAGCTATAGCCATTGGTTTGCAATTGGATTTAGAGATAGGAGTAAAGCATATTCATTTGGAAGGGGATTCCCTCATCACGATCAACGCTATCTGAAGAGGTAGTGCTCTGAATTGGAAACTAAATCATTTGTTGTAGAGCATCAAACAACTGGAAAGTAAATTTGAGGCTTTCCAAATAAGCCACATATATCGAGAAGGTAACAGTGAGGCGGACGAGCTAGAAAAAAAGGCGTCAGGAGATAACACATAAGAAAAGGGTCGGATTGTTATGAAGATGCCAGAACGGGAGGATTATTAAACCAGAAATCGGAAGGACATCGGAGATACCGAACTAGCCGGTGGCCATCGAAGCACATAATAAAATGAAGACAAAATCAAAGTGGAGCAAATTGACAAGACATAAACCATAAATGGAAGGTGAGGGAAGGACATTTGAGCAAGTCCCAAGGTAAAGGAAATGATGGGTTTCTGGGTGTGTGCAAGAAGTTGAGTCCACTTTTTGGCCAAAAAGTGGAAGTGGTTTCCCTGATTTTTAGAATTTGACACATTTGACCTTAAAATTTGAAGCACTTAGAGATGGAATCTTCAAAAAAGTCAGTGATCATAAAATGTAGTACTCGGAGTCTAGTTTCCAAATATGTAATTTATTTCAATACCCAGATTGTAAAAATTGAGTTTCAATAGGCGTTTCTAAAAACCACTGTTTAAAAGTCATTTTTTTATACCATACCATGCACGTGTACGACATCCATATTTTGACCTAAATTATCATATTTTTCTAAATCTTTTGGGAAAAGATTTGTAACTCACTAAAGCTTGCTTTTAATATTTTTTTATAATTTTTTATTGAATTTTTTTTTTATTAAATATTTATTAGGCATATTTGCCATTTTGAAAAATTGTCGTGTACAACACACATAAGATGACCTAAACTTATCAATTTTTTATTTTTTCTTTTCCTAAACTGAAAAGAATTGTCTGAAATTTGCTCTCATGCAATCCGTTCGTCAAAATGTTATGTTGATCAAAAGTTATTAAAATACTAAAAAACCTGATAATTCAAGTTTATGGACTAGTTTCATTAGAAATTAATTGAAAAATAAAAAAAAGAATCAAATTATTTTAAAAATTACATATTTGGAATCTGCACTGTCTCATCTATAATGGGTTTTAATTTCGTAAAAAAATTCTGCAAAATAAGTCTTCAAACATATGTCAAAAGTCATTATTTTCCTGTGACATTAACATGACCTTCAAGTTGCAGGTCAAACTAGGTCCAAAGCTTAGGTTCGGGTCCCCAAGCCATTTCCCGAACCAAAAAACAAGCCAAAAAACCCGCTCAAAAATTCATAATTTAAAAAACGGGATCCCATTTTAAAATGGGATCCCATTTCATTAAAAAACGAGATCTTGTTTCATAAAAAAAACCATTTTTTATGGTTCTATGAAACGGGATCCCGTTTCATAAAAAAGCCATTTTTTATGGTTCTATGAAACGGGATCCCGTTTTGTAATTCTTCCAAAAACGAAAATTTCCAAAAATGGAAAGTTTTCAAAAATTGAAGTTTCCATTTTCGGAAATTTTTCAAAATGGGATCCCGTTTTAAAACTTTCCATTTTGAAATTTTCGTTTTTGAAAATTTTCAAAACGGGATCCCGTTTTTTAAACTTAGGGTCAGGATCCCGAAGCTAAACGGGATCCCATTTTTTGAAAGCCGAATTCATTTTTTTGCCTAAGGCAAAAACTTCCATGTTTCGTGGACTCAACTTTGTGCACTTACCCTTCTACATGATCACACATAAACAAACAAATTTGTATCGATAGAAAAATGGTGGCTGGTAGACACGCTTCAAAGGGAATAGACTTTGAATTGCTCATCATGAAGAATTAATGCCTTCGTTGTTAAAATTCCAAGGTTGGTGATTGCTTAGGCAAACTACAAAAGTGTCATTTCTAGAGCAAGAAGTAAGGTGTGCTAGTTTTAGAGAGTTTGAAGAGGTCATTTTTTTCAAAAAGTATGGACACTTTGCTATTTCTAAACACTGAGAAGTAGCAGCAATCTTTCGTGGGTGAGATAATGGACAAAAGACTAAGAGGGTTGCTAACTTCATCCCATCCGCTGATTCTCTAGGCAACTAAAAAGGTGCTAGGGCCAAAAAATTTGAAAGCATATTAGAGGTTCAGGTCCAATGCAGACATTTCGGTGATGTTTTTGGCAATGCTGATCCACATGGGTGTTTCCAAGGCAAGAGCCTAGAAACTAACATAGATGGTCTTCATTCACATGTGGTTGGATAAGATTGACGAAGCCTTGGACAACATTGATGGATACCTAATGATCACAATGTCGGAGAATTACTACATGATGCATTGGAATGGTGGGGAGGTGATGAAATTTCCATTGATTCAAACCATTAACCCAGCAAGGTTTGCAAAACTTAGGGACGAGAGAGAAATAGGCATCTTCTTCCTTCTTAGAGCGAAAAATATGATGGCTAACCCTCCCCGTGGTTTGGCTATGAGGTATGTAGAGGATGAAGGGCTGGCAGGAGAGATAGTGGCAAGAGATGATGACTACTAGGATCTTGGTACTAGGGAAGAATGGATACCAAACGATGGAAGAGACCCTAAGAAAAAAGTGAAAGGTCTAGCTCACCAGAATTGTGGAGTTGATTGTCTAGTTGTGGAAAATTACCTGTATTTCAAGAGACGAGGTGTCTAATGATGAGGAGGACTAAGCAAGGCAGGCTTGGAACGGGTCATGATAGCGGCTTCTACAGCATGAAGCTAGGCTCTATGGTTTAAACTTGTAATTTTTTGGTAATGATCAGTTATCTGTGTCAGTCCGTTAATGGTATCCATATAGGCTTGGGTCAGTTCATCGAGGAGTAATGTGTTTTTTGGTGTGTAAAGGGGTATTGATGTTCTTTGGGATTTTGATCCTGGACAAGGGCCATTTTGAGTTTTGTAATAGCAGGGTTGTAATGCATGTTTTGGGTCAGAGATAGAATTGTGTCTAAGTCCAGTTGTATATGGAGATGGTCATGGTGAAAATCACAAAAAATACTTATGAATATGTAAATATTTTTAATATCAATATAGTGTGTTGCCCCCCATAGTGATTTAACGATCAAAAAAAAACATTTATATATATATATGTTAAATAGGTATGTTATAGATAAATAAACCCACTCTTTTGAGGATGATATTGAAGCCACTCTAGGATGTGTGGGATCATAATGGGACTAGCAAATACTAAAGGGAACACAATATACTGAGAGGGGGAGGGGATGAATCAATATATTTAATACTACTTAAAACTCTTTAATTCAACATGAATCATTAGTAATAAACTCTTCAAACATGAACCTTAAATCATCAAAGCCTCAAGCATTAATCCAGCAACACAAATGCACATATTCACACAATCAACATCATATATACATGGAAACCTGGAATGGGAAAAACCATAGTGAGAAGAACTACTTGGAGCTACTATCCAAATCCAACCTCATAGAAGTAATGAATAACTTATAATAATCATAAAGTAGGAACCAACCTACTAGAGACAATAATCCCCTACATACAGATCTAGTGACAACTCAATAAGCAAGACACCAATCCTACTGGATTACAAAGATATGATTTGTGGATCTTTAATGTTGATTACACAACTTACACTTGGTTCAATCCACCTTCAAGATACTCTCCTTCATAGCTTATTATCTTCTGATAATGGTGCACAATGATTAGGATGCAACTCCCATTACATCGCCTGAATATAACCTTCACGCTTCCTCGCACATTGTGATCATTAGTCATTGAAAGTATTCTAGAAATAAATATATGCATTCCAATATATTAACAATATTACATTTTGGCCAAGAACCTCTTAACACCACCATAATTAGCCAAATCGGCTAAGGGTGGACCTAAATTCAAATTGATATGAAATGTATAGTGGGTCAGTCCTAAATCAAATTTGTTGCCACCAATAATAGATGATGTTATGTGCTTCCTTTAGAGAACTTAACCAGGTCCTATTTCACCTTCACACACTTCCTCCAATTGGCACACACTTCCTTCTTTGGTGCAAACACTCAGTCGTTATCCCCAATTAGCTAATCAACACGAACAATACTTTATTACATCTAACTTTCCTTTTGTTGAAGCTCAACCTCTAAAACTCTAGAATCTGATACAACAAGAGTAACTTTACTTTAGGTACAAACCCCAAGGAATAGCATTCAACTATGGTAGAATGTGAAACAAAACACTATTATAGTATAATACAATGCATGAGTAACAATCCACAAAATAGTTCTGTAACCACTTCCAAGCTACTTCCATGACCTGGAATAGATACTTGAGCATGGTATTTCAAGAATACTACATGTAGTCTTCTTCATTGTTCTCAAATGCTCTGACATGACATAATCATGATAAAAATACACCTTGATTTCAAAATCTCACACATGACAGGAACAATTACATTTAATTTTAATTGATCTGCTAGTATTACTCTTTTGACATCAATGAGCACTTTTGACAGATTCAATGACAACATATGTTCAACACTTACTTATGCCCTAAACCTTATTTGATTCTTCTTCATTTATCTTTTGGCCCTACCTATATAGTTGTATGAAGAGAAATCTTGGCTACATGGAATGGAGAATTACTTAAGCCCCAATAAATTTGATGTGGATGTAAAGCCAGGGCATATATTAGCTTACCGATGATGTTGTTCTAATCATCATAAACCCATGAGCAGTTTTAGGATAGAAAAATGTATATCATAAAGACACTTGTAATAATTGAAAAATGGCTCAGGGAAGCTTATTCACTGATATATCATTCATTAAGAAATAACCATAGACCATCGCATCAAGCTTCGGATCGTTAGTCAATGGAATCATCAACTGGGCTAAGTTTAAATAGAAAATATTAAGCTTTATTTTGTTTAAGTGGATCATCTAATTAGTTTCTTTAGTAGAACTATCATTAGTGTGATTTAAATGAGCCACTTAAACAAATCAGAGCTTAAAATATGTTGCTTAAGTCATTTAATATAAAATGGAACTTATTCCAGCAAGAAAATGCCTTCGTTGGAATCAACTACGAGAGGGAAATTAATGACCTATTCAATGAAGAAGGCAAACATCAACCACATAGCCATTTGTAACAGCCTAGGAAGAGAGAAGGGATCCCCCACGGATCGATCTATTCCCATTGAATCAGATTGCCCCCTAGTCTGCTCACCCTCTACATACTAACCCATTTGTTTAACTCATTCATACTTGTTTGGTAAGTTGTTTGGAATCTTCAATTTCATCTAACAATTAAATTGGCATATTTCCTTAATTTGATAAAAAATTGCTATCCCAATCAAATACAAGTCAACAAATACAACTATTTTTATGTGACAAATAAACATCAAGTTTAACAATAATATCATTCTTCTACCATTTTTCTTTTAACAAATCAAATACGATTTTTTTATTCCATCTTCTATTAACTCTAACTCTATATTTATTAATATAAATTAATTATTAAAAAAGTAATGGCTGAAATTTTCTTTTAAACAACACCACGTTATTTATAGATGAAAATATGTAGAACCTTAAATAACAAGCAACCAAATAATACAAATAAAACTAAAAACTAAAACCATCCCTTCATCTACCCTCTCCAGAAGACGATATGACTTGTGTTTGAAGGACAAAGCTATACAATATTGTACATATCAACTAATCCAAAAGCGTTCCCATGTAAATGGAGGAGCTCTTTACAGTGCAGTAACAATGTTGGAGAGCATGTTTGGGTGGAACAAACCCTCCAACTGCACGCTTCTGATAGAAATACTTCTAAACCGCGTGCAATTATTGCAGAACAAAAGGAAAATACAGTTTATAAGTATTTCTAGCAGAAGCTTGCACTTGGAGTCTTTGTTCCACCCAAACATTCTCTCCACCACTGTTATTGCACTGTAAAGTGCAGAAGAAGAGATATCCCATTTGCATGGGAAAGTTTTTAGATTGGTTGATAGCTAAAATATTATATAGCTTTGTAGAGGGTAGTTCAAAGGATGGTTGTAGTTTTCAGTTTTATTGGTATCATCAGGTTGCTTGTTATTTGAGGCTCTGGATATTTTTTTATATTGAAGAAGTTTGAACTCGGTACCATTTAGATAGATGTCTACAACAGTATTTAAGAGATTTTGGATATTATTAAATTATAAATAACGTGTTGTTGTTCTAATCTTTAATAAAGCTTTTGTTAAAAAGATTTTTTCATGGAAATTGAAGGAATTGTCACCAATGTAATTAATTTGGATTCGTACATATAGAGTTGGGAATGAAAATCAACAAAACAATTTTATTAATATTTATTTTTTGGTAAATATATTATTGTAATTAGATTTTTAAATTAATTATTATTGTTTTTATTTGTGAACAAACCATATTTTATTAATTTTTCACTCAAAACAAATATTAATTATTAAGTTTGATAGTATGAAAAATAACTGTATTTATTGACTAGCATTTGTTTAGGATAACAATTCTTTATTTTAAATTAAAAAAGGGTGTCAATTCAGTTATAATAGATAATGCTGAGGGTAATATTCTTTAAACATCTATATACTAACTAAAATAAATATATAAATCTAACTTCCTTTTAGATTTTAATTGGAGTGAAAATTCTACTTATATGTAACGGCTGCAAGAGACCCGTTTCTTTTTTATTTATTATTCGCATAGCAATTGTCAGATATTTGAAGAATGGGCACAATCCACTCTTCGTCTTGATTACTGCGAGCTGCACATCATTTTTTGTATGACGAGTTTTTGTT
>VDFB02000007.1:129191500-129207805 GCA_007258455.2 Sequoia sempervirens | reverse complement strand
TGTTACTGTAGGAAGTCTCTTGACTTAATTAATGAAGTTTTTTGATAATTTTTATAATTAAATAATGTTTAATAAATCTTCAATTTTTAGAATAAATGTATTTAATGTTTCAATAAATGACATAATGATGTGTTTTAGATGTTTTTGGAGGGAAGTGTTTAAATTTCAATTTTGAGTTAATTAATTAAAATAGATCTATAGATAAATGTGATTGGTGCTATAGGCATTTTATTACAATAGCATCAAAAAATCTCATGTCATGACCATGTAAATAAAAACCTCTTAATTTAATTTCGCAATAATTTACACATCAAATAATTAATTTAATCCATTGATTTTTCCATCATGTGCACTAAAAAAAGAGTAAAAAATTTGTAATAAAAGTCATTGTGTCTCCCACTATTGATTAGAAGCACTCAATAAATTGAAACCCACATACATACAATTAAAGCTTGATACTAATGTGATTTTCAATAATTTTAAGGTTAAGATAAATAGAAGATAGAAGATAGTAAGATTAATTAGTGAATTCATGCTGAAAAGGGTTTACATGAGTTAAAATAACTTAAAATTAATGTAAGTAATGTCTCTTCTAATCATTCAAGATTCATATTCCAAAGTGATATTGTGATATTGATATGTTCCTTGTACCACCTAAATCATTATCACACTTTATTTATGTTGCCATTACTTGTATTGTTGATGCTTATGTGAATACTGCTATAGTGGGCACAATAGAGTAGTTGTGGATGTTTCATCAATTCATATAATATTAGTCTATGTTAAGTAGATGTTCTAAATATTTTTGTTTATTTACCATATATACATTGCAAGAATAGATAGTAATAACAAGGTTCATAATTCATATATGTGATTTTAAGTATGGAAAAATGAGGAATTAAGATATTTCTAATAAGTGTTGTAAAATGTTCTACTTAATAGTATTTTTAGTTTGTTGTCAATTCTTATGTTTTTCTTGTACCAACTTTAGATTTTCACCATTAACTATTCATGGCTTCAATATTTATTTTATTTCTTGTGTTATGAAGTCTTCAATGTTTATATTTTTCAATTGACTATGATGTTGGTTTACTTAAATATAAAGTTGCAACATATACTTATCTTGATCTTAAATTTATATGGTGCCACATCTCTTGAATGAGGCTTTGTGAGTTTTGAGTGAACATAATAAATTAAGATATAAGATTAGGTTCACTAGCTTTTAGAGTAGTTTTATTGTTAATAAAGTTCATTCAAATGTGTTTGTGCTTTATAGAGACTTATGTAATATTTTGCTTGTTGCAAGGAATTTTAGTATCACATTCATTTTAAGAAAGGACAATTTAAAAATTTGAAATCTCATAATAGCAATGAACTAATTGCCAATTCATTAATGAGTTTTTGTTATGAATGCTCAAAAGTATCGAATCTACCAAATTTTTTATCAAATGAACGTGTTTGTTATATTCAACAATTAAGAAGGTAGCACACATAAATGTACTTATCAAACATTAGAAATATTTGTGAATCCAATTTAAACTTGTCATAATTCCAAAAATTTACACTATGCATAACTCTTACCTTTAAAAAATTTAAAAACTTGCCACACTCAATAAAAAAAATGACTACAAAGGTGTTGTATTGATTTGTTGTCAATAACAAATATATCTCTTGTGGAAGTTGTTAAAGTCAATCACCGGTCTTCTCATTGACTCAAATTGGGTCCTTACATTGAAATTGTAAACCTAATTATATAAAAAGGATTTTTTATTCTGTTTTATTAAGGTCCACATTAATTAGATATGGGTAGGTAGGAGTTAAAGAAAAAATATTTCAATCTAAATTTTTGTGGTAATGGTATGCTTTTAGTGAAGGCATAAATGCATATAGCTTTAATTTTATTTAATATATGTAAATGGTTTGTTTTATTTATTATATTTTGAGAAAATTGGTATATATTCAATGTATTTCATATACATAAACTAGATTAGATGTATTTTCAATTAATTATTCTAATGAGATAAATAATAACTTGTATAGATAAGAAATGTTAACCATAGTAAACCTTATTTAAATCAATAGCGTACACATACAATGTGTTTATCTAGCTCAATTCATTGTTGTCATAGAATAGGTTTTAGCCTTAATCCTTTCTTTTTCAAAATGCATTTTAAAATTAACAGTTTTGATCATCTTTGATAAAAATAAAGATGTGAAATAACATATATTGATTAAGAAATCCTAAATTAATATAAATAAATATTATTTCTATAATAATATTTTGAAGTTTTATTTTTATGATGTATGGTATTCTAAATGAAAACTACTCACATAATTATTATTTTGTAATGTTTTGATTTGAAATTAATTTCTATAAATATTATGTATTTTTACTATCTTCTAGAATATTTTCCATTTATTTTGTATTTAAATCTTATCTATAATGTGTCTAGTATATAAGTGGACATCCTCAAAGTTTTAAATATGATACAATGTTTTTGTTAAAAATTAGGATCTTAGAATACTAATCATTATAAATAAAGCATAAAATAAATAAAATGAGAATCATACAAGCATTAAATTTACACATTACACAAGATATAGATGGGGAAAACCTTTTCAGGTAAAAAACCACATAAAGCATCATTTTATTAGAACACTTACAATAATGGTATATTCCACATAAAGCATCATTTTATTAGAACACTTACAATAATGGTCTATTATAAAATAGACTGAACCTGTGGAATACTTCTCCATACTTCCACATGATCAATAACACCTCATGTGCATAATGATAGAATTCACTATCAATCTTCAAATTCTCCATCTCTCAAATGAGAGAGAGCCCACTTAAATATAGGAGAAAGGATGACATAATACCTAAAAGGGTATTAGTCACACCTATTCAACAACCCCCATCCATAAATAATCAATAATCTAATTATTAGACTATAATTATTTCAAATGGGATATTTGTTCCCAATACCCCATTCTTTTTTTCTTCAAAAAGGTCTTTTTAAGGTTTCAAGTCCCAAACAAACATTTGGACAAGTTTGTTCTCAATTCCCCATTCTTATTTTTCTTAAAAATGTCCTTTTGGGGTTTCGAGTCCCAAACAGAAATTTGGACCAAGTCCAAATGTCCAAGTCCGATCTCAATTCCCCATTCTTTTTTTCTTCAAAAAGGTCCTTTTGGGGTTTCAGGTCCTAAACAAAATGTCCAAGTTTGTTCTTGATTCTCCATTCTTCTTTTTCTTCTTTCAGTCCCGTCAAAACTTCAGATCCCAAAGGAACAAAGGTCCAAATGTCCAAATTCTTTTCTAATTCTCACTCCCATCGCCTTTCTTCCATCTGAACTTTAGGTCCCAATAGGTGGATAGAGTCTAAATGTCCATTTTTGTTCCCACTCCCTACTTCCTCTTTTCATCCTTTCAAAATGTTGGGTTCCCTTTGAACTTTTGAACCAAAGTCCAAATGTCCAAATTTGTTTTTGATCCCCGCTATCACCACCTTTCTCTCGTTGAAACTTCGAGTTCCCTTTAGATTTTTGGACCAAGGTCCAAATGTCCAATTTGTTTCCAATTCCACTCCTGTCATCCAGTTCCTGTCAAGATTTCAAACCACATGCGAAATTTTGGTCAAGTTTGACAAATTTTCACATTTTGACCCAAAAATGCCATTCATTTGTAGTGACTTCCCCAACTACCAGATTTGATTCTTAAGGCTACAAAAATTATTTTAATTGTATTTTTTACCGCCAAGTGGAAAAAACAATGCCCATGCTTCAAAAGGGCTACCTGCTGAGGTTGTACTTAAATCTTCTAAAGGCTCTTGGGTCCAATCTTTGGATTATGAAGGGATTCCCTTCCGATGTAGAAGATGTTTTAAAATAGGTCATGTTGTTGCTCAATGTGGATTTGAGAAAAAAGCAAAGACGGCTACTTGGTGGAAAGGCGCTTCTCAACAACATTATACAGTTGAGAAGAAATATGAACATAAGAGTTTTTCTGAGGTGGTTGCTTATGATTCTCAGGTTCTTGGTGCATCCCCTTCGGATGTACCAAATGGTGGGTCTACCCCTAAAGAGCTAGTGACTAGGTCCTAGGCTGCCATTTCTGGTGATAGCGCCATGGCGTCCATTTCCGGTGGCTCTTCAGTTATGTCTTTGGCTGCACGAAGGAATAATGATGAAATATCTAAGACTATAGCTGCAAGCACTCACCTTCTGGAAAATAGTGAGCTGGCCTGGCATGATAAGGCAGTGCAAGTGGAAGAGGGTTGGATCACTGTTAAGGGCAAAAAAGCTAAATCCTCTAGGCCTTCTTTTGACATGACTCTCTGCTCCCATAAGAGTAGCTCTAAATGTAAATCTTGAAGGGTCTTGTTTGGGAGCTGGTTTTTGGCTGGCTGTAGGTTGTCTTTTTTGCAGCTTTGTTGTTGTTTGTAAAGGGTTTCGGGTCCCTTCAAAACCTCTTTTAACCTTTATCAAAAACAATGCCCATGCTTCATTTATCGTTTGCAGACCACTTTTCTATCAAAGGACCATCTTTAGCCACAATTTTGCTATGAATTTTGTGGGGATTTCTGCTCTCTATGCATACATTCATTAATGTGGAAGCATGGCTATGATGTCAAGGCCTTTATGACAAGCTTTGAGCTCGAGATTTGAAGTCCAGATGTCTACACCTGATTTGCAAGGTTTTTGGCTAGGGCTTCCTACCCAATCACATGCCCTATCTCTCTCCTACGACTTGCAAATGAATTTAAGCCACTTTTGTGCTCATTGTAATGGTTCTTCCCTAGATTTTCTCTAACAAATTTATGCAACCTTTACATTTTGCAACTGTAAAATTGGCTTGTATGCCTTTGTGTTTATATCACTATTTTTACCTTTTCTCAATACTTGTATCTTGTGTAATGTTTGATACCTCCATGAATGAATGAATGAAATCATTTTTGTAGGTTGTATGATTGTGCTAATTTGTTTTAAGTGTTAATCGTGGGCAATTTGTACCCCTTTTATGATCTTTCAGACCCTAACATTCATCCTTTCTTGTAAAACTGATGAAATGAGGAACTGTGTAGACTTCTTTAGTGATTTTGTTGATACTTCGTGCAATTACAGGCAAGAAGAAATACATTCAATCTTGATGCATCACCATATTTCCAATTTCCAGCATTCAATTCTCCCTTTTCCTTCTACAGTTTGATAGATTAAGATTAAAGTAAAGTTATCCAATGCTAGGTTGGACCAATATTGTTGCATCTAGTTTTTTAGAGGAAGTCGACCTTCTCCAAAGATCTAACCTCATTTGTAAGGTCCCACACCTTGAGGTTAGTTCCATTGTGTCATTGGAATGTCGAATAACGTGTTTAGCAAAGTGCAATTTCATGTGACAACAAGACCCACCTCCTACTCTTGCTTTTGTCGTAACACTGGTTTGTAATTGTGTTTTATGTTATGTTTTGGGTTTGGCCCCATTTGAATTCTAGAAATGTGACTTCTTCCTCCCACCTTTTTTTTTAATGTGACAATAATATAGACACTCCTCATAAGAATAAAATCTTGATCTCAATTATGATAAAATACAGAATGAGACCCCATTGCAAACTTTCTAGTAAATCAGTTTTTTAAGTTTGGACAGTGGATAGTGGTCTTTGTTTTACTGGTTTTAAATTGAGATGCCTATAGTTGTTGCCACCTAAAATTGAATGCATATAAAATTGAATAATTTGGGCGTTTGTCCCACCTACATTATTTTCTATTTATTTGTACACCAATCTCCTGAACTACGAGCATATTGTAGTGATGTCTAGTTCAGTTTAAATCTATATTTCTTTCCATTTATTTTTGGAGGTGTAATATATCTCAATATTCACCACCATACAAAGTCAAAATATCTTCACAGCTCGTGCAACAATAAAAATTATTGATTACAAATGGAAACATCTACATAGAGGAGCAGTAATGGTTTTCTACAGCTTGGCTATGTGTGATAATTACTGCAACGTAAGTCGCTAAGTGATGAAGCATTACATTGTAAACACAAGCCAAATGGAGGATGGATTTGAAATTAAAAGTTATTGCATAAACTAACTTATTTTTGCCGCCTCCTGCTGAATCAAAAGTTCCAAGATCACCTTACATTATTCATGTTTATTTCTCCTTTCTGCGATACCTCAGATTGCAACTGGGGTTGCACGGAATATTTTGTTTGTATGCTAGAAAGATTAAATGCTTTGAAGTGAGTTGAATCGATCCGGAAAGGCTTTCTCCTAAATGATGTCCATCCATCGCACCAATTCTGAACTTTACACCTAGCCGTCTCCTTTGCAAAGTTAAACCAAGCCTGCGGAGAACGTGGACAGGATGGACTTTCGAACTTTTGCATCAATAAGTCTGCAGTTGTGTTAACCTGCAGAGCATCAAGAAAGAAACTTAAGATTCATCGTTTTTATATTTTTTTATCTCAACTAGTATCACACCATTTCAAACATCCCAGGCTTATCTCACACATAAGCTGATTTGATTTATGTCAATTCAATGTGCCTTCATGGCAAGAGTATGTTCATTCGAGCTAATAGAAATAACATTCTGGAATAAAAAATGTGAGATTCTCTAACTCCGAAGAGCTACAATCGCGTAATAGCCAAGCTGTAATTGTTCACTACCACTAACACCAGTAATAAAAATTCAAAATCAAATAGTCAAATCATCTATTACAATGAAATAGACCTAGCAATCATGATAACAGATAAACTAACTAATGTATGTATAAAATTAATGTATTCTCATTTTTATGAGTCTGACAAACTCTACACAATCCCAAAGTTAAGCTTCAAGCTCTTGTATCCCATAAGATTTAAGAGTGACCTTGCTCATGATTATATCCTAACACATCGCCCTTCTCGTATGTTAGCTAAAACATAGTTGTCTGAATCCACACCAATGATATTACAAATGATTATATATTAAATAACATTTCGTCATTCAATAATTTCTAGACTGACAAATGTCTCAAAATTCTATATTTTGTATCCATTATGTACAAAGCACATATTGATGTTAAAATTCATTTTCCAAAAATTTGCATGTCTTTTACTTGTCTTTTGAACATCTCAATATTAAGTTACAGAAATGTCGCCCATAAGCTAAATGCAATCCTTTCATTTGGGAAAATATCATGAATTTCATACACAAGAACTATCTAAATTGCAAAGAAAGTTATGCCACACAGAAACTAAAAGCAATCATTCGACATGATCAAATATCATGAGATTTCACATATACAATTTATTCTGCAAAGAAAGCAAAAGATTACCAGATAGAAAATATCGAAAGTTGAACCCTCGTAGTTTATAAAACGGCTTCACATAAGCCAAATGACATAGCCCATTTTTATATGCCAATCGGAAGGCAATAGTTAATAGACAGGCAGAAGCTTCTTGGAAAAAGAAGACAAATTATACACTTTGGCATCCCTGAAAACTACCTAGAGACCTTCGCCAAGAGTATTCATTCCGTTCTTCATGTATTACACATAAATGTAATGATATAAAATAGTTGGGCAGCCTAAATTGGTAAAATTTCCATCAATAAACATTTCATAAAGCTGTAACATTAATTACCTAGTTATATGCATTGACCGAGGTTCATGCCAGAAATCATATATTGCTAATACCCTCTCTCAACATGCCACTGTTACAGTTCAGATTAATGCAACTTCTACCCTAGAACTTCACTAGTGCTATATAACAGAGCATTTCTAGTTGCTGTTGAAGATCCTATTTTTGACATCGTCGGCTTCAATAATAATTTGATGGGCATGAATGTTTTAATTAGTATGTTGACAATTTGCAATATTACTTGCAAGCCTAATTGCCTGTGTACGACACTCATCATGCAATATCTTTCTTTAAAGTTTGATATGCCATTTTATCTGTCATGAGCATTACCTCAACCACGTCAAAGATAGTATGTGCAAAGGGTTTACTTTCAACCACACATATTTCTTCTTGTTATTATTAATGGGAGTTAACTAATGTACCATGAGCCAACTTCTCAAAGATTTTTTACACTAAAATGCAAGGTCTTGAGCAGGCCATTATGGTTTACAAGTTCAGACATTCTCCTCTACTTAAACTAGGCCAAAAAATTGAAACAAATGAAAATCATTAACTGCACGTCCAATTTACTTGTACTCTTCTTCGGCAGACTTTGCAATCAAGACGTATATGATAGAATTCACAGCCACTGTAGGTGTTACATGCTAGCGAGAAGAAACTGTTGTATACAATTTGGCAGTGCTAACCTTTCCATGATGGATTGAAAGAAAATATGTCAAGCCTTTTGTGGAACAGTTGCACTGAAAAGGGGCGCTAGGAGATATCTGGGTGATCATGGAACATGGAAAAGAAACATCAAAAGTGTGCATTATGTTGACAATTGCATTCCGAAAAGATGTAAATACACTTTACATGGAAGTTATGGTCCTTTGTATCTAGACAGCTTAACTCTTTTATGGTGAACTAGGTAGAGCATGTTGTCTAGAATTCATTCAGAACAGATGCAACTCTTCCCCAGTAGACTGCAAGCAGAATTGCTAGCTCTCCTCACCTTTAAGAGGAGAGAATCTCTCACAGAAAACACCTATTTGTAATTTCTCTGTTTATTAGCCAATAGGCTTTCCCCTATGGATTTTCCAACCTAATAAATGCTGGAAAAGTTGTCTCATACCAGAAAGTAGTATTCAATCACTGAAATTGTTTCATTTTATTGGACTATTCTTCTCAGTACAACAAAGCACTTTCAATTGGCATGCATCCATGCTCCCTATTGGCAAACCCACTGAACCTGTTAACAGTGCAGGTGCTACTAATAAAGCAATACGAGATGCCTAATTTTACAAGGAAAACAAAAATTTGCTCTAGTATTCACAATTTTGGTTTCTCAATGTTTATCTCAATCATAGATGTCAAGGTATAAAGAAAAAGGATGAGCATCTATTTTCCTTGACTATTATTTCCAACTTGGATCACGCAAAAAATGAATTTTAAGCTCAAGGTTCAAACACTTGCACCTGTTTATTAGACATACAGTTTTGAACTCTGACAACCATGTACGCTTTCTAAGCTGCTGCCACAGGTTGCTACCCCTAGCATGTGCTACCACAGCAGCCACAACCAAGTTAGGGTCTATAATCCAAAGTGTGATTAATTTAAATTTTTAAATAGTTTAATTCCCAAACTAAGAAAAGAAAGTTATTGGCTCATGTAAATAATCCTTTGGAATTAAAAGGGAGATAAAAATAAAGGTTAGCATGGCCCTTTGGTTAAAAGGGAGATAAAAATGAATGGGCTTGGAAATAGCAGAGAGAGCTAAGGTCACCCATGAAAGATGGTGGATAGGCAGGCAGTGAGCATTGGAGAAGAGGCACACAAAGTGTGTCCAATTTGGGGTATATAGTACAGCCAGAATTGTCCTGGCAAGGGCTCTTGTGTATGAGTACATGCATTTATTGAAAATTAATTCCTCCTGGATCGCAACCATAGCTTAAGAGGCCTACTCCATAGATTCTTCTAGGGATGCCAATAGCCATTCCAAAGAGTTACATCAGATAAGTATTGTTTAACATTTGATCCAAACTATATATGGGTATAAATTTCTGCTGACAATTGATAATGGATACATATTTCTGCTGTTTTAAAAGATAAATTTCATATTTTGATGTTTGACAATGTATTTATTCAAATGTTTTTTCTAGGTAAATCAAACGCCTAAAATTTCAACTCTTTTTATATTTTGTTCAGTTTTCAAAAACCTTGGATAATTGGCATATGATAAAAAAACTTAGCATATGTATTTATATAGATGGTTATCCCAAGTAGTCTTGATGGTTACGGCTGGGGGCTTATTGGAAGCCTGTGTAATATAAGATTTTATTTTTGTTTGGCATTCAATCTAATATCTGTTATCTTTCTCCCAGGTATGTCCAAACAATAGGATGAATGAGGTCCCACCAACTTGGGAAATTCTCCAATCCTAGACAGGAACAAGGCAGTCCACTTCTATAAAAACTTTTCCCACCCATGACAGTAATAGCCCAGTACCGTCACCTACATACCCAGAAAAAGAGTGCCCTATCCAACTAGGCATTGGTTCAAAGGGTTTGCAAAACCGTTTTCATTGTGTGCATTTTTATAAATGTAACAAAAACCTTTCCATTTGAACAATATTATTTCTATCTATTTGTTGTCATAAACTCTTGTGCTACAACCGTGTCTAGCTTAACATTTTGTGATGAGCCCTGCTGGCTCTCAACTCAAACCCCAATATTTCTTAAGTCTTTTTAGTGTTATTTAGTTTTTTAGAGAAAATTTGATAGACAGAAGAGAAGGGGCGCACAGCATAAATGCATATAAAATGTAAATCTGAGTTATTTCAGGCGAATTGACAATACAGAAGATAATAAATATGCTCAACAATGGATTTAGAACTCATAAACATACCCGAAAGTGTCCAGTTATTTATTTAAGAAAGTAGTCCAGTTTGCCAGCCAAGATGGTGAAAAACTGACCAAATCTGGTGTAGAAAGCTACAGAATGCAAAATCCAGCCTGAAAACGGCGGCAGATGAAGAGTACAAGCCAAACGCCTAAAATGATGAAGAGAAACCCTCAGAAAGAAGGCGTTTCTCCAAGAAATGCCCAAATGCCCTTGCACAAGAGCCACACACTTCACTGCAAACCACCTGAATTCTCACTTAGAAGGTACGGCCAAGAAGTATGATGTCTGCCAGATGAAATGAAGGCGCCATCTCCCAAAACCCTCTGAAACTGATAAGAAATCCAATAGGAAACACAGCTCAAGCCCAGTAGAACCTCTGTATGAAGCTCTCACAAACTGCACAAATTCAGCTGATCTCTCACAGCCTCAAAAGTGCTCAACACTGAAGAGTTATCGTTCTTCAATGGAAAAATTGTTCAAACCCTGATCACAGGAGAATGCACAGGAAATAGCACAAGGCAAAGTCGAAATTGTCAAAAGGTGAGTTTCTCATTGCCAGAAATGCCCTTTTATGCAAAGGCACGAATCCCAAGAAAGATACGCCACTTTTGGATATTAAAATCTTTTAAATAATATTTAATTCATTTCAATAGTATATGAATTAAATACTTGGGCGCACTTAATCCATTTAAGTGATTTAAAATATTAAATCACTTTTAGAGAATATTTAAGTGATTTAAAAATATAAAGTCAATTTGACTTTATAAATAAATATTAAATCAATTAATATTTAAATCACTTAAAAACCCATAACTCACTCAAAACACCATATAATCCTGTCCGTAGAAGGCGTGACTCCTGCTTTGCTGATACGTATGTGAACCAGATCACTGGAGCTCTGAACCGAGAACGACAAAACTCATCAAATAATGCCACTGACCCTCTAACCCAACCTATTAGCCTACGAGAGTCGAGAAATAGGCTAACCACCATCAAACATGATCATGCGAAAAAGGGACATTACACATTTTATTGAGAAAAATTCTATCAGTTCTGTGTTACAAGTTGAAGAGAGAGAACTGGTACACAATGGCTTAAAAAAAATATAATGGGATAAATTATCCTCTTTAGGATTTTTTAAATTGAAATTACCTAATTATATCACAATATTAACCCTTTCAGTTGAGGGTTTTGGATTTATAGCCAACATTATTCAAATAATGGGAGGTTCTTTTGGTAGGAAGGATGCAGAAAAGGAAGAGTGATGCAAAAGAAAGAGGATACCTTATGATTGCTAATTATGTTTTTACCAATGCTTATTCTGAATTTTCTTCATATTTGCATTTATGGATTTCTCTTGGCATATATAAACTTGAGAAGTGCATGTTTTATTGACCATCTTTTTATCCTTCCTTTGACATGAAATTTTCTCTGCATAGATCATATCCAGAGAGATATAATTCAGAGGGAAAACGTTTGGCATTTCTAAGTGGCACTATGGTTTTTACAGTGGCAACTAAGGTATTTTGATAATGGATTTTGACAGGATTTCTATACATCACATTCATCTCACAAACATCGAGATCTGTTTCAGGTGAGGAGAGAAAAAAGAAAAAGAAACCCTACATCATAGTGCAGCAGTAGCCTTGCATGTTGAAGGCGCATTTTAGATTACATTGATGAATCCAAGATACAATTTATCAATATTCTTCAAAATATCCCAAATGATTCATGAATATGTATTTTTCAGTTTCCTTATGTTTTAACCTAAAAAACTATGAGTGATTAAAACAAGCTATAAACCCTTTAAACTACAGTATTTTAGAACTGTCTATTCCCTTGCTATTGTTGGAGAATCAGCTCAGCATTAAGCCATATTATATTAATAATAATTCATTGATGTATTAGACAGGTCAGTTATAAAAGCAGCTGTAGATGCATAATCGAACTTACATTGCATATATAATCCAAAGTTTCACCAGGTTTCCAGTACATGGGGAAATGGAGACATGCTTTAGGGACAGCTCAAGATACATCCAACACTTGAAAGGATCACACAGTGTTGCAAGGTTAAAACATTGAAACTGTGTCATTTATACAGGAAAAACTGTCTTATTTTAATCTATTACCAATTATATTCGTGGTATCCTTTCCTACTACCACTCACTTGTCCATAGTTTACAAACTGCACATTTGTGTGGCTTTTGCACAACAATTGTGAAGCCAACTATACATCATTCGAATGGGTTCTTTCCTAACATCTGTTTTGTGGAATACACTTCATTAGAAATGTCAGGTTGGTCCCTCAACTATCTCCTATCTTCAGCTATTTCTCCCAAAGGAGCAAACACATGCACTCTGAAATGGTCTTGTACTAGTCTAATATCTGTTTTGTGGAATACTTATTAAAAATGCCAGGTTGGTCCCTCAACTATATCCTCTCTTCGGTTATTTCTCCCTGTTGTCCCCAAATCAAAAAATTTGCTTCATTAAGGCATTTTGTAAAGAATGGTCAAAGTCTTGTGAAAATTGTCATCAAAAGTCAAAATTTCTAAAAATAGTAATTTCTATTTTTAGAAGGTTTCTAAAAATAGACTTGATTCTAGGTTTTCTAGGTTTTTTGTCAAATGAATGCTGGCAAAACTTTCTAAAAATAGAATCTTTGCATGGAGGGCTCTAACAGATTTTGATTGGTCAAAAATACTTCCTAATCAAGCTGCTCTAGTCAGAATCGTCAAATCATTAGGATTCCTCAGGTGGGTTGATTTTGCTTTTTTAGAAGACGAAGCATGAGCTCAAAAGTCATCAATGGAGGAAAGTCAGTTGCTAGGTGTTAGATTCAAAGTCTCAGATGCTGCACAGACAACGATGAACGGTGAACGGAGAGAAATGAAGGGAAAAGTTGAAATTCATGTAAAATTTTCCGACATTGGGAAGTCTAGGTGCCCCAGCTAGCTAGAGGCGCCTAGCATTTGTGAAATTCATGGAAAATAATCTAACTCTGGAGATCCTAGGCGCCCCTACCCAACCAGCACTCCTGGGATTTCATGCCTTAGCCAAATTCAGCCTTTGCACACAAAACGGTGAATGCAACTGGCAAGTGAAGTGGAGCAAAGAGAAAGTTAAAAATCATGAAAATAAATCCAACTTTGGCATGCTTCGGCGCCCTTGTCCAAGAAGGGAACCTAGCATTTCATGCCTTAGAATTGTTTGACTGCTTCCCAAAAAACGTGCAAATTTTCCTATCAGCCCGATTCAGTCACACAGTTAGCAGTTAATAGCAATTTTCAAGGCAGTGAAAGGCAGAAGATCATCTCAGTTATGTTTAGGCTATTCAGTTGATACATCAACCAGTGCTAAGGATCTGTCACACAACGGAAATTGCAAATCAAACGGAGGCATTTCACGCAAAACGATGAAAGGCAAAGGAAAATTGAAAATCTCATAAATTTGATAAGTCTAGAAGACTTGGGTGCCCCTGTCAAGGAGGGGCACCTAGCTTTCAATGCCTTAGAATATTTTTCGCTCATTTAGAAAATCATCAAAACTTCTCTATTTGCCCAAGTCCGGCTCTCAAAAAATAATCAGATGCAATGTCGAAGGTTGGCAAAGGGTATAATTCATCTCAGATATGATCAGGCTTGCCAGATTGACTGACTTTTAGACACTGTTGTTCACCGGCTAGCATGAAACAAAGATCAAACAGGGGTCACCGGCTTCCGAAGAAAACACGTAAGAAAAAATTGAAAATCATGAAAAAATGGTTAAATTTGGTGATGTTGGGCGCCCCTGTCCAAGAAGGGCACCCAAATTTCAATGCCTTAGAATATTTTTCATCCTACCATGCCTTTCTTCCATTTCAACCTCCGTCAACAATTTCCAAGGCATGCAATCATTATCAGATGTAGTCAGATGCCGGTACAAAGCTAGGGATCACTTCAACAGTGGTCAAACATGAGATTGCCATGTCAAACAGAGTTTATTAGTTGGAAGTACTAGTTTTCCGGATCATCAAAGTCAATAGCAAGCTTTGTCGGAAGCAAAAACAAGAACAAAATTGAAAAACGTGAAAAAATGGCTAACACTGGGGAGCCTAGGTGCCCTTGTCCAGTCAGCACTCCCAAGTGTTCATGCCTTAGCCATTTCTTTGCTTTCGTCATGCATTTTTCAAAACGAGTCTTCACACGCATGTGCTTTTTTGCCTTATAAAAGAGGAATTCACTGTTGCATATGCAAATGAAGTCAGATTTTTGCATGCACAGTTTCTATATTCATGCATGGGCTCCAAAATTATAGGGTTTTGCATGCAAAGTGCTTTTTCATCTCCAAACTCTTTCCAAGAAAGCTTGTAGAATTCATTCTTCATATTTTACAAGTTGGCACCCAGAGGATGAAAGATAGAATTTTCTTCTCATCAAGATTTGGAGGCTCAAACAAAGTGCTCTTTCAGTGTTCTTCCTGGATTTAGGATTGGGAAGCATAGAGGCACGCTTTTTCATGGTTCGATTTTCTAGGGCATCACATTTTAGAAACAGGTGGTCAACTTTTTCAGTTTTCATCAATCTCAGTCCATCTGCTTTTTGCTCCTCTTGAAGATTGGGAAATTTTAAAATTTGCTTTTTCGGCCCTATTTTTTGGGAGATCTACTTTTTCAAGGAAAAATCAGTTTTTCAAAATCTAACGATTTGGGTTTCTTCAGGACGTGATTATTTACAAAACCTAGACCTCAGCTTTTTCTGCATTTTTTGGAGAAAAATCAGCAATCTATTTTTAGCAGTTGGTGCAAAACTTTTCCGAATATAGGCATGTTTACAATCAAAATTCAAGACTTTCATCATACAATACTTTTCCATTGAAAATCAGGAGAAGCGTCATAAGCATAAAGTTGTAGAAGAAACAGAGGTCATCACTCCAATTGCAGAGCCGCCAAAATTATTAATAAGTGAGTCACCTATTGAGGCAGCAATGTTTTCTAAGAATAGAACTCAAAAAGCAACAGTTACTTTGATGCCTTTTCCAAGTTAAACTTCTTGTTCTCATTCATGCATATCTATTCTTTGTGAAATATCAAATGTATAGTTGGAGTTTTTCCTATTGTTAAATCAATTAACTGATTTTAGCAGGTGGTTAGTTGTTAGTTATCTTTTGTTTAGTCTTAGAAATAAAGCTTGCATGTTGGCAAGTCTAGTTGTAAAAAAAACAAGGAGATTTTAGGGTTCCCTACTTCTTGTTTGTGTGTAAATAAGGGCAGCCTTGCCCATTTTTTTTCAACCGTTATTGTAATAACAAATCGTTGAGCCTACTTTTTCTGCAATTTTGTTATTCAGTGTATGTTCATTTTGTAAGAGCAAGTTTGCAAGCCTGTCTTTGCTGCAAATCATTGTTCAGTTTATGTTCAATATTTTTCTAGTGTAATTGCTATTGGAAACTTGAGTAAAGAAATCTCATGCCTACTTTGCTTTGATTTACTGTCTCAATCTCCTTCAGTATTTTGTCTTACGTATTTGCTTGCATAATCTTTATTTCAGCTTACATCTCATAAGTACAATGAGTCTTCAGGTGTTATCTGGGAGAAATTTTATTTAAGTTTATGTGTTAATCAAATCATTCCTTTTTACTTTTGATTCTCAAGCTCTGAGTTTACTTGAGTTGTCAAAAGCATCTTTAGAGTAGGCCTAGTTGTAGTTTGAAGTTTAGAAAAGAGAAAACCTCAGCTACAACACAAAGAGTTTTATAACTTTGTGCTCTTAGCTGAGAATAAAAAGATTGGCGAGTAGTTTAGTATTCTTTTTAAGCA
>VDFB02000007.1:129153320-129187907 GCA_007258455.2 Sequoia sempervirens | reverse complement strand
CATAGAGGCATGCTTTTTCATGGTCTGATTTTCTAGGGCATCACATTTCAAAAACAAGTGGTCAGCTTTTTCAGTTTTCATCAATCTAGGTTCATCTACTTTTTGCTCTTCTTGAAGATTGGAAAATTTTTAAATCTGTTTTTTTGGCCCTATTTTTTAGGAGATCTCTTTTTTTGAGGAAAAAATCAGCTTTTTCAAACGATCTAGGTCTCTTCAGGACGCAATTGTTTACAAAACCTAGACCTCGTGTTTTTGTTTTTGGAGAAAAATTAGCAATCTATTTTTAGCATTTGGTGCAAAACTTTTCCGAATATAGGCGTGTTCACACTCAAAATTCAAGATTTTCATCATACAATACTCTTCTATTGAAAATCAGGAGAAGCGTCAGAAGCATAAAGCTGCAAAAGAAATAGAGGTCATCACTCCAATTGCAGAGCCGCCAAAATTATCAATGAGTGAGTCACTTATTGGGGCAGCAATGTTTTCTAAGAATAGAACTCAAAAAGCAGCAATTAACTTGATGCCTTTTCAAAGTTAAACTTTTTGTTCTCATTCATGCATATCTATTCTTTGTGAAATATCAAATGTATAGGTTGAGTTTTTCTTGTTGTTAAATCAGTTAACTGATTTTAGCAGGTGGTTAGTTGTTAGTTATCTTTTGTTTAGTCTTAGAAATAAAGCTTGTATATTGGCAAGTCTAGAAGTTAAAAAAGCAAGAAGATTTTAGGGTTCCCTACTCCTTGTTTGTGTATAAATAAGGGCAGCCTTGCCCATTTCTTTTCAACCATTATTGTGATAACAAATCACTGGGCCTACTTTTGCCTGCAATTTTATTATTTAGTGTCTGTTCATTTTGTGTAAGAGCAAGTTTGCAAGCCTGTCTTTGCTGCAAATCATTGTTCAGTTTATGTTCAATCTTTTTCTAGTGTAATTGCTATTGGAAACTTGAGGAAGGAAATCCCGTGCCCACTTGCTTTGATTTACTGTCTCAATCTTTTTCAATATTTTGTCTTACGTATTTGCTTGCATAATCTTTATTTCAGCTTACATCTCATAAGGACAATGAGTCTTCAGGTGTTATCTGGGAGAATGTTTATTTAAGTTTTTGTGTTAATCAAATCATTCCTTGTTTACTTTTGATTCTCAAGCTTTGAGTTTATTTGAGTTGTCAAAAGCGTCTTTAGAGTAGGCCTAGTTGTAGTTTGAAGTTTTAGAAAAGAGAAAACCTCAGCTACGATGCAAAGAGTTTTATAACCTTGCGCTCTTAGCTGAGAATAAAAAGATTGGTGAGTAGTTTAGTATTCATTTTAAGCATCATCAACGAAGAGGGAGCTTCACCTCCTAATTTGAAGAGCAGTTCAACTATACATAGCTGTCCGTTTCCAATCCGCATTCCAAAGGTGCAAATTGAAACGCCAACACTCCCAAAGGAGCAAACGCATGCACTCTCAAATGGTCTTGTACTAGTCTAACTTAATATGGCTATAGGCTGTCCGAACAGCTCATAAGGACTTTACATAAAACTTTGAACCATTAAATGAGTCAACTCAGCCTTATATTAAGAATTCCTTAATTTGCAAACGGCAAACTTGTGTAGTTTTTGCACAACAATTCCCCTTTGGAATGTTCACCCACAACAATTAGGAAATCAGCTATACATCATTGGAATGGGTCCTTTCCTAATATCAGTTTTGTGGAAAACTTTATTAAAAATGCCAGGTTGGTCTCTCAACTATTCTTTGGCTATTTCACCCAAAGGACCAAGCATGTGCGAACTGAAATGGTCTTGTACTACTCTACCATAATATGGTCCTAGGCTATACTGAATACCTCATGAGGACTTAGTATATGACTCTAAACCATAAAAAATGACTCAAGACAACATTATTATTATGAATTCCTTAGTCTCTTTATTTTCATAAATCATAATCATGACTAGATAATTTTAGACAAGGATTTATGAGTGTTGGATAGATCTTCTTCAAGACAAGGTTGACAAATCAGCACAAGCAGAGCACTCATCAACCACTACACACCACATTTGCATCCTAAAGGCATAGGTCACACAATGAAGATCCAACTGACGTAGTAGAGATTGATAGCATCCCAAAAAAATTGAAAAGGAATAATGGCCTGATGCAAAGGCAAAACAACGTTAAGTCCACTCTCTACATCAAAAAGACAAAAGTTACTTTGACAACATTCAACAACTTTGACACTTTTAACAATTTGACAACACCTTATATCCTAAGACTCAATCTAGACTCTTACAAGCATAAAATGATCCATAAGGACCTTATTACATGAGAAAACCACAAAAACAAAACAAAATGACACTTTTGCCTCTTGGAGGCATGAAACTTGTGGATGCCCCTGCACCATACTCCTGAGGAAAAGAATACTCAAGTTTCATTTGAGTACAGATCATGATCCTCAATCATCCAAGTAGTCTCTTCATAAGGAAAACCCTTCCATTCAGTCAAATACAAAAAATAGGCTATGTTCCTTGGTGTTTTGAGGGCCTTAGTGTCTAAGATGCATTCCAACCTTGGTGGGAAGTCTATAATGTCCCCTTGTTAAACTTATCCTAAAACATAAAAATTACAAGTTGGGACATATAATTTATTTTACCAAGCACATCATGTATTCTCAATGAAGCACATAATTTCTTGATTAGATCACTTCAAAATTGCATATTTAAGAATAAGACAAATAAATGCATTATCATCCAACATTGATCAGATATGACTATTACTCTTGATTGGAATAGATCTTCACCTTGTTTCCTTTTCCTAACCCCATTGGATGGAAGGTTTACTGTGCCAAGGGCGCGTGCACAGTCTCTAATTGGACTCCCTCAAGGTGTTCCACCCGTCTTGGGACCATCCATCAATGGACCGGTTTACCAGCATTTCCCTTTCACGCACTCCCTATCCTTATTGACTGCTAGCAAAAAGGGAACTTTGGCCCGAAGTCTATTCTCGTAGTAGTACAGTCATCATCACTCAATAAGACACAATTATTGCTATAAACAATATTATTGTGGTTTGATAAATAATAATTATAAATCTGCATATTGTTTTAAATTGTCTAGTAAACTTAATGAATTGGCATTATGCTTATTACTTGCACATCTAGTATGTATATGCTTCTCATAATGTATTTGATGAGATTTACAGTTTATCACAAATATAGTCATTGGTTTCGATATGCTATGAAATAGTGACTATGCTAGATTCATTTTCATGAAGATTTAACTTTATTTCTGTCCCTAACAGTTTGGTAAATATATTTTGTTAATTTCTACACAGTCAGAAATATCATAATGTCTTCATATTTAATCTTGCATTAAATCGTAGGATTACAAGTACCTCCTGAGAATGATTCTGAACTATTTATACAATTACCACATAGTTTCCCTGTAGGAAACTCGATTTTGACAGCATCTATAATTTGACATATATGGGGAGGATACTTACCTTTGTCCCTGGCTCGCGGATGAGATTCCCAGACGTATTCTATTAGCAGATTTGTTACTTCTTCCACACGACTCTATCTCCCTCGTTCTGAATAGTGACCCGTCTTTTAAAAACCTCAGAAAGGCGTGACCTTTGCTTGATGGCAGCCGTTGGGAGGAGATACCTTCCTTCCTAAGATCGCGTCTCTCCACAGGGCCGATCCAAGTCTTTTGTTAAGGTTGCTTACCAAATTCGTTATTAAACTTGCTATACTTATAAGCTTATGAAAATCGTTCACTAATACATTTAACAAAAATATCTTAATCTCTTCATCATTTCTTTTTTAATCATTCCTTAAGGGCAAAGGAGATACTTTCGAACTTATAAAGAATAAAAATTATGAGAACAATTATTAATTTTGAGGGTTATGACAAAGTCTTGGACCCACTCATCATCTGCAAATACCTGAGAACCTGCATCATGGCCTACAACAACAATCACTTGTAAAGAGTACAAATCAAAAACTAAATCTGCAACCTTGAAATCAAGTGCTCCTTTGTTCACATTTGCCCCTTGCTTGCATCTGTCATCTTCAACCTGTAGTTGCTTCCTTTCTTCTTGATAGATGGCATACAGTGCCACATCACCTTGCTCCCTTGCCATAGCCTGCTTCATTTTGACCTTAGGCTGCTTACCTATCAAGTTGGCAATCTCAACAAGAGCATTATGTCTTCTTTCTTTATCTCTCACCAGTAGGACACCAAACATGGTTCCTTGATCAGTTTCACTAGCCTCTACTACAAAAAGCAAATCATATCTAACCTCCAATGTCCCCTTGTGAAATGCTTGAAATGAAAGTGTATATCCTTCACCTTCAATGGGAAAGAGAAAAGATTGAGTTTTACTTGCCTTTTCAATGCCATCAATTCTCAAGTTTGGAAGGGGCTTGGACTGAAAATCAACAATACAACTCTTATCACCCGAACCGAAAATATCCAATGCCGCTCTCTCCTTGAGGTCTGCACAATCAATAGACCTTTCCTTTTCTTTGTTCATTTCAATTTGCAAAACAGAAAATGGAACCTCTTGCTTGAAATTGAACCTCTCAACTTCATCTTGTATAGGGTTACCTTCCCCAAACTGCCTAAGCAATGCAAATATACATTGGGCTGCATCCTCATATCTCATCTGCCAATGCTGAATGTCTGCAATCACATTGAAGGGTTTGTCTTCCCATCCTAGAAACCTTGCATGAGGACTAGTACCTTTCCTTGGATTGTCATCTATTATCAAATTAACATGCTCTTGTAACAAGTCTTGAACCTCTAATGGCGATTGATGAATCCTAGTTGTTGTCATAACAGTCCTAGGTATATTTATATTTGCAAAGCCCTTGTCTTCCTTTTCTATGGCTTGTACAAACTCCTTTTCACTCACCAACATAGCACTAGAACCCATTTGTGATTCATGACCTTCCTCTTTAAATGGTGTAAGGGTGTAGGAAACTACATCTTTCTCTATAACATATATATTGTTCATGCCATCATGCTTGGCATTCCTATCATATTGCCAAGGCCTCCCCAAAAGCAAATGGCAAACATCCATTGGAATTATATCACATAAGAACCTATCCTTATAACCCGCTATGTGAAAATCTACCCAACTTTGTTCATTTACAACTACTTGTTGCCCTTTGTTCAACCAAGACACCTTGTAGGGAGTAGCATGAGGAATCCTTTGTAATTTCAACTTCTCAATCATTTCTAGAGAAACCAAATTGTCTGTACCACCAAAATCAATTACAACCTTGCAACACTTACCTTGGCTTTTACATGTAGTTCTGAAAAGAGACTTTCTCTGTGGTGGTTCCTTCTCCATTGGCCCTTTGAGTAGAGTCCTCATCAGCAAAAACTCTCCAATCTCTGGTTCTTCAACATGTGGTGAAGAATGTACACTCTCAGCATCATCTCCACCTTGTGCAACCTGATTTTTTTTTTCTCTTCCAACAAAAGTAGTTGGCTGCTCCTCAATACATCGCCATGCTTGGTGGCCTGCAAATTTATTGCAATTATAGCACTTCCCAGTAAAGCCACTTGAACCTCCTCTTTGACCTCCAAATCTACCCCTAGAATCTGATTTTCTTCCCCTAAAGCCACCTCTTGAATCTGCAACTTGTTCTTGGGTATTACTTGCCTCTCTTGGAAGCTCATAGGACTGTCCTGAATCAGCAAACGTACCTCTTCCTCGAGAATTCTTTCCTCTACCCCTGCTTTCGTTTTCTTGCCGTCTTCTCAACTTATCTTCAGCCTTGATGGCCAATTGATAACACTCTTCCACCGTTCTTGGATTGGTGAGGCTTAATTCATCTTGAAGGTTGTATCTCAACCCATTGAGGTATCTTGCCACTTTTTCCTCATCATCTTCTACATGACCTACCCTTATGCTCAATTTGTAGAACTCCTCAGTATAGGCACTCACATCCATCTCTTTTTGCTTGAGGTTTTGAAGCCTTTTGAACAACTGAATGTTATAGTCACTTGGTAGGAATTTTCCCTTGAGTTTAGCCACCATCCTATCCCAAGAGGTGATTTTAGACTTTCCCTTCTTTCTCCTCTCATCCTATACATAATCCCACCAAAGCAAGGCATGGCCCTTCAACTTTGTCTTGGCCAACTTCATCCTTTGATCTTCTGGCACATCTTCATAGTCAAAGTAGTTATCTAATGCTCCTATCCAATCTAGGAGTTCTTCACTATCCAACTTTCCTCCATACATGGGTAAATCCATCTTGATCTTAGGTCCTTCTCCCTTGACTACTTTCAACAACTTTTCCATCCTCAAGTCATCAGGATCCATCTCTTCCTCGGACCCTTCTTGGGAACTTTCCTCTTCCCCTTCCTCTTGGTCACTCAAGTCTCCTGTGACCACTCCTCTTTTCTGACTTGTTTCCAAGGCAGCAAGCCTCTCCTTCAATTCTCTCATCTCTCTAGTATGTTTTTCCTTCAACTCTCTGGCAATGATGATATTCCCTTTTGGAGGCATCTTGTTCCTTCTTCTCTTCAACTTTTCCCTTTCCAGATCAAACCTAGGCTCTAATATCAATTTGATGCAGAGCAGAGGCAAAAGTTACATGATTGATACCATATTTCACAATAATGGGTTCATTCATCTCTCAAAGTTCAAAGGCAATCATAATAGGGCAGACTTCCTTAACAAGGGTAGACATTTGATCTTCAAGGCAACAGGCCATTCAAGGGTAACCACAACCCACAATCACCCACAAGGACCCTTTGGTCTTCAATCTATCAAACTCACTCGAGTAACCACTCACAAGAGCCCTCACACACTAACAACTAGGCCTTCCTTCACAAACTTCCCCTTTAACCGAATAGCCTTTCAAAATGACATTTTTGTCAACAACTTTCGGGGCAGACCTAATACCTAAACTGTGAAAACACATTCAAATACCCATTTTGCCACTCTTCAACATATCAAAAAACTAGATAGGGTTACTTTGAAATGCGAAGGTCAAAAACTAGCTGTCCCGCTTTAGGATTAGGCCTAATTAGGCAACTAGGCATGTGAAGTACTAGGGCTTGATCCCAAAGGCCTCTCAATGAATGCTCCAACAATTCCTGTGCTTTGACAGGGTCCCCACACACTCTTCAACATCTCCCAATAGTCAAATCAACCTTGCTTAGATTCCTCCAATGCCAATTCAAACTGTTCACTAGTCTCTAGGCCTGATACATAGAGATATCAGGCCTCTATTGCATCCTTGCACGTGCAACCGTACACCCCAGACTCTGCAAGTTTGGATCATCAAAGAAAATCATATTACAAGCCATTCCACCAATTTATAAGGATTTTCACTAGTGGAATGGGGAGAAACACATTTTTCTTGCTCACTGTCTACCCTACCTAGGGTTTCAGACCAGTTTGCAAAGAAATGGCTGTAACTCCTTTATTTCTTAATGAAAATGAATGCAATCAATTGTGTTAGAAAGTAGATTCAGAGAACTTTCATTCCCAATTGGTTTCAGATCACCATAAGTCCGTACAGGCCCATACCACAAAGTAGAACAGGGAAAGAACACGCTGGAAATGCAGAAATTAAGGTGTTTTATTGGTTCTAAGTTCAACAATTCAACATCCAACCCCTTTGATCGATGGAACTAGGTCTTTTATGTTGATGTTAGCAGCTTCGAGCTCAATTCTTCCAGCCCCAATTGAAGATATAAATTATTTATATGTGTAAATGGCAACATTATTTTTGGACGACTTCCTTGCATCATTCTTCCTTGGCCGACCTTCATTGTAATTCATCATTATTAATTGTATTTATTTCTTGGTGGCCGACCTAGTTTATTGAAAGGGTGCAACCTATCTAGCAATGTATTTATATGAGGTCATTTCCTCTCATTTGTACATCAAGCAAGTTCGATCTCCTTCTCCATTAAGTGCGAGCTCTTCAAGAAGAATAGTGCGAATTCACATAGAAGCAGATTGTGAGTTTATTCAAATGCGAATTGAAGATCAGAATACTAGTTTGTGTTACAGCCATTGCTGATGCTGATCTTTGGCCTTGTGTGTGGCCTCTTTGTAATGTAACTTGTTGCCATTACTCATATATATAAGAGTTATAATTGTTGCTGGGTTTTTCTCCCTCAAGAGGAGGGTTTTCCCAGGATATCTGCTGTGTTATTGTGTCTGATTTTGAATTAATTTTCTGTGCATTACATCTGATCATAAAATTAACATTTTAAACATCCCTCAACCTGTCCCAACGGTCCTCAACCAATTTTTGAATTATGGACTAACAAAACAACATTAAGTCCATTCTTTACATCAAAAAGACAAAAGTTACTTTGACAACATTCAACAACTTTGACACTTTTAACAATTTGACAACACCTTATATCCTAAGACTCAATCTAGACTCTTAAAAGCATAAAATGATCCATGAGGACCTTATTACATGAGAAAACCACAAAAACAAAACAAAATGACACTTTTTCCTCTTGGCATGAAAGTTGTGGGTGCCCACGAACCATGGCCTAACCTAAGCCAATATTGGAGGCTCGTCATCCACTAACATCAACATGGAGTTTATGAGTGGCCATTAATTAATTTTTCATTTGAGAATGATTAATTAGTCATGTTTGTCTTAGTGGCCATTTATTGATTAGTAAACGCCCTTATAGAGGTTGTAATCATTGATTAATTTTTTATTTTTTCTCCCCTTGTAGAAATTTAGCCCAAATTGGACCAAAACAACATTATGTATTTGTCAAGATTTTCATTTATTTATAGGAGCTACCTATATTCATTGTCCTTGTAATGTAGAATGAAGTAAGACCAATAACCTTAATTTCCTCAATTTCATTAACACGGTTTAATCCAAAACCTCTTTTATCTTTTTATTTGTTATGAACTATGGAAGCTTATAGCATAGCAACAAAAATATTTTGGGGGAAAAAATCAGCTTTTTTAAAAAATGTAAAAATTGTAAAAAAGAGAAAAATTACTTGTTTTTGAAATTTAAAGGCATTTTCATAGTATAGAGATATAGGCAGCAAATAAAATAGAGTTTAAGCCATGAATTGTAGAAAGAGGTTTTTGTTGTTTATATTCATATCGCTGATTACATTGCATTGCACAAAGCATACTTCATAGTACATAAATAGTAACTAGATAATAATAGTTGACAAAATTCCAATTACAATATAATTTGTACAAAGCCAACCTATAAACTAAGTACAAAGTTCCAAAAAATCAAACGTAGCCAATGACTCTTGCTACAAATAGAGCTATGCTAGAGGGCTAGAGGTCTTGATTATGAAGCTCCTGTGTCAAAGCCTCTCCTAAGTCGTTCAATCTCATGAGTATCCAAGTTGGCCTCCGTTAGGATCTCAAAATCCTCAAGTTCATCAGCAGCAATCCACTCATAATGTGGATCAATCTTATCAAGGTCAATTGGATTATCATCCTCAATAGTACCTGATTTTGTCCATATAGAAATTAGTCTTGGCCTTACAAGTGAAAAACATAATGAATATAATTACAACTATGATTGCAAGTATATTAAAAGTCTAACCTTAAGCTTTCTTTAGCTTCAAGCAAAGGTTGTGGTGAACAAACACCACATCATTCATCTATTGTGTTAGACGGTTGTGTTTCTTGGAATGTATGTGTTCAAAAACACTCCAAGTATGCTCACAAGCGAGTGAACTGCATGGCTGATTCAAAATGTGTCTTGCCATCCATCTAAGATTTTTTGTTTCATGACCAAAAAATCTCACCATTGTGCTAAAAAATACATTATTTGGAGATGATATCATGTAAGAATATCTTAAAATCTTTACACATTAAATATGCATGTCCACAAAATAGAGACTATCAAAATATAGAATCTACCTGATTTGAAGGTCTTCTTGCCTTCCACGGCAGCCTTAGATGAGAGAAAACCCATTGCTTGCTTGTACATTGGCAACTCTGTCACAATTGCCTACAAAATTTCTGAGGTAGGAAACATTCTCTCCATGTATATGAACAAGCCATGTTTGACCTTAGCATCATCATCTTTGAATGAAGAGTTATAAAACAATGTTGGATTGAGATAGTATTTTGCAACATGGAGAGGAAAGTGCATTTGTCGATCCCATCTATCAATTATGACCCATAATGGCATATACATGTCCCTGTTATTTTCCATCCTACCCCTCATCACCTCCTTAGCCCTATCCATGGCCTCATACAAATATCCAATGGGGAATTTCTCTCTATCTAGTAGTCTCAAGACTTCTACTAGGGGCTCTAAAAATTCTACAACTTGTTCAGCCACATCCTAAATACTAGTAAAATAAATGTAATTTGTCACTGCTATGCCATTTGCTTGATTTGTGAAGCCAAACTCCATCCACTTATTTTAAACAAACATTCATTTCAAATTCATTTTTTGTTGGCAAAGAGTCTGTAGTGCAAGGAAGTGTGTTGGAAACCTTGTCACCCCTTGTCGAACTGGCAATACAAAATGGCAAGCTAAAGTAGTACCAGAAATTCACAATCATCTTATTTACTTGTCCTTGGACATTCTTCCTCCATCAAATAGTCTCCAAAGTGGTATGTGATCCTAATGTAGTACAAGGTGAGAAGAAAGAATTAATGTTTCCTCCACCTATGTTTGGACCACATGTTGTAGGTGTTGACCCAAATTCCCTAAAAAACTCATGTGCACCCTCTTCCTCATCCAAGCAATTCCTCCTAGCATCTGTAGAATTAGAAGCTATTTCAATCTCGATTCTTGCCTTTCTTGCTTTACCCTCAAAAATCACTTGAAGAGCTTGTTTTGTCAAATTTGTATTTTGTACAAGCAGTGGTGTTATTTCCTACCTCCTCTATCAAATGCCGTTTGAAATGATAAATGCCACCATTGATATTATTCAAACACTGGTTGCATTTAACCTTAGTTGTACCCAAGATTGATGTGCAATGTGTCCATGCAAAGTCTTTCTAACGTGACATTATGATCTAATCTGCAAAAGCATTTTAATTCAATCTAGTTTAACATCAAAGGCCACAAGAAAGTCTGAAGGAATGAATAATTTTTTGGGGAAAAATTTGCAAATTTCATTTTAATTCCCTTCCACATGTCGTTTTGTTGTTGCGAGACAACCCATGTAGTTCAATTGAAAGCAAGTGAAAAATCATATTACACACATTTATGTACTTATAGTTTCTTTTCAAAGTATAATACACATTGAACCTTGATTTAGCACCTTCTATAACATTGTGAGCTTTTGGGATCTGTAGTAGGAAGGTATGTACAAACAATTATTATTCCCTATGAATTCAGTAGGAAGATATTTTCAACTTAAGTTGGTTTGGAGTTGTTCATAGCTTCTCTTTTAAGGTGCATTTTAAGACATAAAAGTATCTTTCATATTGTGGTCGATTTTGAAAAAAAAAAAAGAATTTCCAATCCAGATCCTAAGGATATATTGACGAACATTGGTAGAATCCTGTAAAAAAGCCTTTGAATTTATTTATATTGCAGCAAACCATAAACTATTTCAGCACTCAGAATGTTATGCATGGTCTCTGAAATATTGTTTTTACTTTTATGCTTCTTACTTGGATTAAATAATCTTTCCTTCAGACCAATGAATCTTGTTGAGCACAGAAAACAACTGCAGGGAAGTTGTTTGATGATAACTTATCACGCAAAGTTTCTTTTAATGGTAAATGTTTATAAAAATGATATGCACAAGTTTAATGAATTGAGTCTTTTGTAGCTAAAGTAAAATGCTTTGTTTACATTTGTTATGACCTGCTAAATGGAATGTCCGTAAGAAATGCTTGCTAATTACAAAGATTTTACAATGAAACGTTGGCTTCACTGCTATAGACTCTATTCTTTCTGTCGTTTGCCATTTGTATTGAAATACATTCAATTTATTTACCCAAGTTTCTTATACTGCAGAAGTACATTTGAGTTAGTTAATATTTCCCCAGCCCTTTAGATATTGTAGCGCAAGAGTCATATGAGAATGGGAAAGATGAAGACTTAGAACTACAAAAGGATAGGAAGTTTATTGAATGCATCTTGAAAAATCATTTGCAAGTTAAGACAAACTAAAAAGAGTCAATGTAAGTTGTACAAAAGGAAGCATGATCAGTGCTATGTTGAACACAAGCTCAAATTAGGTCATAAGTTGTGGTTGTACTTAAAGAAGAAATATTCCAAGGAAAACAACATGGTTGAGACCTTTAAGACATAATCCATTTCTAATTCTGTAATAGATGGTTCAACATGTCATCATCTTATTCCTAGTTAATGAAACTGACTATATATTAAGGTTATAGCACAAAAACATATGAATCTTCATCAAAAAATTAATTATATTTTTTCTCATAAAGTAAATCAAGGCAGCACAATCGAGGTTGATGTAGTAATGTTCTTACCATTGTTTTTTGTCTTTTTATCAATTTAAGGTTGTCATAAATGTCATATGAATTGATTGATAATGCATAATAGTAATAAATTGTTAAAAGATTGATGGTGGGCAGGTGTGGAGGATCTTTATGTAACTGACCCTTTGTGCAAGATTGACGACTACTAAGTTTAGTAATTGCAAATTCATGAGGAGAGTGGGAATTAAGGACACATGACTCCTTATCCATTTAAGAAATCGGAGAGAGAGAGAGAGAGAGAGAGAGAGAAAGAGCAATGAGAAAAGGTAAGAAAGTGCAGAAGCCATGTAAAGAGCCCCGTGGATAGCACAAGATACTATGAGGTATGACTTAGATTTGAAATTTTATTTCTATTAAATCTTAAATCTATGCTTGCAAAATGAGATGTATCCTTGGTTAAGCATCTAAATAGTCATTAAATCTTCCTATATCGCGGCCTATAGGCTTCATTTTGCATTGATACACTACATTATTACTATGTTTTGGCCTATAGGCTTCATGTTGCATTGATTAACTATATTATTCTCATGTCTCGAACTGTAGACTTCATGTTGCATTGATAAATTATATTATTCCTATCTCAGCCTTATAGGCTTTGACTCTTAAGTGGCAGCTATTAAAAACATTATAATTTGTATGTCATGACCTCTAGACTATGGTTTATTGATTTTATAATGAACAGAGTTTATTTTACTATGACTATATATCGGCAAGATTTTGCATATTAAAAAGGTCTATGTCTATGCCACGATCTAATATTATTGTCTATAAGAAATGATATTCTTTTATACCGTGACTTGTACCTAATGATCATAAGGAACGATATCCTCTTTTGGCTATGCCCTCAGATGTTGTATAGGGAGTTTAACCTTATTAATGATGTCCTTTTCAAGTTGTGACCATCGATATTGTATTGAGAATTTAAATTGATATATGATACCTAGGTTGGAAAGAATGCAACTTTTCATTTCTAATTCTATAATTCGCCTACCTCTATTTGCTTCTCGGAATCCCAACTTTTTGTTGATAATCCCACTTTTTTTCACATCCCAAGCGGCGCTCGAATTTGCAGTTGTGCTTGAAATAGGCTGTGCAACTGCAATATATAATGATTAGGCACGTTTTTAGGGTTAGGTTTTGATGGGAGCACGATGGGACGTTTCAAACGATTTTTACACAATTTAAACGTGATAAAATTGTTGAAAATCGTAATTATTTTGGGTCAATGATCTTTTCATTAATCGCAATTTTTTCAAGGAAAAAATTGGTCCGCACACTGTTTCACTAAAAATCTCGATCTCGCAATTTTTGCAGATGTTTGCTTCTATGGCTTAGAGTCTTTAATAGGTGGATAATACAATCTATTTGCTGCTTTATAAAATAATATACTCTAGAAATAGTTACCAATTTCTTGTCCAAAACAGAGACTTTGTTCCTTTGAAGAATTCAATCTGTGATGTTGCTCTAAATTTCTTCCCAGCCAATAAGACAGATGATGATAATAGGATCAACATGAGTTTTGTAAATTTTTTACAATTAGTTTTAATTCTACATTTCAGTTTGGAATGGGTTGGGAGGGGGACATGAGACATCTAGACATCCTTCACCTCTGTGAATGTCCACCACCAAGCATGCAAGGAAACATAGCAAATTTTTTGGGATGACGGATGGACAATATTTTTGGCTTGTTCCTGAATATTAAATATATATTATTAAATAAATTATATTATATTATATTAATAGTATTATATAAAAAATTTATCCAGTATATATTAAATTTTGAATCAAGGTCCTTCATTAATGAGGTAACTAATCAAAATGTTTGTCGAAAAAAATTCATTGAATTCCTCCAAAGTGGTACAATTATAAGATGAATTTTGATGGAGTAGCTAGGGGTAATGCAAGTCCTACTAAGGCAAGGATTGTTTTTAGAAAAGCAAATGGCAATTTTATCAAAGAGGCCTTGTCTTCTTTGTTTTGGTCATAAGTCAAATAGTGAAGCTGAAATTTTGGCAGTTTGGAATGGGATAAAATGGTTGTAGTGTTAAATACAAAATGTCTTGAAATTGCAGGAGATTCCTTATTGATTGTTCATGGTCTGAAGCATGCCACACTCCAAATTGGAGGTTGAAGAGTATAACTAACAAAGCTCTCTATCTTAAAGAGAAATTTGATTTTATTGATTTTAGTCATTGCTTCAAGGAAGGCAATGTGGTGGCAGATATATTAGCAAATGATGGAGTAGACTCACTCTCCTTCTCATCCAAGATAAGCACTCTTCCAAAGGAGCAGGATATCACCCACTACTTGGGTGGCAAAGATTTTATCACCCCCAACTTTAGATCTTCCTCTAAGGTTTAAAAGTAATAATTATTCTTAGTGCTTGGGATCATGGCAAGCCTCTCTAAACAGGCAATTTATTTCCATTCATTTGTTGTGTTAGCTTGGCATGTAGCCATAGTAGTTTGCACATCAATTCTTTTTAATCCATCCCCAGCTTGGCTTCTCAATAGTCTTCCATTTTGGTTTGATGAGCACACACTTATACAAAGAGGGGAGAGTGAATCAATATAAGGAAATATTTTACTTTTTCAAATTAACAACCACAATCACTTCAAATACACAACTTCAACAAATAGGAACACAAGAAGAACACAAGATTTACTTGGAAACCCTTCAAGAGAAAACCACGGAAAAATATTGCTTATATAAATTTCTCTTACAAACTTTATAGGCACCAACCTACTAGAGACACCAATCCCCACTTATAGAATTTGTAGGCACCAACCCACTAGAGACACCAATCCCCACAGCTAAGCACCAACTCGGCAAGAGACACCAATCTCTTCTTTTAAGAGGCACCAACCTCTTTCGCAAAATATCACTTTCAGAATATTGCTTCTTCAGTGGATGATGATCATAATTTTCTACTCAAATCTGATTACAATTTCTTCACAAATCTGCATATTTTTCCTTAACAAATCTGCACATATTTCCTTCATAAATCTGCACATATTTCCTTCACAAATTTGATTATATTTTCTTTAGAATTCTGCTCCAACATTCTTGAAAACAAAATTGAAATATTCTTCATAATTTTCTGCTCTTGGACTGCTCTAGATCTGCTTTTCTTCTTTTAGAAAGTTCTTCACAAATCTGATTATATTTCCTTCAGAAATTTGCTACAACATTTTTCAAAATAAATCTGAAATATTCTTCATAATTTTCTGCTCTTGGACTGCTCTAGATCTGCTCTACATCATATGATATTTCAGTATGGTGCATACTTAAAAAACCTCCAAACACATATATGTACGACATCATGTGCCTTTTCACCAAATAGGTTGGCCTTCTCAAAGGGCATCAGCTATGTATAAATTTTTATCTCAATTTTGGGCACCAGACTCTAGGAAGTCAGCCAACATCATCATAATATTTTAATTTCAAACTTCGGCACCAAGGACGGGGGTTGGCCCAAAGTAATTTAAATTTATTTTCCATAATGCCAGGGGTAAAGGAAGTCAGCCTGAATTCTTGAGCAACCATAAGTTTGTCTTTATATCTTCTTCTTTGTCTTCAACAAAATCATCATCACAGAGGTCCTCCTTTGACATCAATGACAATAATATGAATTCCTTCTTTTCTTTGACATCAATGACAACAATATTTCCAACACGGTTTTCAGTTTGTCTTCTTTGGTTGCAGGTAGCAAAGCTTTGGTGATCTCTACAACAGCAGAAAGGTTCCATGAGGGATGCTCCTTGTGCAAGAGTTGTTTCTGACAGGAATCTCTAGAATAACTTCAACATTCCCAATGTCTCCACCCTACGTCTGATCAAATCAGTTCTTGGGGTTAATGGGCTGGATAATTCAGAAGTTTTGCATATCCATGCATCAATTACAGAAGATTTTGTAGAGAAATTATCTGTTTAAGTTCCTGATGTAGCTGTTCAAGAGTGGGTTTTGAGTTGAGACATCCTCTCAATGACTTGTTTGTGCTTGATGATTTCATGGAGGAAAACTATGTGGGACATGTTGCAGCGAGCTGTAATGTCCCCTAAACTGAATCTTATGAAATGCAGAAACTTTTTTTTTTAATGCTTACCAACAGAAATGGTGTAAAATATAGGCATCTAAAGCAGATTAAGACAACTTGTACAGCAGCAACCAATAAGGAAACAACATATAGTCCCAGTTCTATTTTATTCATCCACTGCAAACTGGAAAGAGTACAATTCTGATAGACTGAAATGGAAATATAATTTTCAGAATTACATATGGAAAAACTCATTGAATATCAATAACATACAGCAGACCCCACAGTATAGGTTGATTGCTGGATAAGGATATTGTGAAACAGTGGATCTGAACCCTGAAATGATGTGGCAACTTGCTAGTAGGCTGTGATCAGACCCTACAGTACCCCGAATTCCAAGCACTGTCCTAAGGATGAGAGGTAGATCTGCTAGGAGACAAATATATGGTGCAGCCAACGCACATCAAACCTGGAAGCAACTTCTGAATGATGATAGCTGCTGTGGTCAGTGAACAAAGTCCTCACAGGTGTGTGGCAGGGTCTAGAACAGCTGCAATCTCCTTCCAATCTTCAATTGCCACTCAAAAGGGTTGTGTGTTAGGGATGCGCTGTTGTCAGCTCACCTGAACAGCATTGACCTCAGCGAACAGCAGCAGGGTCTGTGAATGAACTCTGAATTTCAGCAATGAAGACCACTGGAACCCTCCTTGTGCTCTAAATACATCATGTTTTCCACGTCTCATGAGTAAAGGTGGTCCTTGGCCAACACGTTCACATTGTGTCTGCACTTCCTAAATTGGATGAAGAAGGGTCTATCATCCTCAAGCTGTAGGCTATTTAGGACCAACGATCACATTCACTCCATATCCACACCATCATAGAGGTATTGGTTCAATGGAGAGGATTGCAACCAAAAGATGCAACTTGGGAAAATCTCCACCGACTTCAACAACAGTTTCCCTAGTTCAAACCTTGGGGACAAGGCTTTCTGAAGAGGGAGAGTTGTTAGGACCATTACATTCTAACATTCATTATTTTGAGTATTGTAGTAGACATGGTATAGTTATTTAGTTAATATTACATTGAGTGGAATTCTCCCACATTGGTTGTACCTTCTAAGTCACCCTTTGTGAGGACTTCTAATCGATGTTGTAATAAAGCAAATATCATCTTAAAATCATATTTTGTAATAGAGCTCTGCTCTCAAGGAGGTTGCCTCCTTGAAAAGGCCTCCAATACTTGTTCTCTATTATCAATAGAAGTATATTTGCTGCTATTTTTCTGAGTACTGTGTTCTTTTCCACATGTTACTTTTCTATTTCATAATATTTTGCAGGTGAGATCCTAACTCTAAAAAGGAGGTTAACCTGGGTTCTTATTTCTATTTCCGCTTACAAGGTTCAGTGTTATCGGTTTAGAGGGGATTTTTTGGCCTTTTGTCTCAAGGAGGCATGCTTGTTTTTGTTTCCTCTGGTATATTGTTGGTGTTTACTAATTGTATTGGTTTATGTATTTCATTTTTATTTTGTGGGAGAGTGCCCCTATAGAACCCTCAATATATCAAAAAATAATAATTAAGAATCAAGATAACCAAAAAATGTGTATGACATTATGATAAATAATAAATCTTTTACTTGTGGATGCAGAAAATTTGTACATAATGAAACACACTTAAGTATAAAATAAAGATAATCAAAAAAGATCTCTTTTTAAATGGTTGGTTTTCTAGTGTGGACTCAAATTCACAAGTATTTGGTTCTCAATTCTTAGTTTTATTCGAGTCAGCTCATTAATTCTTTCATACTGTCACTATTAAATTATTTCAATGAAGTTTCTGTGCCTGTGATTTTGAACATATAAATTTGAGCATAACATAAGTCTCGTTTGCCAAGAATTAGAATGCAGACTCAAAGTTCATATGCATGTCTATCTGCAACAAGAAAGGGCATTGCATTCTAGTTGAATGAATGAATGTCATGCTATGGTTGAAACCAGGTAAATTTTTCTACTTGAGTAACCTTAAAGAGGCTTCTTGTGTTCAAGAAGCAAAGGTTTGTGTTCTTTTCAGCATGTGAAGTGCAAGCTATTGTTCCAACTTGCTGGAGCAGGAGAAATGAAGGCAGTAAGGGAATTGTGGTCGTATTGGCATGGATGCTGAGCAAATTGATAAACATTTGACATGTCACACTAGGCTGTATCACTTCCTCCATAAGGATTCCTTGGTGTGCCATTTGCATCTCTTGAATTTGTTTTTTCCCAGCCAAGCAACCTCTTCAAAATTGAAAACTTTCAACAAGCTCCAGAGAAGATTAAAAATAATAAAGGACTGCCACCTTTGCTGCATTCTATTGTCATGTATGTACAAAGTCCAATTTTTGCACATAAACACTTGAAATGTGATGAACCAAGCTTTGAAGTTTTGAACCATTAAGCCCTCCACAAAGAGTATCAAGAAAGGGATCACAGGACATTGACCTTGGTTGCTATCTTCCTTGATAGATTTCAAGCACAATATACAGAATACCGTCAGACTTTGTACTCATCAATAAACATGGGTCCCATCATCTTATTGTGCTCCGAAGATGATGAGCTTGCCTCCTTGCAGACAATAGACAGCTTTTCTTTCCATGCACAAGAAGTAGGCAGGGAAGTAAGACTAATTGCATGGAAAAGTTAGCCTCGTGTTGGCTATGATCATCATTATGATGTCATGGTGCTTCTCAACGTGGCAGATTCTCATTGCTCAGTAAGAATGGAAAAATTACATAATCAGGCAATATATATATATATATAGAGAGAGAGAGAGAGAGTTATATACAAAACACCCAGGACTGCTTATGATGTATACAAGGCATAGCCAAATTCCTGCATCAGAGTGGAAACTAATCTTTCCACCTTAAAAAGTTGCTCAAAAGATCACTCTAGCAACACTTGGGATCTTTAACAAAAGGCCCAAACAAATGGTTGATGAATATCCAGAATTATTTTGTTAGAAGTGTAAAACCCCTCTTTCAGAGCCCTTTAAGTTACCATTGTCGTGATATAACTTGGGGTAACTTGTAATGGAATGTCTGCCTTAAGGGATCAACCTACACTTTTGTAATGTGTTCATAGGTGTATAAAATAAAAGGGTATATCTCCCACCTATGCAATATCCATTATAATTCATCATACATTTTTGTCACTCATTCTACTTTATTTGTGACTTCATATATCATATTTATTTAGGTGTGTCTTTGTGATGTGCCACTCACCAAAAGACCAGCCTAGTGGTGAGGACAAGCACCAAGGGTGGTTAAGGGAGGGGTTTCATCCTCTAGAGTCCACGAGGGGCCCATATTGGACACACAAGGGCCCCACCATCTGGTTCAAGCACATGCCCACCAACATGACGGAGGAACATCCGTTGAGGCTCACCCACCACACTCTACAAAACTTGACCTTGAGACCTTGGCTTTGATACCACTATGTGATGTGCCACTACACCAAACAACCATCCTAAAGGTGAGAGCAAGCACCAAGGATGCTAAGGGAGGGGTTTCATCCTCTAGAGGATCCACGAAGGGCCTATATCGGACATGTACGGGCCCCACCATCCAGTTCAGGTACACACCCACCGGCATGATAGAGGAACGTTTGCCAAAGCTCATCCACTATAATGACCCAAAATAGTTTAATGGCAAAACCCTAATTTTTATTTCTGATTTTTCATTGAAACCAGGATATGACAGCCAATATTAAATTTAAAAATGTAGTTTTCTGATTTTTGAAATAAACCCTAACTGCTGCAAAAATTCAAAACAAAGCTTAAGTGGACAGAAAATTGCGCAAAACCTTCAAAAACAGCCTTTTACAAAGCCAAAATACAATTTTCAGAAATTTTCATTTTTCACACTCATTACAGGATCTGTATGGTTGTACAACTAGAGTTCTTGCTGCTGTACAGCCACGAGAAAATTTATTAATTAGTTTTTTACTGCTGTAAACCCTGAAAAACGCCTTTTTTCAAACTCTACCCTTGTCTAAACAGTAGGAGGGTGCTGGTCTAGTATGTTATACAGCCACCTGGGAAAGTGTACAGCAGGTTGAATTGGCTCAGATCTGATCTTCTTGCTGAATATAATGAGTGGAATGAGTTTGGCAGTGCTGAAACCCTAGAAAAATCATAAATTAACTGAGTTCTCTTTCCTCACTAGGACAACTTGCTAATTTGATTTTTGCCCACTCAGATCTACCTTGGAAGTTGTTGAAAAATGTCCACAAATCCCGAAAAATTCTCTTAAGAAAAATCCAATCTTGCCTTCACACAATTGAAGGATATTTGCTTGCAAAAACACTGTAGTGACACTGTAGCAACTAGCAACAGTGTAGCAACTTAAAATATCTCCAAATCCTCGACAAATCAGCACACTTGTGATTTTTGAATGGAATCACCCAAGATTGGAAGCAAGGGTTTTCAACCTTGATCCCAAATGTGTAATATGAGAGAGTTTCATCCTCTATAATTTAAACATGTCAAGGGTTTTCATCCTTGAATGCCCTAGATTGAACAAAACTGCTCAAATCTGAAAATTGTATGCAAAGAGGACAACTTGAATGCTTATGAAATGAGGAAAAGTTCCTTTTATAGTTGCCTCTTTGGGGCCATTCATTTATTTTATTATTTTGTTTTCCCTCGAAATATGAAAATTACTTTTTATATTTAAGTGTTTAAAAAACACCTTTATTTTAGTGTTAGTGTTTAAAAGCACCTTTTTTATTTTAATTGGAATAATATTTATTAAGTTGCCCTTAGAATTAGAAATTATTGCACCCGACTTAATAATATTATTAATTATTTTGATTCAAAAAGGGAACAAGACAGTCTTAACACCATCACATATTTGTTTGGCTCTTTTGCTTGTAGAGTTTATTGTTTGTTCAATTATGGACCTGTGTCATTAATCTCACAAGGCATCAGATCTTAGGGTTTAAAACTCCCTAGGCTCTGGTCATTTGCAGCCACAAAGTGTGCGGAAGAGTGGCAATATCTTTGAAGGTGTTGGGTCACAATTTTTCCTTCCTTAAAAGTCATTTTATTCAAAAAAAAGTGGAGAGACCTAGTAAGATCGTGAGTGAAGGGCATATTCTGGTAGAAGATCTAAATTTCAGGAAAAATTTGTTATCATCAAAAGCTTGTTCAAAGAGAATTGGCTTCATTTTTCTTTCCCAGTGCATGGAATTGTTCACATTAGAGAATTTGGGTTTCTAAGAAAACCCCTATTCAAGGGCGGAATTTTTCAGATAATATTGCATTTTTGGATTCTTTGCAGAAGATTGCCATGGATCTATTTTTTATTTGTAATAAACTATCTTCATGTGGTGCTTTAAATTTGCTCTAGAAAGAAGGTTTCTCAAGTCTAGCAACAAGTTGCACAAACACTTAGGGGCTAAACAAGGGATAGACAGATCAAGAAAATAATGGTTGCGTGGCAGTCCAAGAGTGTAGTGGAGCGAGGTCACCCACATGACCAAAGGCGAGCAAAGGCAGGTGTTAAAGTGCATGTGAAGACATATTTTCTATCGGTCTCACAATCAACACACCATACAACAGTGTGACCATGGGTGTAGCCCAACTGGCTACACCATGACTATAGAGACTTTAGAGGGAGGTCTCAGGTTTGAGCCTCCCCTTGCCCTTGTCTATTGGTATTGTGTTGGTAGTTGTGTTGGTGATTGAGTTAATATCCATTTGGCATTTGATTGACACCACAATTTGTGATTGGATTCATAGAGACAAGTGGTGATTTGGCATCATGTGGTGACATAGTTTATGATTGGTCCATACAGATGACGTGGCATAAAATTCAAATATTCTCCTCAAGGTTGAATTGGTTGACATGTGTCAAGGTTTCATTAACCATTTTATTTCCTATTTAAGCAAAATGGCCAATCAACAATTTCAACAAATCAAATTAATCCAGGAGGTAGCACTTCATCAACACAGCAGTACAATCAGCACACAATCAATAAGAAAAAACCTCTATGTAGCAAATTAGGAGGTGATTAGTGGCGTGATCAGGTCAATCCTCATCAAATTTTGGATTTTTAAATTCATTTTTTGATTTTGCAAGGGGGGTGGAGGAAGGCATCTAGTATATCTAAACTTTAAATGACCATAACTTGGTCATATGGACTCTGTTTGAGCTCATTTTCAAAGCATTGGAAATGACTTTTAGAACTCTTCACAATGATATTGTTTTCACTTGCATTCAAACATTCCTTCAGCTGTCTTAGTTTGATCAAAGACTTTTAGAAGTGACTTTTAGAACTCTTCACACAATGATATTGTTTTCACTTGCATTCAAACACTCCTTCAGCTGTCTTAGTTTGATCAAAGACACAAGATTTTGCAGCTCCCTTTCATGAAAGGGCATAATTTTGAACCATGCAATAAACCATGGAGCTAGCATTGATGAATAAAGGGTTGCATTGAATCGTGCAATCAACTTTAGTAATTGAAAAATATTCTTTTCGGATAAGACAAGGATGCATATCTATACAGAGAGGATTGGGCAATGGAGCTCATACTGAACCACATTGCATCTAAACTTCATTTCCATCTCAGGAAGAATTCCCCAAAGGAGATCTAAATTCACCTTTATTATTTGTTCAACAAAGGGGACAAATCAAGGGTTTTCAAATAAAATCGGAGGCTCATACACATGATCCATTGGGTTTTGAGACAACTGTGAATTATCTAGCCCAAGTCAAGGTCATTCTATTTTAGTAGGAGAACCCAAAATGAATTCAAGAAGAAAGGAAGGAAAGTGGTTGCAATTGTTATTGAGAGATTGAAGCCGCCCTTTGATGTGCTTCTCTCCATTTTTCTCTATTCTAAGACCATGAGGAAGGACAATGGCAGAAGTCATTGTTGGTTGCTGAAGAAGAAAGACTCGTGAAGTTGGATCAACTTGGTTTGAAACAGCGGGTTCAGTTTTCAAAAGGAAAAGTAAACATAGCTTCAAAGAAAACCAAAGCAAGGATAGGTATTCAAGGGAAGACCAAGGAAACAATGGTGGAAATAAGAAAGCCAAAGGTTGTCATAATGGTTATTCTCAAAACAAGTTTGGTCACAAATGCAAGGAGAGGAAATGTAAGGGCTGTTTCTACCATGGAAATTCAAGGCATGTAGAAGACACGTGTTTCAACAAAATGAAAGATCTAGTGAAGGAAAACATCACGATAATTGTAAGGAAAGTACTCCAAACAAAGAAAAACACGTTGGTTGAGATGTCCTGATATGTGCTCCAAGCCAAAAGCATGTGTGACAAGTTTTAGGTTGAAGTTGTTTGTTAAGCTAGCTACATTGTGAACAACAATCTTGCTAAAGCAGCAACAAATGTTACAACATGTAACATTGGTGTGATAGGAAGCCAACTGTCATACACTACAAAGTTTTTGGCAGTGTTGCTTGGGCTCCTATTCCAGAAGAGAAGCAAACATAGTTTGACCCTTAGTCACAAGTGCATCATGGTGAGCTATTGATAAGAGTCCAAAGCCCACAAATTATGGGATCTAGCTAGAGAACGAAATTATCAATTGGTGATATATCATCTATGATGAGATGACTGCTTTTGCTGATACAACAATATTCCCAATCTTGTCCGAGTTCTTGCTGCAAATGATGATAAGACACCTAGTTCCAGTTTGGAGGCTTCTTCTATGTTGACCTTTGAGAATTAAGCATCCTTCAAAATGAGGTAATTGTTTCAAGTGATGCCATGTTAGCTGAGTCTACAGTTGTTGAGAAAAGTTCAAGTGGTGATCCCACAATTACATATAAAGTTGGTCCTACACATGAAGCCACTCTCACATGTGAGATTCCTACTTCTATGGGGGATCTTAATCATCCTAGGACTAATAAAACTCTTGAGGAGGTTAAGGAAAACATGGACAATTAGACTACTGCATAGACACATAGTTAAAAACAATGAACCAATTCCGTTCCCACAATGACTCTGACATGTGAGATTCCTTCTTCTAGGGGGGATCTTAATCATCCTAGGACTACTAAAACTCTTGAGGAGGTTAAGGAAAACATGGACGGTTAGACTACTACATAGACACATAGTGAAAAACAATGAACCAATTCCATTCCTACAATGATCCATAATCCAAATGAGGAAGACAAGGGCAAAAAAGAGTGAGCGATGTGGCAAAAAAGAGTGGGAGATGGGGCAAAAGAGTAAAATTTCTTGATGAAGAATCAAACTTGGAAATTGGTACCCTAACCTAAGGGAAAGAGTATTGTGAAGTGTAGGAGGATATTTAGGCCAAGTTCACTTCAGATGGCTCTATTGGGAGATGCAAAACACAGCTAGCAATAAAGTGATATTCTCGTATGGAAGGGATCAACTATTGGAATACATATTCTCCAATTGCCAAGATAGAATTCATGTGTATTGTCCTTTCTCTTGCGGTCAAATTTGGTTTGGAGTTGCACCACATGGATGTGAAATTTGCATTTCCCATTATGATCTACATAGATCAGCCACAAGGATCTGTTCAGCATGATAATTCCGAGCTAGTATGCCTTCAAAAGTCACTTTATGAGTTGAAGCAAGCTCACCATGCATGGTGCGAAAAGATAGACAGGTTCTTTCTATCATGTGGCTTCACCAGATGCAAGGTGGACCACAATGTCTATGTGAAGAACATAGATAGTCATATTTTGATAGTGAATATCTATGTCAATGACTTGATTATTACAAAATCTTGTACTTCTTTGACACACAATATCAAAGTTGAATTGAAGAAGACCTTTGAGATGAAAAATCTTGGTTCACTGCACTTTCTCTTTGATAATCAGGGTTTCAATTAAAGGATGAGATCTTCATTTTATAGCATATGCAATATACCCCACTAAATTTTTTCTTTATTTGCTGGGATATGAATGATATATATGTCAAACTCTTGCTAATGATTTTGCACAGGAAGGTTATAATGCATTTATCAATATGAAACCTTTACTGGTTATTACTGAATTAAATCCTGTATGTTCTCAAATCTGAATAATGGTCCAGAATTATATATTTATTGCATACCACAAACAGCCATCTGATATAATGCTAAGTTACTGAATAGGAATCAGAACTAGAATCAAGTACGTGGGTATGGTACGCTGATACAACAAAATTTTGGGGAAGGTTGGGTATGTTATGGGTATATATATATACTAATTTGATATCAATTTGTTTGATAGTATCTTTTTTATAATTTAATATAATAGACATAAACCCCTTAGTCTATATTTACACATCAAAATAAATAAATTGTTAAAAATAATAAATAATTAATAAATTAAATCTTATAACTTATTATGATTTAACATAATTAGATATGAACCCTTTAATCTACATTTACACATCAAAATAAATGTGGGATAAGTTGTCACTGTGCGACAGTCGCATAGGGAGCTATACATCATGCACTGCTCATCATGAATTTCTATACCTAGGGAACAAACTATTAGAAATCAGACTATTCTCCGCCCCACCTGGTTTGGTTACACATGCATTCCCAGAGTTCATTTCATGCCACGACAGTCAACTTTCTCAAAATGCCCTCACTCAAACATTTGTGACTAATAAGTGCCCTTTCCACCCACATAAAAAAGGGAATACACATGAAATATGCCTTTGCAGGGATAGGGTTTAGCATTGTTGCAATAACCATCCAGGGTTTTCTGCTTCAAAACTAAAAAAATGCATTGAAACCTTCACTGACTGTTCCAAATCAAACCTTGTGTGAACCCACAGTTGATTCCACTCTGTGCCCAATTCTGATATGACTCATACCTAGAAACAGCCAATTTTTAGGCTGATTCGGTAACATAGATATAATGTAATAGGCAGCTCAAATGATGAGCGAAGACAGTTGAAACCAGAAATAATCTACAGCTAATCCTAACAGAAGTACAGCAGCCCAAACTTCAGCAAGGATGCTACAATTTTCCCAAGGAATGAAGTGGAAAGCACCCTTCTGCAAACTCTCAACAACCAAATTTGGCAATTCAAATCCTACAAATATGCAGTGATTTTCCCTTAAATTGGTGCAGCTCTGTTCAGAAAATCACAGCTCTGATTTTCACCTTAAAATAGACCTAAAACAACAAAGGTTTCCATGGCCAGCAATGAAAATGATGCAGTGCCCCTTCAGCACAAGTGTAATCTTGATATCAATCTGAAATTTCAATGGTTCAACCCAACAGTGACTCCTAAATGAAATTACTCTAAGGAATTGTGGGTTTTCATCCTCCAATTCCAAACCTAGATGGTTTCCGTCCTCAGGTCAATTGACTTGAGGTCAAATGCTCCAACAAGCAGTAGAAATCGGTAAATAGAATGGTTGTTCAATATGCCTCCTTCTTGCCTGGCCCTCTCTTCAATAAAATTTTCCTCCAAAAGACATAACACTTCAAATTTCCATCATGACCCTTGATTGATGTTTGAGAAGAATTATTCAAAATAAACTTCAATTATAAGATACCTTCTTATTTTATAGTTTCACTTTACTTGAGGCCCTCTTTATTATAATTACATTTTATAATAACACTTAAGCCACTTTTATGACCTTATGATCCTCTTAGTGCAAAATTCTCAAGGCTCACAAGAAATGAATGATGGGCGTTAAAGTTTCGACTTGGCTTCATTTCAAAAAGGGGACATTAAGCCTATGTATCCCCTTAATATGTTGAAGAAACTGAAAATGAAATCTACAAATCAGCCAGTCCCACAAATCCATTAAGAGTTAGGTTGATAGCTCATGTTTTACACTGTGAGTTGATGTCACTTTCTATAGACAACTTGTACAACTCATACTCAGCAATAAATTTCCCTTGAAGTTGCTCTTGTATACAGATTCATGCACAAGATTAAAGTTTCACTGGAATGTAGCCAAGAGAATATTAAAATACATTCAAGGTTCTACATCGATGTTGATTGGACAGGAGATGTGGATGATAGTAATTATGCTTCTTGAATTATATATCATCTTGGCTCCAATCCTATTAATGGTATTGCAAGAAGCAAAAGGTAGTCACATTGTCAACCACAGAGGCATAGTACAAAGGAGCAGGGAACAAAACAAGAGGCAGCATGGTCCGAGAGGTGTTATGAGAGCTTGGCCTTCCATAGGATCAGCAAAGTACTCTTTAAAGTTAGTGCACTATTCAATTTGCTAAGAAGGGATGCTAGATTTCATATTTGAGCTCATTGATGACCAGATAGTCAATGTCTTCACAAAGCCCCCGAGCTTTTGGCCTGTCATTAGGGTGTATGGTGAGTAACTGTCACCTTCTTTTGGCCCTCTAAGTTGTGCTTTGGGGGAGATGGAAAAGAGTACAACCCATCATGTTGAGCCCTCTGAGATACCATTATTGTGGTGTACCTTTGGGTAACTTGCATTTGGATGTCTCTTAATGGGTTGGCCTATCCTTTTGTAATGTGTTGATAGGTGTATAGAAAGAGACCATGCCCAACACCTAATCAATATTCCATTATCAATTTATCATCCATTATTGTCACTCAGTTATTTATTAATCTATTTATGAATCCATTAATTATATTTCATTAAGTGCCTCTTGACACCAAAAATATCTACAATGTCTCTTTTGCTTTTGGAGTTTATTGGTTTTCGATTATGGACCTGTGTGGTCATCCTCATACAGACTGGACAGTCATTCCCTACTGCTTGTCAAACCGAAATTACTTTATTCCAAAAAATAATAATTTGGAGTGAGCATTAGAAGTAGAATCTAAGAAGTGTTATGCTGAAATGGGATAATAACAGTTACCCATTGAAAGACAACTTTTGCCGCAGCTTTGGTGAGAGGCAGAATACAAAACCTGCAAGCAAAAATAATCAAAAAATACTAAAAACAAGCAAACGAAGTTCAAGAAATTACAAAAGCCTAGGGTTTCAAAGAATATTTACAATAGTTGGGATTTATTTCAAATCTACAGTTACAAAACAATATGTTTTTCATTTAAAAGGGTGAAAGAACTTACATTCCTCGGCCTCCCGTTAGAGCTACTTCAGCGGGGCTCTTCCATTCCTCGTATCTGAATGGAGATAATAAATAGTGAGAGCAACAAAATGATTGTTACTGTTAGTAAAATGGAAGAAGTCGTAATACTTACATCCAACCGTAGCGCCTGTCAAATATAAGGTCCTTCCGCCTGCGTTTAGAGAACGTGATGGAACTCCCATTGCTGTTGGATAGTGTTTGGTCTCCATACATTATAGAGTTACAGGTTCGACCTCTTAATGTAGATGAACTCTTATTCCAAGCCAATGATGTCTGAAAAGGCTCAATTATATTCTGAAGGCTAAGATTTGTTAGAGGTTGCAGGAGGTTCCAAGCCTTTTAGTGTTATCCATCCGCTGGCATTTTAACTCATTGCCGTTCAATAATTTTAAAGATATAGGTAATATTTTTGAGCAATTGATGTTTTGAATTGCCTTAGTTTTTTAACTGCTTGGTGTCTTGTATAATATTTATAATATTGAAGAGAAATAAAATGCATGTGATTAATTACTCAAGTGAAATTAATCTCTATAATTTTATAGAAATTAATTGTAAGGTACTTATAGGTTCTATTTAGTATCAAAATAGATTTGTCTAGTTTTTAGAAATTTGTGTTTTATCATTATTTGGAATTTTAATTATCTATTGTTTAGATTCATTTTTTTATATGTAAACTTAAACTTGATGTACGAATATGAATCTATAACTCAAATTAATGATCTAATGAATATTCATAGTTTGCAACTTGTTTCACCCACATTTTTATACTAGAGCTTGGTACAAATAGGTGGTGTTTACAAACACTATGTAGAATTTATCATGATGCAAGGGTCATGTTCTCCTTCATCAATCCCTTGATGAACCAACTTTGCAACTCTAAGTAAAAAGATTGAGGACAATAAGCAATCATACAGTGATCTAAGATGATGTGATACTAATGTAAATTCCCTTTTTTCTCATTGTATAAATTGAATCAAGATGTTTTCTTTATTTATATATTCCAATGAAGGTCGCCTTAGGGAGAAATTTGGCACAACTCACACTTTAGTTTGAGTCATAATGGCTAGTGAGAAAAATAGAAAAAAAATTGAATTTTAAAATTGAATTTTGGAAATGTGTGGTTTATATTTGTAGGCATGGAGGTGATCTAGATCACTTCCATACTCATAAACCCAAATCAAGTCAATGAATAATAGATGTGGGGCATGAGATGAATGTATGGGTATGAGTGATGTGAAGATTAAGAGTCGATAAGGTCATTTACCTACTCTGATACTAAAATTCTCAGTTTACATAGTAATTAAGGACAACCTAATCATCATGGGCCCAAAACCTAAGGTAAAAGGGCATGGGTATGCAATTTTTATCACATTTTTTCCACTTTGACCTACATGTGAGTTATGTGTAAATGCATATTAAAGTAAAATCAAGTGGACAAAATGAAAAATAAATATTTGTTAAATACTCAATGTATACCTGTGTGTAAGTGTTTTCCTACTCTAAAATGCAAAACAATTAAGTGAAATGCGAGATAAAGGACCACCAACAAACACTCAAGATTAGCCTAGGTTGAATCTAAATAAAATAAATGAAACAACAAGCAATTTTACCTTATTTAGATGATGCTTTCGGTTGGCCATGTTAGTGATCCAAATCTACACCCCTAATGCCAAGCTATGAAAGAACTTAGCAGGTTTGGATGTAACATGGGACTGCTTTCAGGTTGTGGATGTCCTATTTGAAAGCAAACCTCCAAATTATGGGTTGGCTCCCCTTTTGATGGTGTCACCTAAACTATTCCTTGCTGGGAAAAGGGGAGAAAGAAGCATGAAAATAAAACTAACCCCTATGGTGATGCACCTAATGTGTTTTCCTCAAACTTACATAGTTGCTTTTGCACACAAGAATGATCAACAAATTAGCAGTGGCTTACACAACTCAAAACTTCATATGTCATTGCATCAGTGTTTCATAACTAGGCTAAAAATGTTAAGGACAACATCTAGAAGGAAGAAAAATGCATCTTCACAACTTAGAATCTACCCTGAACTAACTCAACACATGTTATGACCTACAAGTTCATATTAACTGCATAAAGGAGATGAAAACAAGACAAAATCAAAGGGAAAAAAATTCCACCATAAGATTTCATCAACCATTTCTAAAGCTTTCACAATAAAACAACATAATGAGAAGGTAAAATATATTAACTCATTAATCAAAAGGTGTTATACTGCTGCATAAGTCTGCAAATCTGAGTTACAATGTTGTCCTCTGCCTGAAAAAGCTCCAAAAAAGTTACAATGCCCTGCAGAAAGAAAGAAAGAAAAGAACCCCCCTAAAACTCTAGTTTGAAGATACTTAAGCCATCTTGAAACAACTGCCCACACAAGTCCTTCTAGAAACCCTAGGTTGGATGAAGCACAAAAGCCAAAATGGAAGCTTCCAAAACCCCTCCAAAAGGTCCTCCAAATGTAGAAAAGTCAAGCTAAGTCCAAGGTTACACTGAAGGTGTGACAAAACAACCTCCAAAACAGTCAAAACAAACTCACACACTTTCTCCATGTTGACAAGTCATCACCTTTTCCCACACATGTTTTCAAACTGCTTCCTTTGACTTATCCTTATCAACACATGTTTCTTTCAATTTTGCATTTAAAATAACATTTAATTAAATGGTTTATAATCACACCATTTAACTAGATGTTTTACATTTGAAGGTAAAATGCAAAAAAGAAAAACTTGGGCTCAAACCTCTAACTTACTCCTTGAAAACACATCAATATTTGTATTATAAATATCATTAAATAAAGTGATTTGCAAATCACTTAAATAATGCTTTATAATTTGAATAAATGCAAAACTAATAATAAACCCCCAACCATTCCAAATGCTTGTAAAAGCATTTAAACCAACTCAAATCCCTCCAAGGCATTGATAAAATCCAACTCACCTAATTTCTGCACTTCAAAGCCATGCTTGACAAAAGTGACTTACCATCATCACTTAGACAACATTTTATATATATGCAACATGGGTCAAAGGTTTGGCCTATAAGGAAACTCCAAGGTTTGTGCAAGGCACATTTTCAAGGTTTTGAAGGCATATTTCAAATTCAAGACACATGGTTTTCAAATGGTCATAAGGAAAAATTGCCTAAGTCATGAACTTAAACACCAAACCACGTAACACATTAAAATGTGTTTGCACATTTTAAAAGATAAGGAAAAAAATGCCTTAGCCGTCCACCATAGGGTCTCAAACCCTAAACAAAAGTAATGAAAAAGTGAAAAAAAAGGCCATTCATTTGATTCAAGCCCTCTAGAAGAAACTTTTGCCGCCATAGGGTTTTGGAGAGAGCACCACAAACATGATGTTTTTGACTAACTTTTTGGATGAAATTTGATGAAAACCACATAAAAACAACAGGTAATTCATGGTTTTTACACAAAATATGTATTTTGTTGTCTTTTGAATGTCATTTCATGCATTTATGTCATGGCCATGTAACATTTTCTGAACATTTTGTTTCATTTTTTTTCACTGTGGGTTGTTCTCTTGTTCTCAGCCACCATTATTGAGGCTTTTGAAGCTTATATGGAACCTTTTCATGAGTTAAAAGCTTGTGTATTTCAATGAGAATGAAACCGTTTGAGCTCAGGTAAGCTCCAAATCAAAAATATACTTCCAATTTTTTGCATATAGAGCTCATTTCAAGCTTAGCTAGTGTTAAAATGAAGCAAATTTTAACATTTTACTTATGTACTTGCATCTCATGAACAAAGCACAAAATGGGTTTTTGATTATGTGAAGGAAAACTAGTTTTTTAAACTGTGGTCTTAAGCATTCTTCAGGGTTTTTCATATACTTTTGTATTCCCTCTATTCTAACACTTGAATAAGCTCAAAGCTTTCTATTGTCTTCATTTAACAATTCATATTCAAACCCCAAGTGGGTTTTAATGTGTGTGAAGGGAAAAAAAAGCTCTTAGGTCGCGGCCATGAGACTCATAATGCATTTTTACTCCTTGCAATTTTGTACAGAAAATAATTGAAATGCTTTTGATTTTCCTATATGCTTTCAGTGATGAATAAAATAGTGGTACCTTTCATTGTATAAAACAAAAATAGTGATTTAACCTTGAATCTCACTGCATGCGTTTGACATGATTTGAAACCATCTTTGTCATCCATCTCACTACCTCGCCCAATGTATGCCAGAATTAAACAAGGATACACTAGTCCTATAGCTTCACACATATATCACCACTTGAGATTCAAATGAAACAACAACATAGCATGGACCCTAAGCTGCCTAACAGGCCTAGCACTACTCTCATAACTGGAAAAAAAATTTATGAGATGTCAACAAAACTTTAAAAGCACTGAAAATGCATTGGGTATGTTGTAACTTGACTGCCATGTTTATTCATCTAATGATGTCTCTTTATGCTTGAGAATAAACATTTGTGCTAAATGCAAAATGACATCTTTTCCCCTTCATTATTTGAATGTCCATGTCTTGCTATTCCTGCTTTCATGAAAGCTTGGTTGCTCATGTTTTACAAATATTTTGTCATTATAATAGCGAAGTCAATTAGCTCACTACCATAAGTGTTCAGAATTAGAAAATGTGACTCTTTTACCTTCTCATTTCTCTTCATCCGTCCTAACCAAATGTTGGTGATAGTAACCTCGTTCTTCTGGATGGTAATCTTTTTCTGGAAACCTCATACTGATGAAGAATTTTCACTTTCAGATCCTTATGAATCACTTAAGATCTTATATGTTTATATCTAGATCTTAGTCTCTATTAATACTCTTGGTGCCTAGAATTGTATGGCTTCTCTTTGAGCTAAGTCCTTGTGTATGAAGTCACATTGAGGCAGATCAAAGGCGAGTCCTCTTTTCTTTGCCAAGTTGTATTTGTTGTCCCGACCTAGACTGGTTGTTAGGATGGGATCCTTGAGAGTTGTTCTAGCTTTTTGTCTCTCAGCTCTTGTTTTGTCCTTTTTGATTTGATTGTGCTTTGAAGGAGATCTATTTTCAATGACCTAGGGCTGCAACATACTAATATATCTTTGTTCCTTGTTTCTTCTTCTTTTGTAGTCTCACCTTGAATGGTGTCCTCCATCATGCCCATGTAGCAAAGGGTTTTGCATGTTGGATCTAACAAGATGATTGTTGTGTTCTCTTATTGCTTCAATAGGTCTGTGGTTGTACTCTTTAGTCAAAAACCTCAAGTGCATATTGCTCCCATGTATATCAACCTTCCACCAAGGCATAGCTGCTAGTTAATCCATAGATAAGATGTTTCTCACAACTCATACATTGGAAGTTGCAATTAATAGTTGGCATTGTCCATAGAAGGGTGACATATAGAAGGATTAAGTCTCTTTATTGTGTATCAACTGATTAGAGGACCACCCTCTTAGTACACTCAACTTTCCATTGTATAATCCACTCTGTGTACCATTGCTATGAATGCCTCATGTATGTTGACTGCCTCTTTGTGACTTGAGAGGTGGTATGTCCTCAACTTTGTCATATATCTTATTCCAAGACCTTATCACCCTACACCTGCTCACTGTCACTTGCCATTAGGCATGTCAAACTGCCCTATGCACTTCAAATTATCCATTCCTTGACATTTGGCTGCCCCTCATGGTTGTATTTTGATGCAAATGGTTGCTTCATTTGAGTGTGATGACATACCCCTTGTTTTCTCATGGCTTAATGATTGTGTTTGGACAATGCTTGATAGCTCTCCTTTGTCCAAGAAAGGTCTCCCTTGCTGTCCTGAAGCATGCATTCATGGTTGTTGTCCATGTCATGAGATCATTGTTGGTATCTCCTTATTCACCTAACAATTGCTTGTTGCCCCCAAAGGTTTGGTACTTGGTCTTCACAAACATGTAGTCCTTTTGATCTTATGCAACAAACAAACACCATCTCCTCACTTTAATCCTAGTGGGGAAACATATGTCACCTATGTTGGTGACCTGAAAGCTCACCATCCTATGTGATGTGTGGTTTTCCAATAGGATTGAG
>VDFB02000007.1:129110484-129153220 GCA_007258455.2 Sequoia sempervirens | reverse complement strand
AGCATAACCCTCTTTCTCTCTTCTCCTCATTTTCTTGTGGAATCAACCTAGTAGGTTGCAGTAATGAATATTTAGGATATCTCCTTTTGCTAACATTTCTAATCCCTTGTCACCTACTAGCTAAAAACTTCTCTTCAGCTTGTCTTGCCATTACTATTGTTTGTGATAAGGAGTGTGGTTGGAAGAACTGTACTTCATATTTTATGTGATCCTTTAAATCACCTAGAAATAGTTCCTTCGAGTTTTATTTTGTCATATTGGTTTGAAATTTTTGAATATAATAATTGACCATGCTTGTTTGCTTTAATTTAGTGAGTTGGAAAAAGTAGCTATCCATAAAGTTATTTCCATAATGGGTAGTAAGTTCCTCTTGAAAAATCAACCATGTGACCACACAACCCTTCTTTCTCTTCTCATCACATAACCAACAATACCAAATAGAACGATCTAGTTTCAAGTATAATGATTCCATAGCCACCTTGTGTTGACTAGGAACATGATAAAGATTAAATAATTGCTCCATTTGACATAGCCAATTGATTGGATCCTTGCCATAAAACTTTCTCATATCTAACTTAGGTATGAATTACCTTGGCATAGGATTATTAAAGGAAGTATCCTTCTTGAAATCAAAGTCAAGCCCAATTAATTCATGTCCAAAACAGGTATTATCTTCACCCTTACACTTCATTCCTTGAATAATCATGTCCAACTTCTTAGAAAATTTATTTATGGCATTCCTGATTTATGCAATTTCACCCTTGACCTTAATGATCCCATCATTAGGGTTAATATCCTCAATTTATACCTTATCCTTATTTGAATATTTCCCTGGTGTGGTAGCATTCATTTTGCCTCTTGTTGCAAGCCCCATCATGATGGTAGAAAATAATTTTACAATAAATCACACAAATAAATTCAATATAATTTGAATTTTTTTGTAACTTATCAAGTCCTAGGTTGTACTCTCCCAAAAAAATCTCCCCAAAATTTGGTGTTTTGCATCCTTGAGAGAGAAATTGTTGGAAACCCTAATTTTATAATAAATTACTTATTTATGGTTCAAATTCTCTACAATTTGGACTATAGTCTCCTTTGTTACTTCTTCAAAAACTAACTAAAAACTTAGGAACCAATTTTGCAATATTTAGGAGATATGCACTTTCCAAATAAATTGGTAAGAAACCTTAATTCTACAATAAATCCCTCAATTCTACACCAATTCCTCTAAAATATGGATTGTAGCTTCTTGAAAATGTCCTTCAATTTTTTTAAAAAAATCAAACAAAACTTCACCAAAATCTAGGAGTTATGGGTTTCACAAAATGACCTCCAAAATTAAATAATTCCTTGCCATAACAGTGCCAAGATCACACTCTGATGCCACTTGTAATGAAATAACTTGTACAATAGAATAATATTATAGAAAATATGCTACACATACTTGATAATAACTGAGAATAACAAGACACTTCGAGGGGGAGAACCTCCAAATATCTCCAATGAGAACACAATTCACAATATGATAATGAAATAAGACTCACAACCTCTTATATATACCTTATTTATGCCTAGGACATCACCTGAGCTGACTTGGAACTAAATAATAATATAATAATGATAATATGACTTAACTAGGAATTAAGATAGCCACAAGCCAACTATTCATAACCCGATGTACTCTAATGTTAAAGGCATAACAGTTAGTATGGCTATGACATGAAAATGAAGATAAAAAATAAAAGAAAAACCAAAGAAAAAACCCTAAAAATATAGAGAAAATGTGAAGCAAGAGATCCCTAGAATACAAAAAATAAACACACAAATAGGAAATAAAAATACAATAATAAAACATGAAAAAGTTGAGAAATAAAAAAATGGACCACCATTGATGAACCAAGCAAGGAAACCCTACTTGGTAATGATGATGTGGAGGAATGATGAAGCAAAAATGAATATTATGGGAAAATAACAGGCATGAAATATAAACCAACAAGTAGTCACAAAGAAGCTTGAGGTCTCTTAACAATGGCAGTAAAAGAAAAAGAGCTTGAGAGATAAACACACAAAAATGAAAAATGAGAAAAATGAAATGACAAATAGAATAAAACAGAAAACTATTGGATGAGAATAATCACCATTAATATAGATGAAAAACTATAACATCTTGCCAAGGTGATGTTTTAACTTGCAAAATATTAGGGTTTTACATATTCATTTACTATCAATTTAAGACCAAGGGGAAAATATGTGAGAAGAAACCAAAAAAAGGTTAAAATCCAAGAAATAAACAAGGAAAAGTAAAAAATAGAAAATGGGGCATGTGTGTTTAAGACAAGTCCTATCTTTATTCTTTGGTAAATTTGGTTGGAAATAAATTATTAGATCTTCCAAGATTATCAAAGTCTTATTGGTAATGTCTAAAAAAATATTGTAGGCTTGAAAAAAGAACCTTTGGGGGCTAAGTGACCTTTGTAGATGAATTCTTACATCTTTATGGTACTGATATTTTGAGGCAACTAGCTTTGGGTCATTTGGTTGGCTCTACTCATTTTAGCTCTAAAATCAATTCTTATAATAACGTGAATATAGTGGGTAAATGGTTGCCTCCTCCATTGGGATTTTTTAGATCAACACTAATGTTTCTTCTTGTAATAATTTGATTGTAATGGAAACTTATGGAGTTAGGAAATATGATTTAGGTTTAATTTGCTTAATTCTCTATTATATTATGGGTTTTGGCACTAATAGTTATATGGAGGATCAAGCCATCCTTGTGGATCTAGATAAATCATATGAGTTGGGTTGGAAGAGGATAATATGTGAGATGGATTCCATGAATTTGATCTCCCATTTGAATAATGGGATCTCATGAGTCTTCTTGGAGGTTGGTGTTTTTGTGGGGAAAATTTATTGTCTTTTAGAAAAAAAATCATTCCATATCTTTTGTTCATATGAACTTAGATAATGAAATGTGATTGTTGACTATTTGGCCAAATGGGCCTTTGATGTTAATCACAACTGTAATCTCATAGATTGGGAATCCTTATCTTCTTCTCAATATTCATAGAAATTTTTCATCTCCTTCATAATGATTTGGTTTGAACACTCTAGTATATTTTTCTTAGTATTTTATATTTTTTCATTAGATTGGAATAGGAAGGGCCCGTACCTGATACAAAGCAGCCTTAAAGGCAAAAAGAGAACAAATCTCACTAGAGGTGAGATAAGGACAAAACAATGAGAACAACAAGAACAAAAAGACCAACAAAGCTTTTGACCAAATCCAATAACCGAGAGAAAGTTTTGGAAAGACCCAAAACCCAAAAAAACCAATCAAGGAGGTTTGAATCCAAACTTCAACATAGACTACAAAGTAGGAGCAGGGCCAAAAATAGGTGAGCTACCAATCTTATCAAAAAAAATTCTCTTATGCTTGAAAGAAGTAACATCCAGCCTAAAGCTCACAGTAGAAAACTTTTCTTTACCAAAAATAATGGGAGGCAACATAGAAGAAGAAGCACCAAGCACAACATCTAGCTTCCTTTTAATCCATAACATAGGGCCATACCAATAATGCCATGGGATGCCAAGGTCATAGAAGACTGGATAAGAGTTTCATCATTTTGAGAACTCGTCATAGTGTTCAAATATTTCTCATAATGAGGTTGGCCTTGAACAATAGGTTGATACAACCAAGTAGATTCATACATCAGTTCTTGCTCCCAAGAACCAAGATTGGAGGAAAGGTTCACACATTTGGGCAACACAGAACCAGACTCAACCAAAACAAAAAAATATAGCAAAGATAAAGTTGGATCGATTTTTAGTGACCTTATCTAAGGTAACAAAAAAATTCAAAAGTTTTGGCTTCCATATTGCAAAAATGTTTACCGATTCTAATTTCAATTCAATAGAGTAGCTTTGTCAAGGGCCAACAAATCCTTGATTCTATCATTACGGTTCATGAATTGGCCCACTCCATTAATGTTTCTAAGAAACCGGGTTTCTTTCTGAAACTGGATTTTCTTAAAGCTTATGACAGAGTCAATCGGAGATTTCTTCTGAGTGTGCTGGATCGGTTTGGCTTCTGTAAGAAATTCATTCAACTAATTGAGCAACTTATTTCTTCTCCCTCATTTTTTGTCCTAGTGAATGGTTCTCCTCCCTTCTTCTGGAGCTTGCAAGGGTTGAGACAGGGTGACTCTATCTCGCCACTTCTTTTCATTCTGATGGCAGAGGCTTTGGGTTGTAACATCTAGAAGGTGCTTCAGGCTGGGGTTTTGTGGGGTCTTTCACCCTCTTCCAAGTGTAACTTGATTACCCACCAGCAGTTCATTGATGACACCATTTTGATGGGGATATCTTTAGTTAAGGAAGCGAGGGTTGTTAAGTGGTTGTCGGCTAACTATGAAAAGGCTTCTGGCCAAAAGATCAACCGTCCTAAATGTTAGATTTTTTGTCTCAACACTCTAGAAGATTTGCAGCTCAAGTTGGCTAGAATCCTATCTTGCAATCGGGGTGAATTGTCATCCTCCTATTTGGGGCTTCCTTTGTGTATTTCTAGGATTCCAGGCTCCTTTTGGTTGGGCTTGTTGGATAAATTCAGTAGGAAGTTAGCAGGCTAGAAAGGTGTGCTCCTTAGTTAGGCTGGTAAATTTCAACTTATCTCGACCACTCTTCAAAATTTACCTTTGTATGCTATGAGCTTATTCACGGTACCTGTTAAGTTTGAAGACAAAATAGAACAAATCATGAGAAGGTTCCTTTGGTCAAGGGGGGATTCCAAAGCCAGGATTCCCCTTGTGGCCTAGGATTTGGTTTGTAAACCTAAGAAATGGGGTGGCCTGGGGATTAGAAATCTTAAATATTTTAATAAGGCTCTTTTGGCTAAAAATATTTGGAGGCTCTTGAATGGGGATGTTGGATGGGCTCATCTAGTGGGTAATAAGTACTTGATTGGTCTTGATAGGCCTTGGGATATGCTTTATTCGGAGGAGATTCCATCTGGGTCATGTTTCTGGAGGAATATTTTGCTCTATAGAGATGTGATTGCTAAAGGTGTGAAGTGGTTGTTGGGCAATGGGATAGTATTCTCTTTTGGGAAGACATTTGGTGTGGGGTCTTCCCTCTTATTTCTCTCCCTTCAGCCCCTCCTATTGCTCCCCTGTGTAAACATCTTTTTGGAGTCAAGGTGGCAAATTACTTTGAGGATGGGGAGTGGAAGAATTTTGATTTTTGGGATTCATCTTTGAAGATTCTTAAGGATTTTTTATGTAAGGTTTGGATGCCAGTGTTTCATAGATCGGATAGAGTGGTATGGGCCCCGTGTGCAAGTGGTAATTTTTATGTGGCCTCTACTTTTTGGAGTTCTTTGGTTACTCCTAATTCTTTTCCGTTTTTGGGGTGGCTTTGGAATAAATAGTTGATTCCTAAGGTGAATGTCTTTTACTAGTTGATTATGCAAGGTAAAGTTCTTACGATTGACAATATCTGTAAGAGGGGGTTTGTGATTCCCAATAGGTGCGTTCTCTATGAAGTTAATGGGGAGAATTATTTTCATATCCTCATTGGATGTGATTACTTGTTCGCCCTATGGAGTAAGTTCCTTAGACTCTGGGTTTTGGGGTGGGTCTTTCCAGACTCTCTGGCTAAGTTTTATGATCAGTGGAATTTCCCTTCCTACTCTCCTATGTTGTTTGGGCTCTGGGATCTTATGGCCCCGCATATTTCCTAGGGACTTTGGAAAGAAATAAATGTCAGGATCTTTTGGGATTCTAAGCTAAAGGTTGATAGTCTTTTCATCAAGTTCCATCGGTCTATCTTGGAGAATTTTTCTCTTTTTAGATCTGACCCTACTCGGTGTGATCCGGCTATGTGTCTTGTTGGCTATGATTTATGGTGACTTTGAATTGGAAAATCTCTTTGGTTCCTATCATGACTCCCAAGGCTAGCACTGTTGCGAGGAGGAACACAAGATGGTAGCCTCCTCCTACTGGGTGGATTAAAATTAGCTTTGATGGGGCAACGAAGGAGAATCTCGGGCCTACAAGATGTATGGGGGTGTTAAGAGATAACTTTGGCAGACTTCTTGGCACAGTGGCACTCCCATTGGGTGCACAGACTAATCATCATGCAGAGGCAAAGGCTGCATTCATGAGTGTTAGATATATGCAATTAGTAAGGGTTTCTCCAAAGTTTGGGTGGAAGGCAATTCAATGAATATCATAAATTATATTACGTAGTATGCATCCCCTGAGTTGGAACGTTGATCAATTAATAAAGGATACGATAATTATGTTACAATCTTGTGATGAGACCCGCGTCTCTCACATTTATCAGGAAGGAAACTCTCTTGTTGATTATTTTTCCAATTTGGTTGTCAGCCTTAGTGAATTTCGCTCATGGGAGGAGGGATTGATCATTCCTGAGAATGCAAGAAACATTTTAGGAATTGATGGTGTCAGATAAGGTGATGAGGCTTTTATGGCCTTGTACTTCTCCCCATCTGGCACGCTTTGTGGGTGTTTTATGGGTATTTCACTTTCTTCTAGGTATCTTTCACCAAGGTTTTGTGTGTTTTGTTTGGGCTACCATGGGCGGTGATAGAAGTCCAAGTGAGCCACACTCCTATGGTGATATTTAAAGAAAGAAGAAGCTCTGGAACATTCTTCGTCATGGAAATTTCACTCCATTTTTGGACAGATTGCATGGACATGACCCTAATGCCTCGGCCAAGTTTGTCTCTTTCTGGCATAATCGCAAGCTTGTGATGAAAGGGCTAGAGGTGGAGGTGAATGAAGACCTTATTTCCACTGTTACGGGGATGTTGACTGTGGGAAGGAATTTTTTCAAAGACAAAAAGAGCAATGAGGAGGTGATGACCCAATTTTTTAAGGATGATGAGCAGAAGAATTTGATCAAGTTGGAGAGCTAGGGTTATGATCGAACCTCTCTCAAGAAGATCTGGGATAGGGTTGCGGAGGTGATGATGCGGTACGTGACATTGAAAGGGAGATTTAAGGCTCTTCTTGGTCACCATTTCACTCTTCTTAATCATTTCATACATGGTTTGTTTATTTCCTTTCCCTTTTTTATTTTATCTTTGTTGGAATCCTTGGTGTATGCTCATCTAAAGAATAAAAGGGCCCCTATCCTCCATGAAGGGCTTATTTTTCTTATAATGGAGCATGTCCAATCTCTTACCCCGGCTTCGGCCATCAAAGGCAAGGAAAAGGTTTTAAGTGCTTTATAAGGGTCATCATATTCAGACTCCTCTTCAGATGAGGACAAGGAATGGAATGAGGACGAGGAAGATGTCTACTCTTAGACATGGCCATGTGCATAAATCGTGGCATTGATCAACATGGTTTGCTATACACTTTATCACCAATGAAATCGACTACTAGATTGCCATAAGACAAGTTTCCAAACTAGCAATAAAATCATATAACTAAGAATCTATTACTCCCAATGTGTTGTTTGTTCTAAAATCAGGGAAAGTCTTGAAGCCGGTCTCATTCTTATGCCCTTTTCAATCCCTTCAGAAATCACATAAATCTTATTAATCCTCAGATTTATACTTAAATGATTTCTAGTTTTTTTAAAAACTTCTAAACCAAATCAATGAACCTTGCTTTGATGGATGTCTTTGCGCCGACCCATAGTCCCCAATTTCACGCAAAAGTTGAACCCAACATTATACTTTCCATGCACTACCCTTGATAACATTCTTTTACAGTCTTGCCACCGTTTTGCTTTATAATGTGTCCAAGCCTCCATTTAACTGAAAGATGTGTTTTGTATGGTTGCCACCATTTAGGATAAAAAAATTGATAGCTTGAATTGTGCACTGCATCCTTTATATTTGTGGCTATATTCAATGCCTTTCATTTAATTAAATTGACATTGTTTTATGTAATAACATGGCCTTCACTACCTTAAGATATTGTCAATCGCTTCATAATGTTCGATGAACTTGGTTTATACTTTTTCTGCAATTGACCTTACGCCTTAATCAGCCCCTCTCTTTTCTTGATTGGCTTGTTGCCTTCACCTCGTTTCAGGATTTAGATGTATTCTTTAACTGAATATTGCTATGACAATCTTATACCTGGATTTATGTTGTTTACATTGTGATGATAACCGCTGATATTACTATTTGCATGGAATTCGATCATTAAGTATGATAGTTATCATTGGAAATGCATTGTGATTGGGATTCGATATGTAATACATATTAGGTGTTTCTTGATTATATTTTATGTTTGGTATTCTTTATACTTGTTTGTGCTTTCCAATTTGATAGCTTGTAATATATATTACAATTTAAAGAAATGTCGAATTGATTTAAAGGTATTATGTGTTCTTTTTTACTATTTGTATTTACTAATTATCTTATGTTAGATACATTATCTGATTTTAGAGGAATTATGAAATATGTTCATATCTTAAGGAATAGATAGAATGACTTTTAAATCCGTTAAGTGTTGAGGGTTGTATTTACGAAATATAGATATGTATACTTGCAATATTCTTTTAGGATAAAACTAAGTTATGAATTAGCCCAAATTACTTATAGATAAGTCAAATGAGAAGTTATGAGATTTGGTAATGAATATAGAAGTTTGAGGGTTGTATTTATTAGTGTTGAATAGATTTCAATATAATATGAAAGATTAATCGTGTCATATATGATCTATTAGTAATTTCATGTAGAATGTCATGACCCTCTTTCTATAATAGCTTTTGAGACTTATAGACTATGGAACTATATGCACTGTTTCAGTTAAATTGAGTTGACTAATATGGAATGTAGTTGAAGAAGAACTTAGATGTTGTTATTGCAGGTGGAATTATTAAGTTTATTATTTTACATTAATATTTAGAAGGTCATCAATTGTAAAATGAAAAGGATAGTAAAATTCAAATTAAAATTAAAATGGTTTTATCCTATTGTTTATCAATTGATCAACTATGAAATCTTATGAATTCTAACTTGTAGACTAAATTATTTAAAATCCATAGTATTAATTACTAAGTGATTATTCAAAATATCTTAACATAACAATGATAAGTTGCTACTATTACCATTGTAACATTTTTGTTAAAATTTAATTCTTTTAATTAAAATTTATTAATATGAAATATCATCACTTTAAATTGTCGAATTACATTTACATCAATATATTGAGGAATTGTAATAATGAATTGGTAATTCATTACATCAGTTACCTTGAAAGCATGTAAGTGAAGGAGCACAAAGAATCTAAAAGCTAAAACACCTGTTAAAAGGGAGATGCACAGCAAAAAATGCTGAAAACATGGAGCTCAATATTGCCAATTGTAAAAAGAGTTAATTTACAAAGAAAAAATTACAACCTTATATAGGTAAAAAACCTAAAAAAAAAGAAACCCTAGGCTTGCACATAATAATTAATAAAATAATTAATTATTATGCACCTAAAGTTAGCTTAAGTGAAAAAGAGATAAAAGGTAACTTAATTAATTAACCAGATATTGTTTAATTAATCAAGTAAAACCAATTACTCTAACACCCCCCCTTAAGCTAGACTTAGGGAGAAGCTAAAACCTAGAAGAAGCTACTGAAAGCAAAGAACAATGGATCCCGGCAACAAGGCCAGATTAGGTACCCAAGTACAAGGAAATCTCTATGAAATGGAGAAAAAGGAGAAAACCCAATGGGAAAAACTCCTCTCCAAAAAGAGATAGAAGAACATGCTGAAAAAAATATGAAGGAAGGCCTCATGAAGACCCCCCAAGGACAACTTCCTTCACCCCAAGCATAGAGCGCAACTAAAGATAGCGCGGCGAGGCAAAAGGCTTCATGAAGATGTCAGCAACATGCTCGGCAATGGGAATATACTCCAAGATGAGAGAACCATCTTGAATCAATTGTTTGATGAAATGCATATGAAGCTCAATGTGCTTCATCTGTTGATGCTCCATCGGGTTGCGAGAAATATGTATAGCACTCTGATTGTCACACCAAAGAATAGTGGGACTATCAGGAGGAAAACCAAACTCAGTCATCAACTGTCTAATCCATAAGATCTCCTAACTAGCGAGCACAGCAGCTCGGTACTCAGCCTTTGTAGATGATAATGCATGAGCAGTATGCTTCTTGCAAGATCATGTGATAGGACCAGAGCCAAGATAGAAAATAAAGCCAGAAGTAGACTTTCGATCATTGACATCACTAGCCCAACCTGAGTCAGTGTAGCCAACAATGTGAGGATCCCCTGATGTGTAGTGAATACCATAAGAAAGGGTGCCCTAAATGTACCTCAAAATACGTTTGGCAGCTTGCCAGTGACTCTCATGAGGATCATGGGAGAATCGAGAGACAAGGCCAACCGCAAAGGAAAGATCAGGACGAGTGTGACTCAGGTACAACAAACTACCAACCAACTACCTATAAAATGTAGAATCTACAGAAGGAGTGGGGCAAGTAGGAGTCAAAACAACCCCTGACTAAAAAGGTGTGGGGGTAGGCTTGCAATCAAGCATGCCAAAGCGCTGAAGCATATCAAGAGCATACTTCTGCTAGTAAATGGAGATCCCATCAGAAGACTGAATCACCTAAAGACCAAGAAAATAGTACAGAAGACCGAGATCTATCATCTCAAACTGCTCCATCAAAGCTCGCTGAGCATGCTGAATCATAGAGGATGAGCTACCTATGATGAGGAGATCATCAACATATAGCACAAGAATCAGGATCTCACCCTCAAGATTTTGAATATAGACTATAGGATCAGAATGACAGCGTGTGAAACCAGTGGAGAGCAAAAAAGAGTCCATCTTCTCATACCAAGCCCGAGGGGCCTGTTTGAGACCATATAATTAATGTCGAAGTCTGCAAACCAAAGAAGCATCCTGAACAAATCCTTGAGGTTGCTCCATATAGATCTCCTCCTGTAGGTCACCATGCAAGAAAGCACTCTTCACATCCATATGATAAATGGACCAGACCCTAGAAGCTGCAAGTGATAGTACAAAGCAAATAGAATTCATCTTGGCGATAGGGGAAAATGTCTCGGAGTAATCAATACCCTCAACCGTGAGAAACCCTTCGCAACAAGACGTTCTTTGTACTTATCAATAGAACCATCAGCAGCATACTTGGTGCGATACAACCATCTGCACCGAATCATCTTTCTGCCCTTAGGAAGAGGATAGAGATCCCAAGTACTATTCCTAATCAAAGAAGAATACTCCTCCTCCATAGCACTATCCCACTCAGGGTGACCTGTCACCTCAGAAAACTTCTAAGGATCCTCTAAAAGAGCATGACTCAAAAGACTAGAACCCGCAATATGAGAATGGGTGTGACGAGTGTCTGAAGGATCACCTGCCATAGATCATGTTGCCTCAACAGTAAAGCGAGCCCATTTGGGCATCTGAGGTGGAGCAAGTGGAGGTGGAGATGGGGGATCATCAGCATCCTCATTAGAATCATCCTCAACATAATCCTGAAGAGCTGCAGTGTGAGGAGTAGGTAGTGAAGTAGACACTGGAGATAGGGTATCCACTGTGGGAAGGCGCTCATCAAACTGGACATCCCGTTGAAACAGGATCTCTCTGGAATTAGGATCAAACAACCTGTACGCCTTAACATCCTCATAGTAGCCGACAAAAATGAGGGGTCGACTCTTCCACTCCATGGCTCTCCTCTGAGCATCAAGAATAAAGGCCCATGCCTCACTACCAAATACTCAAAATGATGAAACATCAAGCTTGTCATGAGACCAAGCCTCCTCAGGAGTCATATGTCGAATCGCCTTGTGAGGCATTCGATTCTGAATATAATTGGCACAATTAACTACCTCAGCCCAAAAAGATGGATCCATGGACCTGGACTGAATCATACAATTCGCCATCTCTCGTAAAGTCCTATTATTTCTCTCAGCGACACCATTCTGCTGAGGGGTGTAGGAAATAGTAAACTGATGCTACAAACCATGCTCAGTGCAAAAATCTCTGAAAGCCTAATTCACATACTCCCCCCCATTATTTGTACATATCTACCGAATAGAAAGGCCAGACTGCTTCTCTACAAATGTCTTGAAGATTCGAAAGGAATCAAAGACATCAGACTTGTACTTAAGAAAGTACACCCATGTGCATCTGGAGAAGTCATCAATGAATGTGAGTACATACTTGGCCCTAGAAAAAGGAGTGGGAAATGACATGAGGTCACTATGAATCAACTCCAAGGGTTCCAAAGCATGAGTGGCACTTCCCTTCGGAAAGGGATCCCTGTGATGCTTGCCAAGCACACAACCATGACAAACACCGTCTATGCAGGAAATCTGTGGAAGACCAAGAACAAGTGCCTGTGTACTCATCTGCTAAAGATATTTGTAATTGACATGGCCTAAATGCTCATGCCAAAGCTTACTCACAGAATCTGCATGTGCTATAAGAGATGAACCTGTACCCCTAGAAGGCTCAAATCCATCAAATCTGTAAAGATGAGATGCAATATCAACATACCCAGTAGCCACAATCAAATCAGAGTCATGGAGGTCCCAAATAACCACATGATGTGGTGAGAACTCAACTATCTTACCAGAGCCAGAATGGAAAATTTGATAAATGGACAGGAGGTTCGTCGAGATGTCAGGAACAACCAGAACATCCTGTAGAGTACCCCCATCCAAAGAGAAAGAACTTGAACCCAAGACTGAAAGTTGTGTAGAGTCACCCACTGCAATCTGTGAAGTACCACAAGAGGTAAGAGAAGTGACCAACTGTTGAGTGTGATTCATATGGTGGGAAGCACCAAAATCTAGAATCCAAGTGGACCCATAGGTCGATGTGCGAGAAGTGAGAGCATGACCTTTCCCTGTGGAAGGAGAAGATGACTGAGGTGAGGAGATGTGATGCTACTACAGGGCTTCCTATAAAGCCTCTAATCATTTCCAACACCTGGAAACTGGATGTCCTTCCTTGCCACAGAAGGTGCAAGTGTCTCCTGATTTCTTCTTAGTCCTGGAGGAAGACTCACCAGACTTCGAAGATTTCCCCTATTTCGGATTAAGTGGTGGTTTGGAATCAGACCTAGGAGGTGATTTGGAGGAATGCTCACTGCCAGCAGAATCTTTCTTGGACTTCAATTTTTGCTTCTGTTTCTCCTTAGATGACTGAGCAACCAATGCTTTGTTCTTTGATCCTGAGAGCATATCAATCTAAGAAAGGTGTGACTGCTCACGAGACAAACGCTCACAAAACACATCAAAGGTAGGCATGGTAAAACAAGTACCCAAACCATCCATGGTGGAATAGAATGAAGAAGAAAATATCTGAAATGGACCACGAAGCTTCGAAAGGATCAAGTAAATGCAATCAGTGTCTGACTTATTCTTGCCACAACCCTGTAAAATAGTGCGAATTATTTTGAGCTTGGTCAAAAAATCCTCAATAGTGGAAAATGATTCAGGTAACAATGAAGTGAGCTCTACCTCAATCTGTAATACTCGAAACTCATTAATGGTCCCAAAAAGTGTCTCAAACTTCAACCAAATGGCGCGAGGAGTGAGCAAAGCATCAAGGTGAAATAGAAGGATGTCTGAAACGTGCAGAGATAACAAACCCATAGCTTCATCCATCTTGTTCCTATGCTGAAGAATCTCAAAAGGATGCTACAACTGAGGTTGTACCTCATCTAGACAAGACCACAACCCTCGTGACCTGAGAAGCCTCATCATGTGAGACTTCTAGGTGTGATAGTTGTGTGATGTGAGTAACTCAACTGAGGAGTCTACCATGAAACCCTGCACCTGTACCTGTGACTGTACCTGTACCTGTACATGTACCTGTAACTGTACTTGTACCTATAATTGTACTTGGTGTTTTTTTATTATTATGTGGTCTTTTAGAATAGACAAAAGATGCAAAAGGGTTTGATTATTTTGAGAGTTTTTAGTGTTCTATATTTCTAATATAAATGATAGAAAGAGAGAAAAAACACCCCCACAAAAGAGAAACCCAAACCCTAGTACAAACTGAGAAAGAGGAAGTAATGCATAAGCAAAAAAGCTTCAAAAAAAATTATTGTGTACCTAAATAAGATTCTGAGAAAAAATATCACATATCTGAATAGAGCACGCTGAGAACTTTCCAACGCCTATTCGTTTTTGAAAAATGGAGTACGTTTGCACCTTTTATGGCCCCAGAAGTGCAGAAAGAAGACCCCTCTTTGAATGGAAAAAAATACAGTCAAGCAAAAAATTTGGAAAAAAATACCAGCACCATGATGTTCGGCACGGAATTATCTTTCCAACGATATCTCGTTTGAAAAAAAGGAGACCGTATGCCCATTTTGTACCCGATTTCGTGAAGCCTCCTAAAAAAGCACAAATCGACCTCCTTGGAACCCTGGGGGCTAAAGAAAATAAGCCCCTGGTCCGCTGAGTGACCAGGGGGCTAGCGGTAGGTGGAGGGCTGAAGCCATTGGTCACTAATGTGACCGGCGCACTGGGAGCCTAGGCTGGTAGTGAGCTCGGTGAGCTGGGAGCTCAGTGAGCCAGGTGAGCTAGGAGCTCGGCGAGGGCGGCGAGCTCAGCGAGGGCGGCGGCCAGAGCTCGGGCGAGCCGAGAGCACAATGAGCAGGGGCAGGAGCTGGACGAAGAAGGCCCATCGGGGGCAGCACCAGGAAGAGGAGAAAGAGCTCGGTGTTGGCGAAGGAAAAAAAAATAGCAGCAGAGACGAAGCAACGGCCAGGAGAAACCAGAGGTGGAAAACCACCAAGAGAAACCAAAGGTGGCCAAGAGAAACCAGAGGCGGTGGTGAGCTCGGCAGCGGCAACGAAAAAACCAGGGACGCGGCGGCGATAGTGACAACCGGAAAAAAATAGGGGTGCAACGGCGACGGCGATGGCCGGAAAAAATAGGGGCTCGGCAGCAATGGCAACAGCTGGAACCAGGGGTGCGGTGGCCAAGAAGAGTACTGCTGCTTGCAGTACTTGCAGATTCGGCTGTACCTCGTACCGTGGGTGCAAACCCAGAAATAAAATAAAAAATTTGCAAAATTTTAAGAACTCTTGGAAATTCGCCTAGTTTTTTTTAAAACCAGTTTCTAATGCAAAACTCAAAACACAAGAACCGGGAGCTTCAAATTGGCTCTGATACCATGAAGAAGCACAAAGAATACTGAAAGCTAAAACACCTGTTACAAGGGAGATGCATAGCAAAAAATGCTCAAAACATGGAGCTCAATATTGCCAATTGTAAAAAGAGTTAATTTACAAAAAAAAAATTACAACCTTATATAAGTAAAAAACCTAAAAAAAGAGAAACCCTAGGCTTGCACATAATAATTAATAAAATAATTAATTATTGTGCACCTAAAGTTAGCTTAAGTGAAAAAGAGATAAAAGGTAACTTAATTAATTAACCAGATACTGTTTAATTAATCAAGTAAAACCAATTACTCTAATAATAAGGAATGTCTTTTAAGATAAATGACACGAAAGAGTGGAAGAAGATGTGTTACAAGAAACCACTCGAGGGGTCTGTTATAAAAAGAAAGAAGGAAGGTGAGGGGGGCCTCTTCAATTAAATTTCATGTTTGGAGAAGTCTATGGAAGGAGTCTATTAGCAGTACGATCATGTTCCCCTGTACTACAAGGATGCAAATGGATCCATCATACATTTTCTCACAATGGAACGAATAATTATACTCACTAAGGACGTCGAGGAGGGCTCTGACAATTAAGGTAATGGTGAACAAACCAAGAGGTAGATGGAAAAGATGTTTAGGTGGAGGACATGGTGAGTCAAGGGTTTCTCTATGATTCTACTTCTAATCATTTTGAATGTTACAAATGAATGAAAGCATGTTTAATAGGGTTTCTTTTAATACTAAATTTGTGTACTCGGCTTTCAAGCATTTCCATCTATTGCAAAACATATTATATCTATTATACGTCTAGCATTTTCTTGTGTTATGATGCATGAAGTACCAATTCAAATTTCTTGCAAAATTTGCATACATATTTACCAAGGCCTTTACAACAATTGAATATATCTGTAAGTTAAGAAGCAGACAAAGATTATTGAAACAGCGAACTGTAGTCAACACTTTCTCCTCTCGAACCGGATGCCTGAAAGTCGGGTTCAAAGCGTCAAATTTCCCGAGAGGAACATTTGTAAATTAGAGTACCATTTCATTTCTTATGAATTCTTTCTAATGGAGGCACCTGATGGCGTGCCAAATCTGTGATGATAGATCGACTAAAAATGTGTATATGGTTGAACATTACTTCTGACTTAACATATTTCTCTGTCCATTCTGGTTTGGCTAGATTGCTTGGGAGATGGCACCATAACCCTTGATGACGATGAGAGGTGGGTTCCATCAGCTAGCGTGGAGCAGGTTGGAGGAGGGTAGAAGGAGGAAGGAAAAGACCACTACATTGGCCTCAGAGCAAATGTAATCAAACTTCCAGATAACACTTAAAATTGCATGGAAACATCTCCTTTGTATTTACCTTGAAAGAGTGCAATATGTGAATCTTGTATATGCTTTATCTTTTGGGTGCAAACAAGTGAATGCCTCCCAAATCCATTCCTTTAAACTTGATAGTTATTGATTGTGAACATTTGATCATTTCTAAATTCTGAGTAATTGACATCTATTATCTGTATCTGTGATCTAAAATTTTCCCAAATGATTGAAGTATCATCCAAAGGTCAGTAGCCCTATCTTGCTAACTAAGTATTCAACTTATTGTCAACTTGATAGACAATAGCCTACCATATTGCATAAGCTTGTTCAAATAGGTTGATCATTGTAATAGTTCTAGATTTGAGATCTTTGCAATTCACTGTTTAACCCGATATAATATTTCCCTTCTCTACGTTTTGATAGTATTACCACATAGTCTTTATCTCTTACAACGTCTCTCTGCTCCTACGAATCTTATGGAGGAGTACAGATTGTCTTATCGATTACCATTATTGGAAATAATTCCAACTGTGTGTCTTCCTATCTCCCGCGTCTTTAGTTGCAGCTGTTTGTGGTAGAGCGGTGTCTATCGCCTTCTCGCGGGCCTTTTGTCTGTGTCATGCGGTAATGCGGTGTATACCACTTACCTACACCCTCCTTCTCTCTCTTGTGCGGTTGTGTTGTATTTACTGCAGTCCCGCAATGAGTTTTATTTCTGCTGGTGGATGTGCAATGAGAAAAATGTTTTATCGGGCAATTAATGTTTTAAGTACAATATTTATTTGGGTTTTAACTGTTTTTGGGACATTTATTTTTGCTTGCTGGTGAAGTTTTTTCACCGTAGTTTTTATGTAAGGATGTATTAAGTTTTATTAAGATAATTAGAGAAGAACAAAAAAAGTGGTGTGTGTTTTGCAAAAGAAAATTGTGAAGAAAAGAGCATCAGCTCTATTTATGAAAATATATAGTTTGAATGATATAATACAAATTTAGAATTTTTGGGTTTATTTTGTGTTCTTTAAATTTTTGCTCTATGTTCTTTGTTTAAATTTGTGTTGTTTTGTTATTGCTTGAGTCCTCTGCCTCGAGCCTTCAGTGTTATCAGAGCAAGGTCATTAGAGAGAAAGGGTTGTTTCTAAAAGTCTCACTGAGAGAATGGCAGCAAGCACAAGCTTGACTAACCCACAAATCCCATAGTTTAAGGGGAAAAATTATGACTACTGAGAAATCACAATGAGGGAATTATTTTCTTCACAAGATTTATGGGAGCTAGTAGAGAATGGATTTCTAGAGCCAGCTGATGCAGCAGCATATAATGCTTTGACTCAAGCAGAGAAGGACCTATTGAAGGACAATAGGAAGAAGGACTCAAAATCTCTTTTCTTTATTCTTCAAGGAGTGCATGAAAGAATTTTCCCAAGGATTGCAGGAGCAACAAGGTCCAAACAAGCATGGGACATACTTCAAACAGCGTATCAAGGTATGGAAAAAGTCAAAATAGCAAAGCTACAAATACTAAGAAGAGATTTTGAAACTATATATATGAAGGACAATGAATCAGTAGATTCATTCTTCACCTAGATCATTGGACTGGTAAATCAAATTAGATCACATGGTGAGATACTTGAAGATAGAAGAATGGTTGAAAATATTCTAAGGACTCTACCCACAAAATTTGAGACAATTGTTGTAACCATAGAAGAAACAAAGGACCTAACATAGTTTTCAGTTGATGAGCTTCATGCATCTCTTATTTCTCATGAACAGAGGTTGAGCAGATATGCAAATACGTCACTAGAGCATGCTTTCAAGTCACAAGCTTCAATTAGCCAAGGAAAAGGCAGAGGAAGAGGAAGAAATTTCTATAGAGGTGGAAGAAGTAGCTCTTCAAGCTCAAATGGAAGAGGCGTCACCCAAAACCCAGTCTCCAATTCATCTCAAAATTAGTCACAAGGACAAAAGTATGATAAGTCTCAAATCCATTGTCACTACTGTAAAAAGTTTGGGCATTACATGAATGAGTGTAGAAAGAAATAGTATGATTATGGTAAACAAAATACAAATTTTATAAAATAAAATCAAAATCAAAAGTCAGAATAGAGCACAATGTTTTTGGCATGTAATGTTGCACAAGCAAGTGAAAAAGATGTTTGGTTTTTAGACTCAGGCTGTAGCAATCATATGACAAGAAATTTAGAAATGTTTTCAAGTTTAGATGAAAATGTTAAATTTGATGTTACGTTGGGTAATGACAACAAAGTGTCAGTCAAAGGAAAGGGAAATGTCAACATTATAACTAAACGGGGGGAGCAAAAATATATCTCAGATGTGTATTTTGTGCCTGGTCTAAAACACAATTTGATGAGTATAAGACAACTAGTTCAAAAAGGATACAGAGTAACTTTCAAAAATGGACTGTGCACAATTTTAGATGAATATCCAAGTAATCAACTCTTTGCTAAGGTCAAAATGACAAGTAATATAATGTTTCTTTTGAAGATTCAACCAAATTTGAATATAGATTATGCACAAGCACGAGAAATCACTGTAGTTACGCATACTATCTTTCAAGTAGAAATAAAAGATGAAAATTGGTTATGGCACTTGAGATTTGGGCATCTTAACTTTGGAGGTCCAAATTTGCTTCATAGGAAAAGCATGGTCAAGGGACTACCTTTAATAGAAAAATCTGAAAGAGTGTGTGAAGGTTGTATCTTAGGAAAGCAACATAGAGATTCATTTCCAGCAGGAAAGTCAACTAGAGCAAAATCCCCTTTGGAGATTGTACATTCAAATTTGTGTGGACCTATGCAAACACCCTCAATTGGTGGCAGTTTTTATTTTCTAACTTCTATTGATGACTATTCAAGGAAAAAATGGGTCTATTTTCTAAAGAACAAGAATTAAGTGTTTGATTTCTTTCGTCAATTCAAGTCTCTTGTTGAAAAGCAAAGTGGGTATTACATTAAAGCTTTGAGAACAGATAGAGGAGGTGAATATATTTCAAAAGAATTTTTAAATTTTTGCAAAGATCATGGCATCCATAAACAGTTTACTACTAGATAGACACCTCAACAAAACGGGGTAGCTGAAAGGAAAAACAAAACAATCATGGAAATGGCTAGAAGTATGTTGAAAGCCAAACATTTTCCAAATGTATATTGGGCTAAAGTTGTATCATGTGCAGCATATATAATGAATAGGTGTCCAACAAAAAGTGTTATGAATATGGTTCTTAAAGAAGCATGAACTGGTAGAAAACATAATGTTGCTCATATGAGAGTTGTTGGATGTGTGGCATATGCACATGTGCCTGATGAATTAAGAAGAAAGTTAGATAACAAAGGAGAAAAATGTATCTTTGTTGGATATAGTGATGAATCTAAGGCTTATAAACTTTATAATCCAACAACTAAGAAAGTTATAATCAGTAGAGATGTACAGTTTGTAGAAGATGAAGCATGGGATGGAAGCAAAGAAAAAACAGTCAATGTATCAGCAAGCATACCACAAGAGGAAAGTGAAGTTTCTATACCAGCAAATATTCCTACTAATGTGACTCCTTCCACACCCATTCAAGCTCAACAAAGTGGTTCACAAGTGATGCCATCATCAAATGTAAGAGCAGGTTCACGTTTAGGATAGCAAACACCATTTACAGCAGCAACTTTAGGTGCAGGACCAGCAAGTTGACGTTCTACAAGTTCAAGTGATTTATCAAATCCTACATTGGCAAGTACGAGAAGATAGAAAATTAGAAATATAAGGGATATATATGAACAAAATGAAGGTGAGAATAATAGTGATAAAATGTCTCTTTTTGCATTTTATTCACAAGTTGACGATCCAATTCATTTTGAGGATGCAATTAAGAATGATAAATGGATATGTGCAATGGATGAAGAAATTGATGCAATTGAAAAGAATCAAAAATGGGAGTTGGTGAGTCTTCCAAAAGACAAGGATGTAATAGGAGTAAAATGGGTTTACAAAACCAAACTAAATGCAAATGGTGAAGTACAAAAACATAAAGCAAGATTAGTAGCAAAAGGTTATATTCACAGCGACCTGGAATTGATTATAATGAAACTTTTGCACCTGTAGCATGTCTTGATACTGTTAGGATGATTCTTGCTATTGCAGCTCAAAAAAAATGGTCAGTTCATCAAATGGATGTGAAATCATTTTTTCTAAATGGTTATCTTGAAGAAGAATTTTATGTGGAACAGCCCCTAGGTATGAGATTTTGGGTCAAGAAGACAAAGTCTACAAGCTAAAGAAAGAATTATATGGTCTCAAGCAAGCCCCAAGAGCTTGGTACAACAGAATTGATTCATATCTGTTATAGAATTACTTCAATAGATGCAGCAGCGAGCCTACATTATATACCAAGATGAATGAAAAAGGTGAAATTCTAATTGTATGTCTGTATGTTGATGATTTAATTTTCATGGGTGATTTATTAATTGATTTGTTCAAAGGAGCTATGAAGAAAGAGTTTGAAATGACTGATTTAGGTCTCATAAAGTATTTTATTGGCATTGAGGTGAATCAAAATGAAAATTTTATTTTTATCTCTTAATCAAAGTATGCAAATGATATTTTGAAGAGGTTTAACAGGACAAATTGCAAGTCAGCACCTACACCAATTGTTACAGGTTTGAAGTTAAGTAAGGATGACAGAGGTGCAAATGTGGATCCAACATTATGTAAAAGACTTGTTGCCAATCTCATGTATTTGACAGCCACAAGGTTAGACATAATGTATGTTGTAAGTTTGATTTCCAGATTTATGGAAGTTCCTAAAGACACACATTGGAAAGCTAGAAAAAGAATTTTGAGATATGTAAATGGTACAAAGAATTTTGGGATTCAATATTCAAGTTCAGATGAATTCAAGCTCATAGGGTATATAGATAATGATTGTGCTGGAAGTATTGATGAAAGAAAAAGTACTTCAGTTTATGTCTTTCATTTTGGCATTGGTGCAGTATCATGGGCTTCGAAGAAACAACCAATTGTCACTCTTTCATCAGCAGAATTAGAGTATGTAGAACCACTAGTGCATCATTCCAAGTGGTCTGGATGAGAAGAGTGCTGAAAGAGTTAAAGAATGAACAAGTGGATGCAACAAAGATATTTTGTGAAAAAAATTCAACTATTGCATTATCAAAGAATCTAGTTTTTCACAAGAGGAGCAAACACATTGACACCAGATATCATTTTATTAGAGAGTTAATCAACAATGGTGAAATCTTCTTAGAGTTTTGCAAGTCTCAGGAACTGTGCGCAAATATCTTCACCAAGGCGCTGGGAAAAGACAACTTCATCTTTCAGAGAGACCATCTGGGCATCGTCAATAGAAGCAGTTGTAATTAAGGGGGAGTGTTGGAAATAATTCCAACTATGCGTGTCTTCTTGTCCTCCCCGCATTCACACGTCTTCAGTTGCAGCTACCTACTGTAGAGTGGTGTCTACCGCCTTCCTGCAGGCCTTTTGTCTATGGTGTGCGGTAATGAGGTGTATACCACTTACGTGCACCCTCCTCTCTCTTGTGTAGTGTTGTATTTATCGCAGTCCCGCAATGAGTTTTATTTCTGCTAGCTGTTGTATAGTGATGCATATTTTTTACGGCATTTTTTGGGAAAAATGTTTTTTCAAGCAATTAATGTTTTAAGTACAGTATTTAATTGGGTTTTAAATGTTTTTGGGATTAAAAAAATTTCACTTGACGTGAACTAGGAATTACTACTAATGTAATTAATGGCATTTATTTTTGCTTGCTAGTGAATTTTTTTCACTGTAGTTTTTATGTAAAGATGTATTAAGTTTTATTAAGATAATTAGAGAAGAACAAAAAAAAGTGGTGTGTGCTCTGCAGAAGAAAATTGTGAAGAAAAGAGTAGTAGCTTTATTTATGAAAATATATAGTTTGAATGAAATAATACAAATTTAGAATTTTTGGGTTTATTTTGTGTGCTTTAAATTTCTACTCTTTGTTCTCTATTTAAATTTGTGTTGTTTTGTTATTGCTTGAGTCCTCTTCCTCAGGCCTTCAACCATCACCGCAGATCTATGGTCAATGTTCCAGTAGTCATCTTCTAGTGTTGGCTTCATGATGAAAGTTGAATCACCTTCTTGATTTTAGTGTTATAGAGCCTTCTATTCTATAATTAACGATTCTGTCTAGGATTATGTTTCCCGAAAACCAGACCTCTAGTGTCCCATGATGTATTCAAGCATGCATATACATGTTTAGCATTGTCATAGTTCATTTTGTCTCTATATATATATTGGTTCCATGATTTATATTTGATTTTAATGGACTCTCCCAAACATATTCCTGATAATACAAGAATTGAAAAGGAAGATAATCTAACATTATCAGCAAGAAGGGACATCAATTAATAGAAGAAAATTAAATAGTGCAGACTATATGTATAAACAATTATATCAACTTAATTGCATCAACCATTATGCTATCCAGTTGATACCTAGTAATTATTATACGATATCAAGAGAGACAACCTTACTAGTTCCAGCACTTAATATTGTGTTAATAGAGATCCTTTTATTATAATGATGGTTACTCAAGTTAGAATCTTTCATAATGGAACAAGTTTGGTCATAAGTTTAGGCTTGTCAAATATTGTAATATTGCCTTAATTAAGCATAAATAGCCATTAGTATATGTGTTGTTAGTAATGTGGTATCAATTGGTTAAAATAATACTCCTTTGAAATAAACGATGTAATTATTATGATGAAAATGGTAACTGCTTTACCTATAGTGGGTAGTTACGCAATGTTAGGGATGGAGCATTTAGTACATGTTTTTAATTGGTAGTTATCTACAATTGTTCCTCAAGATGATGCCTAAATGATATTTAAATAGGTGAATGTTACTCAATAATGAAATATGGTATCTAAAATGTGGTATTGATTAACCACTAGATAGCATGAACTATGTGAAGATAGTATACAAATCCTTAGATGAACTGATTGAGTATGTAGAATGATTTGAATATGCTGAATTGAGTGATTAAGTTTAATAGAATGAATATGTTGAATGGGCTAGACTCGCTTCATAGATGTGGTATGCGTTAGATAAACAGAAGGAAAAAGAATAGGTCAATATGTCAAGTATGTTGTTTAGATTGAATATGTTGAATGAGAAGAAGTGATTGATATGATTAACTGATTGAATTTGTTGGAAATATTGATATGTTTAGGTTGATTATATATATATTGAATATGATGATCAAATGAAATGTGTAGAATTGTTATGAATATGATGGAAGAAATGAATTTGTGGAATGTGTAGCATGTTCATTGAATATATGAAATATGTTGGAAATAGATAGTAAGTTGAATAGGTTAAGCATGTTGAATACGATGATTATGTGAATACATTCAATGTATTAAATGTATATGAGTATAGTTTTTTTTTAAAAGAGAAGTATAGATCTAAGATCACATCATTTGAAAGAAAAATTGAGGCAACTTGTTAAGTATGTATTTATTCTATATCTCATCACTTGGAAGGAAAATTAGGAATCTTGTTTATTAGTGTTTAAAACATTTAATAGTGTTACCTTCTATAAAGTATTTTTATGAGTAATAGATTCTTACCGTCATTGTTGTAATAGTAACCCACAATGCCTAATCATCGTGTCAAAGTCATTCATGTATCATGTTTGTATTTGAGCTAACATTTGTGATGAAGGTTTCATGGTTCAAGCAAGCATTCAAGTCAAGTTCTATCACAATCAAGCAAGAGCTTATTGCTAGGGTTTTGGTGAACTTTTCAACATCATAATGTGTTCATTCATCATTCCTTTATCTTATTTCATTTAATTTCAAGGTTTGATTAACAAAATGGGGTTTGACTAGGGCAACCCCTATTCACTAACAATCAACAAGTTTTTCCTTCTCTTTGGTGAGGTCTAGGTTGAAGACACCTTGATGATCAAGCATTTCTTGTGTATGAATCATTAAGATGGTCAATTGTGTCATTTCTATAATTTATTTTATTTATTTTGAAAAAAAAATGATTCTCATTTATACTAATAAATTGTTTATCTAACCTAATTGTTACATTTGGATAGGAACCCGTTCTTGTTGGATGGAATAACATAAATATATGATTATGTGAATGCAAACATATTTTTCTTAAAAGTGGGTTATTACATAGAATTAGCACTTAGATAGTTGACAACTTGATGTTACATTGTCCTTTAGGATCTAATAGTTCTAAATGAAATTCCAATTTTAAATGGTCAAATTTATCTTCTCTTTTATAGTTGAAAGTGATATATCCTAGATTAAGTATTTGCATTGATGATAAGTGAGAATGTTAATATATTGTGAAGGAAAATGATTTAGAATACTCCTTGTTGATTTTTTTTATATAGCTATTTAATAGTTGACTTGTAAAATTACTATGTAAGTTAGTTAGATTATGGCTATTATAGCATTTCATTAATTTGTAACTTTTATATTAGGGTTTCATATTTTCTTGACAGAGATGATTGTTTTGTTAATGATATAGTTAACTTTAAGATAGTTATTTGGAGGTTATGAGCTAATGATTTAACTGTAATGATTATTTTGTCTTGGTCGTTTCATTGATTGATTGCTTGTTTTGGAAGATATTTTTAGATAAATGAATTAGAATATCTCTAGTTAGTAAATGAATGTGGGTTCTTTTGTAAATTATTTAATAGTTGAAGTGACAATTCTTGAGAACACTTTTGATTGTTAACGTGGTTGCCATGTATGGCTTGTTTGATTATTTGAATGGAACACTGTGTCATTCATTGGAAATTGGGAATGAATTTGATAATTGTTTGAAAGTAGGATGTTATTGTGTAAGTTCTATTCATGATAGTTTTTCTATTGTAAGTTTTTTGGGTAATTAGTGGTTGGGTATCATGTGAGGAGAAAATTGAGGTCTCCCTTGGATGCCGTGTTGACTGATTTTACTATTGTTGTCGTGGTTGTTTGATATTGAGGTTGATTTTGATTTTGAGATCCTGTTATTATTGCCACTTCAATGAGGGAACCATTGTGTTATTTTTTTGATAGACTTCCAGAGGTTGGGCAAAAAAAATTTCCTTATGACTAGTTTTTCATGTGGGTTCTTGTGAACACTTGATTCTATACTGGATTTATGATTGTGTCGGTTATGGCCTTACACTGTGGTTTTTTTATCTATGGATAATTTGTGCAAGTTGGTGCATGTCTCGCTTTATGTGATATTACATGTGGCTTTATATGTTGTGCAAGTTGGCTTACCCAATTATGTGGATTGTTGAGTCTTTTCTTGTTAGTAGGGGGAGTGGCTCTCAATGGGGGTCTGGCGCACAAAGTGGCAAGTCCAGGGTAGCTCATTGAGAGTTTAATCAAGTGATAATCTAAAATGAATTAGGGGGTTGGGTAGTTCACATTAATCAAGATAACGCCTCACTCACAGCTCAAGTGCTTGTTTAGGCTTGGGATGAATAGGAAGGCCTGGAATGGCAAGATCAATTGTTTGGTCTGACTAGAAGGTATGTTCATCCCACATGAGTTTGTATGGGGGTCTGGCAGCCGATAGAGGTGGCCAGGAGGTCCAGTAGCCTAGGAAGGTTACGCCAAGGTAACCCATAGCAAACTATGTGATGGCACTCTTCCCTATAACAACCTCATATACCTTGTTTGGTTTTCCCTCGTTCTTGTACATCTGGAAGCGGTTGTTTCTATATGTTTTGATTGTTACTTTTGTATGTTGGATTCATGTTAGCCCTCTTGTGTCATGCTATTGTCTTTTTTTCTACTTCGGTGGTGGGACCTTATCGTTATCTCCTAGCATGGGGGGTGGACCTTAGGGTTCCACATGGTTGGGTGGAACGTGCCATGCACGCCATTGGGCTCCCTCACTTTGTTCATGTTCATGGTGACTACTCCCAGATATGAAGACTTTTTCACTTGTTCCTGTCTATGTGAAGTATCTTCATGTATTTGTATTGTACTACAATCTATTGTATCATGTATTATTCTTCTGATGTACTCTCCTCACATGTTTACGAGGAGACATTGTTATTCACGATGTAATGATGAATTGATGTGATTAATTGATGAACTCTTGTATGTAATGGATCTTGGTAATGATGTATTTTCATGTGTTAGTTAATTGGATTAATATGGATGTTATATCGTTGATGGAGTTTATTCATTGTGGTTATTTACATTTCATTCTAGTTTCGTTAATGGGATTCTAGTAACGTGACCTCGGGACCTTAAAGGGTTTAGATTAGAAAACAAGTTATTGTTTCATTTGCAATCTTGTATATATTGCACTTCAAAAAAAAAATTGTTGTTTCATTTTTAGTGTGGTTGCATGTTGTCCTTTAGGGTTTCATGGCGGGGTGTTCCATATTGTTTGTGCAATTCTCTCTTGTTGATGTGAGTTTCAAATTGTAAGAGGAGTACCCTTCATCATACATATATAAACGTAAATATTACATATATATGTGATTTCTATATATGAAGGGAATAATAGCATTATAGTATAATATAATATTATATAGTAAAATTATTTTAATTTATTTATCTCAAAGTTAATAGAATTATATATACGATTGTATATAAGGAGTTTTTTATTATAATCAAGAGGTAACTTGTATATAATGTAATGGCTTCTATATATTATATTAATATAGAATATTATAATAGTATGAATTTATTTTAATTACTTTATGGTTATTTTAAAGCACATTTCTAAGATATAGAAGAATTTTTTAATATCATTTATTATTTTCTATAATTTATCAATTTCTATATTTATAAGAGCTTTATACCCAACTTTTAATTTGCTAAACAATTTAATTTAATTATTACTTTTATTTATTGATTATATTTTACTTAAGAGTTATTTTATTATTAAATGGTAGTATTGATATTATGTTTGTTGTTAAATATTTGTTAATGTTTTTATGTGTAATTGATTGCCAATCATAAGATAAAAATAATAATTTTATACATTAAGCATTATATGAAACCTCATAAGTAAAAATAAAATAAAAATAACATAATTATACAAATTTCATCATTATAATTAATTACAATTTACAAATATTTTTTTATAAATATATATAAACACTATATTAACTTTAAGAATAAATTTTATTTTACCTAAAAATATAATTATTTTCATTCTATATTTAAAAATATCTTGACTAGATTAGTAACACAATGTAAATCTCTTTCTTGAAGGTCACCCCTTAAATTTTGGGATAAAGGTTACCAAGATAATAGCTATAGGGTTCTGTCAATAATTGAAGGAATCCAAATCCTAACCTTGTGGATGAATGTATTTTATAAATGTATAATTCCAAATTATCCAATTTTCTAGATGTTCTTTCTTGAGATTTTTTTCAAATTCAAGGCCCTTTTTCAAATTATTCAATCCCACTATCTAGATCTTCATCTTATTGAAGCCCCTTTTCCTTCTCTTCAGTGTTCCTTACAATATTCATCTTTTTTTTGGGTTGAATCTTTGTCATTCCCAATCATGACCTTTGTTGATTTTAAATTGACATGAATATGTGTCTGTGTGTGTGTGCCCAATCCTTTTTTGATTTGAAATTGAGATGAAAATATTTATTTTGAAATATTTGTATGTGAGAATGCTCAACAATATCAAGAGCTTAGAGTATTTCCTTGTCTGACTTCAATATTTTTATTTTTCATTTTGAATTATAATGTCAGTGATAATTATTTTGAATGATGCATTTATTGAATGATAAAATTATGTTGGTACCAAATAATGTCTCTCTTGTTTTGTATGATCATTTGTTGGTATGGTTAATTGTTAAGAGATTTGATTTTTTCAAGTCAAATTAGTTATAAGAAATAATTTATTATCACATTCATTTGGAAAGTATTGACTATATAATGTATAAAGGGTTATGTCATTTGTGGTAGTGATTAGATAAACTTGACTTTGAGTGATGGATAAATCATATATCAAAAAAAAATTAATTGTAAAATAATGTTTTGAACTTAATACTAAGTCTTTTTACTTAGCTTTAGTCAAATAGATATTTAGGAGATTGTAATTGATCGCAATGATTAATATGAATCTAATTCCTTACATGTGTGCATATGTCTAATTATAAATAGGATTTTATTTATCTTTCATGTATAGTTATTTAACAAATTAGTTTATAGCAAGGACATTGAACCATTTCCACAATTTGGTTAAAACTTATTACTCAAATCCAATGCACAAGGAAACTACACCAATGATATAATAATGGAGTAGTAAGCTAGATTGGACAAGAAATACTTAACATTTTAAATGTGTTGTTAATACCCTCTATGAAGCTTCATGTTGTTATACAAGATGCCTTGGAAAGTAACATGTGACAAGACACGAAGATGACTCACACTAAAGATTGAGATTTATTAAAGAAAAGATACCTTTTGGCATAGAGATTTGTTAATACCAAGAAGAGGGACTAATTAGTGATGACATGTATATGAAAAATTCTAGGTCAAGCTACCTAAGCATATTTTTAACTAGCTGTTAGCATGCCTACATCAATGTCAAAGTGGTAACTAGGAACTTGTTAATTGGATGCTTGATTTTACACTAAACTAAAGTATACATATCTAATATGAACTTGTTCCATAGATGTATTTGTGAAAGAAGCCATTGATTCCTAAATTCTTCAATTTGTGGTGTTGGCCTACACCTTTATAGAGTAAACATGGTTGATAGGTAAGAAACAAAATTTGGAATTGCACAAGATGCAGTGGTGGATATGGTTTAAGTAGAGTAGTGTTAGATGAGATGGGAATGGAGGTATAGTACATCATAAGAGAAGAAAGTATCTTGATTCTAGGGATGAATTTAGGAGGTAGGGCATCAGGTGGAGGGAAGGTGAAGGAATACACACTATTTGGTAAGACATTAATAGAATTAGGTGTAACACTATAAAGGTGAACAATGGTAGTTGAAGGAGTAATGGTGGAAGAGGGAGAAGAGGTAGATGTAAAAAAATTAGCACTAATAAATTGTAAGATTTATAATTAATGTGGCTTATTGATTAACATCTTATGAATAATATCAACTAGTTGCATAGGATATTCTATATCAACAATATTAGAAAGATCATTTGTAAATTATTATTGTAAAATATGAATATCATGATTAATACTCTTAATTACCGTTTAATTTATTCTTAATACTAAGATGAGAATAAATCTTAATCTCATTAGATGGGGCAGCCATGGTAGCATTAAGATGAAGCTTCAAAGCTTAAAATTAGAAAAAGAAATTTTTTTGCAATAAATTAAACTGTTCATAATATATAATAAAATCAAATTAATATATATAGAACACAAAACCATAAATTTAAATTTAAATTTTTGTAAAGATCATCACTTTCAATGTTTATGCTTATTTTATAGATTTTTAGAATTAGAAATGAAAATATTGAAAATGATACTGGTAAAAACAAAAAAACAGAAATTTATTTAGCATCTAATTAGATATTATTCGTGTTAAAAAAGTAGTTTCACAGAAAAAAATTAAGAAACTGCAGAGATTTTTTTTTGTTATTATTTTACTTCAAATGTGACTGTTTTCTATCAGTACGTGACATCATTAGGTTTAGGGTTTGCTTCCTAGCTCTCTGTTGTAAAATATAGATGGAGGGGATTCTTTTAGAAAACAGCGTTACGGAAGATTCATATGAATCAATACAATTCTTCCAAGCATTCAGACATGTTTAACGCTTCAGATGCCATCAAATCTCTGATCAATCCGTCCTCGGCTTACCAAGCTCTGCACACATAACTGAGGAATCCCATGGCAGCCTAAACTCGATTGCTATATCTTCCATCAATTTCAACTTTAAATCAAGAGTTGCGGATCTCTTAGACAATTTACCAATAATCTGTTGGCCTACAAAAGATTCAGGTTTCCCATCCAGTGCAGCAGAGGCAAATTCCATTCCATACCTGTGGGCGAAAAGATCTCGCAAGCGCTGCAACTCGGGCAAATCAGCACACCTGGCAGAAGCAAATATTAAGCTCGATACTGCTTCGTTCAGATTGTAGGGAAGATCCTTATGTCTTAGCATATACGAAATGTGTTCTATGGTGCATTCGCAAAAGCTTATAATCAGATTATATCCATGGAAGAGATTTTGTTCCTTGAATAGGAGTTCTGCACGCTTGAAGCAACTTTGGTTCTTCCCATTCCTGAGAAGCTCGACGATGTCACTTCTAACCTGTTTAATCTGTACTTTCCTTTTGTTTTGTAATATTTGAACGCGCTTTACAAGTACTTCTAATAGAAGCTTGCACTTGGAAGCTTTCCTCCACCCAAAGAATCTCTCCAACATTGTTAATGTGCGGAAGAAGAGATCAAGGAAAGCGTTAACATGTAAAGCATTATATAGCTTTGTCCTCCAAACACAGGCAGACGTTGCGGCTTGGTTCAGGGTATATCAAGGGATGGCTTTTAACTTTTAGGGTTCTGGATATTTTAAATTAGAAATAATGTGCCGTTACGTTAAGTTTTATTATAGTTTGATGCTTTTGTTTACGAGAAGTTTTAAGCAATTACAAATCTTTTTTAAATGATAGGAAGTGCAACAGAAGTAATTAATTTAGATTAATAAATATAGAGTTGGGTTCAATAAATGAGGGAATGAAAAATGAATAAAATGAAATTATAGTTAGTTTAGTAATAGAAAGATGATAGGAGAATAATGTCATTGTTTTTAATTAAGGGTAAAAATGAAGTTTGATGAGACTTTAAAATTTATTATAGTGGAACAATAAGCATAACACAATGAAACTAGAATGTTTCAAGGTACTCAAAATGAGTTTCACAAGGGATGGAACACACAAATCAGATAAAGACAAAATAATAATAGCTAGACTATCAAGAAAAGAACAAACGAAAGATCAAGTGTAAATAATGCCAGATCCAGTCCAAGACAACCACACATCCTTTACCCTTGTGTGCAAGTGAAATACAAACTTGGGAAGACCCTTCTTCCTCCTTTAAATTATAGTCCATGAAAAACTATCAACTTGGGCCTCAAATACAAGATAAGTGAGGAGGGAAGCTCTACAACTAGATCAACTATGCATGTCAAGTGGAGAGAAGAATGTTGAGCAACCTTAGCAAGACCATGCAATTGATAAAGCAACAATAATGGAAGATCAAAAATAAAAAAAATCAAACAATAAGGGAAGTTCTACCACTAGGAGCCAAGGGTGTCGAAGGAGCCAAGATAGACTTGACAATAATAGATGTGGTCGACAAAATTATCGAAATAGGCATAGAATGAATTGAAGCCTCTACATCATAATCAAAACCCATAATCAATATTGCAAGGTAGAGGGGGAGAATCTTTCACCACCATGTAAAAGAGGATAGCTTATGGATAATGTGAGAGAAATCAAAAGACAAATGTAAGTGTTGCGAAGCAATGTTTATAATGAAAAGGGATATCTCATAGTCAATAGCTTGGATCCAAGGTCAATTCACAACCTACAAAATAATTTCCCCAAGGAGATTGTCTCTACAAGTTAATTTTTAATAAGATGTGAGTAAAGGAGGTGTGAGAAAAGTTTGAAGTGGAAGAGTCAACCTTTAAAAAGTGACTCAAAGTATTTTTATAGCCTCAAAGCTAATTTATACTAAAATTGAAGGGGTAGATTTGGCAATCTAACCCAAAATGGTAAAATATCAATAAACTCATACATAATGTTGAATGGAGTCTAGGGCTGAACCAAAAGAGAATGGTGCTCTTAAGCCTAAACTATTTCCTCTAAAAAATCATCCATCTCACTTGAGGAATCAAAATCTACCTTAAAAAATCCCATAGCATGGGAGTAAATCCCCATTCTATGAACTCCAAAATAGGAAACTAATGTTTTGAAATCTAATTATGCAATTTAGGGATGGAAGGCCAAATACAATCAAATATATCTATAGCATTTAGTGGAGAAAAAGAACTTATTATGCACCGCATCCTACTATAGAACCACTACGAGAGTGGATAGGGTATAGGGAGCAACATTAGATTGGATCAAGGAGGAGGGGGATATATCCAAAGAAGATTTGAGGCTCATAGCTATAGTGTATTCCAAGTAGACAAAGTAGCATGCAAGATGCCAATAGCTTCACCACTAGGGACAAACCCAATACCTTTATTAAATTTGATGTATTTTTTATATTAAAAATGGTTGTATTTATTTTTTTGTATTTTATTAGGAAAATATTCTTATGTCTGTTACTATGAAAAGAGACATTGTAAAAATAGTTAGCTATTAGCTTACTTAGTAGATTCCTATTTGCACTACACTTAAGCTCACTTAGAGGACATCTAGAGGTTTGTCTCGCCTCATATGGTTGAGACAAGTGTTCTCACTTTTTGAGACACCTCTTGCATGATCACTTGTCACTCACTACAACACATGTCATGTGAGTTAACAAGTGTTCAATCTATGAAGGGTTAGTCAGTCATTGTGTTTCACATGACCACCTTCATCTTATTGCTTATATAGGAAAGCTTTGTACTCATTATCTCTTGGGTCATCTAAATACAATCATTTGCATTGTCCATTGTGTTTGTTTTCTATCTCCTAGATCTTCCTAAATCTAATAAAAAGGCTCCAAATGTAATTAAGGATAAAGAAATACAAGGAGCAACAAAATCAGAAAAAGAGGAAAATATGAAAAAATCTCATTTTGGAGAATAATTTTTTCCCATTGGGTTTTCTATCTTTCTCCATCATTTGTAAGAGATTGCATTGTAAATGAGTACCTTATCAAGCTTTTTGTCAAGACTCATATCTTCATTGTTTATCTTACTCCCTAAGTATCACTTAAGGGGGGTGTTAGTGTGAAAAGAGACATTGTAATACTAGTTAGCTATTAGCTTACTTAGTAGATTCCTATTCACACTACACTTAATAGCTCACTTAGAGGACATCTAAAGGTTTGTCTCACCTCATATCGTTGAGACAAGTGTTCTCACTTTGTGAGACATCTCTACACCTCTTGCATGATCACTTGTCACTCACTACAACACGTCATGTGAGTTAACAAGTGTTCAATCTATGAAGGGTTAGTCAATCATTGTGTTTCACATGACCACCTTCATCTCATTGCCTATATAGGCAAGCTTTGTATTTATTATCTCTTGGGTCAACTAAATACAATCTATGCATTGTTGATGTGTGCTTGTCTCTTATCTCCTAGATCTTCCTAAATCTAATAATGTCAAATTAAGGAAGGATGTCAATTTAACTATAATGGATAATTATTAACGACAACATTTTTCAAACATGCATATACTTATTAAAATAAATTTAAAGTTAAATTATTTTTAAATTTTAATTGAAGTGTGAACATTCCACTAATATACAAATGAGCTCATTTAGTAATTCTTTTTATATCTAGATAATATTAACTTTTAGTTAATAATAAATATTAAGTCTTATATTTTGGATCTTGTGAGAACTATTAAAATATTTTTAATAAATTGAAGGTTGGGGTAAAGAAAGGGTAATAAGAATAAAATGAAATATTAAAGCCTTTATCTTTATAAAAGGAATTGAATTTAAGTGCAAAGGAAGAGGTGGGTTATGGGTGAGATCTAAACATCAAAAATCAAATCAAATTAATAATAATTTTGATATTAAATATCTAGCATAATCTATAGTTGCAAGGTGAAGTGAAAGAAAAACTATTTAGCTCTAACATTTATTATTAAATTTAAATATATCAAAAATTTAAAAAATATAATAATATGAAATTAAGAAAAAGTAGCATATAAGTATATGATATGTGTGTACATTCACATGTGTGTTTAATAAGTGGAATAAAAACATCCATAAGCTTCATATTTACTCTTGCTTAAAACTAAACCTTATTAAGTTCCAACCAATCCATCTTCTCTATATAGATATACCATTTTTAATCCTTGCATTGCTCTCAAGGTATATCATTCCCACATCAAAAATTTTATCATCATCATCAATTTAATTAATCATTAGATTTAAGGTTGATCAAGCAAAAAGTCCTATCTACCTTTGCTCTTCATCATTTGTGTATTCTTGCTTGCTTTCTTGTTTGTGTTTTTTCTAGCTTGTAATTATGAGTCAATTTGAGGAGCATCACATGACTAATTTCATCAAGGTATTTCATATCATATTACATAAAATTGTATGCCTAATTTGGTTTTAATCCATCATGCACTTATAATACTCTCATCGTGATCCCTTATATCACATGATATATAATATTTTATGCTTTGTCAAACATTGGTTTCTCACTAGATATAAATTTCCTTCCTAGAATGTACCACCCATATCATCATCCATGTGCATCTCGTCTTAACTATTCAAGGATCTAATTTGAAGGGCATGCAATCTAATGAGAGGGGCGTGAATCAATAGATCAAAAATATTTAAAATTATTTACTTCAACACTGTATCTAAATATGAAACTTGAATCTTCACTACTACTAACCAAGAAACAATCATGAGCACACATTCAAACAATAGAAAACTAGATATATGTGAAAACCCAAGATGGGAAAACCACATTGAAAATAGATGCTTGGATCTACTATCTAAATCTAGCATCACAATGTAGGAATATAACAAGTGAATTTTATAATTTGAAGTGGGCACCAACCTACCAGAGGCACCAATCTGCAAATGTACTTATAGGCATCAACCTTCTGGAGACACCAATCCCCAATACAAAGATCTAAGCAAGTTAGCTCTATGAGTGGAACACCAGTCCTACAGAATTTAAAGATAAGGCTTGCAAACCTTTAGTTTTGAGTACACATCTTACAAATAGTTTGATCTTGATTCATACACTACACTACACTTCTTAAGATTTTTTTATAATGGTGCACACTAAAAATATCAACTAACACTTGATCGCACAATCGTCTCCTTGTATATACACTCACCGCCTTCTATAATTATACTTCACATTGTGTATCTATGTAACTGATGAATATATACATGACATTACATTAACTCTCTTCCATGTCAGCCAAGGGTCTATAATTAACTAGGATGACATAAGGTGGACCTAAATTCAAATTACATGAAACATTTAACAAGTCAGTCCTAAATAAAATATGTTGCTGCCAAAAGAACATGATGTCGTGCATTTCCATTGGAACCTTAAAACCAAGCCCTATCTTAACACCACTCACTAACTTTGAATGGTGCATGCTACTAGTTGTTACCACACAATTTGAGAACACAAACAAGTTGACAGACAAGCAAATATAGCCCTTTTCTCATTTCAAACTTCTTGCATACTGAACACATACTCTGAAAAATATATAATATGATATAACATGTGTAGGAAGGAATACTCTCCATTCAAACCGTAGATCCAAACTCACCTTCTGGAAGAAACATTGAACATAATTGTATTGCTAGAGAAATCTCTTAGTCCTGAGAAACTGAACTGAAACATTTTTTATACAGCCTTTTGAATCACCTCTATCATTATGAACAGATGCAGTATGATACTAAAAACAATCGTCAACTTCTTTTATCAATATAGATAGAAATATATACTTCTACATCAACTCAAAATGATATGACAGTATAGTTGCTTTTACTTCGCGTATATGTCCTAAAAATATAATGTTGCCTTTGACCATATCTCTTGAAAATATAGTACCACTTTTGATCACCATAAACTCATTTTACATGAATGACAACTTGTGTTCAACATAATGGGTTGATGCAAGAATTGGAACCATAACACTTTTAACTCTCTTAATACTTTGATTCCATCTTTAGAAGTGGAACCATTATCTTCCAATGATAATGATACTATGAAAAATCTCTTAAGTGATGATTGGAAATCGTTATATTTTACATCCATTTTCATTGGGGAGTATAAAATCTCACCATCAAACTATATAGATTTTGGGATTGTTCCAACACAATCTTATGATTCATCTTCTCATACTGAAAATAATTATCACAATATGGCTTCCTCTTCAAATACATGTTTTAATTAGGGTTCATTAGATAATACATCCTCCTTTGTAGGTGAAGGTAAAATCTTGCAATCTAAATATAAGGAGTCATGTTTTATTTGCTCAATCTTGTTCTGCACCAAAAACATCATCCCATGATGGTGATGGGGGCTCTTTATATTTTACCCTTCGTGTGTTGATGATGTCTAACCTTAGCATTTCAAAACATAAAAAGGAAATTTGCATTCTTGTGAAAGAATCAATTCTTCTCATAAGAATTTAGACAAGACTTCTCCATCTGAGTTGGATTTAGGTGTTATGGGTTTGGATTTAAAATTCTTTCTAAAAATGGATATAATGAAAGAACGAAAAAAGGAGTTAAGGATCATGTGAAGTCTACATTATACTTTGAAAAAATGGGTTAGGTTTCCAGCCTTCTCCTTTTTCTACATCTAATCTTCCATTATCTACTATATTTATAGCATCTTATGATAAGCAAGCTAACTTTTCTTCACAAGAGAAAGGATGGTTTCCTACTCCTTATTTGTTATCAAAGCAAGATCATAGTTTTTTAAGGCTTCTAAAATCCCACTTAATTACTCTTCCTCCTCCAATGCGTAAGAAATTTTATTAAAAATATATTTTTTTGTGCATATCATTGAGTGCATGGTCATTCCACAAATGAATGTTAGGCCTTGAATAATAAATTTCAACAACTTTTTAATTTTGGTGCTCTTCTATGTATTGATGCACCTAATAATTTTAAGTAATAATCTCTCTTTTATGGTGTTGCTCCTCACTATGTGGCATTTGTAGCTTCATATTTTTTCTCATTGTCATTCATGGTGGGGGTAAGAGCAAGAAGATGAGTCAACGAAACATGGAAATTTTTGCCTTAGGCAAAAAAAATGAAATCGGCTTGCAAAAAATGAGATCCCGCTTTTTAATAAATGAGATCCCATTTAGGTTCGGGGTTCCAAGCCTAAAATCAAAAAATAGGATCCCAATTTTCAAAAAACGGGATCTTGTTTTGAAAATTTTCCAAAAATAGAAATTTCCATTTTTGGTAACTTTTCAAAACAAGCTCCCATTTTCAAAAGTTTTCGTTTTGGAACTAACCATTTTTGAAAATTTTCCTAGAAATTTTCAAAACAAGATCCTGTTTTGCAAAAGCATAAAAAAATTATTTTCTTATGAAACAGGATCCCATTTTTTAAAATATGAATTTTTGGTCGAGTTTGTACTTTTCTTTAGTTTAGGAAAAGGTTTGGGGATCCAAACCTAGGCCTTGGACCTGGTTTGACCTGCAAGTTGAAGGTCATAGCAATATCACAAGAAAATAGTGACTTTCGGCATACGTTTGAAGACATTTTTTTGCAGAATATTTCAATGAAATTAAAACCCATTATAGATGAGACAGTGTAGATTCCAAATATGTAATTTTTTACAATTGGATTAATTTTTTAATTTTTCATTTAATTTATAATGAAACAGGTCCATAAATTTGAATTATCAGGGTTTTTTAGTATTTTAATAACTTTTTATTAACATAACTTTTTGACGAACGGATTGCACGAAAGTGTACTTTAGACAATTCTTTTCAATTTAAAAAAAAATAAAAAATGATAATTTTAGGTCATCTTATACATGACGTACACGGCAATTTTTTAAAACACTAAATATGGCCAATAAGAATTAACCAAAAAAATATATATTCAATAAAAAAATTACGGGGTTCACCCCGCAGTGCAACTGTAGTTGCAACACCGTGTTGATATGGTGGTTAGGTGTTCGAGTCTCACCACCAGGAATTCAATGTGAAGGAAGGTTGCAGGAGATAAGGCAAGCCAAGGATCAGATGGGTGAGACCAATGACATTGGAGTGTTATGTCTGGCTGCAGAGGTGAAGTAAGATTCGCGTGCTGGAGGAAAGACGTGGCCGAGTCAACAATCCACGGAGGCAGCACTGAAGAAAGGTCGGAGGACGGCGACGGGAGTGTTGGGTGCACAGGAGATGAAGAATATCGGTGAGATGGAGGACATAGAACAGTGGAATTTGGAGTATGGGGTAGAAAGCAGAAGCGGTGGTGGGGGCGAAAGGGTGGAGTACGGGAGGAAGATGATTCAGAGTGAAGGGAAGAATGGAGTATGGAGTGAAGAGGAGGAGGTGTGAAGGAGAGAGGAGTAAGGGAGATGCAAGGAGGAAGGTGAGGAGAAGAGGATACGGGAGTAAAAGGGAGGAAGAAGATGGAGGAGCAAGAAGGCAAGGAAGAGAGAAGATGGAGGACTGGGAAGAAGAAGAGGCTCCAGTCATGGACTGGTATGAACACCAGACAAACATGGGGATGAGGTCCCTCACAATTGTGGCCTCACTGGTTCAAAGCTCCAGTCAAAAGCAATTACCGATCAAAAATATAAAAAATAAAAAATAAAAAAAATTACAAAAAAATATGGAAAGTGTGCTTCAATGAGTTACCAATCTTTTCCCAAAAGTATTTAGAAAAATATGATTATTTAGGTCAAAATATGGATGACGTACACGTGCATGGTATGGTAAAAAAAATGACTTTTAAACAGTGGTTTTTAGAAACACCTATTGAAAACCAATTTGTATCATATGGGTATTAAAATAAATTACATATTTGGAAACTAGACTCCGAGTACTACATTTAATGATTAGTGACTTTTTTCAAGATTCCATCTCTAAGTGTTTCAAATTTTAAGGTCAAATGTGTCGAATTCTGAAAATCAGGGAAAACACTTCAACTAAATGGCCAAAAAGTGGACTCAACTTCTTGCCAGCACCTGTGGTACAAACTTGTGTGGAACCATATTCATTTCTATGGTAGCAACATGATAGTCTCTTGCATGGTTGTATTTTCCTTTACACTTTGGATGCAAGGATAACTAGTTTTGGAAGGTGAGTTCTTTTCAAGGATCACCTCTTGCCCTTCTTTTTCTTAAAATATCAACATAGCAAGTATACTGAAATTTTAAGGGGGGCATATCATACTATCCATTTCATTGATTTCTTGTGAGTTTTGACTTATTGGCATACCTCTTTGGTGGTGATGTTATTTATAACACCCCCTGAGGTTCAGTTATCAATTCGTCCCCTATGACATTAAGAATTTATTCATCCTCTATGATGTTAAGATTTATGTGCTCCCTGAAGCATGATTTGTATAAATCTAGCATAATATAGCTTGTTGATCTCATTTTTTCTAACACATTTAATAGATGACTTCTAGTATTCAAGATAAATTTAAGACTAAGGTCTCTTTACCTTACTAGCTTGAATCCTTTTTAGTGTACTAACCTTGTGTTCAAGTGTTTATTTTCCTTGTCTTTGGTGTGTTTGCATTGTGTTTGTGTTATATTTATTATTGTACATTATGTTTTTTAGTATTGTGTTTTTATCCTATATGCTTCATGTTTATCATGTCACATTGTATCTCATGTTGTATTTTCCTTTGTCCTTACTTTGTTGTGCCATAGGATATTTAGCCTAGGGGATAGCGCATTCTCTATATTTGATTTCATCCCATCTCTTCAATGTTTGGATAATCAAACCCTTCATAGCTTATCCTTTAAAGTGTGAGCATGAGCGTAAGTTTAAACTCTTACTAAAGTGGGGGCTAAATGTAGTGTAATAAATTGTCACCCTTGACAATTTCTCACTAGGTTTAGCTCCCCCTCATATGCTTGGACCTAATTGTGCACTTAATTTACCCATTTTGTAATAATATTTGGAAAATCAAAAGTAGAATTGGAAATAAAGATTTAACTTTCATTTACCGATATTTAAGGCCTTGAGATAATAGGTCTATACTAGGGTGCCCAAAACCCTTTTCCAACCTATTTTGAATCAATTTAAAGTATGTCAATATCATAATTTTAACATTTTGAATTTTGAATTTAATTTTTGGCTATTGGTATTTGATTTTTGGGAAATTAGAAGAAATGCATATAAATACAAGTCTTTAATCATTTGAGATCTTAGCAATTTTGAGAAGCAATCCTAATATTTTGAATTGAGAAATAAAGTAGGCAAGGAAATTCAATGGTAGAATTAAAGCAATATTATTATAGCACCTTCATCAAGCAAGATCATGTTTGTAAGGCATCAAGAAGAAGAAATCAATTATGTGCAAGGAACTATTATTATCAATCATGCCATTTTGTGAAGAAGTATTAAGTTATCCTTTACATGTTATATGCAACAATCTTTTGTGTTTTGTGAACTAACCTTTTACAAGTCTATCAAGAAATCAAGGCATCCATCAATCAACATTTGTGGAAACTTGTGGTGTGCCTTCACTTCACCAAGGATTTCATACCAAGGTTATCTTATCAATTATCATTTAGCCTTTCAGTCAATTATTATTTTTTCCTCTACCCAACTTAGGGTATGCCCTCTTGATCATCATCATTTGTTGTACATGGAGGTAGAAATACCAAAAAAGGGTTTGACTTAGGCAAGCCCCTATACAAAACAATTTTTTCCCCTTTTTTATAAGTGCAGGTTAGATCCAAAGATTTCATCAATTGACGGTAATAGGAAACACAGCTCGAAGATTGCAACTTATAGTTTAGAGTTTTCATATCTGGAAAAGGAGCATCTCATTCTAGGGTGCCCAATTCCCTTGTCTCTACAATTTATCCTTAGATTTCAATCACAAGTTCCTCTTTGTGTCTCATTCTTAGATCTAAAATTTTTATGTGGTTTTTCAATTTCATGTGTACAATAAATTACACTTTCAGATCTAGGATTACATGTCAAATAGTCTTGTTAAAACACACATCAAATTCATCTTCCTCACAAATAAAAAAGACATAAACCCTAGGATATTGGATCTCCCTTGTGGCAACAAGCTAATCATCAACCCTAGTTGGTTTATGTCCAAATGTGGAGTCTAGTTAAAAAAGGTCAATCCTAGTTGGGTCTAGGATCACTTTTCCTACTTTGCATATATATATATATATATATATAAGTGAAGAATATATGTAATCTCTTATATATACATATGTATACATATATATACCTTTAACTTTTAAATGAATAAACATTATAAATATTATATTATATTACACTATAGTATTATTATTGCTTATATAAAAGTAATATTATTTAGACATTTATAATATATAAATTATTATTTATATTTTGTCTAAGAATTAATTCTTATTAAATGATATCATTAATATGAATATATATATATGGGTTTTTCATCATCATGGAGCAAGTTGGCGAAGTGGAGCAAAAATTTGCAGGTGAAGTGAAAGGGAGGCATTGGGGAGACATTGAAGAGGATATTCATCTAGGAGAGAATGGAGAGGTGGATGGTAGGACAAAGTGAGTCGGGCACATCCTACAGTGGGTGCTTTAGAATGGAACTTGGGTGGAAAAATGCCACCCGCATTACTGCAAGATAGAAGGCTCTGTGATGCAAAACTATATCTAGGAAAGAAGGAGGACCCAAGGTGGTGGCAGGGGGATGATTCCTAATCTAGGATGGAAGGCAGACAGGTGGCAAAGGAAAGAGGAAAATTGAAGCGCACGAGAGTCAAGGCATGGGTGGTTCTAGGAAAATTTCCCCCATGGAAATTCATTAGATTCAAATTGGAGAAGCAATGGTAGCAAAAATATGAAATGCACTAGCAAATTCTGGAGAGTGAAAGGCTCAAAAAACCCTAATCCAGTGAAAGAAGGAAAAATGAATCAACAAAACAAAGAACCTGAATTTGGAAGAAGAAGGAATTCAAGAGACCGAGAGTTGAACAGAAGAAAATCAAATAGAAGTAAATTCTATAATAAATGGAAGGGATTGAATGTGGAAGATAGCTCACGGCCATGAGGAAACAAGCTTTATTCAATGCCAATAGAAGTGATTGAAGCAAGAGTAACCAAACTAATGGAGAAAGCATTGTTCGCCAAATGGTGCAGCCCAGGATGCCCAAAAGAAGAGATCAAGTCTTGGTAGAAAAACAATTTCAAGGACCGGGTAAGCATCCATCAACTACTGAATTCCCTCTTTCTCATAGAATGTATAGATCAAAATTTAAAGCAAGAAATAGTATATGGGAAAACTCTTTTCCTAAATGGCCATAGCTTTCATTGCCTAAACTGGAAATCAAACTTTGATCTGTGGAACTACTCAATTAAACAAATCCCTACATGGATCAAACTGGTGGACCCTCCATCAGAATTTTGGAATGTGGAGGCCATGG
>VDFB02000007.1:128902311-129110384 GCA_007258455.2 Sequoia sempervirens | reverse complement strand
TATTCTTCAAAATATCCCAAATGGTTCATCAATATGTATTTTTCAGTTTCCTTATGTTTTAACCTCAAAAACTATTTGATATTAAAACAAGCTATAAACCCTTTAAACTACAGTATTTTAGAACTGTCTATTCCCATGCTATTGTTGGAGAATCAGCTCAGCATTAAGCTATATTATATTAATAATAATTCATTGATGTATTAGACAGGTCAGTTATAAAAGCAGCTGTAGATGCATAATCGAACTTACATTGCATATATAATCCAAAGTTTCACCAAGTTTCCAGTACATGGGGAGATGGAGACATGCTTTAGGGACAGCTAAAGATACATCCAACACTTGAAAGGATCGCACAGTGTTGCAAGGTTAAAACATTGAAACTGTGTCATTTATACAGGAAAAACTGTCTTATTTTAATCTATTACCAATTATATTCGTGGTATCCTTTCCTACTACCACTCACTTGTCCGTAGTTTACAAACTGCACATTTGTGTGGCTTTTGCACAACAATTGTGAAGCCAACTATACATCATTTGAATGGGTTCTTTCCTAACATCTGTTTTGTGGAATACACTTCATTAGAAATGTCAGGTTAGTCCCTCAACTATCTCCTATCTTCAGCTATTTCTCCCAAAGGAGCACACACATGCACTCTGAAATGGTCCTGTACTAGTCTAATATCTGTTTTGTGGAATACTTATTAAAAATGCCAGGTTGGTCCCTCAACTATCTCCTATCTTCAGCTATTTCTCCCTGTTGTGCCCAAAGCAAAAATTTTGCTTCATTAAGGCATTTTGTAAGGAATGGTCAAAGTCTTGTGAAAATTGTCGTCAAAAGTCAAAATTTCTAAAAATAGACTTGATTCTAGGTTTTCTAGGTTTTTGTCAAATGTATGCTGGAAAAACTTTCTAAAAATAGAATCTTTGCATGGAGGGCTCTAACTGATTCTGATTGGTTGAAAATACTTCCTAATCAAGCTGGTCTAGTCAGAACCGTCAAATCATCAGGATTCCTCCAATGGGTTGATTATGCTTTTTCATAAGACGAAGCATGAGCTCAGAAGTCATCAATGGAGGAAAGTCAGCTGCCAGGTGTCAAATTCAAAGTCTCAGATGCTGCACAGACAATGATGAGCAGTGAACGGAGAGAGATGAAGGAAAAAGTTGAAATTCATGTAAAATTTTCCAACACTGGGAAGTCTAGGCGCCCCAACTAGCTAGAGGCGCCTAGCATTTGTGATATTCATGGAAAATAATCTAACTCTGGAGATCCTGAGCGCCCCTGCCCAATCAGCACTCCTAAGATTTCATGCCTTAGCCAAATTCAGCCTTTGCACACAAAACGGTGAACGCAACTGGCAAGTAAAGTGGAGCAAAGAGAAAGTTGAAAATCATGAAAATAAATCCAACTCTAGCATGCTTGGGCGCCCTTGTCCAAGAAGGGCGCCTAGCATTTCATGCCTAGAATTGTTTGACTGCTTCTCAAAAAACGTGCAAATTTTCCTATCAACCCAATTCAGTCACGCAGTAAGCAATTAATAGTAGTTTTCAGGGCAATGAAAGGCAAGAGATCATCTCAATTATGTTTAGGCTATTCAGTTGATACATCATCCAATGCTAAGGATCTGTTAGACAACGGAAATTGCAAATCAAACAAAGGCATTTCACAAAAAACGAAGAAAGTCAAAGGAAAATTGAAAATCTCATAAATCTGATAAGTCTAGAAGACTTGGGCGCCCCTGTCAAGGAGGGGTACCTAGCTTTTAGTGCCTTAGAATATTTTTTGCTCATTTAGAAAATCATCAAAACTTCTCTGTTTGCCCAATTCCGACTCTCAAAAAATAATCAGATGCAGTGTCGAAGGTTGGAAAAGGGTATAATTCATCTCAGATATGATCAAGCTTGCCAGATTGACTGACTTTCAGACACTGTTCACCGACTGGCATGAAACGAAGATCAAACAAGGGTCACCGGCTTCCGAAGGAAATGCGCAAGAAAAAATTGAAAATCAAGAAAAAATGGTTTAACTCTGGTGATGTTGGGCGCCCCTGTCCAAGAAGGGCGCCCAAGTTTCAATGCCTTAGAATATTTTTCATCCTACCATGCCTTTCTTCCATTTCAACCTCCGTCAACAATGTAAATGGTTAAAAAGTCTTGCTATTAACATAAAAAAGTTGCATTATATAAAGAAGTGCATAAAAGCACTGTAGATATTAATTATCTACCTACTGATAGAAAATATCTAACCTAACAAATAGAAAATATCTAATCTATTAAATACATAACATTGACCATTAATAATATAAGAATAATATATTCTAACACCCTCCCTTAATGGTCAATCCGCCAACAACACCAAGTTGCCCCCTGAATTTTACAAATTTATCCGGGCTCAGAGACTTGGTGAGAATGTCTGCAATCTGATTTGCAGTCAGAACATACTGCAACTGAACGGATCCGTCTTCTACCAACTTGCAGATGTAATGACAATGAAGCTCGACATGCTTGGTACGTTCATGGAAGACTGGATTTTTGGCCAGTTTGAGCACCCCTTGATTATCGGTGTACAAGGGAGAAGGTCCTGCTTGTGACATGTGCATGTCAGAAAGCATCCTACGAAGCCAAACTGCCTCACATGCTGCTTTAACTGTTCCTCGATATTCAGCTTCTGTCGAGGAAAGAGCTACTCCCTGTTGCTTCTTGCTGGTCCATGTTACAGCACCTGTACCCAAACTGAATACATACCCAAAAGTAGATTTTCGATCATCCACTGAACCTGCCCATTCTTAGTCTGTGTAACCAATCAGCTTTGGATCCTTGCATCTGCCATACAAAATGCCATAATCTGAAGTGCCCTTAACATATCGCAGCACTCGCTTCGCTGCAATCCAATGATCAGCTTTTGCAGCTGTCATGAAGCGAGAAATGTAGCTCACTGCAAAACTAATGTCAGGTCTAGTGGCAGTGAGGTAGATGAGGCTGCCCACTAGTTGCCTAAAGGTCGTGTCATCGACCGGAGGTGAATCAGAGTTGGCTGACAACTTCAGCCCCTTCTCCATAGGTGTGGAGGCAGGTTTGCAATCCTGAATCCGAAATTTGTCAAGCAAACTTCTGGCATATTTTGACTGAGAGATAAAGATGCTACCAGCGGTCTACCAAACTTCAATACCCAAACAATAATGGAGAAGCCCCAAATCTGTCATGTCAAAAGTCTGACACAAATCCTGTTTGATTGCTGCAATCAAATGTGTTGAACTGCCAGTAATGATCAAATCGTCAACATAGACAACAAGAAAGAGAATATCATCACCAGAGTGTTTGACATACAGATTATTGTCAAAAGGGTTGCGCTGAAAACCATGATCAACCAAGTACTGATTAATCTTGAAATACCATGCACGGGGAGCCTGTTTCAGTCCATAGAACGCTTTCACGAGTCTACACACTTGATGTTCTTTGCTGGCAACCTTGAAACCAGGAGGTTGCGTCATGTAGACTTCTTCCTACAAATCACCATTGAGGAGGGCACTCTTGACATCCATTTGATGAACTATCCATCCAAATTGGGCTGCAATAGCGAGAAGAAGACGAATTGTGCTCATCTTGGCAATAGGAGCAAATGTCTCCTCGTAATCGATGCCCTCCCGCTGTGTGAATCCCCGAGCAACCAATCTAGCCTTGTACTTATCCAAAGTACCATCTGCATGATACTTGACCTTGTAAACCCACTTGCAGCTGATAGGTTTCTTCCCAAGAGGAAGATCAGAAAAAACCCAGGTGTGATTCTTCAGGAGACTAATATTTTGTTTGCATAGCCTGTTCCCACTCTGGCATTCCTTTAGCCTCTGAATACGTTTGAGGCTCATAGATGCTGTGGATGTTGGCCATAAGAGCGAAGTTGACTGTGTGTAGCTGCTTGCTCTTGCTACGAGTTGATCTGCCCTCAATGAGTTCATCGTCATGAAGATCGCCGATTGTCTTGGCCCACCACTTAGGCCGACGAGTAGAAGTACCAACATCTGGAATAGGAGTAATAGCATCGCCTGGGATTTCTGGAACAAGGTCATTTGGATGTGAGTCCTGAGGAAAATCAGGTGGTGCTATATCATGATCAGTAGACTCCTCATCTTCAGAGTCAGAATGCTCTGAAGCCCTCCCATCATGGGAACCAAGAGGAAGACGAACACCCTCATCAGGAACCTTCATAGGCTGATCCGCAGGACTGGTGGAAGGAACAAATGGACCAGTAGTCTCATCAATCACAACATCACGACTGAATATGAGACGATCTGTCTCCACATCAACCTGTAAGCTTTGTGATTGTCGCTGTAGCTAGTAAACATAAGTGTCTGGCTCTTGGAGTCCAACTTAGCACGTTTGGCATCTGGAATCCATACATGAGCGGTAGAACCGAAGACTTTCAGATGGCCCACCTTAGGTTTACGCCCACTGTGCCTTCTTCGTGAGTCATCTTCTTAACGGGCCCGCGGTAGGTGACTCCATCTGGGGAGGTAGACCGCAGTTGTAGATCGCTTTCCAACTCAAGATTTCTTAGGTACATTTTGTACCTCGAGCATAGAAATCGCTTATTTCGGGTAATGGTGCCATTCTTATGCCTAACGACACCATTTTGCTAAGGGGTGTAAGGTGTGGTAAGTTGGCGCTTAATGCTGTGTGTAGCACAGAAAGTAGAGAAGTCAGTTGAACAAAACTCCCCCCCATTATCTGACCTTAGAGTAACAATGTGAGAACCTGATTCCTTCTCAACTAAGGCTTTAAACTGCTGAAATGTGCTAAACACATCTGATTTATGTTTCAAAAAATACACCCACATTTTTCGACTGAAATCATCAACAAACAATAAAAAGTACCTCGACCCAAGAATAAAAGGAGGTTCATTGATCCACATGCATCAACGGAACCGCTGAAGTACCTTGGAGGCTCGCCAAGAATCACCATCTAAGAACGGTGTCCGATGCTGCTTGCCAGCTTGACAGGGTCCACAAACTCCATGAGTTTTAGTTTGGATCTCAGGTAGACCAGCAACAAGACCCTCCCGAGATAACTGAGAGAGGTAGTGGACATTCAAGTGCCCATAACGCTGGTGCCAAAGTTTGCCGATGGTTGTACTTCGGGCTGCGAGAGCGTGCTCTTGAGAATCACTTAATCAAGAAGTCCTCGGCATGCACTGCGGATCCTCAAGTCCCATAGTAATTAGTATCGAAATCTCCCCGGGTCAACGATGCCGCAAGTGACGAAATAAAACAACATCCAACCGGGGAGAATGCCGATGATCCGGACCGACGAGGAGATTATGTTCCATGCCTGGAACATAGTAGACATCGAGAAAGAGTAAATTTCTTCCTCCTGAGTGAATCTGGACAGTGCCCTTACTAGCAACTGTGTACTCTTCGCCTCCTCCAAAAATGACTGAATCAGAGAAGGGTTCGAACTTTGTGAACCAATCCCGATGATGAGTAAAATGCCGCGATGCCCCTGAATCAATATACCAAGCAGAAGAATGTACCGGATCTGCAGTTCTCTTGGCCATAAACGCATAGAATGCAGACTCTTTCTGCTCAGTGTGCTCAGCGACATGTGCCTTTTATTGAGAGCCTCCCTGCTTCTTTTGTTCAGAAGCCATCCGAGTGCGACACTCAGCCCTAATGTGACCGTATTTGTGGCAATAATTGCACTGAACATTCTTCTTCTTCTTGTCCTGTGAAGAACCAGAGCCTTTCAGCTGAGAAGACTAAGCCTTCCCTTTGTTCTTAGCAGAAGATTTGGCAGAGAACGCTTGTTCTATGGAGGAGGAACTGGTACTGCTTCCAAACTGCTGTCTCCAACGATCTTGTTGTAGAAGCTTGTTACACAAGTCTGGAAACTTCAAGTCAACGTTTGTTGAAGTAATATTGAGCGTCTCAATGAAATGCTCGTAAGACACTGGCAAACTCTTAAGAGTAATGACGACCATGTCCTCTTCCTCCATCTTTCGTCCAATGGCTTCCAGCTGGTCGCGAATCTCCTTGATCTTTGTCAGATGCTCTTGAAGAGTGGTGTGCTTCTCGTCCATCATTATTGAAAAAAGCATGTTCTTAAGAAAAAATGCACGACTCTTATCTGACGTTTCATGGAGATCCTTCAGGGTTGTCCATACCTCAGCAGCTGCTTTTCCTGACGGCACTTGTGGCAGCTGGTCGTTAGTGATTGAAAGCTTGATGAGCATGACGGCTTCCCGGTTGCGTTCATCCCATTTGTCCTGATCCTTTCTGGCTACAGTGGGTTGAGGTGATGTACCTAGAACAACCGCATCAAGACACCAATACTCGAAAATGGTCAGCATACGCTGCTTCCAGGTGTTGTAATTCTTCCCGTTGAACTTCTGGCTGCTTTCGAGCATTATGTTCGTGAGAGATGCCATCACGTACCTTGCCGTCAAACAGGTGAAGGCAAGATAATGCAAAGAAAACAGAAATACAGAAACCCGAAAATGGATTTTGAGGTTTTACTGAAAACCCAGAAAAGATAAATAAAAACCCAAAAGGATGGAAGAATACCCAGAAAATTTTGACAACACAAATTTTGAGGCACGGAAAACGAGGTACCTAGAAAAATCTAGTGACAACCCAATTGAGATCTCGCAAAACCCAAAAGGAATTTGCAATCAGAAAAAAAATTCGACTTCAAACTGAGGCACAGTTAACGAGGTACCCAGGAAATTTGAAGACCGACCCAGTTGAGATCTTGAAAAAACCAGAAGGAATCTGCAAACGAAAAAAATTTCCGCCTTCAAACAGAGGGTCAAAACCCTAGATGAACTTGCAGAAACCCTAGGCCGCCATTGAAGACTAGAAAAATTGCAGAAAACAGCTCGAATCTGCACGAAAATTTGGCAAAAGAGATGCCAAACCCTAGGCGACTAAGTTGTAGGAAGGGGCGACCACGATTTTGCTAAAAAAACCACCCAAAATCAGGCAAAAACGTGAAAAAATGCGATTTCACAGAAAAATGCGATTTTCAGATCTGAAATCCCATAAAAATGCAATTTTTTTCTGCCCAGAAATGCGTGCAAACAGAGATAAAAGCGCCCAAAAAGTCAAAAAACCCTCACACAGATAAAAAAAGCGTGCTTTCAAAATCGTGCGCCCAGAAAAGACCAAATCGCTTGCAAAAGGGACGATTTTTCCGAGGGAAACAAAACACGATTTTTGGCAGAAAGAAAACACGAATTTTTAGGGTTTTTTTCTTACGGCTCTGATACCATGTAAATGGTTAAAAAGTCTTGCTATTAACATAAAAAAGTTGCATTATATAAAGAAGTGCATAAAAAGCACTATAGATATTAATTATCTACCTACTAACAGAAAATATCTAACCTAACAGATAGAAAATATCTAATCTATTAAATACATAACATTGACCATTAATAATATAAGAATAATATATTCTAACAAACAATTTCTGAGGTATGCAATCACAATCAGATGTCGTCAGATGCCGATACAAAGTTGGGAATCACTTCAACACTGGTCAAACATGAGATTGCCATGGTCAAACAGAGTTTATTAGTTGGCAATACCAGTTTTCCGGATCGTCAAAGTCAGTAGCAGGCTTCATCAGAAGCAAAAACAAGCAAAAATTTGAAAAACATGAAAAAATGGCTTACACTGGGGAGCCTAGGCGCCCTTGTCCAATCAGCACTCCCAATTGTTCATGCCTTAGCCATTTCTCTACTTTCATCATGCATTTTTCAAAACAAGTCTTCACACGCATGTGCTTTTTTGCCTTATAAAAGAGGAATTCATCGTTGCATATGCAAATGAAGTCAGATTTTTGCATGCAAAGTTTCTATCTTCATGCATGGATTCCAAAATTATAGGGTTTTGCATGCAAAGTGCTTTTTCATCTTCAAACTCTATCCAAGAAAGATTTAAGCATTCATTCTTCATATTTTACAAGTTGGCATCCAGAGGAAGAAAGAGAGAATTTTCTTCTCATCAAGATTTGGAGGCTCAAACGAAGTGCTCTTTCAGTGTTCTTCGGGATTGGGAAGCATAGAGGGACGCTTTTTCATGGTCTGATTTTCTAGGGCATCACATTTCAGAAACAGGTGGTCAACTTTTTCAGTTTTCATCAATCTGGGTCCATCTGCTTTTTGCTCCTCTTGTAGATTGGGAAATTTTAAAATTTGCTTTTTTGGCCCTATTTTTTGGGAGATATGTTTTTTTGAGGAAAAAATCAGCTTTTTCAAAATCTAATGATCTGGGTCTCTTCAGGACGCGATTATTTACAAAACCCATACCTCAGCTTTTTCTGCTTTTTTTGGAGAAAAATCAGCAATCTATTTTTAGTAGTTGGTGCAAAACTTTTCCAAAAATAGGCATGTTTACAATCAAAATTCAAGACTTTCATCATATAATACTCTTCCATTGAAAATTAGGAGAAGCGTTAGAAACATAAAGTTGTAGAAGAAACAGAGGTCATCACTCCAATTGCAGAGCCGCCAAAATTATCAATGAGTGAGTCACCTATTGGGGCAGCAATGTTTTCTAAGAATAGAACTCAAAAAGCAGCAGTTAACTTGATGCCTTTTCCAAGTTAAACTTGTTCTCATTCATATCTATTCTTTGTGAAATATCAAATGTATAGTTGGAGCTTTTCTTGTTAAATCAGTTAACTGATTTTAGTAGGTGGTTAGTTGTTAGGTATTTTATGTTTAGTCTTAGAAATAAAGCTTGCAAGTTGGCAAGTCTAGTTGTTAAAAAAAAAAGGAGATTTTAGGGTTCCCTGCTTCTTGTTTGTGTATAAATAAGGGCAGCCTTGCCCATTTCTTTTCAACCGTTATTGTGATAACAAATCACTAAGCTTACTTTTTCTGCAATTTTGTTATTCAATGTATGTTCATTTTGTGTAAGAGCAAGTTTGCAAGCCTGTCTTTGCTGCAAATCATTGTTCAGTTTATGTTTAATCTTTTTCTAGTGTAATTGCTATTGGAAACTTGAGGAAGCAAATCTCATGCCTACTTTGCTTTGATTTACTGTCTCAATCTCTTTCAGCATTTTGTCTTACGTATTTGCTTGCATAATCTTTATTTCTACTTACATCTCATAACTACAATGAGTCTTCAAGTGTTATTTGGGAGAAAGTTTATTTAAGTTTGTGTTAATCAAATCATTACTTGTTTACTTCTAATTCTCGAGCTCTGAGTTTACTTGAGTTGTCAGAAGCGTCTTTAGAGTAGGCCTAGTTGTAGTTTGAAGTTTTAGAAAAGAGAAAACCTCAGCTATGACGCAAAGAGTTTTATAACTTTGTGCTCTTAGTTGAGAATAAAAAAATTGGCGAGTAGTTTAGTATTCTTTTTAAGCATCATCAGCGAAAAGGGAGCCTCCCCTCCTAATTTGAAGAGCAGTTCAATTGTGCATAGCTGTCTATTTCCAATCCACATTCCAGAGCTGCGAATTGAAACGCCAACAATTTTCTAGCACCTAGCGTGGGGCACAAAGCATAAAACTTCAAGAAAGCTTACGCTTTAGGTCACAAGAATGACCATCTAGCATCCTATTGCATGGGAATAGAACCTGTGATCCAACCAGAAGCAATGGGTGATAACAACAATAATGCGGATAATAATCATATTGATAGAAATCAGCAACGTCCACCTCCATCACCTTGGAGTAACATTGGACCTTTGGCTTTGCAAGAAAATCATGAGTTACCTAAAGGGTCAAGGAAGCACTTTCCTCGGTTTCACAACGACAGGAGTCAACACCCGGATGAACATATCTTTGCATTCACAACAGCTTGCGCCATGTTGCACGTAGCACATGAAGACATCACAGTGCGTCTCTTTGTGGAGACTCTTGTTGGGAATGTTTGCCAACTGGTTCAATCACCTGGAGTTGGGCTGTATTACAAGCAGGGCAACTATGAGTGAGAAATTTTTGGCGAGATTCAAACCCGCTAAAAATAGTCATTTGTTGTTTGCCCAACTTGTAAATTCAAAGATGGAGCACAATGAGCCCATGAGGGAGTTTGCAACAAGATTTAATCGTCTTGTTACACAACTTTCTTCTACACTTATTCCATCACCGAAGATTCTAATGAGCTGCTTCATAAATGCTATTCCATCAGAGATAGCCTTCTTCCTCAAGACAGCAAAAGAAACAGAATTGACGAATGCGCAAGAACATGCCATCGAGATTGAGGATAACATGATTACTTCCAGCAAGATGAAGAAGGATTCAATCAAGCCTCTGGTTTAGAGTTTTGCAAATCCACTGCTAGAGAAGGTAGCCAATGAGATGCTTGCACTACCACCACCACAATACCAACCTCAACAACCGTACCAACCAAAGAGAAATAATTTTCAGCCTTTCAATAATTACAAGCCACAGTTGCCAACACCTCCACCAAGACCAACGATTGAAGCTGCACAAAATGCAGCATTTTGTTCTTTCCATGAGACTGATGCACATACTCGTACTACATGTCTTGAGAATTTAAGAATGAATCAGATCATGGGATATCAAGAAACAGGTCCTGGTAATTATGTGACGCTATCATAGATAGAAACTGGAGACCAAAACATTGCTTGTTTCGAAAAGAGACTAACAAACAATACAAAGTTATGGACAATGCAATTCGATGGGGGTTGTTCAACTGCGGGTTCAAGAGCAAGAGAAATGATCATCTCCCCTAAAGGACAGTTGTCCCCATTTGCATATTGCCTGCAATTGGAATTCACTAAAGCTGAAAAAGAGGTGCTTTTGTTAGGCATCAAAAATGCCGAAGACATGGGAATCGAACTCCTATGTGCTAAAGGGGATGTAGAGCTGATCGATGAGCCAATCAAAGGATATTTCCAAGTCAGAAAGGATCACCTACGACATTATAGAAACCGAGTTTGGAACACAATCCACTGGTTTGAAACGTTCGACATCAGAGACATCCCGAGGATGGACAACATCAAAACCGATGCCTCAGTGGTATCTGCTTCCCTCTTTGTGCCATATTCTGACTTTTGTCAGGGTGCCTTTGTCTGGGCGTATGAAGATTTGTGAATCTTCATCTCGGAGGAATTGTCTCCTGCAATACCCATCAAAAGAAAAGTGAAGCCTTTCAAGCAGAACCGGCATGTTTTAATCCATTCCTGCTACCATACAGTGGGCAATATCTGAAACACTTCATTCCTTCGAGGATGGAGTAATTTTTCTTTTTGTCTTCGTAATGTGTTTCCCCTTTTTGTAATATTTCACTACGTTATGTCGTGTTGTGTTTCCCCGTTTTGTGAAGTTTTTTCGTGTTCTAGGTGATTAGGCAGTCTTGTTTTAGGTGATTTAGCAAAGTTCCAACTTATAGGTGATTTTAGGAAATCTTGTCCTAGGTGATTTAGGGAAAAGTCATGTGATAGGTGATTAGGAAATGATCCTAACTGTGACGCCCAATGGATAAAACATTGATCTATGATGTGAAGTCCAAAGATTCTTGGTTCTCCTATGCCGTAAGTATCCGACATGGTCCCCCAAACAAAGTCAATTATTGTGCCCAAAACAAAATTTTTGCTTCATTAAGGCATTTTGTAAAGAATGGTCAAAGTCTTGTGAAAATTGTCATCAAAGTCAATTTTTCTAAAAATAGACTAGATTCTAGGTTTTTTGGGTTTATTGTCAAATGAATGTTGGCAAAACAATCTCAATAGAAAATTTCCAAAAATAGAATCTTTGCATGGAGGGCTCTAACTAATTCTGATTGGTCAAAAATACTTCCTAATCAAGCTAGTCTAGTCAGAATCGTCAAATCATCAAAATTTCTCTAGTGGGTTGATTCTGCTTTTTCAGAAGACGAAGCATGAGCTCAAAGTCATCAATGGAGGAAAGTCGGCTGCTAGGTGTTAGATTCAAAGTCTCAGATGTTGCATAGACAACGATGAATGGTGAATGGAGAGAGATGAAGGGAAAAGTTGAAACTCATGTAAAATTTTCTAGCACTGGGAAGTCTAGGTGCCCTAGCTAGCTAGAGGCGCCTAGCATTTGTGAAATTCACGGAAAATAATCTAACTCTAGAGATCCTAGGCGCCCCTACCCAGTTAGCACTCCTAGGATTTGATGCCTTAGCCAAATTCAGCCTTTGCACACAAAATGGTGAATGCAACTGGCAAGCTAAGTGTAGCAAAGAGAGTTGAAAATCATGAAAATAAATCCAACACTGGCATGCTTGGGCACCCTTGTCCAAGAAGGGTGCCTAGCATTTCATGCCTTGAATTTTTTTACTGCTTCTCAAAAAACGTGCAAATTTACCTATCAACCCGATTCAGTCATGCAGTAAGCAGTTAATAGCAATTTTCAGGGCAGTGAAAGGCAGGAGATCATCTTAGTTATGTTTAGGCTATTCGGTTGATACATCATCCAGTGTTAAGGATCTATCAGATAGTGGAAATTGCAAATCAAATAGAGGCATTTCACGTAAAGCGGAGAAAGTCAAAGGAAAATTGAAAATCTCGTAAATTTGACTAAGTCTGGAAGACTTGGGCACCCTGGTCAAGGAGGGGCGCCTAGCTTTCAGTGCCTTCAAATATTTTTTGCTCATTCAAAAAATCACCAAAACTTCTTCGTCTGCTCGGTTCCGACTCTCAAAAAATCTATCAGATGTAGTGTCGGAGGTTGGCAAAGGGTATAAGTCATCTCTGATTGATCAAGCTTGCCAAATTGACTGACTTTCAAACACTATTGTTCACCGGCTAGCACGAAACAAAGATCAAACAGGGGTCATGTTGTGACCTAACTCACACCTCGCCCCATTGCAAATGGGGACCCTTGACGTTTGCCTTTTAGGGTTTTGCTTTCGCGCGCCTCGTTTTGTCTGCTCTCTGATTGGGGGTTTTAAGTCTGCATTTTGAATGGTCACCTGAGTCGAGTCAGTGAATTTTAGTCTGGATCAATGTACAAACGTCACCATTGTGCTTAGAAGGCCTCGGAGACGAAGATCGACTGTCGTTTCGGTCGATTCTGACATCTACTTTTTAGGGTTTCTCACCCCGGGCCCCTATTTTTTAGGACCTACTTTTTTGGCACTTTTGGGCAATTCTGGGATCCCTATTTTTTAGGGTCTATTTTTGGAAAGTTGCTATTTTTGGAAGTTTTCTATTTTTAGAAAGTTTCTATTTTTAGAAGGGCCACGAGTTTCGAAAACGCACTCAGAAGTTCGAAACGAGCAACAAAACTCTCAGAAAATCAATTCAAAGTTTTTTGAAATTTTGGTCAAAAATCTGGAAAAACACAAAAAAGGGTTCAAAAATCTGGAAAATTCATTCAAAAATGGTGAGAAATTCTGGAAAATCATAGGGAAATCTGGTAAAAGCACTAAAATGGTTGAAGATTTGATGAAATTCGTCAAGAAATCTGAACATTCATGAAGAAATCTGCAAGAAGTCCATGAAATTTATGAAGAAATCTGGAAAATTATCTGAACAATTCATGGAAAATCTGAGCACAATCATGGAGGAGACTAGAAATCTGCCTGAGTATGAAGTATACCAGTCAATGAAGCCTTAAGCAAAAGTGACCAATGGCAATGAAGTTTGTCAAGTCCGCCTCTGTCAAAGATGTAAATGGCATGAAAATCTGATCAATGGCACAAAAATCTGAGCAATGGACATACAAACCATGAAGTCCGCCCTTGGAAATGTCTAAGTTAAAGTGGCAATGGACAGTCAGATGCTGAAGTCCGCCCATGGAGAATGAAGGAAATGTCTAAGAAAATCTGGCAAATGTCTAAGAAAATCTGGCAATGGCCAAACATGCAAGGAAGTCCGCCCTCTTTAAGAAGTCCAATGGCAACAAAATCATGCAAGTCCGCCCCAGCCAAGAAGGAAAATGGCAACAGATGTAATGAAGTCCGCCTTGGATATTAGGCAATGGCCAAACATACATGCAAGTCCGCCCTTGTAAGTGGCATGGAAAACATGGAAGTCCGCCCTCCAACCAAGTCCAATGGCGAAGAATATGAGGAAGTCCGCCTAGAATATTGAGCAATGGCTAAGGATATGTCAAAGTCCGCCCTAGGTAGTTTCAAGTTGGCAAGGGAAGGCATGAAGTCCGCCCAAGGCAAATGGCAAGCATAACCCCAAAGTCCGCCCAAGGCATGAAAGGAGTGGCTAGAAAGAAGCCAAAGTCCGCCCAAAGCAAAATGAGATAAAATTGGCTAAGGCATGGACAAATCAAAGTTAAAGTGGCCAAAGGCAAGCTGAAGTCCGCCTTAGGGAAGAAGAAAATGCCTAAAGCAAAGAGTCAAATGGCAAACAAAGAGGCAAAGTCCGCCATGAGCAAGGTTAAAATGGCCAAAAAACCAACAAAGTCCGCCCTAGCAAAGAGGTAAAGTGGCTACAAAATGTGAGAAGTCCGCCTAAGATGAAAGGAAAGAAAAAATGGCTAAGGCACGAATGGCAAAGAAAATGCCAAAGTCCGCCATGTATCAAGAGTATAAAAAATTGAAATTCGCCTAAGTCCAAGCCTTTGGAAAGCTAAAATATACATGGCACTTGAAGATTCGCCCAAGAGAATATGAAGAAAAATCTTCGCCATGGCTAGAAAAATTGAGCAAATGGATGAAATAAAATTGGATTTGTCAAGGAAAATTTATGAAAAATCGAGTTATGGATGGAAAAATATCGGACATGGCGAAAGAATTTTGGACAAGAGACAAGTCATGGCTAGAAAATCTTTGGACATGGCTAAGAAAAAGTTGGACGTGACTAGGAAATGTCAGACAAGAAATATTTTATGGCCAAATAAAATTGGACATGGCCAAGTATTTTTGAGAAATGATCAAAAAATCATGGACAAATAAATTGGATGATCAAGATTATGGCGAGAAAATTTGGAAAAATGGAAAATTTGCCTAAGGCATTGACAATGAAATTTTCGAAAATCGAACGGGTTGGAATGGACACATAAAATAATTATTTTAATTATTTGAATATTTTATTTCCAACACCAAAAAGGGATAAGTCATGAAAATTTCGAAAATGGAAAGAGAGAAAAAGAGTCTTGTTGGACTGTGAATTAAATTAGAAACTTTCCCGGACGAAGTTGTAAGGATAGAACTTGCCATTCAGAAACAAAGCGAAAGAATGAGTTCGAACTTGATTCAAAGGAAACTTCGCAAATATGCTAAAATGATCGACCCTCTCACTTCTATAAGTGATTTCGTTTTTCATTTGTGTAATCACTCGATTTTGAGAAGGAAAGTTGTGAGAGAAAAAGTGTTTAAGGCAAAAGGTTGAAAGATTTTGCAGCAAAGTGAAAGAAATATTCTGTTATCAGCTTGCATTGCAATCGTGATCACGTCTCCAATAAGTCACAAGGCAGATTTTTTTCTTGTCAATTTCATGTTAACATGAAGCTTCACCACTTATTTATTTTTCCAGCTTGTTATTTTTTCGCGAAATCTAATTTGATTATCAGCTGGAAGGTTCTTTCAAACTGATTTTAATGTCGAATTCTGATTTTCCTTATTTCTTTCTCTTGCAGATCTATTTTTTTTCGAAACAGCCAAGATGAAATTCGCAAGCAAAGGTGTCCAAACACAATCAAAGATCAAGTCCAAGTGGGAGCACGTTCTTGACACAGACCTCGGCCACGTTGATCTTGAAGATTTCCGAAAGAGAATGTATGGAACCGACGGACGTCTGCCAACGCCAATCGCCATGAGGATGATGCGAAACGGAATCGTCCATGCAGCTGGATTTCCACCAGCAAAAGAATGTCCTGAGTTAATGGCAGAATGCGCACTTCATTACAACGCACAAGACCGACAGATTGAAGCTCCTGACGGGAGAGTCCTTGCTTACTTGTCCGAGCCAGCAATCCAGGAGACTTTTGGCATTCCAGTATACAACCGTACATCCTACCGCAGCAAACAAGATACATTCAAACTTTATCAAAGTCAGAAGGATCTGTGTGCATCGAACATAAACAAAAATTGGTTATTAAAACCAAAGCCTACTGCAAGCAAAATGCCGAAAAAGTTGATCAGAACCCACTTCAAAGAAGAATATGGTGATATTGTTCTGCTACTTAACAGAATAGTAGGCAGTGCTCACGGTGCTCCTTTTGAAGAATGGATGTATTATTTTATTGATGAGATAATCACTGGAGTCAAAATGTTTAATTGGTCCAGGATGATCAGTGACAGCCTGCACGAACAGTTGGTCAACTTTGAACAGACCAAAGTTTTCCACATGAGCTCATACGTTGTATATTCATTGGCAAGATACTATAAATATCCTGGCTTGACATGCAAGGGCGTGGTTGGCAACGGCGAGGGGAAATTCAAAGTCTACGACTGCTATCCACAGCTGCAGCTGAAAGAGAAGTCCCACTTCCGGCGAGCTCACGATGCATTTTTGATGTATATCACCAGGCTTCTTCAGGGCGGAACGCACCAAAGACTCTCGCATGAAGCTAAGAGCTTGATCAGTCGTTATGGATTCTGGTTTATTCAATATCCCAAGTTCACGTACATCAGAATCCAAGGATTTTCTGGAAATCCTTATAGGCTGCCTGTCTATCCGACTAACAGGATGGTATTGTTGGAAGTGCTAAGACAGTTAGAAACATATCAGAACATCCAAAGACCTAAGCAGAAAGCTGCCGTCACCTTCCCCTTTTTCATCGGCAACATGGAGGAGTCATGCCCGACAGCCCAAGCAGCAGAGGTTGCTCGACTGGAGATTCAACAGTATCCTTTTATATCATACAAAGCCAGAAGCAACTTCGATCCGTTCCATCACGTCAAAACTGTGGACGGAGAAAGATATAAACATCGGGTTGACCTAGAGGACTTTTGGGCCAACGCAGCCGATGAATACGATGTAAGAAGAAGATTATGGTCAAGGTTGCCATTAAGCATGATAAGGGCGACAGAGCTCTTCAAAATACCTGACCAGCTGCAAGATGATGGGATATATGTGCAGCCAGGCTTCAAGGAAAATGAGCCTCTGCCACCTATGAAATGGTTCGAACCTGAGATGGGTGATCTAGCCACCTTGATGCGCCCTGTTTTCAAATACTCCCAATGGTGGATAGATCGTCAAGTAGAAGTGTTAAAACAGAGAAAGGTGCAATTTACCTATGAGTTGATGGGAGACACTGAGTCATGTTCTTCGAACGCCGGTGCATCTCAGGCAGGTGGACAAGCAGATGCTGCCAACTCCAAGAAGAGGAAGGAAGCCGATAAATCTGCAATTCAAGACAAAGGTAAAGAGATAGATGAGGGCCCTTCACGGAAGAAACATAAGTCTAAACCCCTCCAGTCGGCTACTTCCCGGAACATAGAGGAGATGCTTGCCTTAGATAGAGAATCCTTGGAAAATGCCATGATCCCGTCTCCAGTTGAAAATGTAGAGCCAATTCAAATAGAAGATGATGATCAACCCTCTCCAGCAAGCACAGAGATTTTGGAATCGGGTAACGACACAGACATCGAGGATGGAGAATTTGAGGAAGGAATGATTTCCGCCCTCAAAGGCATTCAAGAGGACCCATCCGTCCAGGAGATCCATGATATGCCGTTAGTCCACGAAATTCAAAGTATGCCGGAAATTCAGGAAGAGCATGAAATGCAGGACATGCAGGACGTCCAAAATCAAGAGGACATGATCGAACAGCCAACGGTACCTGAGTGGCTGAAAGAAAGATTGAAAAGAAAAGCGCCAGTGGAGGCCCCGGAGGAGGACAATGACACAGATTTTCTGGCCAGATTAGAGCAAACCGCCCCAAGGAAGAAGGCCAAGAAGTTCTCAACCATTCAGAGGGATGAAGCTGGAAATCGCACGGTGCAAATTGCAGTGCCTACGGCCGACAAGTTTCAAGACGAGATTGCGCCTGAGGAATATGCTATCACAACTGTCGACATGGGTCCAACATCAAAAGGGCAGGAAGTCGAAGACTTGGATAATTCCGTGGCCACCATCAAGGCCAGATTAGAAAAAGAAGTTGCCAAGAAAAAGGAGTACAAGAAAGAAATTCAACGTCTAAAAGACTACATCCGGCACCTGACCAAGCCACTAAACGAAGGTGAACAAGTGGCGCCTTTACCTCCAACTGCTTCACAGGAACCAGATGCTAATTTTGAAGAAGAGTTGACAACAGCGAGGGAGGCTAAAGATTGGATGGTTGCAAGGAAAAAAGAGGCGTTGGTGTTCGCAAGAAAGTTGGCGCAAGTAAATGAACAGGCTTCCTTCATGCTTTCACGAGTTGCAGATCTTGCAGAGTCATGGAGCAGTCTCGAGGATATTCAAAGTAGGATCATCCCATGCATCCGGGAACTGAAGGGCATTTCAAAGCAACGGTTGATCGAAGACAAGGTTATCGAGGCTGGAGCGGCTTATGACTTCGACGGATGGTACTATGCCTTAATCTCAAGGAAAGGAGTCCTCGAAAAGGTGAAACAAGATGGTGGTAGAGTCGAAGAACAAGTAAAAGAAATTCAAAGAAAAATCTATGAGATGGCTGCAAATGTGCACGACAAGGAGGTTGTCCGAAGGAAACACTTGCGGTCAAGGATTCTGAAGGAGCAGGTACAAAAAAATTTCTCCACCACCGGGCCAATTATGAAGGAAGGCTTCACCAAAGTGTTCGAATTCATGGCCATCAGAAGTTCTTTCATGCTACAAGAGCCAATATGGGCGAGTGTGTTTGCAGAGTGTGCAGAGAACCTGGATTTGCTGGAGTACAACGTTAGCGTGCTACCCGACATTGCGATGGAGGAGGTCGACCTGATAGTGTCCAGGTTCGCCGAATGTGAGGCTGCACAAGTGGATAAGGATGACACTCCAGTTGTCTAGTGTTTTCTTCCAGTTAACTGATTGTGGTTTTGGAAACCCTAATTAGGGTTTAGTTCTGATTAATCTTGGCCATTGATCTTGAATCAATCTGGGCCGTTCTTTGTAATTTGAAAACTATATAAACCCCCCCCTCACTCTCTCATTCTCATTAGAATTAGATCATTAGAAATTGATTAGATAATCATTAGAAATTAGATAAGAGTAGAGGAGATTAAGAGTTAGATTTGAGATAGATTGTAGAAATAAAGAGAGAGTTGTATGAGATTGTTGTGAAAACACTACTTTAATAATGAAGTTCAAATGCATGAGGTGCCTTGAATACTTGATTGTTGAATAGTTGCATGGTCGCATATTTTCTTTCTCTCTTAGTAGATTTGAATTAAAATGTATGTTAGAAGAATGATTGATTGATAACGGAGATTATTGAAACCTAGCTCATACTTTCTTTGGGTGGATGATTTCACTCAATGTGCAAAGTTAGACTGAGCTTTACTGTGGATGCTTAACTTCTGTTTTAATAATTGTTGTTCGATCTGATGGCAATTATTGATCACGTGAAAATCACAAGCACATTCCTAGAAGATTGCACTTGCTCTGCGTAGTTGTCGTTAAACGTGGCGAAACAGAGTACAGTTTATTTGGTTTCACTTAGTCTTCGTCTTCTCTTGATTTCTTAGGAGTAGAATAGATTCTCTAAACCCTAAATCTTTTTTCGCTTTTTTTTTTTTATATAAATCAAAAAATCCAAAATGGTACTGCATTTATGTCTCCACTTCTCCGAATGACTTGCAAAATCTACTTGTGCCCACAGCAAATCACATCCATACCACAGAGCCTATCCGCGTTCATCTTAAACATTGGAATTACCCTATGACCTCACTTGCAATCTTAGCATAGGAAGTAGTTTTTCAAGAGAGAATAGAGCGTCTGTGACTCTTTGTTCTAAAATGTTTGTCATGTCATAAAACGCACGTCAACAGGTCATTGGCTTCTAGAGGAAACACGCAAAAAAAAAGTTGAAAATCATGAAAAAATGGTTAACTCTCTTGATGTTGGGCACCCTTGTCCAAGAAGGGCGCCCAAGTTTCAATGCCTTAGACTATTTTTCATCCTACCATGCCTTTCTTCCATTTTAGCCTTCGTCAGCAGTTTTCGAGGTATGCAATCACGATCAGACGTCGTCAAATGCTGGTACAAAGTTTGGGATCACTTCAACAGTGGTCAAACATGAGATTGCCATGGTCAAACAGAGTTTATTAGTTGGCAGTACCAGTTTGCCAGATCGTCAAAGTCATTAGCAAGCTTCATCGAAAGCAAAAACAAGCAAAAAATTGAAAAACGTGAAAAAATGGCTTGACACTAGGGAGCCTAGGCGCCCTTGTCCAGTCAACACTCCCAAGTGTTCATGCCTTAGTCATTTCTCTACTTTCGTCATGCATTTTTCAAAACTAGTCTTCACACGCATGTGCTTTTTTACCCTATAAAAGAGGAATTCACCGTTGCATATGCAAACAAAGTCAAATTTTTGCATGCAAAATTTCTATCTTCATGCATGGGCTCCAAAATTATAGGGTTTTGCATGCAAAGTGCTTTTTCATCTCCAAACTCTATCCAAGAAAGCTTTTAGCATTCATTCTTCATATTTTACAAGTTGGCATCTAGAGGAAGAAAGAATTTTCTTCTCATCAATATTTGGAGGCTCAAACGAAGTCGCTTTCAGTGTGTTCTTCATGGATTCAAGATTGGGAAGCATAGAGGCATGCTTTTTCATGGTCTGATTTTCTAGGGCATCACATTTCAAAAACAAGTGGTCAGCTTTTTCAGTTTTCATCAATCTAGGTTCATCTACTTTTTGCTCTTCTTGAAGATTGGAAAATTTTTAAATCTGTTTTTTTGGCCCTATTTTTTAGGAGATCTCTTTTTTTGAGGAAAAAATCAGCTTTTTCAAACGATCTAGGTCTCTTCAGGACGCAATTGTTTACAAAACCTAGACCTCAGTTTTTTGGAGAAAAATCAGCAATCTATTTTTAGCATTTGGTGCAAAACTTTTCCGAATATAGGCGTGTTCACACTCAAAATTCAAGATTTTCATCATACAATACTCTTCTATTGAAAATCAGGAGAAGCGTCAGAAGCATAAAGCTGCAAAAGAAATAGAGGTCATCACTCCAATTGCAGAGCCGCCAAAATTATCAATGAGTGAGTCACTTATTGGGGCAGCAATGTTTTCTAAGAATAGAACTCAAAAAGCAGCAATTAACTTGATGCCTTTTCAAAGTTAAACTTTTTGTTCTCATTCATGCATATCTATTCTTTGTGAAATATCAAATGTATAGGTTGAGTTTTTCTTGTTGTTAAATCAGTTAACTGATTTTAGCAGGTGGTTAGTTGTTAGTTATCTTTTGTTTAGTCTTAGAAATAAAGCTTGTATATTGGCAAGTCTAGAAGTTAAAAAAGCAAGAAGATTTTAGGGTTCCCTACTCCTTGTTTGTGTATAAATAAGGGCAGCCTTGCCCATTTCTTTTCAACCATTATTGTGATAACAAATCACTGGGCCTACTTTTGCCTGCAATTTTATTATTTAGTGTCTGTTCATTTTGTGTAAGAGCAAGTTTGCAAGCCTGTCTTTGCTGCAAATCATTGTTCAGTTTATGTTCAATCTTTTTCTAGTGTAATTGCTATTGGAAACTTGAGGAAGGAAATCCCGTGCCCACTTGCTTTGATTTACTGTCTCAATCTTTTTCAATATTTTGTCTTACGTATTTGCTTGCATAATCTTTATTTCAGCTTACATCTCATAAGGACAATGAGTCTTCAGGTGTTATCTGGGAGAATGTTTATTTAAGTTTTTGTGTTAATCAAATCATTCCTTGTTTACTTTTGATTCTCAAGCTTTGAGTTTATTTGAGTTGTCAAAAGCGTCTTTAGAGTAGGCCTAGTTGTAGTTTGAAGTTTTAGAAAAGAGAAAACCTCAGCTACGATGCAAAGAGTTTTATAACCTTGCGCTCTTAGCTGAGAATAAAAAGATTGGTGAGTAGTTTAGTATTCATTTTAAGCATCATCAACGAAGAGGGAGCTTCACCTCCTAATTTGAAGAGCAGTTCAACTATACATAGCTGTCCGTTTCCAATCCGCATTCCAAAGGTGCAAATTGAAACGCCAACACTCCCAAAGGAGCAAACGCATGCACTCTCAAATGGTCTTGTACTAGTCTAACTTAATATGGCTATAGGCTGTCCGAACAGCTCATAAGGACTTTACATAAAACTTTGAACCATTAAATGAGTCAACTCAGCCTTATATTAAGAATTCCTTAATTTGCAAACGGCAAACTTGTGTAGTTTTTGCACAACAATTCCCCTTTGGAATGTTCACCCACAACAATTAGGAAATCAGCTATACATCATTGGAATGGGTCCTTTCCTAATATCAGTTTTGTGGAAAACTTTATTAAAAATGCCAGGTTGGTCTCTCAACTATTCTTTGGCTATTTCACCCAAAGGACCAAGCATGTGCGAACTGAAATGGTCTTGTACTACTCTACCATAATATGGTCCTAGGCTATACTGAATACCTCATGAGGACTTAGTATATGACTCTAAACCATAAAAAATGACTCAAGACAACATTATTATTATGAATTCCTTAGTCTCTTTATTTTCATAAATCATAATCATGACTAGATAATTTTAGACAAGGATTTATGAGTGTTGGATAGATCTTCTTCAAGACAAGGTTGACAAATCAGCACAAGCAGAGCACTCATCAACCACTACACACCACATTTGCATCCTAAAGGCATAGGTCACACAATGAAGATCCAACTGACGTAGTAGAGATTGATAGCATCCCAAAAAAATTGAAAAGGAATAATGGCCTGATGCAAAGGCAAAACAACGTTAAGTCCACTCTCTACATCAAAAAGACAAAAGTTACTTTGACAACATTCAACAACTTTGACACTTTTAACAATTTGACAACACCTTATATCCTAAGACTCAATCTAGACTCTTACAAGCATAAAATGATCCATAAGGACCTTATTACATGAGAAAACCACAAAAACAAAACAAAATGACACTTTTGCCTCTTGGAGGCATGAAACTTGTGGATGCCCCTGCACCATACTCCTGAGGAAAAGAATACTCAAGTTTCATTTGAGTACAGATCATGATCCTCAATCATCCAAGTAGTCTCTTCATAAGGAAAACCCTTCCATTCAGTCAAATACAAAAAATAGGCTATGTTCCTTGGTGTTTTGAGGGCCTTAGTGTCTAAGATGCATTCCAACCTTGGTGGGAAGTCTATAATGTCCCCTTGTTAAACTTATCCTAAAACATAAAAATTACAAGTTGGGACATATAATTTATTTTACCAAGCACATCATGTATTCTCAATGAAGCACATAATTTCTTGATTAGATCACTTCAAAATTGCATATTTAAGAATAAGACAAATAAATGCATTATCATCCAACATTGATCAGATATGACTATTACTCTTGATTGGAATAGATCTTCACCTTGTTTCCTTTTCCTAACCCCATTGGATGGAAGGTTTACTGTGCCAAGGGCGCGTGCACAGTCTCTAATTGGACTCCCTCAAGGTGTTCCACCCGTCTTGGGACCATCCATCAATGGACCGGTTTACCAGCATTTCCCTTTCACGCACTCCCTATCCTTATTGACTGCTAGCAAAAAGGGAACTTTGGCCCGAAGTCTATTCTCGTAGTAGTACAGTCATCATCACTCAATAAGACACAATTATTGCTATAAACAATATTATTGTGGTTTGATAAATAATAATTATAAATCTGCATATTGTTTTAAATTGTCTAGTAAACTTAATGAATTGGCATTATGCTTATTACTTGCACATCTAGTATGTATATGCTTCTCATAATGTATTTGATGAGATTTACAGTTTATCACAAATATAGTCATTGGTTTCGATATGCTATGAAATAGTGACTATGCTAGATTCATTTTCATGAAGATTTAACTTTATTTCTGTCCCTAACAGTTTGGTAAATATATTTTGTTAATTTCTACACAGTCAGAAATATCATAATGTCTTCATATTTAATCTTGCATTAAATCGTAGGATTACAAGTACCTCCTGAGAATGATTCTGAACTATTTATACAATTACCACATAGTTTCCCTGTAGGAAACTCGATTTTGACAGCATCTATAATTTGACATATATGGGGAGGATACTTACCTTTGTCCCTGGCTCGCGGATGAGATTCCCAGACGTATTCTATTAGCAGATTTGTTACTTCTTCCACACGACTCTATCTCCCTCGTTCTGAATAGTGACCCGTCTTTTAAAAACCTCAGAAAGGCGTGACCTTTGCTTGATGGCAGCCGTTGGGAGGAGATACCTTCCTTCCTAAGATCGCGTCTCTCCACAGGGCCGATCCAAGTCTTTTGTTAAGGTTGCTTACCAAATTCGTTATTAAACTTGCTATACTTATAAGCTTATGAAAATCGTTCACTAATACATTTAACAAAAATATCTTAATCTCTTCATCATTTCTTTTTTAATCATTCCTTAAGGGCAAAGGAGATACTTTCGAACTTATAAAGAATAAAAATTATGAGAACAATTATTAATTTTGAGGGTTATGACAAAGTCTTGGACCCACTCATCATCTGCAAATACCTGAGAACCTGCATCATGGCCTACAACAACAATCACTTGTAAAGAGTACAAATCAAAAACTAAATCTGCAACCTTGAAATCAAGTGCTCCTTTGTTCACATTTGCCCCTTGCTTGCATCTGTCATCTTCAACCTGTAGTTGCTTCCTTTCTTCTTGATAGATGGCATACAGTGCCACATCACCTTGCTCCCTTGCCATAGCCTGCTTCATTTTGACCTTAGGCTGCTTACCTATCAAGTTGGCAATCTCAACAAGAGCATTATGTCTTCTTTCTTTATCTCTCACCAGTAGGACACCAAACATGGTTCCTTGATCAGTTTCACTAGCCTCTACTACAAAAAGCAAATCATATCTAACCTCCAATGTCCCCTTGTGAAATGCTTGAAATGAAAGTGTATATCCTTCACCTTCAATGGGAAAGAGAAAAGATTGAGTTTTACTTGCCTTTTCAATGCCATCAATTCTCAAGTTTGGAAGGGGCTTGGACTGAAAATCAACAATACAACTCTTATCACCCGAACCGAAAATATCCAATGCCGCTCTCTCCTTGAGGTCTGCACAATCAATAGACCTTTCCTTTTCTTTGTTCATTTCAATTTGCAAAACAGAAAATGGAACCTCTTGCTTGAAATTGAACCTCTCAACTTCATCTTGTATAGGGTTACCTTCCCCAAACTGCCTAAGCAATGCAAATATACATTGGGCTGCATCCTCATATCTCATCTGCCAATGCTGAATGTCTGCAATCACATTGAAGGGTTTGTCTTCCCATCCTAGAAACCTTGCATGAGGACTAGTACCTTTCCTTGGATTGTCATCTATTATCAAATTAACATGCTCTTGTAACAAGTCTTGAACCTCTAATGGCGATTGATGAATCCTAGTTGTTGTCATAACAGTCCTAGGTATATTTATATTTGCAAAGCCCTTGTCTTCCTTTTCTATGGCTTGTACAAACTCCTTTTCACTCACCAACATAGCACTAGAACCCATTTGTGATTCATGACCTTCCTCTTTAAATGGTGTAAGGGTGTAGGAAACTACATCTTTCTCTATAACATATATATTGTTCATGCCATCATGCTTGGCATTCCTATCATATTGCCAAGGCCTCCCCAAAAGCAAATGGCAAACATCCATTGGAATTATATCACATAAGAACCTATCCTTATAACCCGCTATGTGAAAATCTACCCAACTTTGTTCATTTACAACTACTTGTTGCCCTTTGTTCAACCAAGACACCTTGTAGGGAGTAGCATGAGGAATCCTTTGTAATTTCAACTTCTCAATCATTTCTAGAGAAACCAAATTGTCTGTACCACCAAAATCAATTACAACCTTGCAACACTTACCTTGGCTTTTACATGTAGTTCTGAAAAGAGACTTTCTCTGTGGTGGTTCCTTCTCCATTGGCCCTTTGAGTAGAGTCCTCATCAGCAAAAACTCTCCAATCTCTGGTTCTTCAACATGTGGTGAAGAATGTACACTCTCAGCATCATCTCCACCTTGTGCAACCTGATTTTTTTTTTCTCTTCCAACAAAAGTAGTTGGCTGCTCCTCAATACATCGCCATGCTTGGTGGCCTGCAAATTTATTGCAATTATAGCACTTCCCAGTAAAGCCACTTGAACCTCCTCTTTGACCTCCAAATCTACCCCTAGAATCTGATTTTCTTCCCCTAAAGCCACCTCTTGAATCTGCAACTTGTTCTTGGGTATTACTTGCCTCTCTTGGAAGCTCATAGGACTGTCCTGAATCAGCAAACGTACCTCTTCCTCGAGAATTCTTTCCTCTACCCCTGCTTTCGTTTTCTTGCCGTCTTCTCAACTTATCTTCAGCCTTGATGGCCAATTGATAACACTCTTCCACCGTTCTTGGATTGGTGAGGCTTAATTCATCTTGAAGGTTGTATCTCAACCCATTGAGGTATCTTGCCACTTTTTCCTCATCATCTTCTACATGACCTACCCTTATGCTCAATTTGTAGAACTCCTCAGTATAGGCACTCACATCCATCTCTTTTTGCTTGAGGTTTTGAAGCCTTTTGAACAACTGAATGTTATAGTCACTTGGTAGGAATTTTCCCTTGAGTTTAGCCACCATCCTATCCCAAGAGGTGATTTTAGACTTTCCCTTCTTTCTCCTCTCATCCTATACATAATCCCACCAAAGCAAGGCATGGCCCTTCAACTTTGTCTTGGCCAACTTCATCCTTTGATCTTCTGGCACATCTTCATAGTCAAAGTAGTTATCTAATGCTCCTATCCAATCTAGGAGTTCTTCACTATCCAACTTTCCTCCATACATGGGTAAATCCATCTTGATCTTAGGTCCTTCTCCCTTGACTACTTTCAACAACTTTTCCATCCTCAAGTCATCAGGATCCATCTCTTCCTCGGACCCTTCTTGGGAACTTTCCTCTTCCCCTTCCTCTTGGTCACTCAAGTCTCCTGTGACCACTCCTCTTTTCTGACTTGTTTCCAAGGCAGCAAGCCTCTCCTTCAATTCTCTCATCTCTCTAGTATGTTTTTCCTTCAACTCTCTGGCAATGATGATATTCCCTTTTGGAGGCATCTTGTTCCTTCTTCTCTTCAACTTTTCCCTTTCCAGATCAAACCTAGGCTCTAATATCAATTTGATGCAGAGCAGAGGCAAAAGTTACATGATTGATACCATATTTCACAATAATGGGTTCATTCATCTCTCAAAGTTCAAAGGCAATCATAATAGGGCAGACTTCCTTAACAAGGGTAGACATTTGATCTTCAAGGCAACAGGCCATTCAAGGGTAACCACAACCCACAATCACCCACAAGGACCCTTTGGTCTTCAATCTATCAAACTCACTCGAGTAACCACTCACAAGAGCCCTCACACACTAACAACTAGGCCTTCCTTCACAAACTTCCCCTTTAACCGAATAGCCTTTCAAAATGACATTTTTGTCAACAACTTTCGGGGCAGACCTAATACCTAAACTGTGAAAACACATTCAAATACCCATTTTGCCACTCTTCAACATATCAAAAAACTAGATAGGGTTACTTTGAAATGCGAAGGTCAAAAACTAGCTGTCCCGCTTTAGGATTAGGCCTAATTAGGCAACTAGGCATGTGAAGTACTAGGGCTTGATCCCAAAGGCCTCTCAATGAATGCTCCAACAATTCCTGTGCTTTGACAGGGTCCCCACACACTCTTCAACATCTCCCAATAGTCAAATCAACCTTGCTTAGATTCCTCCAATGCCAATTCAAACTGTTCACTAGTCTCTAGGCCTGATACATAGAGATATCAGGCCTCTATTGCATCCTTGCACGTGCAACCGTACACCCCAGACTCTGCAAGTTTGGATCATCAAAGAAAATCATATTACAAGCCATTCCACCAATTTATAAGGATTTTCACTAGTGGAATGGGGAGAAACACATTTTTCTTGCTCACTGTCTACCCTACCTAGGGTTTCAGACCAGTTTGCAAAGAAATGGCTGTAACTCCTTTATTTCTTAATGAAAATGAATGCAATCAATTGTGTTAGAAAGTAGATTCAGAGAACTTTCATTCCCAATTGGTTTCAGATCACCATAAGTCCGTACAGGCCCATACCACAAAGTAGAACAGGGAAAGAACACGCTGGAAATGCAGAAATTAAGGTGTTTTATTGGTTCTAAGTTCAACAATTCAACATCCAACCCCTTTGATCGATGGAACTAGGTCTTTTATGTTGATGTTAGCAGCTTCGAGCTCAATTCTTCCAGCCCCAATTGAAGATATAAATTATTTATATGTGTAAATGGCAACATTATTTTTGGACGACTTCCTTGCATCATTCTTCCTTGGCCGACCTTCATTGTAATTCATCATTATTAATTGTATTTATTTCTTGGTGGCCGACCTAGTTTATTGAAAGGGTGCAACCTATCTAGCAATGTATTTATATGAGGTCATTTCCTCTCATTTGTACATCAAGCAAGTTCGATCTCCTTCTCCATTAAGTGCGAGCTCTTCAAGAAGAATAGTGCGAATTCACATAGAAGCAGATTGTGAGTTTATTCAAATGCGAATTGAAGATCAGAATACTAGTTTGTGTTACAGCCATTGCTGATGCTGATCTTTGGCCTTGTGTGTGGCCTCTTTGTAATGTAACTTGTTGCCATTACTCATATATATAAGAGTTATAATTGTTGCTGGGTTTTTCTCCCTCAAGAGGAGGGTTTTCCCAAGGTATTTGCTGTGTTATTGTGTCTGATTTTGAATTATTTTTTTGTGCATTACATCTGATCATAAAATTAACATGGTATCAGAGCGGGTTTGAAGAAGATCTTGATCAAATTGTTATTACAACGATACTCTTTACTCTCTTTCTCATCGTTGTTTACTTCTATCTCTTCATCAAGATGGTGATCAGTCTTAAGCTTGAGGATAGACTTGAGGGAGCATCTAATTTCACATCTTGGAGATTCAGAATTATGCTCACCTTGGAAGAAAGTGAATTGGTTGAGTTTGTGGAGAGCAAAGTACCCGAACCTACTGATGAGGAAGAGAAGGTACAGTGGAAGAAGAAAGATATCAAGGCGAAGATGTTAGTTGATTCCGTGAAGAATCATATCGTTCCTATTGTCTCCAAGTTGAAGACAGCAAGAGAGATGTTTAAAACTTTGGAGGAGATGTACGAAATCAACAACACAAGTCGGACACTTGCATTAAAGCAACAACTTCATCATGTTAAGATGGCAGAAGGAGAATCTGTCATCACTTACTTCATGAAGATTTCTGAATTGAGAGATAAGCTCTCTTCTATTGGTCATTTTGTTTATGTCAAGGATTTGACCATGTTGGCTCTTAATGGTCTTCCTTCATCTTGGGAGTCTTACATTCAAGGAATTAGCACGAGATCGAAACTTCCCAAGTTTGATCGTTTGAGGGCGGACTATATTCAAGAGGAGTCTAGGTTGGCTGCGAGAGGTATTGGTCGAAGCTCTACAAATGAAGACATTCATGTTCTTTCCGCTCAATCCTCAAAAAAGAAAGAGAAAGGTGGAAAGAAAGGACATTTCAAGAGGAATAGAGATAAAGGAGCTGATGGTGCTCCCGCATTCAAGAAGAAGTGGGACCTCTCCAAAGTCCAATGTTTTCGTTGTGATATGTTTGGTCACTATGCAAAGGATTGCCCCACCAGGCCTAATCAACATGCTTCATTTGCGGATGTGGATGAGATCTCCCCTCAGAAGGATTCTAGGGAATTTCTATTCTAAGTCATGGGCCTGTGTTCAAGCCGTGAAGGTTGTGTGCTGATCTGTGTGCAAGAGCAGCGTATCTTACTGTGTCTAGTATTTGCATCCATTAGAATATTTAAAGAGATAAGTATTCTTTGTTTGCTGAGTTATATCATTTAGTTGGATCTTGTAATTAGTAAAGAGAGATAGTGGTTTCTCTCGAATTGTGTTCTCTAGCTTAAGATCCTTTGAAGATTTCATTTATTGCAAGTTTTTTTTCATACTAGTTGTGAAGTTTTTTGAGTGTGACTCTGAAATAAAGGAGAACTGCAATTTCGATGATGATAAAGTTGGTCACATCGATATCATTCTCTAATGCATGAACTGTGATAGAACCTTGACTCTTGGAGACGGTTGGTTCTATATGCTAACTACATATTGCTTTCAAGAAATTTGTAGTTGTGCAAATTGTCTTTTGTTGTGCTGAGCTTAGCACTCTCGAGAGGAGTAAAAGATGGAAGAAAGAGTTATTTCAGAATTCAATAAAGATAAGTTCTTTATCCCTTCATTCTGATCTTTTGATATTTGCTACATGTTTCACTTGTAGGTTGATTTCTTTATTCATTGATCATAACACTCTTATGTGTTCATGCTATAACTTGTCATAGTAAACCTTGTATGATTCTAGCCTTAATATTTCTTTGGATAGTTATAAACTGTTTGTAATCTCTCTCTATATCGCTTCCAGGATGGATCAAGAAGTAAGAAAGTGATGAGAGATTGCTTAGTGATGAAAAGCTTGAGGCATCTTGTGAGGAAGTCATGCCGACCAAAGAAATGATCAAGCGTGAAGTCGCAACTTGCAGCCATGGGACCGAGTTGGTGGCTAGAGGGAGCTCACTTCCAAAAGCCTTATTTGCAATCTCTAAAGCAGGGATCAAGAGGGAGTTTTGTAACTCACTGATAAGAAGTGAAGATTACTGTATTGCAAGGCTAGGTGCTAAACCCTTAGAGGATCCCTTCAGCTGCTGAGATCAGAATTGCTCAAGATTTTCATCTAGATTTGAAATTGGTACCTCCGCAAACCTATTCAAAATAGTGTGATCTGGGATGAGGTCGAGGAGGACTATCCTAAACTCTCTACAATACCAGAGGTGTACACTGGAAAACATTTATCTAAGGCAAGTGTTGCAGGCAATCTTGGACGAAGAGGTCAAAAGGTTGATGCAAGTGTTTGAAGATTCAGAGGGAGCCAACTGAACCTGAAGAAGATGGTAATCTAGTTGATCTTGGCTCTTTATGTTGATTTATGGAAACAAATTTTCAGAAGCTTAAGGAGGCTACAGCTAGTTCAGATCTGGTGGATCCTACTATGTACAGTCAGTTGATTGGATCGTTGATGTATCTATACTAGACCAGATTGCAGTAAGTGCATTTTGGCAAGTTCATGTGTGAACTAAGGCAAGTACATGTTGTAGCGAAAGATATCCTGAGATACTTGCGTGGAACAGTTGGATATGGGTTGAGATATTCCTCTGATGTGGACTTGGAACTGCATGATTTTACTGATTTTGATTGGTCAGGGAGTGTCACTGATCGGAAGAGCACCTCTGGATGTTGCTTCAGTTTGGGATCTGCTATGATTTCCTGGTGCAGTAGGAAGCAATCATCTGTAGCATTGAGTACAACAGAGGCAGAGTATATTGCAACTTGTATAGCAGCTCGGGAAGCAGTGTGGCTTCGTAAGTTCCTTGCAAGATTGTTTGGACAATCAATGGAACCTACTATCATTCATTGTGATAACCAGAGCTGTGTGAAGCTTTTTGTCAATCTTGTGTTTCATGACAGAACCAAGCATGTTGAGATCAAATACCACTATATCAAAGATATGGTATTGAGGAAAGCTATACAGTTGAGGTATATCAGCACTGATGAGCAAACGGTAGACATTCTCACCAAGCCTCTCTCCAGGATAAAGTTTGTGTACTTTCGAGATAAGCTTGGTATGGTGGAGAATACAGCCTTAACTGAGAAGGAGTCTCAGTATCAGTGATCCTCATTAATGAGTTCTCTATGAGAGAAGTTTGAGGTGAAATCCCTTGATTAATGAGTTCTTCTCTGTGAGAGAAGTTCAAGGTGAAATCCCTTGATTAATGAGTTCTTCTTTGTGAGAGAAGTTCGAGGTGAAATCCCTTGATTAATGAGTTCTTCTTTGTAAGAAAAGTTCGAGGTGAAATCCCTTGATTCCACCCTCTGGGAGAGCCATGGTGGATGTCATGTGTGTGACTCCATGACAGCATCACGTGAGAGAGTCCGTGATGATTTTCCTGTATTGGTGTTTTTCACCCTCTGGGAGAGCCATGGTGAAAGTCATGTTAAGGTGACAACATCACGCAAGTGATGAACACTTGTACATACCATACATGGTTGTAGCCATTATAGTTGATATCATGTTGAGGTGATATCTGATATCACGATGAGGTGATATCCTTCCTTTCCACATTTGGTTGTAGCCATTGTGGTAGACATCACAATGAGGTGATATGTCTTATGCAGCTAGAAGTATTTCTCCCTAGCTGAGAGGGAGTGTTGATGTTAGCAGCTTCGGGCTCAATTCTTCCAGCCCCAATTGAAAATATAAATTATTTATATGTGTAAATGGCAACATTATTTTTGGACGACTTCCTTGCATCATTCTCCTTGGCCGACCTTCATTGTAATTCATCATTATTAATTGTATTTATTTCTTGGTGGCCGACCTAGTTTATTGAAAGGGTGCAACCTATCTAGCAATGTATTTATATGAGGTCATTTCCTCTCATTTGTACATCAAGCAAGTTCGATCTCCTTCTCCATTAAGTGCGAGCTCTTCAAGAAGAATAGTATGAATTCACATAGAAGCAGATTGTGAGTTTATTCAAGTGCGAATTGAAGATCAGAATACTAGTTTGCGTTACAGCCATTGCTGATGCTGATCTTTGGCCTTGTGTGTGGCCTCTTTGTAATGTAACTTGTTGCCATTGCTCATATATATAAGAGTTATAATTGTTGCTGGGTTTTTCTCCCTCAAGAGGAGGGTTTTCCCAGGGTATCTGCTGTGTTATTGTGTCTAATTTTGAATTAATTTTCTATGCATTACATCTGATCATAAAATTAACATTTTAAACATCCCTCAACCTGTCCCAACGGTCCTCAACCAACTTTTGAATTATGGACTAACAAAACAACATTAAGTCCATTCTTTACATCAAAAGGACAAAAGTTACTTTGACAACATTCAGCAACTTTGACAGTTTTAACAATTTGACAACACCTTATATCCTAAGACTCAATCTAGACTCTTACAAGCATAAAATGATCCATGAAGACCTTATTACATGAAAAAACCACAAAAACAAAACAAAATGACAATTTTGCCTCTTGGAGGCTCATGAAACTTGTGGGTGCCCTTGAACCATGGCCTAACCTTGTTGATGATTAAAAGCAGCTTCAGTCATATTTCTTCCAGCTTCTCCTTTACTTCATTTGATAAATTAAATAATAGCTAAGAGGCTATTTAATTTATATGTATCAAGAGGCACGAGCTTATGATTATTGAAGAGTCATCATTTAATGAAGAGTTAATGAGGCCAACCTCATTCCCTTAGGCACGATTCTTTATGAAGAGACTTTATTTTATTGGTGGCCGACTCCTTGATTATCAAATGTTATATTACTTATCAAGGCCGCCTTGCTACTTGAAGAGTCACGTCTCTTCTCCACACATGTATATATACTTGTTGAGTTTCATTCATTCTTCATGCAATTCAGTTCGATCACATTCAGTCTGAGTTCTTCAAGTGCGAATTCATCATAAGAGCAGTGCGAGTTTGTGTAAAGAGCAGATTGTGATCTGAGTAAAAGGCAGAGATAACTATTGGCAGTTTGTATCACCCAGTTCTGTTCTTGCATCAGAATTGTGATGCTGTGTATTGGCCTTCTTATCGGCCTATTGTAAAGGAGTTTCTCATTGAGATTCAATAATATAAGAGATATTATTGGCTGGGTTTTTCTCCCTCAAGAGGAGGGTTTTCCCAGGGTATCTGCTGTGTCTTGTGTCAATTTTTTTGAATTAATTTCTATGCAATTAAATCTGATCATTAAATTTAACAAACCTAAGCCAATATTGGAGGCTCGTCATCCACTAACATCAACATGGAGTTTATGAGTGGCCATTAATTAATTTTTCATTTGAGAATGATTAATTAGTCATGTTTGTCTTAGTGGCCATTTATTGATTAGTAAACGCCCTTATAGAGGTTGTAATCATTGATTAATTTTTTATTTTTTCTCCCCTTGTAGAAATTTAGCCCAAATTGGACCAAAACAACATTATGTATTTGTCAAGATTTTCATTTATTTATAGGAGCTACCTATATTCATTGTCCTTGTAATGTAGAATGAAGTAAGACCAATAACCTTAATTTCCTCAATTTCATTAACACGGTTTAATCCAAAACCTCTTTTATCTTTTTATTTGTTATGAACTATGGAAGCTTATAGCATAGCAACAAAAATATTTTGGGGGAAAAAATCAGCTTTTTTAAAAAATGTAAAAATTGTAAAAAAGAGAAAAATTACTTGTTTTTGAAATTTAAAGGCATTTTCATAGTATAGAGATATAGGCAGCAAATAAAATAGAGTTTAAGCCATGAATTGTAGAAAGAGGTTTTTGTTGTTTATATTCATATCGCTGATTACATTGCATTGCACAAAGCATACTTCATAGTACATAAATAGTAACTAGATAATAATAGTTGACAAAATTCCAATTACAATATAATTTGTACAAAGCCAACCTATAAACTAAGTACAAAGTTCCAAAAAATCAAACGTAGCCAATGACTCTTGCTACAAATAGAGCTATGCTAGAGGGCTAGAGGTCTTGATTATGAAGCTCCTGTGTCAAAGCCTCTCCTAAGTCGTTCAATCTCATGAGTATCCAAGTTGGCCTCCGTTAGGATCTCAAAATCCTCAAGTTCATCAGCAGCAATCCACTCATAATGTGGATCAATCTTATCAAGGTCAATTGGATTATCATCCTCAATAGTACCTGATTTTGTCCATATAGAAATTAGTCTTGGCCTTACAAGTGAAAAACATAATGAATATAATTACAACTATGATTGCAAGTATATTAAAAGTCTAACCTTAAGCTTTCTTTAGCTTCAAGCAAAGGTTGTGGTGAACAAACACCACATCATTCATCTATTGTGTTAGACGGTTGTGTTTCTTGGAATGTATGTGTTCAAAAACACTCCAAGTATGCTCACAAGCGAGTGAACTGCATGGCTGATTCAAAATGTGTCTTGCCATCCATCTAAGATTTTTTGTTTCATGACCAAAAAATCTCACCATTGTGCTAAAAAATACATTATTTGGAGATGATATCATGTAAGAATATCTTAAAATCTTTACACATTAAATATGCATGTCCACAAAATAGAGACTATCAAAATATAGAATCTACCTGATTTGAAGGTCTTCTTGCCTTCCACGGCAGCCTTAGATGAGAGAAAACCCATTGCTTGCTTGTACATTGGCAACTCTGTCACAATTGCCTACAAAATTTCTGAGGTAGGAAACATTCTCTCCATGTATATGAACAAGCCATGTTTGACCTTAGCATCATCATCTTTGAATGAAGAGTTATAAAACAATGTTGGATTGAGATAGTATTTTGCAACATGGAGAGGAAAGTGCATTTGTCGATCCCATCTATCAATTATGACCCATAATGGCATATACATGTCCCTGTTATTTTCCATCCTACCCCTCATCACCTCCTTAGCCCTATCCATGGCCTCATACAAATATCCAATGGGGAATTTCTCTCTATCTAGTAGTCTCAAGACTTCTACTAGGGGCTCTAAAAATTCTACAACTTGTTCAGCCACATCCTAAATACTAGTAAAATAAATGTAATTTGTCACTGCTATGCCATTTGCTTGATTTGTGAAGCCAAACTCCATCCACTTATTTTAAACAAACATTCATTTCAAATTCATTTTTTGTTGGCAAAGAGTCTGTAGTGCAAGGAAGTGTGTTGGAAACCTTGTCACCCCTTGTCGAACTGGCAATACAAAATGGCAAGCTAAAGTAGTACCAGAAATTCACAATCATCTTATTTACTTGTCCTTGGACATTCTTCCTCCATCAAATAGTCTCCAAAGTGGTATGTGATCCTAATGTAGTACAAGGTGAGAAGAAAGAATTAATGTTTCCTCCACCTATGTTTGGACCACATGTTGTAGGTGTTGACCCAAATTCCCTAAAAAACTCATGTGCACCCTCTTCCTCATCCAAGCAATTCCTCCTAGCATCTGTAGAATTAGAAGCTATTTCAATCTCGATTCTTGCCTTTCTTGCTTTACCCTCAAAAATCACTTGAAGAGCTTGTTTTGTCAAATTTGTATTTTGTACAAGCAGTGGTGTTATTTCCTACCTCCTCTATCAAATGCCGTTTGAAATGATAAATGCCACCATTGATATTATTCAAACACTGGTTGCATTTAACCTTAGTTGTACCCAAGATTGATGTGCAATGTGTCCATGCAAAGTCTTTCTAACGTGACATTATGATCTAATCTGCAAAAGCATTTTAATTCAATCTAGTTTAACATCAAAGGCCACAAGAAAGTCTGAAGGAATGAATAATTTTTTGGGGAAAAATTTGCAAATTTCATTTTAATTCCCTTCCACATGTCGTTTTGTTGTTGCGAGACAACCCATGTAGTTCAATTGAAAGCAAGTGAAAAATCATATTACACACATTTATGTACTTATAGTTTCTTTTCAAAGTATAATACACATTGAACCTTGATTTAGCACCTTCTATAACATTGTGAGCTTTTGGGATCTGTAGTAGGAAGGTATGTACAAACAATTATTATTCCCTATGAATTCAGTAGGAAGATATTTTCAACTTAAGTTGGTTTGGAGTTGTTCATAGCTTCTCTTTTAAGGTGCATTTTAAGACATAAAAGTATCTTTCATATTGTGGTCGATTTTGAAAAAAAAAAAAGAATTTCCAATCCAGATCCTAAGGATATATTGACGAACATTGGTAGAATCCTGTAAAAAAGCCTTTGAATTTATTTATATTGCAGCAAACCATAAACTATTTCAGCACTCAGAATGTTATGCATGGTCTCTGAAATATTGTTTTTACTTTTATGCTTCTTACTTGGATTAAATAATCTTTCCTTCAGACCAATGAATCTTGTTGAGCACAGAAAACAACTGCAGGGAAGTTGTTTGATGATAACTTATCACGCAAAGTTTCTTTTAATGGTAAATGTTTATAAAAATGATATGCACAAGTTTAATGAATTGAGTCTTTTGTAGCTAAAGTAAAATGCTTTGTTTACATTTGTTATGACCTGCTAAATGGAATGTCCGTAAGAAATGCTTGCTAATTACAAAGATTTTACAATGAAACGTTGGCTTCACTGCTATAGACTCTATTCTTTCTGTCGTTTGCCATTTGTATTGAAATACATTCAATTTATTTACCCAAGTTTCTTATACTGCAGAAGTACATTTGAGTTAGTTAATATTTCCCCAGCCCTTTAGATATTGTAGCGCAAGAGTCATATGAGAATGGGAAAGATGAAGACTTAGAACTACAAAAGGATAGGAAGTTTATTGAATGCATCTTGAAAAATCATTTGCAAGTTAAGACAAACTAAAAAGAGTCAATGTAAGTTGTACAAAAGGAAGCATGATCAGTGCTATGTTGAACACAAGCTCAAATTAGGTCATAAGTTGTGGTTGTACTTAAAGAAGAAATATTCCAAGGAAAACAACATGGTTGAGACCTTTAAGACATAATCCATTTCTAATTCTGTAATAGATGGTTCAACATGTCATCATCTTATTCCTAGTTAATGAAACTGACTATATATTAAGGTTATAGCACAAAAACATATGAATCTTCATCAAAAAATTAATTATATTTTTTCTCATAAAGTAAATCAAGGCAGCACAATCGAGGTTGATGTAGTAATGTTCTTACCATTGTTTTTTGTCTTTTTATCAATTTAAGGTTGTCATAAATGTCATATGAATTGATTGATAATGCATAATAGTAATAAATTGTTAAAAGATTGATGGTGGGCAGGTGTGGAGGATCTTTATGTAACTGACCCTTTGTGCAAGATTGACGACTACTAAGTTTAGTAATTGCAAATTCATGAGGAGAGTGGGAATTAAGGACACATGACTCCTTATCCATTTAAGAAATCGGAGAGAGAGAGAGAGAGAGAGAGAGAGAAAGAGCAATGAGAAAAGGTAAGAAAGTGCAGAAGCCATGTAAAGAGCCCCGTGGATAGCACAAGATACTATGAGGTATGACTTAGATTTGAAATTTTATTTCTATTAAATCTTAAATCTATGCTTGCAAAATGAGATGTATCCTTGGTTAAGCATCTAAATAGTCATTAAATCTTCCTATATCGCGGCCTATAGGCTTCATTTTGCATTGATACACTACATTATTACTATGTTTTGGCCTATAGGCTTCATGTTGCATTGATTAACTATATTATTCTCATGTCTCGAACTGTAGACTTCATGTTGCATTGATAAATTATATTATTCCTATCTCAGCCTTATAGGCTTTGACTCTTAAGTGGCAGCTATTAAAAACATTATAATTTGTATGTCATGACCTCTAGACTATGGTTTATTGATTTTATAATGAACAGAGTTTATTTTACTATGACTATATATCGGCAAGATTTTGCATATTAAAAAGGTCTATGTCTATGCCACGATCTAATATTATTGTCTATAAGAAATGATATTCTTTTATACCGTGACTTGTACCTAATGATCATAAGGAACGATATCCTCTTTTGGCTATGCCCTCAGATGTTGTATAGGGAGTTTAACCTTATTAATGATGTCCTTTTCAAGTTGTGACCATCGATATTGTATTGAGAATTTAAATTGATATATGATACCTAGGTTGGAAAGAATGCAACTTTTCATTTCTAATTCTATAATTCGCCTACCTCTATTTGCTTCTCGGAATCCCAACTTTTTGTTGATAATCCCACTTTTTTTCACATCCCAAGCGGCGCTCGAATTTGCAGTTGTGCTTGAAATAGGCTGTGCAACTGCAATATATAATGATTAGGCACGTTTTTAGGGTTAGGTTTTGATGGGAGCACGATGGGACGTTTCAAACGATTTTTACACAATTTAAACGTGATAAAATTGTTGAAAATCGTAATTATTTTGGGTCAATGATCTTTTCATTAATCGCAATTTTTTCAAGGAAAAAATTGGTCCGCACACTGTTTCACTAAAAATCTCGATCTCGCAATTTTTGCAGATGTTTGCTTCTATGGCTTAGAGTCTTTAATAGGTGGATAATACAATCTATTTGCTGCTTTATAAAATAATATACTCTAGAAATAGTTACCAATTTCTTGTCCAAAACAGAGACTTTGTTCCTTTGAAGAATTCAATCTGTGATGTTGCTCTAAATTTCTTCCCAGCCAATAAGACAGATGATGATAATAGGATCAACATGAGTTTTGTAAATTTTTTACAATTAGTTTTAATTCTACATTTCAGTTTGGAATGGGTTGGGAGGGGGACATGAGACATCTAGACATCCTTCACCTCTGTGAATGTCCACCACCAAGCATGCAAGGAAACATAGCAAATTTTTTGGGATGACGGATGGACAATATTTTTGGCTTGTTCCTGAATATTAAATATATATTATTAAATAAATTATATTATATTATATTAATAGTATTATATAAAAAATTTATCCAGTATATATTAAATTTTGAATCAAGGTCCTTCATTAATGAGGTAACTAATCAAAATGTTTGTCGAAAAAAATTCATTGAATTCCTCCAAAGTGGTACAATTATAAGATGAATTTTGATGGAGTAGCTAGGGGTAATGCAAGTCCTACTAAGGCAAGGATTGTTTTTAGAAAAGCAAATGGCAATTTTATCAAAGAGGCCTTGTCTTCTTTGTTTTGGTCATAAGTCAAATAGTGAAGCTGAAATTTTGGCAGTTTGGAATGGGATAAAATGGTTGTAGTGTTAAATACAAAATGTCTTGAAATTGCAGGAGATTCCTTATTGATTGTTCATGGTCTGAAGCATGCCACACTCCAAATTGGAGGTTGAAGAGTATAACTAACAAAGCTCTCTATCTTAAAGAGAAATTTGATTTTATTGATTTTAGTCATTGCTTCAAGGAAGGCAATGTGGTGGCAGATATATTAGCAAATGATGGAGTAGACTCACTCTCCTTCTCATCCAAGATAAGCACTCTTCCAAAGGAGCAGGATATCACCCACTACTTGGGTGGCAAAGATTTTATCACCCCCAACTTTAGATCTTCCTCTAAGGTTTAAAAGTAATAATTATTCTTAGTGCTTGGGATCATGGCAAGCCTCTCTAAACAGGCAATTTATTTCCATTCATTTGTTGTGTTAGCTTGGCATGTAGCCATAGTAGTTTGCACATCAATTCTTTTTAATCCATCCCCAGCTTGGCTTCTCAATAGTCTTCCATTTTGGTTTGATGAGCACACACTTATACAAAGAGGGGAGAGTGAATCAATATAAGGAAATATTTTACTTTTTCAAATTAACAACCACAATCACTTCAAATACACAACTTCAACAAATAGGAACACAAGAAGAACACAAGATTTACTTGGAAACCCTTCAAGAGAAAACCACGGAAAAATATTGCTTATATAAATTTCTCTTACAAACTTTATAGGCACCAACCTACTAGAGACACCAATCCCCACTTATAGAATTTGTAGGCACCAACCCACTAGAGACACCAATCCCCACAGCTAAGCACCAACTCGGCAAGAGACACCAATCTCTTCTTTTAAGAGGCACCAACCTCTTTCGCAAAATATCACTTTCAGAATATTGCTTCTTCAGTGGATGATGATCATAATTTTCTACTCAAATCTGATTACAATTTCTTCACAAATCTGCATATTTTTCCTTAACAAATCTGCACATATTTCCTTCATAAATCTGCACATATTTCCTTCACAAATTTGATTATATTTTCTTTAGAATTCTGCTCCAACATTCTTGAAAACAAAATTGAAATATTCTTCATAATTTTCTGCTCTTGGACTGCTCTAGATCTGCTTTTCTTCTTTTAGAAAGTTCTTCACAAATCTGATTATATTTCCTTCAGAAATTTGCTACAACATTTTTCAAAATAAATCTGAAATATTCTTCATAATTTTCTGCTCTTGGACTGCTCTAGATCTGCTCTACATCATATGATATTTCAGTATGGTGCATACTTAAAAAACCTCCAAACACATATATGTACGACATCATGTGCCTTTTCACCAAATAGGTTGGCCTTCTCAAAGGGCATCAGCTATGTATAAATTTTTATCTCAATTTTGGGCACCAGACTCTAGGAAGTCAGCCAACATCATCATAATATTTTAATTTCAAACTTCGGCACCAAGGACGGGGGTTGGCCCAAAGTAATTTAAATTTATTTTCCATAATGCCAGGGGTAAAGGAAGTCAGCCTGAATTCTTGAGCAACCATAAGTTTGTCTTTATATCTTCTTCTTTGTCTTCAACAAAATCATCATCACAGAGGTCCTCCTTTGACATCAATGACAATAATATGAATTCCTTCTTTTCTTTGACATCAATGACAACAATATTTCCAACACGGTTTTCAGTTTGTCTTCTTTGGTTGCAGGTAGCAAAGCTTTGGTGATCTCTACAACAGCAGAAAGGTTCCATGAGGGATGCTCCTTGTGCAAGAGTTGTTTCTGACAGGAATCTCTAGAATAACTTCAACATTCCCAATGTCTCCACCCTACGTCTGATCAAATCAGTTCTTGGGGTTAATGGGCTGGATAATTCAGAAGTTTTGCATATCCATGCATCAATTACAGAAGATTTTGTAGAGAAATTATCTGTTTAAGTTCCTGATGTAGCTGTTCAAGAGTGGGTTTTGAGTTGAGACATCCTCTCAATGACTTGTTTGTGCTTGATGATTTCATGGAGGAAAACTATGTGGGACATGTTGCAGCGAGCTGTAATGTCCCCTAAACTGAATCTTATGAAATGCAGAAACTTTTTTTTTTAATGCTTACCAACAGAAATGGTGTAAAATATAGGCATCTAAAGCAGATTAAGACAACTTGTACAGCAGCAACCAATAAGGAAACAACATATAGTCCCAGTTCTATTTTATTCATCCACTGCAAACTGGAAAGAGTACAATTCTGATAGACTGAAATGGAAATATAATTTTCAGAATTACATATGGAAAAACTCATTGAATATCAATAACATACAGCAGACCCCACAGTATAGGTTGATTGCTGGATAAGGATATTGTGAAACAGTGGATCTGAACCCTGAAATGATGTGGCAACTTGCTAGTAGGCTGTGATCAGACCCTACAGTACCCCGAATTCCAAGCACTGTCCTAAGGATGAGAGGTAGATCTGCTAGGAGACAAATATATGGTGCAGCCAACGCACATCAAACCTGGAAGCAACTTCTGAATGATGATAGCTGCTGTGGTCAGTGAACAAAGTCCTCACAGGTGTGTGGCAGGGTCTAGAACAGCTGCAATCTCCTTCCAATCTTCAATTGCCACTCAAAAGGGTTGTGTGTTAGGGATGCGCTGTTGTCAGCTCACCTGAACAGCATTGACCTCAGCGAACAGCAGCAGGGTCTGTGAATGAACTCTGAATTTCAGCAATGAAGACCACTGGAACCCTCCTTGTGCTCTAAATACATCATGTTTTCCACGTCTCATGAGTAAAGGTGGTCCTTGGCCAACACGTTCACATTGTGTCTGCACTTCCTAAATTGGATGAAGAAGGGTCTATCATCCTCAAGCTGTAGGCTATTTAGGACCAACGATCACATTCACTCCATATCCACACCATCATAGAGGTATTGGTTCAATGGAGAGGATTGCAACCAAAAGATGCAACTTGGGAAAATCTCCACCGACTTCAACAACAGTTTCCCTAGTTCAAACCTTGGGGACAAGGCTTTCTGAAGAGGGAGAGTTGTTAGGACCATTACATTCTAACATTCATTATTTTGAGTATTGTAGTAGACATGGTATAGTTATTTAGTTAATATTACATTGAGTGGAATTCTCCCACATTGGTTGTACCTTCTAAGTCACCCTTTGTGAGGACTTCTAATCGATGTTGTAATAAAGCAAATATCATCTTAAAATCATATTTTGTAATAGAGCTCTGCTCTCAAGGAGGTTGCCTCCTTGAAAAGGCCTCCAATACTTGTTCTCTATTATCAATAGAAGTATATTTGCTGCTATTTTTCTGAGTACTGTGTTCTTTTCCACATGTTACTTTTCTATTTCATAATATTTTGCAGGTGAGATCCTAACTCTAAAAAGGAGGTTAACCTGGGTTCTTATTTCTATTTCCGCTTACAAGGTTCAGTGTTATCGGTTTAGAGGGGATTTTTTGGCCTTTTGTCTCAAGGAGGCATGCTTGTTTTTGTTTCCTCTGGTATATTGTTGGTGTTTACTAATTGTATTGGTTTATGTATTTCATTTTTATTTTGTGGGAGAGTGCCCCTATAGAACCCTCAATATATCAAAAAATAATAATTAAGAATCAAGATAACCAAAAAATGTGTATGACATTATGATAAATAATAAATCTTTTACTTGTGGATGCAGAAAATTTGTACATAATGAAACACACTTAAGTATAAAATAAAGATAATCAAAAAAGATCTCTTTTTAAATGGTTGGTTTTCTAGTGTGGACTCAAATTCACAAGTATTTGGTTCTCAATTCTTAGTTTTATTCGAGTCAGCTCATTAATTCTTTCATACTGTCACTATTAAATTATTTCAATGAAGTTTCTGTGCCTGTGATTTTGAACATATAAATTTGAGCATAACATAAGTCTCGTTTGCCAAGAATTAGAATGCAGACTCAAAGTTCATATGCATGTCTATCTGCAACAAGAAAGGGCATTGCATTCTAGTTGAATGAATGAATGTCATGCTATGGTTGAAACCAGGTAAATTTTTCTACTTGAGTAACCTTAAAGAGGCTTCTTGTGTTCAAGAAGCAAAGGTTTGTGTTCTTTTCAGCATGTGAAGTGCAAGCTATTGTTCCAACTTGCTGGAGCAGGAGAAATGAAGGCAGTAAGGGAATTGTGGTCGTATTGGCATGGATGCTGAGCAAATTGATAAACATTTGACATGTCACACTAGGCTGTATCACTTCCTCCATAAGGATTCCTTGGTGTGCCATTTGCATCTCTTGAATTTGTTTTTTCCCAGCCAAGCAACCTCTTCAAAATTGAAAACTTTCAACAAGCTCCAGAGAAGATTAAAAATAATAAAGGACTGCCACCTTTGCTGCATTCTATTGTCATGTATGTACAAAGTCCAATTTTTGCACATAAACACTTGAAATGTGATGAACCAAGCTTTGAAGTTTTGAACCATTAAGCCCTCCACAAAGAGTATCAAGAAAGGGATCACAGGACATTGACCTTGGTTGCTATCTTCCTTGATAGATTTCAAGCACAATATACAGAATACCGTCAGACTTTGTACTCATCAATAAACATGGGTCCCATCATCTTATTGTGCTCCGAAGATGATGAGCTTGCCTCCTTGCAGACAATAGACAGCTTTTCTTTCCATGCACAAGAAGTAGGCAGGGAAGTAAGACTAATTGCATGGAAAAGTTAGCCTCGTGTTGGCTATGATCATCATTATGATGTCATGGTGCTTCTCAACGTGGCAGATTCTCATTGCTCAGTAAGAATGGAAAAATTACATAATCAGGCAATATATATATATATATAGAGAGAGAGAGAGAGAGTTATATACAAAACACCCAGGACTGCTTATGATGTATACAAGGCATAGCCAAATTCCTGCATCAGAGTGGAAACTAATCTTTCCACCTTAAAAAGTTGCTCAAAAGATCACTCTAGCAACACTTGGGATCTTTAACAAAAGGCCCAAACAAATGGTTGATGAATATCCAGAATTATTTTGTTAGAAGTGTAAAACCCCTCTTTCAGAGCCCTTTAAGTTACCATTGTCGTGATATAACTTGGGGTAACTTGTAATGGAATGTCTGCCTTAAGGGATCAACCTACACTTTTGTAATGTGTTCATAGGTGTATAAAATAAAAGGGTATATCTCCCACCTATGCAATATCCATTATAATTCATCATACATTTTTGTCACTCATTCTACTTTATTTGTGACTTCATATATCATATTTATTTAGGTGTGTCTTTGTGATGTGCCACTCACCAAAAGACCAGCCTAGTGGTGAGGACAAGCACCAAGGGTGGTTAAGGGAGGGGTTTCATCCTCTAGAGTCCACGAGGGGCCCATATTGGACACACAAGGGCCCCACCATCTGGTTCAAGCACATGCCCACCAACATGACGGAGGAACATCCGTTGAGGCTCACCCACCACACTCTACAAAACTTGACCTTGAGACCTTGGCTTTGATACCACTATGTGATGTGCCACTACACCAAACAACCATCCTAAAGGTGAGAGCAAGCACCAAGGATGCTAAGGGAGGGGTTTCATCCTCTAGAGGATCCACGAAGGGCCTATATCGGACATGTACGGGCCCCACCATCCAGTTCAGGTACACACCCACCGGCATGATAGAGGAACGTTTGCCAAAGCTCATCCACTATAATGACCCAAAATAGTTTAATGGCAAAACCCTAATTTTTATTTCTGATTTTTCATTGAAACCAGGATATGACAGCCAATATTAAATTTAAAAATGTAGTTTTCTGATTTTTGAAATAAACCCTAACTGCTGCAAAAATTCAAAACAAAGCTTAAGTGGACAGAAAATTGCGCAAAACCTTCAAAAACAGCCTTTTACAAAGCCAAAATACAATTTTCAGAAATTTTCATTTTTCACACTCATTACAGGATCTGTATGGTTGTACAACTAGAGTTCTTGCTGCTGTACAGCCACGAGAAAATTTATTAATTAGTTTTTTACTGCTGTAAACCCTGAAAAACGCCTTTTTTCAAACTCTACCCTTGTCTAAACAGTAGGAGGGTGCTGGTCTAGTATGTTATACAGCCACCTGGGAAAGTGTACAGCAGGTTGAATTGGCTCAGATCTGATCTTCTTGCTGAATATAATGAGTGGAATGAGTTTGGCAGTGCTGAAACCCTAGAAAAATCATAAATTAACTGAGTTCTCTTTCCTCACTAGGACAACTTGCTAATTTGATTTTTGCCCACTCAGATCTACCTTGGAAGTTGTTGAAAAATGTCCACAAATCCCGAAAAATTCTCTTAAGAAAAATCCAATCTTGCCTTCACACAATTGAAGGATATTTGCTTGCAAAAACACTGTAGTGACACTGTAGCAACTAGCAACAGTGTAGCAACTTAAAATATCTCCAAATCCTCGACAAATCAGCACACTTGTGATTTTTGAATGGAATCACCCAAGATTGGAAGCAAGGGTTTTCAACCTTGATCCCAAATGTGTAATATGAGAGAGTTTCATCCTCTATAATTTAAACATGTCAAGGGTTTTCATCCTTGAATGCCCTAGATTGAACAAAACTGCTCAAATCTGAAAATTGTATGCAAAGAGGACAACTTGAATGCTTATGAAATGAGGAAAAGTTCCTTTTATAGTTGCCTCTTTGGGGCCATTCATTTATTTTATTATTTTGTTTTCCCTCGAAATATGAAAATTACTTTTTATATTTAAGTGTTTAAAAAACACCTTTATTTTAGTGTTAGTGTTTAAAAGCACCTTTTTTATTTTAATTGGAATAATATTTATTAAGTTGCCCTTAGAATTAGAAATTATTGCACCCGACTTAATAATATTATTAATTATTTTGATTCAAAAAGGGAACAAGACAGTCTTAACACCATCACATATTTGTTTGGCTCTTTTGCTTGTAGAGTTTATTGTTTGTTCAATTATGGACCTGTGTCATTAATCTCACAAGGCATCAGATCTTAGGGTTTAAAACTCCCTAGGCTCTGGTCATTTGCAGCCACAAAGTGTGCGGAAGAGTGGCAATATCTTTGAAGGTGTTGGGTCACAATTTTTCCTTCCTTAAAAGTCATTTTATTCAAAAAAAAGTGGAGAGACCTAGTAAGATCGTGAGTGAAGGGCATATTCTGGTAGAAGATCTAAATTTCAGGAAAAATTTGTTATCATCAAAAGCTTGTTCAAAGAGAATTGGCTTCATTTTTCTTTCCCAGTGCATGGAATTGTTCACATTAGAGAATTTGGGTTTCTAAGAAAACCCCTATTCAAGGGCGGAATTTTTCAGATAATATTGCATTTTTGGATTCTTTGCAGAAGATTGCCATGGATCTATTTTTTATTTGTAATAAACTATCTTCATGTGGTGCTTTAAATTTGCTCTAGAAAGAAGGTTTCTCAAGTCTAGCAACAAGTTGCACAAACACTTAGGGGCTAAACAAGGGATAGACAGATCAAGAAAATAATGGTTGCGTGGCAGTCCAAGAGTGTAGTGGAGCGAGGTCACCCACATGACCAAAGGCGAGCAAAGGCAGGTGTTAAAGTGCATGTGAAGACATATTTTCTATCGGTCTCACAATCAACACACCATACAACAGTGTGACCATGGGTGTAGCCCAACTGGCTACACCATGACTATAGAGACTTTAGAGGGAGGTCTCAGGTTTGAGCCTCCCCTTGCCCTTGTCTATTGGTATTGTGTTGGTAGTTGTGTTGGTGATTGAGTTAATATCCATTTGGCATTTGATTGACACCACAATTTGTGATTGGATTCATAGAGACAAGTGGTGATTTGGCATCATGTGGTGACATAGTTTATGATTGGTCCATACAGATGACGTGGCATAAAATTCAAATATTCTCCTCAAGGTTGAATTGGTTGACATGTGTCAAGGTTTCATTAACCATTTTATTTCCTATTTAAGCAAAATGGCCAATCAACAATTTCAACAAATCAAATTAATCCAGGAGGTAGCACTTCATCAACACAGCAGTACAATCAGCACACAATCAATAAGAAAAAACCTCTATGTAGCAAATTAGGAGGTGATTAGTGGCGTGATCAGGTCAATCCTCATCAAATTTTGGATTTTTAAATTCATTTTTTGATTTTGCAAGGGGGGTGGAGGAAGGCATCTAGTATATCTAAACTTTAAATGACCATAACTTGGTCATATGGACTCTGTTTGAGCTCATTTTCAAAGCATTGGAAATGACTTTTAGAACTCTTCACAATGATATTGTTTTCACTTGCATTCAAACATTCCTTCAGCTGTCTTAGTTTGATCAAAGACTTTTAGAAGTGACTTTTAGAACTCTTCACACAATGATATTGTTTTCACTTGCATTCAAACACTCCTTCAGCTGTCTTAGTTTGATCAAAGACACAAGATTTTGCAGCTCCCTTTCATGAAAGGGCATAATTTTGAACCATGCAATAAACCATGGAGCTAGCATTGATGAATAAAGGGTTGCATTGAATCGTGCAATCAACTTTAGTAATTGAAAAATATTCTTTTCGGATAAGACAAGGATGCATATCTATACAGAGAGGATTGGGCAATGGAGCTCATACTGAACCACATTGCATCTAAACTTCATTTCCATCTCAGGAAGAATTCCCCAAAGGAGATCTAAATTCACCTTTATTATTTGTTCAACAAAGGGGACAAATCAAGGGTTTTCAAATAAAATCGGAGGCTCATACACATGATCCATTGGGTTTTGAGACAACTGTGAATTATCTAGCCCAAGTCAAGGTCATTCTATTTTAGTAGGAGAACCCAAAATGAATTCAAGAAGAAAGGAAGGAAAGTGGTTGCAATTGTTATTGAGAGATTGAAGCCGCCCTTTGATGTGCTTCTCTCCATTTTTCTCTATTCTAAGACCATGAGGAAGGACAATGGCAGAAGTCATTGTTGGTTGCTGAAGAAGAAAGACTCGTGAAGTTGGATCAACTTGGTTTGAAACAGCGGGTTCAGTTTTCAAAAGGAAAAGTAAACATAGCTTCAAAGAAAACCAAAGCAAGGATAGGTATTCAAGGGAAGACCAAGGAAACAATGGTGGAAATAAGAAAGCCAAAGGTTGTCATAATGGTTATTCTCAAAACAAGTTTGGTCACAAATGCAAGGAGAGGAAATGTAAGGGCTGTTTCTACCATGGAAATTCAAGGCATGTAGAAGACACGTGTTTCAACAAAATGAAAGATCTAGTGAAGGAAAACATCACGATAATTGTAAGGAAAGTACTCCAAACAAAGAAAAACACGTTGGTTGAGATGTCCTGATATGTGCTCCAAGCCAAAAGCATGTGTGACAAGTTTTAGGTTGAAGTTGTTTGTTAAGCTAGCTACATTGTGAACAACAATCTTGCTAAAGCAGCAACAAATGTTACAACATGTAACATTGGTGTGATAGGAAGCCAACTGTCATACACTACAAAGTTTTTGGCAGTGTTGCTTGGGCTCCTATTCCAGAAGAGAAGCAAACATAGTTTGACCCTTAGTCACAAGTGCATCATGGTGAGCTATTGATAAGAGTCCAAAGCCCACAAATTATGGGATCTAGCTAGAGAACGAAATTATCAATTGGTGATATATCATCTATGATGAGATGACTGCTTTTGCTGATACAACAATATTCCCAATCTTGTCCGAGTTCTTGCTGCAAATGATGATAAGACACCTAGTTCCAGTTTGGAGGCTTCTTCTATGTTGACCTTTGAGAATTAAGCATCCTTCAAAATGAGGTAATTGTTTCAAGTGATGCCATGTTAGCTGAGTCTACAGTTGTTGAGAAAAGTTCAAGTGGTGATCCCACAATTACATATAAAGTTGGTCCTACACATGAAGCCACTCTCACATGTGAGATTCCTACTTCTATGGGGGATCTTAATCATCCTAGGACTAATAACATTTTGTTTCCACAGTCCATGATAGATGTGAGCAAGATTTCTGGATTAACTGTGTGCAATTTTTTTACATCAACGTTTTGGATCAAACTCCATGATCCATCATCAGGATGATAAGCAGAAAGAGAGAGCAGTGAAAATAAGATAGCAGACTTGGGTAGAAATAGGTGAGGGAAGGGGAAGGGGGAAGACACATAACCCAAAAAATGGGGGAGAAAAGGTCAGACAAAGGGAGAGGAGAGGAGAGGAAAAGTCAAAGATGAAAAACCTTTGCAAACATGGGAAAGAAAAAAGAAAGAGATTAAAAGCCAGGGATACTATAAAACAACCATAAAATAAAGACCCAAGAAAAAGCGGGGAATCAAAATAAATTAAAGACCACTAATAAAGGCAAAAAAACAAGAATGAGGACAAGTTAAAAATAGGGAAACAAGTAGGATAAACTAAATAAGGAAAAACAAAATAAGAAAAAACAAATAAAAGGAGAAACGGTGAAGAACAAAAGAAAGACAAAGAAGCAAAAGAAAGGAAACTTAAAGCAAAGACCAAAAAAAACGAACAACTACAAAGAGACAACAAATAAAAACATAGGAGTACAAGAAAAAACATCACAATGAAACTCAAGGAAATTAGATGTAAGGGAGTTCCTTACATCCCTTGAGTTTCATTGTGATGTTTTTTCTTGTACTCCTATGTTGTTGTCTCTTTGTATTGTTCGTTTTTTTTGGTCTTTGCTTTAAGTTTCCTTTCTTTTGCTTCTTTGTCTTTATTATGTTTTTGTTCTTCACCGTTTCTCCTTTTATTTGTTTTTTCTTATTTTCTTTTTCCTTATTTAGTTTATCCTACTTGTTTCCCTATTTTTAACTTGTCCTCATTCTTGTTTTTTTGCTTTTATTAGTGGTTTTTAATTTATTTTGGTTGATTCCCCGCTTTTTCTTGGGTCTTTATTTTATGGTTGTTTTATAGTATCCCTGGCTTTTAATCTCTTTCTTTTTTCTTTCCCATGTTTGCAAAGGTTTTTCATCTTTGACTTTTCCTCTCCTCTCCTCTCCCTTTGTCTGACCTTTTCTCCCCCATTTTTTGGGTTATGTGTCTTCCCCCTTCCCCTTCCCTCACCTATTTCTACCCAAGTCTGCTATCTTATTTTCACTGCTCTCTCTTTCTGCTTATCATCCTGATGATGGATCATGGAGTTTGATCCGAAACGTTGATGTAAAAAAATTGCACACAGTTAATCCAGAAATCTTGCTCACGTCCTAGGACTACTAAAACTCTTGAGGAGGTTAAGGAAAACATGGACAATTAGACTACTGCATAGACACATAGTTAAAAACAATGAACCAATTCCGTTCCCACAATGACTCTGACATGTGAGATTCCTTCTTCTAGGGGGGATCTTAATCATCCTAGGACTACTAAAACTCTTGAGGAGGTTAAGGAAAACATGGACGGTTAGACTACTACATAGACACATAGTGAAAAACAATGAACCAATTCCATTCCTACAATGATCCATAATCCAAATGAGGAAGACAAGGGCAAAAAAGAGTGAGCGATGTGGCAAAAAAGAGTGGGAGATGGGGCAAAAGAGTAAAATTTCTTGATGAAGAATCAAACTTGGAAATTGGTACCCTAACCTAAGGGAAAGAGTATTGTGAAGTGTAGGAGGATATTTAGGCCAAGTTCACTTCAGATGGCTCTATTGGGAGATGCAAAACACAGCTAGCAATAAAGTGATATTCTCGTATGGAAGGGATCAACTATTGGAATACATATTCTCCAATTGCCAAGATAGAATTCATGTGTATTGTCCTTTCTCTTGCGGTCAAATTTGGTTTGGAGTTGCACCACATGGATGTGAAATTTGCATTTCCCATTATGATCTACATAGATCAGCCACAAGGATCTGTTCAGCATGATAATTCCGAGCTAGTATGCCTTCAAAAGTCACTTTATGAGTTGAAGCAAGCTCACCATGCATGGTGCGAAAAGATAGACAGGTTCTTTCTATCATGTGGCTTCACCAGATGCAAGGTGGACCACAATGTCTATGTGAAGAACATAGATAGTCATATTTTGATAGTGAATATCTATGTCAATGACTTGATTATTACAAAATCTTGTACTTCTTTGACACACAATATCAAAGTTGAATTGAAGAAGACCTTTGAGATGAAAAATCTTGGTTCACTGCACTTTCTCTTTGATAATCAGGGTTTCAATTAAAGGATGAGATCTTCATTTTATAGCATATGCAATATACCCCACTAAATTTTTTCTTTATTTGCTGGGATATGAATGATATATATGTCAAACTCTTGCTAATGATTTTGCACAGGAAGGTTATAATGCATTTATCAATATGAAACCTTTACTGGTTATTACTGAATTAAATCCTGTATGTTCTCAAATCTGAATAATGGTCCAGAATTATATATTTATTGCATACCACAAACAGCCATCTGATATAATGCTAAGTTACTGAATAGGAATCAGAACTAGAATCAAGTACGTGGGTATGGTACGCTGATACAACAAAATTTTGGGGAAGGTTGGGTATGTTATGGGTATATATATATACTAATTTGATATCAATTTGTTTGATAGTATCTTTTTTATAATTTAATATAATAGACATAAACCCCTTAGTCTATATTTACACATCAAAATAAATAAATTGTTAAAAATAATAAATAATTAATAAATTAAATCTTATAACTTATTATGATTTAACATAATTAGATATGAACCCTTTAATCTACATTTACACATCAAAATAAATGTGGGATAAGTTGTCACTGTGCGACAGTCGCATAGGGAGCTATACATCATGCACTGCTCATCATGAATTTCTATACCTAGGGAACAAACTATTAGAAATCAGACTATTCTCCGCCCCACCTGGTTTGGTTACACATGCATTCCCAGAGTTCATTTCATGCCACGACAGTCAACTTTCTCAAAATGCCCTCACTCAAACATTTGTGACTAATAAGTGCCCTTTCCACCCACATAAAAAAGGGAATACACATGAAATATGCCTTTGCAGGGATAGGGTTTAGCATTGTTGCAATAACCATCCAGGGTTTTCTGCTTCAAAACTAAAAAAATGCATTGAAACCTTCACTGACTGTTCCAAATCAAACCTTGTGTGAACCCACAGTTGATTCCACTCTGTGCCCAATTCTGATATGACTCATACCTAGAAACAGCCAATTTTTAGGCTGATTCGGTAACATAGATATAATGTAATAGGCAGCTCAAATGATGAGCGAAGACAGTTGAAACCAGAAATAATCTACAGCTAATCCTAACAGAAGTACAGCAGCCCAAACTTCAGCAAGGATGCTACAATTTTCCCAAGGAATGAAGTGGAAAGCACCCTTCTGCAAACTCTCAACAACCAAATTTGGCAATTCAAATCCTACAAATATGCAGTGATTTTCCCTTAAATTGGTGCAGCTCTGTTCAGAAAATCACAGCTCTGATTTTCACCTTAAAATAGACCTAAAACAACAAAGGTTTCCATGGCCAGCAATGAAAATGATGCAGTGCCCCTTCAGCACAAGTGTAATCTTGATATCAATCTGAAATTTCAATGGTTCAACCCAACAGTGACTCCTAAATGAAATTACTCTAAGGAATTGTGGGTTTTCATCCTCCAATTCCAAACCTAGATGGTTTCCGTCCTCAGGTCAATTGACTTGAGGTCAAATGCTCCAACAAGCAGTAGAAATCGGTAAATAGAATGGTTGTTCAATATGCCTCCTTCTTGCCTGGCCCTCTCTTCAATAAAATTTTCCTCCAAAAGACATAACACTTCAAATTTCCATCATGACCCTTGATTGATGTTTGAGAAGAATTATTCAAAATAAACTTCAATTATAAGATACCTTCTTATTTTATAGTTTCACTTTACTTGAGGCCCTCTTTATTATAATTACATTTTATAATAACACTTAAGCCACTTTTATGACCTTATGATCCTCTTAGTGCAAAATTCTCAAGGCTCACAAGAAATGAATGATGGGCGTTAAAGTTTCGACTTGGCTTCATTTCAAAAAGGGGACATTAAGCCTATGTATCCCCTTAATATGTTGAAGAAACTGAAAATGAAATCTACAAATCAGCCAGTCCCACAAATCCATTAAGAGTTAGGTTGATAGCTCATGTTTTACACTGTGAGTTGATGTCACTTTCTATAGACAACTTGTACAACTCATACTCAGCAATAAATTTCCCTTGAAGTTGCTCTTGTATACAGATTCATGCACAAGATTAAAGTTTCACTGGAATGTAGCCAAGAGAATATTAAAATACATTCAAGGTTCTACATCGATGTTGATTGGACAGGAGATGTGGATGATAGTAATTATGCTTCTTGAATTATATATCATCTTGGCTCCAATCCTATTAATGGTATTGCAAGAAGCAAAAGGTAGTCACATTGTCAACCACAGAGGCATAGTACAAAGGAGCAGGGAACAAAACAAGAGGCAGCATGGTCCGAGAGGTGTTATGAGAGCTTGGCCTTCCATAGGATCAGCAAAGTACTCTTTAAAGTTAGTGCACTATTCAATTTGCTAAGAAGGGATGCTAGATTTCATATTTGAGCTCATTGATGACCAGATAGTCAATGTCTTCACAAAGCCCCCGAGCTTTTGGCCTGTCATTAGGGTGTATGGTGAGTAACTGTCACCTTCTTTTGGCCCTCTAAGTTGTGCTTTGGGGGAGATGGAAAAGAGTACAACCCATCATGTTGAGCCCTCTGAGATACCATTATTGTGGTGTACCTTTGGGTAACTTGCATTTGGATGTCTCTTAATGGGTTGGCCTATCCTTTTGTAATGTGTTGATAGGTGTATAGAAAGAGACCATGCCCAACACCTAATCAATATTCCATTATCAATTTATCATCCATTATTGTCACTCAGTTATTTATTAATCTATTTATGAATCCATTAATTATATTTCATTAAGTGCCTCTTGACACCAAAAATATCTACAATGTCTCTTTTGCTTTTGGAGTTTATTGGTTTTCGATTATGGACCTGTGTGGTCATCCTCATACAGACTGGACAGTCATTCCCTACTGCTTGTCAAACCGAAATTACTTTATTCCAAAAAATAATAATTTGGAGTGAGCATTAGAAGTAGAATCTAAGAAGTGTTATGCTGAAATGGGATAATAACAGTTACCCATTGAAAGACAACTTTTGCCGCAGCTTTGGTGAGAGGCAGAATACAAAACCTGCAAGCAAAAATAATCAAAAAATACTAAAAACAAGCAAACGAAGTTCAAGAAATTACAAAAGCCTAGGGTTTCAAAGAATATTTACAATAGTTGGGATTTATTTCAAATCTACAGTTACAAAACAATATGTTTTTCATTTAAAAGGGTGAAAGAACTTACATTCCTCGGCCTCCCGTTAGAGCTACTTCAGCGGGGCTCTTCCATTCCTCGTATCTGAATGGAGATAATAAATAGTGAGAGCAACAAAATGATTGTTACTGTTAGTAAAATGGAAGAAGTCGTAATACTTACATCCAACCGTAGCGCCTGTCAAATATAAGGTCCTTCCGCCTGCGTTTAGAGAACGTGATGGAACTCCCATTGCTGTTGGATAGTGTTTGGTCTCCATACATTATAGAGTTACAGGTTCGACCTCTTAATGTAGATGAACTCTTATTCCAAGCCAATGATGTCTGAAAAGGCTCAATTATATTCTGAAGGCTAAGATTTGTTAGAGGTTGCAGGAGGTTCCAAGCCTTTTAGTGTTATCCATCCGCTGGCATTTTAACTCATTGCCGTTCAATAATTTTAAAGATATAGGTAATATTTTTGAGCAATTGATGTTTTGAATTGCCTTAGTTTTTTAACTGCTTGGTGTCTTGTATAATATTTATAATATTGAAGAGAAATAAAATGCATGTGATTAATTACTCAAGTGAAATTAATCTCTATAATTTTATAGAAATTAATTGTAAGGTACTTATAGGTTCTATTTAGTATCAAAATAGATTTGTCTAGTTTTTAGAAATTTGTGTTTTATCATTATTTGGAATTTTAATTATCTATTGTTTAGATTCATTTTTTTATATGTAAACTTAAACTTGATGTACGAATATGAATCTATAACTCAAATTAATGATCTAATGAATATTCATAGTTTGCAACTTGTTTCACCCACATTTTTATACTAGAGCTTGGTACAAATAGGTGGTGTTTACAAACACTATGTAGAATTTATCATGATGCAAGGGTCATGTTCTCCTTCATCAATCCCTTGATGAACCAACTTTGCAACTCTAAGTAAAAAGATTGAGGACAATAAGCAATCATACAGTGATCTAAGATGATGTGATACTAATGTAAATTCCCTTTTTTCTCATTGTATAAATTGAATCAAGATGTTTTCTTTATTTATATATTCCAATGAAGGTCGCCTTAGGGAGAAATTTGGCACAACTCACACTTTAGTTTGAGTCATAATGGCTAGTGAGAAAAATAGAAAAAAAATTGAATTTTAAAATTGAATTTTGGAAATGTGTGGTTTATATTTGTAGGCATGGAGGTGATCTAGATCACTTCCATACTCATAAACCCAAATCAAGTCAATGAATAATAGATGTGGGGCATGAGATGAATGTATGGGTATGAGTGATGTGAAGATTAAGAGTCGATAAGGTCATTTACCTACTCTGATACTAAAATTCTCAGTTTACATAGTAATTAAGGACAACCTAATCATCATGGGCCCAAAACCTAAGGTAAAAGGGCATGGGTATGCAATTTTTATCACATTTTTTCCACTTTGACCTACATGTGAGTTATGTGTAAATGCATATTAAAGTAAAATCAAGTGGACAAAATGAAAAATAAATATTTGTTAAATACTCAATGTATACCTGTGTGTAAGTGTTTTCCTACTCTAAAATGCAAAACAATTAAGTGAAATGCGAGATAAAGGACCACCAACAAACACTCAAGATTAGCCTAGGTTGAATCTAAATAAAATAAATGAAACAACAAGCAATTTTACCTTATTTAGATGATGCTTTCGGTTGGCCATGTTAGTGATCCAAATCTACACCCCTAATGCCAAGCTATGAAAGAACTTAGCAGGTTTGGATGTAACATGGGACTGCTTTCAGGTTGTGGATGTCCTATTTGAAAGCAAACCTCCAAATTATGGGTTGGCTCCCCTTTTGATGGTGTCACCTAAACTATTCCTTGCTGGGAAAAGGGGAGAAAGAAGCATGAAAATAAAACTAACCCCTATGGTGATGCACCTAATGTGTTTTCCTCAAACTTACATAGTTGCTTTTGCACACAAGAATGATCAACAAATTAGCAGTGGCTTACACAACTCAAAACTTCATATGTCATTGCATCAGTGTTTCATAACTAGGCTAAAAATGTTAAGGACAACATCTAGAAGGAAGAAAAATGCATCTTCACAACTTAGAATCTACCCTGAACTAACTCAACACATGTTATGACCTACAAGTTCATATTAACTGCATAAAGGAGATGAAAACAAGACAAAATCAAAGGGAAAAAAATTCCACCATAAGATTTCATCAACCATTTCTAAAGCTTTCACAATAAAACAACATAATGAGAAGGTAAAATATATTAACTCATTAATCAAAAGGTGTTATACTGCTGCATAAGTCTGCAAATCTGAGTTACAATGTTGTCCTCTGCCTGAAAAAGCTCCAAAAAAGTTACAATGCCCTGCAGAAAGAAAGAAAGAAAAGAACCCCCCTAAAACTCTAGTTTGAAGATACTTAAGCCATCTTGAAACAACTGCCCACACAAGTCCTTCTAGAAACCCTAGGTTGGATGAAGCACAAAAGCCAAAATGGAAGCTTCCAAAACCCCTCCAAAAGGTCCTCCAAATGTAGAAAAGTCAAGCTAAGTCCAAGGTTACACTGAAGGTGTGACAAAACAACCTCCAAAACAGTCAAAACAAACTCACACACTTTCTCCATGTTGACAAGTCATCACCTTTTCCCACACATGTTTTCAAACTGCTTCCTTTGACTTATCCTTATCAACACATGTTTCTTTCAATTTTGCATTTAAAATAACATTTAATTAAATGGTTTATAATCACACCATTTAACTAGATGTTTTACATTTGAAGGTAAAATGCAAAAAAGAAAAACTTGGGCTCAAACCTCTAACTTACTCCTTGAAAACACATCAATATTTGTATTATAAATATCATTAAATAAAGTGATTTGCAAATCACTTAAATAATGCTTTATAATTTGAATAAATGCAAAACTAATAATAAACCCCCAACCATTCCAAATGCTTGTAAAAGCATTTAAACCAACTCAAATCCCTCCAAGGCATTGATAAAATCCAACTCACCTAATTTCTGCACTTCAAAGCCATGCTTGACAAAAGTGACTTACCATCATCACTTAGACAACATTTTATATATATGCAACATGGGTCAAAGGTTTGGCCTATAAGGAAACTCCAAGGTTTGTGCAAGGCACATTTTCAAGGTTTTGAAGGCATATTTCAAATTCAAGACACATGGTTTTCAAATGGTCATAAGGAAAAATTGCCTAAGTCATGAACTTAAACACCAAACCACGTAACACATTAAAATGTGTTTGCACATTTTAAAAGATAAGGAAAAAAATGCCTTAGCCGTCCACCATAGGGTCTCAAACCCTAAACAAAAGTAATGAAAAAGTGAAAAAAAAGGCCATTCATTTGATTCAAGCCCTCTAGAAGAAACTTTTGCCGCCATAGGGTTTTGGAGAGAGCACCACAAACATGATGTTTTTGACTAACTTTTTGGATGAAATTTGATGAAAACCACATAAAAACAACAGGTAATTCATGGTTTTTACACAAAATATGTATTTTGTTGTCTTTTGAATGTCATTTCATGCATTTATGTCATGGCCATGTAACATTTTCTGAACATTTTGTTTCATTTTTTTTCACTGTGGGTTGTTCTCTTGTTCTCAGCCACCATTATTGAGGCTTTTGAAGCTTATATGGAACCTTTTCATGAGTTAAAAGCTTGTGTATTTCAATGAGAATGAAACCGTTTGAGCTCAGGTAAGCTCCAAATCAAAAATATACTTCCAATTTTTTGCATATAGAGCTCATTTCAAGCTTAGCTAGTGTTAAAATGAAGCAAATTTTAACATTTTACTTATGTACTTGCATCTCATGAACAAAGCACAAAATGGGTTTTTGATTATGTGAAGGAAAACTAGTTTTTTAAACTGTGGTCTTAAGCATTCTTCAGGGTTTTTCATATACTTTTGTATTCCCTCTATTCTAACACTTGAATAAGCTCAAAGCTTTCTATTGTCTTCATTTAACAATTCATATTCAAACCCCAAGTGGGTTTTAATGTGTGTGAAGGGAAAAAAAAGCTCTTAGGTCGCGGCCATGAGACTCATAATGCATTTTTACTCCTTGCAATTTTGTACAGAAAATAATTGAAATGCTTTTGATTTTCCTATATGCTTTCAGTGATGAATAAAATAGTGGTACCTTTCATTGTATAAAACAAAAATAGTGATTTAACCTTGAATCTCACTGCATGCGTTTGACATGATTTGAAACCATCTTTGTCATCCATCTCACTACCTCGCCCAATGTATGCCAGAATTAAACAAGGATACACTAGTCCTATAGCTTCACACATATATCACCACTTGAGATTCAAATGAAACAACAACATAGCATGGACCCTAAGCTGCCTAACAGGCCTAGCACTACTCTCATAACTGGAAAAAAAATTTATGAGATGTCAACAAAACTTTAAAAGCACTGAAAATGCATTGGGTATGTTGTAACTTGACTGCCATGTTTATTCATCTAATGATGTCTCTTTATGCTTGAGAATAAACATTTGTGCTAAATGCAAAATGACATCTTTTCCCCTTCATTATTTGAATGTCCATGTCTTGCTATTCCTGCTTTCATGAAAGCTTGGTTGCTCATGTTTTACAAATATTTTGTCATTATAATAGCGAAGTCAATTAGCTCACTACCATAAGTGTTCAGAATTAGAAAATGTGACTCTTTTACCTTCTCATTTCTCTTCATCCGTCCTAACCAAATGTTGGTGATAGTAACCTCGTTCTTCTGGATGGTAATCTTTTTCTGGAAACCTCATACTGATGAAGAATTTTCACTTTCAGATCCTTATGAATCACTTAAGATCTTATATGTTTATATCTAGATCTTAGTCTCTATTAATACTCTTGGTGCCTAGAATTGTATGGCTTCTCTTTGAGCTAAGTCCTTGTGTATGAAGTCACATTGAGGCAGATCAAAGGCGAGTCCTCTTTTCTTTGCCAAGTTGTATTTGTTGTCCCGACCTAGACTGGTTGTTAGGATGGGATCCTTGAGAGTTGTTCTAGCTTTTTGTCTCTCAGCTCTTGTTTTGTCCTTTTTGATTTGATTGTGCTTTGAAGGAGATCTATTTTCAATGACCTAGGGCTGCAACATACTAATATATCTTTGTTCCTTGTTTCTTCTTCTTTTGTAGTCTCACCTTGAATGGTGTCCTCCATCATGCCCATGTAGCAAAGGGTTTTGCATGTTGGATCTAACAAGATGATTGTTGTGTTCTCTTATTGCTTCAATAGGTCTGTGGTTGTACTCTTTAGTCAAAAACCTCAAGTGCATATTGCTCCCATGTATATCAACCTTCCACCAAGGCATAGCTGCTAGTTAATCCATAGATAAGATGTTTCTCACAACTCATACATTGGAAGTTGCAATTAATAGTTGGCATTGTCCATAGAAGGGTGACATATAGAAGGATTAAGTCTCTTTATTGTGTATCAACTGATTAGAGGACCACCCTCTTAGTACACTCAACTTTCCATTGTATAATCCACTCTGTGTACCATTGCTATGAATGCCTCATGTATGTTGACTGCCTCTTTGTGACTTGAGAGGTGGTATGTCCTCAACTTTGTCATATATCTTATTCCAAGACCTTATCACCCTACACCTGCTCACTGTCACTTGCCATTAGGCATGTCAAACTGCCCTATGCACTTCAAATTATCCATTCCTTGACATTTGGCTGCCCCTCATGGTTGTATTTTGATGCAAATGGTTGCTTCATTTGAGTGTGATGACATACCCCTTGTTTTCTCATGGCTTAATGATTGTGTTTGGACAATGCTTGATAGCTCTCCTTTGTCCAAGAAAGGTCTCCCTTGCTGTCCTGAAGCATGCATTCATGGTTGTTGTCCATGTCATGAGATCATTGTTGGTATCTCCTTATTCACCTAACAATTGCTTGTTGCCCCCAAAGGTTTGGTACTTGGTCTTCACAAACATGTAGTCCTTTTGATCTTATGCAACAAACAAACACCATCTCCTCACTTTAATCCTAGTGGGGAAACATATGTCACCTATGTTGGTGACCTGAAAGCTCACCATCCTATGTGATGTGTGGTTTTCCAATAGGATTGAGGTGAGATGAGTTGGAAAGTACCTTGAAATGTTCCTTCTTCCTGCCCCATGATGGCTTCAAGCATGCCTTGATTTCTCCTTCATTATTTTAAGATATGCATAATTGAACTTGTTGCATCTATAATTGAACTTGATGCATCTCTGAAATCACTTCTTTTAATAAAATGGATCATGGATCCACTTAAGATGATTGAAAGACATGTCTAGCAAAATGTACCTTCCTTTTGACATGATGGCAACCATATGACTGATTCATTATGAAGAGATGAAGTATGAATCTCTTGACAACTTAAATTATGTGTTGTATCTTTTGAATTTGATAATGAAATTTGATCAACTGGTGTGATTCCATATCGATTTAATGCATTAATAACATGTCTATCATTGATTTGATCAAGTTGCTCAATTTCTTATCCCTCTTAAAACATCATAGGGTAGCATGTTGAGCTCTACCCTCATGGGAGCCACATTTACCCCACATGTTGTAATTAGCTGAATCAGAACAATAACAAGAGTTGTCCTAAACATGCACAAGGAACAAACAGTTAGATAAATAAAGCATATCATAGGTGTGTTTGATCACTCCTTTCTTGTTTTTAGGGACACTTATGGTATGTTGCTATTTTAATGCTTGTAGACATTTGATCACACATTTATGGATGTTTTGCATGTAATTTTGATCATGGATCTTTCATTGCTCTAACAACACTATTTTGATCCAATGCAAGAAACCTAGGAGCAACGAGGAGGGTGTCAAACGGAAGCAGAGCAGTAGAGCAGGATCGAGATGATGCAAGGCCCAGTAAATGGGATCCGTCATTCCACCAAGCAATGGCAGGTCCCTTTTCATGTTATATGCAATTTAATTTTATATCCATATGCGTATGATTTCTTCTTTACTAGCATTAGGATAGCTAGTCCCTTGGCTTGTAAGGGACATTTATACTCTCATGATTATCAATAAAGATTACATTTGCAATACAAATGGTTCTCTTTCTCATTTGTCTGTAATTGCAACACTGGAATAAAATGCAATCTATTTTTTGACAATCTCTTTCATGCATATTGATGAACTTAACATAATATAATGTATCTTTTAATGTTTAAACAAAAACACCAAAAGAATAAACACTAATTTACTTGATTTCAGCTGAAAGCTAAAAATTAGGCAACATTTTTGGTGACATCTACTATATGTTTACCTGCAAAACATCTTGACCAGTTGCCTAAAGCTTATCCATTGGGCACTAAGCCATCTAAAATGCTGACACCACTTGAAAACAACATTGTAAGTTGTTGTAACTCACTAAACCAGCAAGAAACACCTTGAAATTTATTGAAAACCCAACACTGCAAAATGAAAACTATATAACTATGTTGAAAAGCACTTAGGGAAAACTGAAAATGCATATGAAATGAAACTACTCTAACCTACTCTAACCAACAAAGAAGTTGGTCAAACAAAACCATTGACAGGCTTTGCAAAATAACACCCTTTTTTAATCAGCAATTGATGCATTACATGATTATGTATTGCTAAAAGAACATGAAACACATGTAGATATTCAATAGAATATTGCAACATTTCACAAAAAAATCGAATAAACTTACTTGCACCTTGAAAACGATCATGCATATTGTTGTCTTGAACTGGACAAGCGACCTGAATCTGATCACCTTTAGGTGCAACTCCAAAATCAGCTTCTTCTCCAATTGCATCCTCATACTTGGGTGCAAGCATGACCTTTGTAGCTTTAGTGGCCTCTAAACTAGCTAAGTATCTGATTGGGTAGCCCCTAGAACGGATGAAGCTTGAGCTTTCATTGTTGGCTTCTCGATTGAGATCTTGAAGAGTAGTATCCAACTTTTGCTCTTGTTCAACTTAAACAATACTTGCATGTAGCTCAACCTCCTGGATACCCAAATCAGAATTTTCTTTTCAAAGGAGGAAGGCGAATTTCCAAACAATGATATAGCCTCTTCCAGCACACTTTCAATCAATGTAACAACCTCAAGCTCCTTTGTACACCAAAAAGGAGGTTGCTCACTAAGATTATGCAAATCAACTTCAGGGGAAGTTTTTTGACTTGAGAAAATAGGTTTATCCCCACCAAGACCATATTCTTCCTTTGGCTCCATGTCTGACTCTATTGATTTATTGATACCAAAGGGACTGAACATGGTTACTTCCACTTCTTGTTCTTGTTGTTCTTGATAATCTTCCTCCAAAGATGTTGTCATAGCATCTAGACATGAGCAGAAAAGCTTAATTTCAGCTTGAAACAGATCCTCTTCACACCTTTCATTGCATTTTTGTGTGGGAGGACTGATATTGAGCTCATGGCAACTCTCTTGAGGAAATAAAACCTCAGGGCCTTCAACCTCATGTTGTTGACTTATGACCAGATTTATGCTCTCCTCATCATGCTCAATGAAACATGGAAGATCATAATATGAATTTACGAAATCATGGCCTACATCACCTTTTTCAGCCTCTTCAAGCTATTGTCATGATTTTTGAACCTACCACTCACCACACTGCTTGATGTCTTCTTGCTGCTTTGAATCTTCATCCTTGTCAACAAAAGTAGGTAATTCATTAATCCAAGATAAAGGTTGGTCCTCTGCAACAACCTTTTTCACTTCATCACCCTGTTGTCCTAATGGAACCTTTTCACCATCCTTGACAACAACAGGAGGATCATTAGCTAAGACATTGCAAAACACATCTTGAGAAATCTTCTCTTGTTCATCCTTTTGTAGTTGTAGCATGTATTCCTCCATAGCTAAATGCAGCAAGTTTATATTTCTAGTCTTCTCCATGTTGAGTGAGTTGTGCTAGCTAAGGGTCTACTCTTCTTTTGCTTTCTGGATGTTAGAGCATGGTTCCAATTGCATGATAGATGGAGGAACTTCACAGGGTAGAGCAGATGGCCCTTTCCAACTTGGAAACCTATGGGTAGAAGGCTCATTGGTTGGGTCACTCAATGGCTCAACAAGTTCTTCTTTTCTAAAGCTAGGGAACTTGTACTTGGGAACCTCTTCACTCATAAGATGATTCAAAATTGTACGAGGAATTGAGCTGAAGCTAGGAAAAGAAGGGGCTACCTGGGTTTCATACCTTAGTTGGCATTCCTCTACAACTATCTACTTTGCAAGACATTCCTCATGTTGTCTCCTTTGAATCCCCATCTCCTGCTCTTGAATGTATGCCCGGTAGGCTAAGTCCTCCTTATGCATGTCAACCTCCTATTGCTACATTTGATACTCTTGTTCTTTATTGATCTCATTCAACTGCCTATGGAAATCTAGCAATATACTGTCAATATTACTAATCCCCATATCATCAGCATTTTAGGGTTGCAAATGAGAACAAGACTGATGTTTTGGAACAAAATATCCTTCTTGAGGCTGATTTTGGGCATATACTGGTTGACATTGAGATTGAGTAGGAGTGGGAGGGTGGGAAACATAATGAGAATGCTAGTAACTTGTTGTCACAGGGTTATTTAAAATAAAACCAGCAAGTTGTTTCATGTGATATGGCTAGTAAGAGGTCATACATGCATGATTTTCATGGAATGGTGGGTAATATGACATATTTCCATGAAATGGAGACATATTTGTTCATTCAAGAGATTGAAGATTCATTGGAATTTTTGGTAAAGCAAGAAACCAGGTCTAATTTTGAAAATAAGTACATAACAACACTTTGTCTGCTTGAAACCAGTTGATACCCTTTCGAAGTTGCCAAGTGTGTTGAAAACTTACCTCCAAAAGGTTGAAACTATTGTTGTACACACAAAACAGTAGTAACAAAATGCATAAAAATGTACTGAGAAGCAGTTCACCTATCCCACCGGGCATGCCAAAACTATTAGTGATCCAAATCTACACCCCTAATGCCAAGCTATGAAAGAACTTAGTAGGTTTGGATGTAACATGGGACTGCTTTTAGGTTGTGGATGTCCTATTTGAAAGCAAACCTCCAGATTATGGGTTGGCTCCCCTTTCGATGGTGTCACCTAAACTATTCCTTATTGGGAAAAGGGGAGAAAGAAGCATGAAAATAAAACTAACCCCTATGGTGATGCACCTAATGTGTTTTCCTCAAACTTACACAGCTTCTTTTACACACAACAATGATCAACAACTTAACAGTGGCTTACACAACTCAAAAATTCATAGCTCTTTGCATCAATGTTTCATAACTACGATAAAAATGTCAAGGACAACATCTAAAAGGAAGAAAAATACATCTTCACAACTTAGACTCTACCCTGAACTAACTCAACACATGTTATGACCTGCAAGTTCATATTAACTGCATAAAGGAGATGAAAACAAGACAAAATCAAAGGGAAAAAAATTCCACCATAAGATTTCATCAACCATTTTTAAAGCTTTCACAATAAAACAGCATAATGAGAAGGTAAAATATATTAACTTGTTAATCAAAAGGTGTTATACTGCTACCTAAGTTTGAAAATCTGATTTACAATGTTGTCCTCTACCTGAAAAAGCTCCAAAAAAGTTACAATGCCCTGCAGAAAGAAAGAACAAAACCCCCCTAAAACTCCAATTTGAAGATACTTAAGCCATCTTGAAACAACTGCCCACACAAGTCCTTCTAGAAACCCTGGGTCGGATGAAGCACAAAATCCAAAATGGAAGCTTCCAAAACCCCTCCAAAAGGTCCTCCAAATGTAGAAAAGTCAAGCTAAGTCCAAGGTCACACTGAAGGTGTGACAAAACAACCTCCAAAATAGTCAAAACAACCTCACACACTTTCTCCATGTTGACAAGTCATCACCTTTTCCCACACATGTTTTCAAACTACTTCCTTTGACTTATCTTTATCAACACATGTTTCTTTCAATTTTGCATTTAAAATAACATTTAATTAAATGGTTTATAATCACACCATTTAACTAGATGTTTTACATTTGAAGGTAAAATGCAAAAATGAAGAAACTTGGGCTCAAACCCCTGACTTACTCCTTGAAAACACATCAATATTTGTATTATAAATATCATTAAATAAAGTGATTTGCAAAGCACTTAAATAATGCTTTATAATTTGAATAAATGCAAAACTAATAATACAACCCCAACCATTCCAAATGCTTGTAAAAGCATTTAAACCAACTCAAATCCCTCCAAGGCATTGATAAAATCCAACTCACCTAATTTTTGCACTTCAAATCCATGCTTGACAAAAGTGACTTACCATCATCACTTGGTCAACATTTTATATATATGCAACATGGGTCAAAGGTTTGGCCTATATGGAAACTCCAGGGTTTGTGGAAGGAACATTTTCAAGGTTTTGAAGACATATTTCAAATTCAAGGCACATGGTTTTCAAATGTTCATAAGGAAAAATTGCCTAAGTCATGAACTTAAACACCAAACCACGTAACACATTAAAATGTGTTTGCACATTTTAAAAGATAAGGAAAAAATGCCTTAGCCATCCACCATAGGGTTTCAAACCCTAAACAAAAGTAATGAGAAAATGAAAAAAAAGGCCATTCATTTGATTTGATCCCTCTGGAAGAAACTTATGCCGCCATATGGTTTTGGAGAGAGCACCACAAACATGATATTTTTGAATGACTTTTTGGATGAAATTTGATGAAAACCACATAAAAACAACAGGTAATTTGTGGTTTTTGCATAAAATCTTTTTTTTTGTCTTTTCAATGTCATTTCATGCATTTATGTTGTGGCCATGTAACATTTTTTGAACATTTTGTTTCATTTCTTTTCACTATGGGTTGTTCTCTTATTCTCAACTGCCATTATTGAGGCTTTTGAAGCTTACATGGAAGCTTTTCATGAGTTAAAATCTTGTGTATTTCAATGAGAATGAAACCATTCAAGCTCAGGTAAGCTCCACATCATAAATATACTTCCAATTTTTTTCATATAGAGCTCATTTCGAGCTTAGCTAGTGTTAAAATGAAGCAAATTTTTACATTTTCTTTATGTATCTGCATCTCATGAACAAAGCACAAAATGGGTTTTTGATTCTGTGACGAAAAACTGGTTTTTTAAACCGCGGCCTTGAGCATTCTTTAGGGTTTTTCATATACTTTTGTATTCCCTCTATTATAACACTTGAATAAGCTCAAATCTTTCTATTGTCTTCATAATGCATTTTTACTCCTTGCATTTTTGTACAAAAAATAATCGAAATGCTTTTCATTTTCTTGTATGCTTTCAGTGATGAATAAAACAGTGGTACCTTTCATTGTATAAAACAAAAATAGTGATTTAACCTCGAATCTCACTAAATGCGTTTGACATGATTTGAAACCCTCTTTGTCATCCATCTCACTACCTCGCCCAATGTATGCCAGAATTAAACAAGGATACACTAGTCCTCTAGCTTCACACATATATCACCACTTGAGATTCAAATGAAACAACAACATAGCATGGACCCTAAGCTACCTAACAAGCCTAGCACTACTCTCATAATTGGCAGATTTTTTTATGAGAAGTCAAAACTTTCAACGCATTGAAAATGCATTAGGTTTGTTGTAACTTGACTGCCATGTTTATTCATCTAATGATGTCTCTTTATGCTTGAGAATAAACATTTGTGCTAAATGCAAAATGACATCTTTTCCCCTTCATTATTTGAATGTCCATGTCTTGCTATTGCTGCTTTAATGAAAGCTTGTTGCCCCCAAAGGTTTGTTAGTTGGTCTTCACAAACATCTAGTCCTTTTGATCTTGTGCAACAAACAAACACCATCTCCTCACTTTAGTCCTAGTGCGAAGACATATGTCACCTATGTTGGTGACCTGAAAGCTCGCCATCCTATGTGATGTGTGGTTGTCCAATAGGATTGAGGTGAGATGAGTTGGACAGTACCTTGAAATGTTCCTTCTTGTTGCCCCATGATGTTTTCAAGCATGCCTTGATTTCTCCTTCATTATTTTAAGAGATGGATAATTGAACTTGATGCATCTATAATTGAACTTGATGCATCTTTGAAATCACTTCTTTTAATAAAATGGATCTTGGATCCACTTAAGTTGATTGAAAGACATGTCTAGCAAAATGTACCTTCCTTTTGACATGATGGCAACCATATGACTGATTCATTATGAAGAGATGAAGTATGAATCTCTTGACAACTTAAATTATGTGTTGTATCTTTTGAATTTGATAATGAAAGTTGATCAACTGGTGTGATTCCATATCGATTTAATGCATTAATAACATGTCTATCATTGATTTGATCAAGTTGCTCAATTTCCTATCCCTCTTAAAACATCATAGGGCAACATGTTGAGATGTACCCTCATGGGAGCCACATTTACCCCACATGTTGTAATTAGTTGAATTCAGAACAATAACAAGAGTTGTCCTAAATATGCACAAGGAACAAACAGTTAGATAAACAAAGCATATCATAGGTGTGTTTGATCACTCCTTTCTTGTTTTCAGGGACACTTATGGTATGTTGCTATTTTAATGCTTGTAGACATTTGATCACACGTTTATGGATGTTTTGCATATCATTTTGATCATGGATCTTTCATTGCTCTAACAACACTATTTTGATCCAATGCAAGAAACCTAGGAGCAGTGAGGAGGGTGTCAAACAGAAGCAGAGTAGTAGAGTAGGATTGAGATGATGCAAGGCCAAGTCAATGGGATCTGTCATTCCACCAAGCAATGGCAGGTCCCTTTTCATGTTATATGCAATTTAATTTTATATCCATATGCGTATGATTTCTTCTTTACTAGCATTAGGATAGCTAGTCCCTTGGCTTGTAAGGGACATTTATACTCTCATGATTATCAATAAAGATTACATTTGCAATACAAATGGTTCTCTTTCTCATTTGTCTGTAATTGCAACACTAGAATAAAATGCAATCTATTTTTTGACAATATCTTTCATGCATATTGATGAACTTAGCATAATATAATGTATCTTTTAATGTTTAAACGAAAACACCAAAAAAAATAAACACTAAGTTACCTAATTTCAGCTGAAAGCTAAAAATTAGGTAACATGCCCTTTGTTGAATATTTGTGTGCTCCTTAGCTTTACCAAATGGCTCAAAATGAAGTGGATGCAATGGTGGATGTAATGGTGATATTAGCTAATGGATTGGATGCAAGATGATGGCTTGAAATGTTGCAACAATGGAGGTTCAAAGCTTGATTGCAAGATGGCATAAAAATTGCTAAGTGTGTGATTGCTAGAATGAATATCCAAATGAGACAAAATCTACCATATTTAGGGGAAATGTCTCTAAATGAATGGATGGCTATGATTGATCCAAGAGGGGAAGATCAATGGCTAGGGTGACTTGAGAACTCACAAGTTGTCACATGAGGACATGTGGCAGATGACATGGAACAGGAAGGGTGATGTGGAGATGAAGTGGAAAAGGTGAGTTTTGTCTCATCTACCCACATTATGGGATGATGTGACAACAGAATAATTAAAAATTCTTCTAAAATATCCCTTGGTTTTGGAGATTTGACCTTGGGATTGGGAAGAAATTTTAAACTGGTCCTTTATTCCTCCAAATGTGTTGGAGAAATAAAGTGGAATTAAAAATTCCACCTAGGATGCATGGGGGGAATAAAAAGGAATTTTAAATTCCTTAGAGGGTGGAAATAACTTCTCCAAATGGAGAAAGCTATTAATGAAAGTTGACTAAGGTACATTCCATAAATGGCATGATGATTAGGTTAGGCTTAATTAGTGATTTAGGTTGTGCAAATGAAGGATTAAGTGGACTAATCCTGATTAGGCATCCACTTGCAAGAGTTGGAGGATGTGACCTTAATGATGATTAAGGATGCGCACACCCTAATCACAAATTAACTAGGTTAATCAAGATTAGAGAAATGCAGGAGGATGGAACAAGGAGACAAAAATAATGAATTTAAAATTAGATTTTAATTCATTTAGGAAAGGTGACTAAATCAAATAAGTTGGACTATTTATTTAGTTTAGAGAAGAATGCGGTAAGGTATTTAATTAATCAATCAAACACCTTAGGAGACATTAGGCTAGGATGAAATATTAACTAAATAATAAATTATTTAATTAATATGGTTTAGGGATGCAGAATAGAAGAATACAAGGGTGAATTTGACCATATGGGAGTGGTTAGATTCAGGTGTCTATATTTTTCCCCTCTTTGAAATGCTATTAGAATAATAGTGTTTTGAAGAAAGATAAAGTGCACATGACTCAATAGAAGAAAAGGACTTTAGGATATGCCCTGGTATTTCCAAGAAATGGATAGGAAAGAAGATATGTAGAAATATGGATAGGGTATGCCCCCTCGAGAGGGCAGATGGGGAAGAAAAGGGGCCTCAAGCGACTTCTTGATATGGAGAAATGGAGGGTACCATGTGGTAGAGGACAAAAAACCATGAATAATGGCTTTTGAATGGAGGAAAATAGGCACACGGGGTGCAAATGGAAGCCCGCAAAAGAAAAGGGGCAAAAAGATTAAAAAAGGTTAAATAAAGGGTAAAAATTATCCAAAATTAAGAAGGCTAATTAGGGGCAAAAAATGAAAATTATAAATAGTAAATTTGAAAATTCACTATTCACCTAATTTTCATTTCTACACATGTCACCAAGAGATCGAGTGACTGAGAGTGACAACTAACTAGGCGAGGGAGATGGAGGATGACGACGAGATGATCCACCGAGTAGACGAGGTCCGAGACTTCTACCACCTTCGAGTAGTACCCCGATTGGTAGGTTTTGAAACCCATATTTGTGATTTGATTTCAATTTCCACCATGCATTCAAGTTTGGGGTAGGTAGTTAGGAAAACACAATCACCATGGAAGGGCGGATTCACCCTTCTGGGTAACGCATTCGCCTATTCAGCGAATGGGCGAGGGAACAAGCGAGTGCATCTCCACAAGGGTGATACACCACAAGAGGGGTGATTATGAAATTGCCATGGGAAGAACAATTGTGAATTCGCCTCTCCCTAGAATGGGCGAACATGCTTATGCAGGGGCATATGGGACAGGAAACAAGCGATTGCAAAATCACCTAAATTGGAAAAGGGCAAGCGCGCCATCTTGTAGGAGTGAATGCATTGTAGATGGGAAATTGTGAGATCACCCCTCAGGAGAAAGGGTGAACACGAGGTCACCTGAATTGGGGATGGGCAGATGCGATTCCACCTATGGGAGAGAAAGGCAAATGTGAGTTCACCACTTTGGGAAATAGAGTGATAGGGGCGAATGCATACTCACTCGTAGGGAAATGGGGCAAATGCGAATTTTCCTCAGGGTGGAAAGGGGAAAATGGGCTCCCGGAAAGGAAAGAGGCAAACTTGCCTATTAAACAAGTGAACCCATTAGGATGGGAACACAGGGGGAATGTGTGAGCCAAATGGGAAAATTCGCAAGAAAGGGAGAAGAGGTGAATCTGCCTTACATAGAAGCGAACTCACCAAACCAAGGCAGTGATGAAAAGAAAAGATAGAAATGAAATGCTAGAAAAGACTAACAAAATGGTTGATATAGATGCAGAACATTGGGACCTTGAGGACCCAGGAGAGACACTCGGCTATTTTGGAGGTGACATAGGAGGCAATGACGCCCGAGGACCATGCAATGCTTGAGAAGGTGGGCCTACTGCATATGTTGGGATATCCTAACATTTGAGTGCATAGACCATTATTGACAACACTAATGGAGAGGTGGAGCTCCAAGACTAGCACCTTCCACCTCCCTACAAGGGAGATTATCGTGACACTAGAAGACGTGTGGCAGATACTGAGACTATCGATCAGAGGGCATGTGGTGAGTGCCATGCCTAGCTGATCTTTGGAGAGGATTCTGCAAGTAGTGTTTGGGACCATGGAGCTTCCCTGCCAAGGGAAGGAGCTAGATATCGATGCTTGTTTTGGAGTTGAACCACCTCCACCACTCTTCTTGTATGGATTGATTAGCGGGATCCTCCTCTCAGATAGGAGTAGGAGATTTTTTAGCCTCAAGATGATTGAGGTTGTGAGGCACATCATGGAGAGGAGGGAGGGAGTGTTTGCCTAGGGGCCCTATGTACTTGTGCAGCTATACAAAGACATGCATGTAGTATGTTATAGGCCTCCATTGAGTGTGACCCATGTTACACTGATGCAGGTGTGGGCATGGGAGCATATCAGGGTCTCCCAACCATACACCCTTGTAATAGGTTTGAGAGATGACTCGCTGCCAATGGCCTTCTGGTATGGATGGGAGCATGGATGGGTGCTCCACTATCGACAAGTAAGGAGCTTGGAATTTTGGCATCATTTGCTAGATGATTTGATAGAGTAGGACATTGTATGGCAGCCTTATGTTGACGAGCAGTTTCGGTCCTAGAGAGTAGAGGATAGGTTGTATAGGGGATACTTTTTTTCTAGATGTTATTTGATAGGGAGAGATCCCTTCATTGTGGAGCTACACAAGCCAGACTGAGTGACACGAAAATATGAGATTCAGTAGGATATCCCCCCAAGATCGCAAATGTTCAGGAGGATTAGCAGAGAGTCTGGGGATATATGGGGTCAGCAAATTCTGACGAAGTATGCCTAAAAAATGTGAGAGCAGCTACCGATTACAACATGGCCATGGAGAGGAGGACCTGATGATGCAGGGATGACTACCAATATGTAGCATGGTGGCAAGAGGTTAGACTTGTGAGGATCACACCAGTGGATTCCATTGTGCCAGCGATGGGATTTGGGGAGGAAGACAAGCAATAGAGACCCCATAGGAGGAGGGGAGGCAGATAGAGGGGTGAGGAGGTAGGACATGAGGAGGCAGTGCATGAGGAGGAAATTTCAAATGAGGGGGTGCAGCAGGAGGTGGGAGGGAAGAAGGAGATGGAGGTGGAGGCCCCAATAGTAGATGAGAGGGCTATAGTTGTATACCAGGGGCCACCTATAGAGGACCCTACAATTAGGTTGGCAGGAGCATAGGCACGAGCTTGCATCCTCTAGAAAAGGTTGTGATAAACTAAGGCACAAAGGGATCAATTCTAAGCCAAAGTGGATAGGCTACAGTAGGAGGAAAATCGCCTACAGGATGCATCAAAGGCCATGCAGCTGGATCGAGATACGAAGTTCATGGGGATGGCGGGGGATCTAGGAGGGCGATTGCAGAGATTATAGGAGGAGAGGGACCAACTCCAGGAGATGGTGGAGACAGTCGGTGGAGAGAGGGAAACAACCCTAGGAATAACAGAGTAGGTCATGGAGCAGAGAGATGCAACCTTGAGGAAGGTGGAGGCTGCAAAAGGGGAGGCAGTAGCACTATAGGGGAGAGCAAAGGCCATGGAGACATAGGCACAAAATTTGTATGCTGAGAGGGATGAGACAGTGAGGTGGGCATCCCAAGTAGAGGCATAGCTTGCATCTATGAGATTACCACAAAATTCCTAGGATATGGAGAGACAGAGGATGCAGTAGCAACGTGACAGGTATAGGATGGAGAGAGACCAGCTGCAAGTGTAGGAAAATGAGGGGGGTGATGCAAGGATAGAGATCAGATATTGGATGGGAGCGTACTTTTGTGTTGTACCCAATCCTATACAGAGGGTCCCTCCATTCGTGCGACTAGCCCAACAAAGACCAATGCCCTCCCACTCCGGCCAGACACATACACGTGGCTTTAGTGACTACGAAAAGACCCCTCCTCATGGTGGAGGACCCAGAACAGACTCCCCACAATGATCAGATGTGGGGAGCAGTGGTTAGGTGTACATGGGGGATAGGCATAGGATCCCATTTTCGACAAGTGCACGATAGATATTTGTACATATAGGCAGAGACAACACACATACATATAGGCAGAGACAACATACATATTCTTGTGCACAGATTGATTTATCATATTCTTTGATTCTTTATTCTTTATTGATCCAGGACACCATGATTTGTTAGATATATCTTCATGTATTTGTATATGATGGACTCCTCTGCACTTGTAATTTTATTTGATGGACTCTATGGCCTGTGGACATGGATGTTTATTATGGAATGTTATGGAATTTTATGTGGTGGATGATGGACTTGATGATGGATGATGGAATTTTATTATGGACCAGATGCGATAGACACTATATATATATATATGATGGATGTTGAAGATACCCTATGGATGATTTCTATGTGATGATTTAGATATTTATTATGCATGGATGTATGCATTTGTGATGGTATAGATGACATGAATGATATGCATTGTGACTAACACTTTGTGATGCAAGATGTGATGATTTACGATGTATGATATGGATGCATTACTAATGGTTTGTGTTGCAAGTGGTGATGTGAGTGAGATTTATGATGTGTGCATATGAGATATGATGTGTTTATTGATGATGTAGGAATTATGGATCGCATTGTAATGGTTGATTATATACATGATGTGACATGAAAGATGTATAATGGATGAAATATGCATATGTAATCATGTTATGGATGAATGTTATGAATGTAATGTGATGCATGTAACAAAATTAACCTAATGTAATGAATTAAGATACTTATAACAACAATTCTAAACAACTTAATGAAATGAAATGGGAATGTAACAGATTTAAGGTGCTTAGAATAACAAATCTATATTAATCTAAAACAAACTTAATATGATAATGCAAATGATAATGGAATTCAATGAAATGATAACGAAAATGTAAATGCACAGTGATGAAATGAAATGAGATGATAATGAAATGGACTTAAGATGCTTAGAATAACAAATCTATATTACTCTAAACAACTTAGGATGATAATGAAAATGATAATGGAATGCAATTAAATGATAACGAAAATGTAAATGTGATGAAATGAAATGAGATGATAATGAAATGGACTTAAGATGCTTAGAATAACAAAACTATATTACTCTAAACAACTTAAGATGATAATTCAAATGATAATGGAATGAAATGAAATGATAACGAAAATGTAAATATGATGAAATGAAATGAGATGATAATGAAATGGACTTAAGATGCTTAGAATAATAAATATATATTACTCTAAACAACTTAAGATGATAATGCAAATGATAATTCAATGAAGTGAATTAAGATGCTTAGACTAACAAATTTATATTAATCTAAACAACTTAATATGATAATGAAAATAATAATGGAATGCAACGAAATGATAATGAAAATGGATCCTAAAATGAATTAATGCAATCAACTAATTATGAAAGATAACAACATGATTAATGCAACCTAAGGTGATGAAAATTAAATGGATAATGAAATGGATGGAAATGATAATGTAATGCAAGAGAATGAACCTAAATGATAGCGGACATGCATAGTGAAATGAATGATGGTGGGTGTGATAGTGCACCTATCAAAACCGTAGGAATCCTGATAGGATGAATAGGTGGGGGGAATAACATTTGCACAACCAAAAATCAATAACCATAGGCAAAAGAGAATGGATTGGGATAAATGCAATGTAAGGGGAGGATGAATGAAATACAAATCTAATGCCATTTGGTCATATTAGGAGAGATAAATTTTTCTATAGCATAGGACATGATATGCCAACATATGAAGAACCAAGGCCAATTAGTGTCAAATGCATAAAACAAACAAAACAAACAAAAATGCTATCCCAACACCCTAAAGCCACAATGGCCTTGGTCGGGCCTAATGTTGGAATAACCACAAGCACAAAGGATGCCCCAACGCAACACAAGACCATAGGGATCTTGGCAAGTACTACGCGAGACAACCAGGAAGACAAGATCATGAAGAAAAAATAGAATGTGTCCCTATATTTACCAATCAAAGCGCACCATAATATGATGGATCATGGAAACTCCGATGAGGTATAATAGGAAGCTCAAATGATAAACAATAATGAAAAAAGCACCAAAATATCACAAAAAATTTCAAATATCCTTTGCCATAGGACTAGCGGGTGGATGGGATTGATGTGGTCTAATTTAAGGAAGGATACATCATGTTAAGACCAAAGATGAAGGGTAGGTTAGGTGATCGACATGACTCAGGATACTTTAAACATATTGCACCTCATGGTACTAATGGATTTTGTTGTTAGGGACCAGTTGGATAGGGACACACTTGACAACACAACACAAAACCAAGACACACCCTAAGGACAGACCTAGGTTCTCGAGGGCTCATCGATTGATGGCCTTGCCTACATGAAAGAACAAAGACCTCTTAGTTCAATAAAAAAGATTGACAACTAACCATCGATAAAAGCAGAAAGAGGACAATGAAGACTTAGATGAATGATTGGGGACTGACACAAAAGGATGGACAAAAGCCTCGGGGCTGATCAAATGATTAGCCTTGCCTATGTGAAAGTGTAGAGGCAACGTAGTTCGATAAAAGACAAAAGACGACATGAGACCTAATGATGATTGGCACAATGAAGGATCCTAGATGAGGACATGATACAGACAAAATGATAGCATATATAGATGATAGAAAGCTCAGATTTAGGATAGCAACACTAAACCATCCAATGCTCAATCAAAATATACCAAGCGGTGGATGATAGGAGGTTGATGGAAAATGGATGTGATAGGTGGTAGGATAAGACATGTGGATAGGATGAGTGAAAACATACACGAAAATAGGATGCAAGGCAGATAATGATTAAGCCCTATACAAATGGCACTTGTTGCCAAGTTTTCACCAAATGTAATTATCCAAGGTGCCACCAAGGGTGGTTTTCACCATAGGATGCGTTATTTCTCTTTACTATTTTTTTTTTGTTATTTTGTTGATTTTTTACTTTTTTTGGTATTTTTCTAGATAGGATAACCCAGCTAACCTAGGTATAAAACTGTTTTAAATGCATGATGTTGATGGGTTCTTCCAAGGGTTCCCCCTCAGGTGTAGCAAGCCAATATTCCCTAGAACTGTATTTTATAGTGACCACATATGGACCTAACCAATTTGCTTCAAACTTTCCCTTCTTTTCTCGATCCTGCTGGGTGCATTGATTCTCTTTCAGGACTAGATCACCAATGTTGAATTAGTGGGGGAAAACCTTCTTATTGTAACTTCTTTTGAGTCGATGTTGATAAGCTTATAGATTATTATAGGACTTGAGACATTTTTCATCCAGGAGCTCTAGCTAACTCAACTGTGCAACACGATCATCTTCATCATTGATCAAATTCTTCAGAGAAATGCAGAGTGATGGGATCTCAACTTCAACCGGCAAGATGGCGTCTGCACCATAGATGAGGGAATATGGGGTGGCACCAGTAGGGGTGAAAATGGATGTGCAATATTCCCAAAGGGTAGGATTAAGGTGGAGGTTCCAATCTTGACCAATATTATTGACGACCTTTTTAAGGATTTTGATGAAAGTCTTGTTGGTAGCTTCAACTTGTCCATTACCTTTGGGGTAATAGGGAGTTGACCAACGATGTTGGATATGGTACATTTCACAAAGGTGTCACATGTATTGGTTTTTGAAAGGCTTACCATTGTCGGTGATGATAGTGGAGGAGATACCATATCTACAAAGAATATGGTAGAGGATGAATTTGGATATTTGAATGCTAGTGATTTGAGAGAGTGGAATTGCTTCCACCCACTTAGTGAAATATTCAGTGGCAATTATTATGAAGGTATGACCATCAGATGAGGGAGGATAAATCTTGTTGATTAAATTGAGACCCCATTGTGAGAAAGGCCACGGTGCAATGATGGGTTGTAGATCTTGTGCAGGAGCATGAATTAAATCTACATGTTGTTGATAGGGGAAACATTTCTTGACCAGTTCACAAGTGTCATGCTCCATAGTCAACCAATAATATCCTACTCTAAGAATTTTCTTGGCCAAGGCCATCCCATTAGAATGAGCCCCACAAACTCCACTATGCACTTCATTTAACACCACCTAGGATTTGGATTCACTCAGGCATAGAAGAAGAGTGCCATCATACCCTCTACAATAGAGTGTATCTCTTATGATTGTGTGATGAGAGGTGTGTTGAATGAAATATTTGCATTGGTTATGAGTTAGATCAGGTAGTAGGATATTATCACGAAGGTAGGCATAAATTTCATGGTACCAAGGTGATCAAGGACCTACAATAATTCACACCATTTCATTATCTAGGATGTCATACAATGGGATTAATAATTGTTCCACCAAGAACTCACAATCCATTTGACCTTTAGGCATATCTATAAGAGAACCAATGGTGGCCATTGTATCAACAACTTTATTTTGTACTCTAAGGATCTACTCAAACTGGATATGGGTGAAGTATTTCTTGAAATCATCCACCATGCATTTATAAGGGATAATCTTATCATCCTTTGTCTAAAACTCATCATTGACCTATTTGATTATGAGTTGTGAATCGCCAAAAACATAGAGATGGGTGATATTCCATTGAACTGTGATTCTAAGGCACGTGATTAAAGCTTCATATTCAGTTATGTTGTTTGTGCATGGGAATGTCAACTTGAATTATTTCAGGATATAATCACCTTGAGGAGTGACAAAAAGGACACCCACACCAACTCTATTTTGAGTGTATGACCCATCAAAATACAGTGTCCATGTATCTGATTCTGAGATTGTGAAGATTGATTCATCAAGGAGTTCTGCCACTAATGGATGTGTATCTACAAGAGGAGAGTCAACCAATTGATCTGCTATGACCTATCCTTTAATTGATTTTTTATCCACATATTCAATATCAAACTCACTGAGGAGCATGACCCACTTAGCCATCTGACCTATCAATGAAGTTCTTGATAATAGATATTTAAGCGGGTCCACTTTTGATATGAGTTTGATGGGATGGCTGAGCATATAATGACACAACTTCTATGAACTAAAAACAACAGTTACGCAAGCTTTCTCCATGGGGGAATAGTTAAGCTCATAGCCTGCAAGAGTATGACTGATGTAATAGATGGCTCATTCTTTGGAAAACTCATCATGTTGGGTTAGCAATGCCCCCTAGTGCAATTGAAGTGGCAAAGATATATAGCAGTAATGGTTTTCCAGGAAGGGAGGCATTAAAATTGGAAGGTTGGCGAGATACTCCTTGATCTTATCAAAGCCTTGCTAACATTGTGGATCCTATTTGAAAGTTGTATCCTTGCGCAAGAGGTGAGTGAATGATTGACATTTATCAATGATTTGGGTGATGAAATGCCTGATAGATTGTAATTTCCCTTGCAAACTTCTTAACTGTTTGAGATTTATAGGTGAGGGCATTTCCATTATGACCTTAACTTTCATCAGATTCACTTCAATACCCCTTCTTGATACAATGAAGCCTAGTAATTTTCCTGAGCTAACACTAAATACACACTTAGGATTTAAGTACAACTGATATTGTTCCAATCGCTGAAAGATTTGTCTTAAAACCTTAGGGTGATCTTCTCTAGTCTTTGACTTCGCCAGTAGGTCATCAACATAGTCTAACATAATAATGTGGATGAGATCATGAAAGATTACTATCATTGCACATTGATAAGTTTCCCCCATATTCTTAAGGCCAAAGGGAATGACATTGTAACAGAAAGTGCCCCAGGGGGTAGTGAAAGCAGTTTTGTGTTGGTCTTCAGGTGCAATTTTGATTTGATTGTAGCTATAAAATCCATCCATGAGGGATAGCATGGTGTGTCCTACTATGATATCTACCAACATGTCAATATTAGGAAGCGGGAAATCATCTTGCAGATAGGCTTTATTGAGATCCCTAAGTCTATACATATTATAATGCCCCCATTGGGCTTGATGACAGGTACAATGTTTCATATCCAATCAAAATAATCAATTGGCTTGATAAATCTAGATGATAATAGTTTCTCGAATTCCATCTTAACAAGTAAGGCCACTTGTGGATGCATTTTTTTGAGCTTTTGTTTGATAGGCTTCGCATTAGGATGGACATCAAGATGGTGAATGACCAAAGAAGGATCCAACCTTGGCATATCAGAATAAGACCATGCAAAGTTGATGATGCCTTCTTTTAGTAGATTGACTATGATAGGGTACTCTTCTTCAAACAATGATTTTTCCAAATAGGTGATTTTAGGTTCTTCTTCTGTGCCTAGATTAACTTCTCATTTTTCTTCAACCAGGATCAAAGACCGTTCAGATAAGTGAGCTCCACTAAGGGGAAGATGATCATCCCCATCCTCTAGCGCCTCATCAAGGTTTTCACTAGTGGATACACCCTTTATTTTTACTTTTGATGAATCAAAAAGTGCCTCAGGGAGGTTTTCAGTAGATGACTCTTTCTTGTTTTATTTCATTTTATTTTTGTAGTTAGGGTGTTCATCTTCCCCCAATCCCATAAAATGTACGCATGCTTCCTCTGAAAGAAAAATATCAATTGGTGCACTTCCTCGTAGGTCCCAATCAATGAGGTTAGGGTAGCGAAGTGAAAGGCTAATGGAAAAGATAGAGGTGGAGTCAAAGAGTGAAGGAAGATCCATGTCATTGTACGAAAGTATGATAACCTCTTTTTGGTATGTCTTGGAGAAAATTGGTTTCCAAATTAATGTTAGTCCAAGTGCTAGTAGACTTGCGAAACCCTTTTGTTTCTTGTTGTATCCTAGCCCCAAATTTTTAGGACGCACTGGTGTTTCAATGGGTTGTTGTCTTCCATGTTCTTCAACACCAAGCCCTCCCCCCTGATAATTGTACTTTTTTGCTAGCTTGGAAGCATGAGGATACACTTCTTGGAAGTATTCAAGGAGAGAAGAGGAAGGATCGAGTTCTTCTCTATAGACCCATTGATTGATATCTTCATCCATTTGATCTTGTAAAGTTCTCAAAGCCTGAAAGGTGGTAGAACCCATATTCTTAAAACTAATGGTTTTGGTATTTGATTCTTCCTTCTATACAGATTGAGATGGTTGGCCATAAGTACAGGGAGATGGAGGCATTGTTGCCACATTCAACATAGTACGCATCTCATACTCTCCACAACCCTTATCAATGATTTGGACTTTGGTAATGGTGGAATCAGATGTGGTGGATGGAGTGGAGGATGTATTAGATGATGGATTAGAAGATGAAATGGATGGTGATGCTTGAGGAGTTCCCAATTCTACTCCTGGGCAATATCATGAATGAGGGAAAGAGGCCTCAAGGGCACAACAATACTTGAAAGGCTGGGGGTCAGCGTGGATAGTGACTTCAACCCTATTATATGGAAACTTTAGGAATTGATGATAAGTGGAAGGAACAACCTGCATGGCATGAAATCATGGTCGACCGAGGAGAATATTATATGGTAAGTCCAAATCAAGGACATGGCAAGTGGTATATTGCACAACAAGACCAACCTGAATGTGAAGGAAAATAATATCCTCTAATTCTCTTTCTGCATGGTCATATGCATTGATTGTGATGATTTGATTGTCCAAGTCAGCATGAGTATACCCTACCTATTTTATGAACTATAAAGTGCATAGATTTAGGGCAAAGTCATTATCTACCAAGACCCTTTTTACCTTATGGCGAGTGACAAGGAATTCAATGTACAAGGCACGGTTGTGGGATGGATCAATTGGTGGCATATCATTTTGGCTAAAGCCCAATTGATAAGTAGATGACAAGTGTCCTACTAGAGCTTGGAATTGGGTAGGATCAATGTCATTTGGTACATGCGTGTCTTGTAGAGCTTTTGTGAGAATCTCTTGATGGACTGGGGAAGACCTTAGCAAATATAGATAGATATTTGTGTGAGGGTCTTACCAAGATGATCAAGGATTTTATATTGGGAGCTCATAAGAGTTGGTTGGGATGAGGTGGAAGGCCTGGGAACTGATATGCAAGTGCGGTGAGTGATAATAGAACATTGGGGGTCTTTGCCTTTAACACAAATCATAGATACACATGGGTCCACTTGGCTAATCCACGTAATAATATTCTCACATTTATATGGAACATTTTTATAGCTTATATTATTGGTGTTGTTTTTTTCGTTGTTATTGTTGGATCTAGTGTCTGTATTTGAGGTACTAGGACCTTGGTTATGCTTAGGAAAGGTATTTTGATATATCTACAATTGAGCATTAGATGAAGTAGCTTGGTTTGCATCCACTACAATATCTCCTTAAACAATGAGATCTTGGATGTAACCTTTAAGCCCTGAACATTTGTTGGTGAAGTGACCCTTAATCCTATGGTAATCACAATACACATTCTCTCTATACCAAGCGGGTTTTGGCTCTAACTTGTCAAAAGGATTCATCATAGGATAAGTGACCACATAATTTTCTTGGATTAACCTCTTGAAAATAACATCTAGGGACTCTCCCAAAGGAGTGAATGTGTGTTTATTATTCCCTTGATTGGTTTGATTGGACTATGAAGGACAGGGCACTCCTTGTGGCACATATATGACATTGCTAACCGATGGTTGATAAGGGGCATATTATGATCTCTGAGAAGTGTTGGCTACTTGTATATGCTTAGTGTCAATGACACCATCATTAATAGCATTTTTGTTTCTATTTGAATAGTGTGATTTGTCTCTAGATTGTTTGTCTTTATCCTCTTTAAAGATTCTGCTGAGACCTTTTGCAATAAGGGATTTCTCAATAGTGGTGCCCTTCTCAATTACCTTTGTGAAGGTGGTAACACAATGGAGACACAAGTTGTGAGTGAACTTAGGATGGGATTTTGTGACAAAGATGCTTACTAACTCCTTCTCATGAATACTAGATTTGAGTCAACTAGTAAGGGCTCGCCACCTTTGTAGGTAGCTTACAAATGTTTCTTTGTCATGTTGTTTATCCTTTATATCCAAGGTATCTATGTCCTTCTTAAGGTTGAAAGAGAAATGTGTGACAAAATTTTCTAAAAATTTGACAAAAGAAGAGATCAACCCTCTCGGAAGACCCATAAACCAATCTAAAGCTTGTCTCATTAGACTCCTTGGGAACAATCTAAGGAGGTAATTATTATTAAGCAAAACTTCTTGGAAATTTATATAAAACTCTTGCAAATGGTTTCATGGATCACTCTTCCCCTTGTACTTGTCAAATTTTGGGATTTCAAAATGTTTAGGGAAGGGGATGAGTGAAATGGATGAGTCAAACAGATAAGGACAAATTCCCTCAAACTTAAAGGATGTCTTTGATTTACCTACATGCAAGTCTTTTAAAGCAGCTTTCATGTCTTCCCACGCCTTATTAATTGGTGTTGATGGGGAAGGACCTACTGGGTTCGATTGATCATATGGGACATATTGCTGATATGGTGACAGTGGAGGTGAAATGGACTAATCATATGATTGTGGAGGTGGATATGAAGGGATTTGTTAGTATTTCTCAACATATGTGGATTGAGGGTTGGTGTAAATTTGTTGATATGATGGCAGGGCTTGGTAGTATGATGAGGAGGCACCCTACTACTAATATGATGGTGGTTGTTGGGAGTAAAATGGATTGTATTGGTAGTTATATGTAGGTTGTTGTGGATTAGATTGCTGATGGAAAGTGTTTTGTTGTGACTATTGAGGATTAGTGTAGGACGGTTGTTGTTGGGATTGTTGTGGATTATAATAATAATAATTGGTGTTGAGATTGGATGTAGTGGGTTGCTGATAATAAGTGCTTTGGGGATGACATTGATATTAGGTGGTAGGGTTACCTTGAGTTTGTTGAGAAGGTTGTGATGGGATTTAAGATTGATGAGGTTGTGACGGGGTTTGGGTTTGATGTGGAGGTTGTGATGGGGGTTATTGCGGCGGTTGTTGATAAGATGGTTGTTGTGGGGGTGATAGATTGCCTTGAGGTTGATGTTGAGATGTAAATGGAGCTGGTGGTAAGTTTGATGGGTGCATGTGGATGGGAGGTATATGAGGAGGCGTAGAAGCAAAAGGATTATATGCATTGCCCCTAGTATTCCCTAATGATGGACTCAGTTGATTATATGGAAGAGGTAGTGTCGACGGTATGGGGGTTGAACCCTACATGATGTTCATACCTTGAGGATTATTTGGACCTTGTTGATTGGTAAAATCTTGGGGACTATTAGGACCAGGACCCCAGGGATTGTTGGGATCAAGTGTTGCCCCCATGGCTGAAATTCGAATAGGAGCATGTGGGACTTGATAAAAAACATCATTTTCAAATCCGGGTTGGTACCATGTGTCATGTGGGGTAACCTAAGGGACTTGAGGGACTAATGATCTTGAATTAATCTGAGAACTTTGTGGTTCCTGTGCTGGAGGGGGTGTGATGTTGACATATTGTGACAAATCAAATATTGGTGGTGGTTTAGTACCCCTCGCAAGTAATGTTGCTAGGATTTTATCCCCACGCTCAGCGAGAAGACGTTCGACCATTTGTAGGTTGGTGGGATCGCTAAGATATTCATCGATGGTAAGCTCAAGTTGGTTAACCATACTTTCTTCTAGGGTAGGTTGTATAGGGATTTCCGTGTTGGATTGCAAAGAACCACCATTGGTGGGTGGATTAAGAGGATACTAAAGCTGACCACCTTGGGACTATTGTGACTCCATGAGTTTCTTTGCCTATGATTGTGTGGTGACGGGCATGTAAATGTGAGTGACCAAATGACAGGGATGACTTTAAGCCCTAAGATGCACTTAAGTTATGATGACCTAGATGATGACTAAAAGGATTGATAGGATGATAGCTTGATTGATTGAATGATTGCTAGGATAATGATGAATTAATAATTGGATTGGATTGAGTTGGATTGATTGATTGGTTTGGGTCAGTAGGATTAACTTTGAACTAGGTTCAAGAGATCAACTAGATGACATAAGATGCTGATGATTGGATCGAATGATAAAAGAGATGATTATGGCAAAAAATCTACCTCGAGAGGGAAGTACATTGATAAGGCCACGAAGGATTACTGACTCAGGATGGATGACAATCCTAAGTTAGCATGGATGATAATGAGTAGGGTCAATTACCTAACCCAATTGGATAAAAGATCCCTAAAATGATGTCTAAGGGATTAGGATTGATGGATCAATAATGGATATGCAATCTAAGGGTATCCTAAGATGAAACTATATGATTTGATTGAGGATTTGATGACTTTTGAAAAATGCATATGCACTAAAATGACAATTGCAGACAGATGGAGGGTGATAAAAATTATTTGGTCATAGGAACGAACTTGGGAAATAATAGGCTTTCAGTGGCCAAGAGGACTCACTCTCTAGTTTTTATATGGGAGGCAGATTCGCCTTTGTGTCAGGCGGGTTTTCCCCTCTAAGTCACAAGTTCACCTATATGTAAAGTAGGTTCACCTATCTAGGGTTCACAAGATTGCCTATGTCTTGGACTATATGGTCTGGATTTGCAGGATTGCCAAAACATACAACAGGTTCACCTAAATCTTGGATTGTACAGACAGACGAGTACAAGACCACCTCTTAAAAACACAAGTTCAGCTATCTAGGTTTTAGGATCACCCCTCTCTTTAGTTGTAAGAACAAGATGTGGAAATGCCTATCAGGGGAGCAAGATCATCTATGTCTTCGAGTGTATAGACAAGGATGATATAGACTTGATGTGGTATCGCTTGATGTGGGATCACCCTTGCAGAGGGAAGGTTCACCTATTCTAGGGGATCTACAAATGGAGGATTGGGAGACTCAGGTGTAGAATTGCCTATGTGGGGAATGGGATCACATATTCAAGGAATAGGCAGATGCAGGGTCACCTATCTAAGAGACCCACCGATGATTTTGCCCCTGACAAAAGCGAGTTCGCCTATCAGGATGACTGGATTGGACTTTGACATGGATTCACCCTCTGTAGGATAGGATTGCTTGTCCACAAGGAAAATTTGCCTCTATAAGAAGAAAATTCACCACTAAGGGTAGGAGCAGGCTATGCCAAAGGACAAAAACAACAAACAACAAGCAGTGGGTTAGGACTGACTCAAATTGGCGACAAGCACTGGTATATCACAAGAATACATGCAAGACAACACAAGCCTAAAATTAGTGATAAAGGGTTTAAAAACTTAATGTAGGCCCACCACCTTGAGGAAATACCCCAAGGTTAATACTCCCATGATACCAGGGTGGTTCTCTAGATCACCCTTTCTCTTGAAGGCAAATAGCTAGAGATTCAGTGGCACAGTGTCATCAATAGACACCATAGGCTCACCTTCACTCTCTCACTCTTGAACTATTGTAGTTCACCATGAGGATTTCTATCTCTACCCAATGGAATACGTGGTGAGTAACTTTGGGGTGTTGTCTACAATCCCTACACTACACCAAGTTGTAGCTAAACACAGGTCTTATCTAGGCAATATAGGCTCTCTAGGGAGTCCTCGATACACTAGGAGGGTGCATGAGGCAACAAATGTGAACACCAGCCTATCACAAGCATGGATCGGCAGCCCTAACGAGGTACTGAAAACTCAGACCAACCCTTCACACCTCACTAGGAATCACCCTAGTATTAGTGCTCTACTAAACACAACGTGACTGGATTGGGGTAAAACTTTAGCTCTCCCCCCTTTATATACCCCATTGGTGCATGTGGTCGAGATCATCCCTTGGGGTGATGAAATCCCCAAGTAGGTCTCCTAAAGGGAAGGAAATACTAGACGTTTTTGATCCCTAGGCTCACATGTAGTGACTCCTAGGTGGACTCAACTGGACTAGAACGAGTTGTGATTTATGATCCCCAGGCTCACCATACGGTGCAAGGGGAGAGAATACGTCAAAAACACGCTCCCAAACACAAAAAAAATGTAAATTAGCCCTTTAGTAAATGAAATGTGTCTAAATTAGTATGAAAAATACACTCAAACAAACTAATCTGAGTGTCTTTGACCGATCATCCTGCAACAAATAAATTAGTAGTTTGACCTCCAATCTGGGATGAATGATGAGCTACACAAAGTTAGTAAAACCTCATAGACACTGACAAATAGGTTAGCAGATCAATACATAAAACCAGAATAAAATGAAAGTGCAAATTGGAAAAATTAATGTTCTAGATTACCTTAGGTTCGCCCCTATGTAGGGAGAATTCGCCTTTGTCTGGAAGTCAGGATCGCCTTTCTGTTGGATAGGCGGATTTGAGATCACCTGTTTGATAGAAGAGGTGAATGTGTATCTGCCTCTGTAGTCTGAGCAAGATCGCCTTTTCTATCTACAAATTTTCCCCTCCATACTATTCGAAGTGAGTTTGGCTTTAAAATTTGGGTTCTTGGTCACTAGAGGCAAGTTCGCCTTTTTTTGGAAGTGGCATTCACATGTTCGCCTATACTGATGTAGGATCGCCCCTAGGCTAGGTGGATTTTCCCATCAGGGCAAATTTTCCCATCAGGGCAGATTTGCCTTTGTGCTTGAAATCTAACCCTGCAAAATCTAAAACAACAAACAAAATGTGAAAGCAAACCTATGATGTGGGTCCCACTAGGCGTGCCAAAAATGTGTGCAAGTATTTTCCTACTCTAAAATGCAAAACAATTGAGTGAAATGCAAGATAAAATAACACCAACAACCACTCAATATTAGCCTAGGTTGAATCTAAACAAAATAAATGAAACAATAAGCAATTTTACCTTGTTTAGATGATGCTTTCAATTGGCCCTTTGTTGAAGATTTGTGTGCTCCTTTGCTTGACCAAATGGCTCTAAATGATGCTCAAAATGAAGTGGATGCAATGGTGGATGTAATGGTGATATTAGCTAATGGATTGGATGCAAGATGATGGATTGAAATGCTGAAAAAATGGAGGTTCAAGCTCTTGAGTGTAAGATGGCATAAAAATTGCTAAGTGTGTGATTGCTAGAATGAATGTCCAAATGAGACAAAATCCACTATATTTAGGGGAAATGTCTCTAAATGAATGGATGGATATAATTGATCCAAGAGGGGAAGATCAATGGCTAGGGTGAGTTGAGAACTCACAAGCCATCACATGAGGACATGTGGTAGATGACATGGACCAGGAAGGGTGATGTACAGGTGAGGTGAAAAAGGTGAGTCATGTCTCATCTACCCACATTATGGGAAAATGTGGCAATAGAAGAATTAAAAATTCTTCTAAAATCTCCCTTGGTTTTGGAGATTTGACCTTGGGACTGGAAAGAAATTTTAAATTGGTCATTTATTCCTCCAAAGGTGTTGGAGAAATAAAGTGGAATTAAAAATACCACCTAGAATGCATGGAGGGAATAAAAAGTAATTTTAAATTCCTCAGAGGGTGGAGATAGCTTCTCCAAATGGAGAAAGCTATTAATGAAATTTGACTGAGGTACATGCCATAAATGACATGAGGATTAGGTTAGGCTTAATTAGTGATTTAGGTTGTGCAAATGAAAGATTAAGTGGACTAATCCTGATTAGGCATCCACTTGCAAGAGTTGGAGGATGTTCACACCCTAATCACAAATTAACTAGGTTAATCAAGATTAGAGAAATGTAGGCAGATGGAACAAGGAGAGAGAAATAATGAATTTAAAAGTAGATTTTAATTCATTTAGGAAAGGTGACTAAATCAAATAAATTGGACTATTTATTTAATTTAGAGAAGAAAAAGGTAAGGTTTTTAATTAATCAATCAAACACCTTAGAAGACATTAGGCTAGGATGAAATATTAACTAGATAATAAATTATTTAAATAATATGGTTTAGGGATATGGAATAGAAGAAAATAAGGGAAATTTTTACCATGTGGGGGTGGTCAAATTCAAGTGTCTACCATACCAATTCATAAAAAGCAATTGATCGTGTTTGTTTTCCATCTCCATGAGCATTCCACTATAAGAACCTACAACCACACAAAAAAAATTGTAATGAGTAGCACCTATCAAGAATTTTAAAATGACCATGAATCACGTGTTATATTATTCTCAAAAAAATGGGTAAAAGAGGGGTTAGAGACTATGCATATTACAAAAAGTGACAAAAAGCTCAAATTATGTGGATATGGGTTTTGTTATGTTAATAGCTCAAGGGGAAGAGCTCTAGTTGTGCAAATGAATGCAAAAGGACTTCATCTAAAAATAAATAAGGTGTCAAAGGTCTCCATCTAAATACAAAATATAATATGATACTACAAATAGAACAATTAAAGGATTGTGTTTGGATATTGTATAAGATATATCTTTATAAATAGTATGATAAAAGTTCTTTGTCTTGATAGAGTAATGAAGCTCCATCTAACACCAAAAATAATTATAGTTGCATTGTTACAATCAAACTCGTGAAGAATGTTAGTGATAATATATCCCTTCTCTAATTGGTTGCACACAGAAGATGTCATGAATAGGGGGAGAGGAGAAAATATAGAAGCTTTGAATCTCACCATTGTGCAACCTTCACCCAACCTAATTTCCCCCAAAGGGCTAGAAAAACTCATAGCCAAACATCTGCCCAAGCGACACTCAAATTGCTACCCTCCAGCCACCAAGGGGCCTTCTTTTGGCCTTTTTTACATGCCCAAAATAGTTATTTCTTTCATTTTTCCATAAATTTTCATCAAGATATCATATTTTTGCAAACAAGATATCATAAAAAATCTAGTTCTAAGCAATTCATAGTGGTGTAGGTCATTTTTCTAGATTTTTCTATAAGTGCCCAAAATTGTTGATTGAAGTCAAATCTTTATTTCTGGCCTCCAAGCTCATAAATTTTTGCCTATATCTCCAAATTTTATAATTATTGTAGCATTAGAAAGGTATCAAGGAGCTCTATACATCTATTTGTGCACTTTTTCCAAAGTCAACCTGAAGTACATTTATTTAGACTGTTGCATATTTTTATTCTAGGTTATTACTTGGATATCTTGACACTCAAAAATAAATTATTTTGATCAAATCACTTCATTTTAGTAGCTTAATATGTTTTGAGATTCTTAGTCTCTAATTTCTTCATTTGAGGAGTGTATCATTGTAATATAATGAATTATGCAACACACCATTTTATAATTATTCTAAGGATAATTACGATTCTTAGAAAAAAGGCATCCTAACACATTGCAAGTGGCTCAATCTTTTGCTTCATCTCTATGGACTCATCTTTGAGTCAGATATACCTTGGAAGAAATCAATTTAGGTAATAAAAATGACCATAGATCAGAAGATTGATTGGTACAACCTTTGGTGTTATTACTTTTTGGGAGATCTTTAGAGACCCACATATCTCTCAACTCCCATGTACACTTTGGACCAAAACTTGGGATATATGAAGACCCTCATATTTCTCCATTCCAAATGATCTTATATCAAATTGTCTCATTCCTCTTGATAATATAGACAATATACACTTTGATGGTGATATAATAGAAGAGTTTGAATATGATGTAGAGCTTGAGCATCTTGATGATACAAAGACCTCTCATGTTGCTCCTTCTCCTCTAATTAAGATCAAAAATACATCACCGAATGCTACATATAAATCTAAAGTTAATTCTCTAAGAGCTTTTAGTGATTCTTTGCAACAAGTAAATCATATTATTTTAAATTCAACTTTGTGTGATGATTACTTGATAGTTATTTTAGACTTATTTGTGGAGCCTCACATTTCATATTTGGAGGAAAAACTTAAGGGTTTATCTCTCCTCTTTGATGGAAACCCCATCATAGCTATTATCCCAACATATTTATCTTTAGATCTTGTTCATTAGTTACCACTTGATCCTATTTTCTCAACTTTTTTATTGATTGGGCATCTACTTGATTTTATTGTTGCATCATCTTCCATAGACATGGCAACACATGAGAAAATAAATTATCAGACATCATCATCATACATCTAGATTTTTCTTCCTACCAATTCTTATCTAGAATGGGAATCCTTCCTACATCTATACTTTGTTTTGTTTCTTCCTGAGGGGAGGAATGTTATTTGTAGGCATTGGATCATGTTTTATGTTCAAGCATCTACCATTATTGCAATATATTACATATTGTGGGGGGGCTACATAGTATCTATTTTTCCCTCTTATGGGGGGTCATTGATTATATATTTTTGATGGATCTCATCCTTTGGTTCTTGTTGAGTTCTCCATCCATAACTCATTCATGTTTATTTGTGTCTTTTATCTCTTTTGGAGAGGATATTTTTCCCATTAGGTTTTCTCCCTTTCGTTGTTTGTGAGAGATTTCATTTATACATGGGTACCTAACATGGCCTAGTAGTTAAGACCAATCATCATCTATGCATCTTTGTATTCTTGTATTTGTTCGCCATTCTTTCTAAGTTGCACTTAAGAAAGGTGTTGATGTGAACAATGGTATTTCCTATCCGGTTCCCCCTTTTGTAGTGTGAACAAGGTACATTACTAATGAGTTATTAGTATTTTTATTATATAACCTAGTTTAGGACCAAGAACCACAAAAATGGGGTAAACTCCTAAAGAGTCTGGTTGGTGAGCTATCAAAAAAAATAAAATTACATTAACTACACCCCCTCCCTAAATTGGATGCAACCATTACCATCTATCATCCCCATTTACCTATGCATACTAGCTAAAATAACCAAATTGTATACATTTAAATTGGGAAAAGGAAAATTACATAGGCCCTTGCCCAAAATATTTAACGCACTCACAATTCTAATATGAACAAACCACATTCTTCTTAGAGATATTTTACCCTCCTCTGCCTTGACTTCATCTTCCTCAAATTTGCAACACCCAAAAAAAGAGGCATGGCCTCCTTAGGTAGAACAACTTGCAATTTATTTGTTATCTCCTCAACTGCAACCTACAGATAAAACTAGCATTAGTCAATGGTATGTAAATGCTCCATCACACTATTATTGTAAACCTTTCTCTACTTAGAAGCATCCTTACATCTTCGTATAACATAAATGAACTTGACTTAGCAAAAAAAATCACTATATAGGACAAGGATTGTGCAACATCAAATATACTCCAACATCCACATGTATAACATGGATCTAGCAAAAAATTTCCCAAATCCTCTTATATATACACAAGAGGGAACCCATCCACTTCCTTCACCATTTCCTAGATTATTACCACCCAAGACCTAAGAGTAAGATCCTTGATTTCCTTATAAATTTCCTTATAACTAAATACATCATAAAGCTTATCATAGCCTCTTATCATATTACCCTTCATTTCCTTGACTTGGGAACCTCCTCCAAGTCTAAATTCCCCTACCATGCACACCAACGCTTGGCCCTAAATGCACATATGCATAAAAATCCATCCAAAATGATGACAAAAATAATTCCACCACAAAACAACATATGCCACCTATTACAATTATAACTCAACACCTCTACCAATCACTACTAGAATACTATTGTTCAGTTATGATCATTACATCACATGAATGACTTGATTGTTGCACAGACATTTGTCATTGCACCAAAAGATTGAATTGTTAATGCCCGATACAACCGCCAAAGTTAATGAATCCATGGGAGGCAGTTAAGCCATGTCACGAACTTGAGCACTATGCTACACAACACAAGGAGACCAAGGGCACACACCTTGCAACAATCCCCCTCTCAACACAAGTGAGGGGTTCAAACCTATGACCTAGGCTTTGATACCAATTGTTGCATAGACAGTTGTCATTGCACCAAAATATTGACCTATTAATGTTTGATGCAATCGCCAGAGTTAATGAATCCATGGGAAGTAGTTAATCCATGTCACAAACCTGAGCACTGTGCTACACAACACAAGGAGACCAATGGCACACACCATGCAACACTAATCACTTGTCATCAATTAATGTACAATATCATTATCAAGAGGATCCTATTATAAATCTTTCTATATGAGCTTAATGGATTCCATTGGGATGTCATACCACCACTTGATTACATAGTTACCAATATTACCATGAATTTTGACACCTTTGTTATCCACCCAATCAACCACTGTGTTCCCCTTTCTCCCAATATGATAAAAACACACCTCAAACCATTGCATTGCAACTCGAGACTCCTCCAAAAAGTAATTAACCTTCAGATCTTGATACTTCCACCCTTCATTAAACCAATCACCAACTTTGAGTCCCCTTCTATCCATAATTTATTGCATCATTTTTCCTTAGCCAACATTATCCCTCATAGCATCGCTCAGGCCTCAAAAGTATTGTTGGAATTTGTACAAAAATCACAAGCATAAATTTAAAAATGTTAGCCCTTGTAATCACAAAATGTTCCAGCCCTCCTACCTTGTAAAATTTAACTTGGCCACACTATCAAAATTTAGCTTAAACCAATCCACCTCGGGGAAAACCCAACAACAAGGTGAGGCACATAATTTTTCTAATTTGTTAACACATCTAGCCATAAAAAACTTAGCCACTTAGAGGCCAATTTAATCTCATCCTAATGAGTGGCATCAGAGTTATACTTGTAAACCTTTCCCAATTCATTGCAAGAACCCTCAATTCTATCACATATAATCTTTGTTGCCTTTACTCTATCTTGATAGAATCTGCTATTCCTTTCAAGCAAAATGTTCCACATAATGAGCAAGGGGAAACAAACATAGATAAACCTCGTACCAACACTTTTAATCTTCATACCTCAATATAGAAAGAGGCTTAGCATATCCAAAGGCATACACCAATCAATCCCCCACTTCTCTATAAATCGATTCCATATCTTACCAGATAAATCATAGTGAAGAAACAAGTGATCATTATCTCAAAGAGACACAAAATTCACTAGAAGGGCCTTGCATGCCAAACAATTGGAGCTTGTCCCAAGTAAGAGAATTTCTTCTAGAAACAACCCATAAGAAGGAAAATGACTTAGGGAGCACACAATGAAACCAAAATTTCTTGTCTATTCCTTCAATTCCCAAATTTGCATCCCCCAAAAAATTATCAAAATCTTCCCTAACTATGGTCTTGCCACTCCCATGACCTACACATCATCTTATCCTCCTTATCCTTAACCTAAATAGGTCATACGCCCAACTTCGCTTGAACCTCATCACACACTACCTTAAGCTCGGGCATAGGAGGAAAAAACATGTGCCATTACTTGGAGAAAGAAACTCCCACCCAATAATATCTAACCTTGACCCCCATAGTTTCCTTGAAATGTATCATCAACAATTTAAACCATTGATCCTCTTAGAGAGAATTTACATCAATCCAACTATCACTCCAAAAAAAATCCTCATTCCAAGTCTCCATTTAATATCTTGAGAGACCAACTTCTAGTAATACTTGATAACATTCCATATATTGGATCTAGAGGCAAGTGAATCAAGTTGCAAGAACAAGGGCATCAACCCCCCCTACCCAAAAAAAAAGATACTTAACCTAGAGCATATTACTCCATAACCTATCTTTCTCTTCATAAATTCTCCAACACATTTTGAAGCCCAAATCCTTATTCAATTTTCTACACTATTTAAGCCCTATTACCCTTGACATCTTACATTTACACACATCCTCCCACTTGATTAGATTATACTCAAGAGAATTGTCACTACCACACCATAGGAAGTTTCTTTGTAGGTTCTTGATGCCTTTGACCACCTTAGTGGGGATCTAAAACACGAAAATTGAAGTAGACACTAAATAAGTGTTTATCAATGTGATTCTTCCAACTAAAGAAAGCCATTTCCCTTTCCATGAAACCAATTTACTTTGAACCCTTTCTATTATGTTTTCCCATTCTAGCTCTAAAGTCCTTTTTTTTATATCAAAGGTAAACCTAAATATTTGCTAGGCAAACAATCCACCTCAAAGCCCAAGATTCTTTGAACTTCTAGAAAACCTTGACATCTTTCCTTAAGTAGGAAAATCCTAGATTTGTTTTTATTCATCTTTTCACCCACAAACCTCTCATACTGCCCTAATTTTTCTTGAATATGGAGGCCTCCTTGGTAGAATATTTTCCAAACAATAAAGTATCATCTACAAATTACAAGTAGGAAACATTCCCGATCATTGAAGGGACTTAAACACTTTTTATATTCCCCTTTTCCAACTTTGTCTTCAGGGCTCTACCCAATGCCTTTGCCACAATGGGAAATAAAAAAGGAGACAAAAGATCCTATAGACACGTAAATTATCCTAATTGATATCATGCATTTGATCTTGATTCACTAACACCGATTCTTCCTTTATCACATCCACACTAACCAATTAATTGAATAATCTTTATTTAATTAATTCCTCCTAAAAATTAGATAATACACGTTATTAGGTTATTTCATCATATTCTTCCTTTAATTAAATACATCAAATTTATTTAATTAAGTCCTAATGCTCTCTCTTTGATTAAATAAATCAACTTTATTTAATCCTAATATTCTTCATTTAATTAAATAAATCAAAGTTATTTAATTAAATTGCTAATCCTCCACTATCCTCTCATTAGATTTAAATAAATCTAAATATCTAAATCAAATGTAAAATCAAACTAATTTCAATCTAAGTTAATTAATCCTAATTAACTCCTAACACTAATCCTCCATTCCTCTAGCTTTTGCAAGTTGCACATGTAAATCAATTTATTTGATTTATTAATTCCTCCTATTTCCATTCAAATATGGCATATTCTTGGAATATTCCACTTATTTGAATTCTCCCTCCCAAAGGACTTTCGTGTCCTCCAACTTGGCATTAAAATATCTTACATGTCCTCTCCTTGAGCCACCTTGGCATTAAAAGCACTTACATCCCCTCTTGCACAAGTCACTTCTTCAAATTCAAATTCCACCTACATGCATTAAACATGCACATTGTTCAAAATGTTCTCCACTCTCCTTCATTAGCATGTTGACAAGTGCCACAATGTCATTGGTCCCTTCTTTAATCCCACATTCATCCTATTCTTCATTCTCCAATCCTTCTTCATTATAAATAGAGGCATTCTCTATTGCTTTGGGATCCACAATCATACACAATTTCATGCAAAGAGATTATAGTCATTTGAATTCCAAGCATCCATGACCTCTTCTACATTTTCATCCAAGTTAGCATAGATTTCATCATCCATAGCTAGGTTATTGACATTTTGCATCAAGGAGCACACAATCATCATCAAGCTTATCAAGGAATGGGAAAGGCCTTCTTTCCACATCAAAGAAGCACCAATTCCCCCATGGGATGTTGGTTTGAGCATTTTGAATAAGATTTCATTAGCTTTTATTTGATATTTTACCTTGTTTTCTTGTTCTTGTGTTTGAATGAATTTCATGGGGAATGTTTGGTTTAAACTTGTTTAAGGACTAATGTTTGCTTGTTTGTCCATGTTTGAACAGCTTTAGGCAAAGCATTCTACATTTTGGCGCTAGAAGGAGGGCACAAATCTCAAATCTAACATGATTTTTTAGTCAATTTCATTGTTTTTTCCTTTATGTTCTTTCATAGGACACAACAACGCTGAAGAGCACAAATAGTGATGCTATTAGTCCAGCTTCACAATATAGTGACACTGCCTTTGTATCCAAAGGGCGACGCTGCATTAATTTCCCTGAGGGCCAGACCAGTCAAATTTCAAAGGGTGACGCTGGTTGAAATACTGATGCAAACGTGGTCTCTATTTTTCCACAAAGTGACACTAGTTTCCACAGAGCGACACTGAAGCCTCCAAATAGTGACGCCTTCATGGATTACAATGTTGGGTTGGGGTAAAAGGCCAATGTTTAAATTTATTTTAACATGTGCTTTTTTATATTGATCACCTTTGACTTTTAACCTATTTTGTGGCTCTATTTCCTGTAAGCTAATCAACTTTTGCAGGTTTGGTGATCAAGAAGAAAAAAGGGGAAACAAAGGGAAGGCTTCCTATGGCACCTTCTTTTTCATTATTGTAAAAAATTATTCTTTGGGAAAATTTATAATCCTATCATTGGATATTGTTATCTTCAACTTTAGAACTTAACTACATTTTGTTTTGGTTTTAAAAAAAACAATACAAAAGCTTTCTTTTTTCTCAAAGTTGGTTAAAAACAACCTTAGAAACTCACTATATTTGATTTTGGGTTTTAAGAGTTGAATAAATAACTTCAAACACTCAAGTTTGGTGCTCTAAAAAGAACTCACTATTGCTTTTGAGGTCTAAAATGAACATGAGCTTATCTTGTTTTGTAATCTTTTTTCCAAACTAACACCATGGGAATGTGTATGCACTTCTTTTGCGCTTCATGGTGATCTTGAGAATCGAAAGAATTTTAGTGATATTAGGTTGTCTAAAATATTGCCTCCATATTTCAAATTTGGGTTTTAAAATTGAACAAATCTTGTAAGTGTGATAAAAGGAATTGTGTGTGTTCTCTCTTTTTTCACACAAACAAAGATTGATCAAACTATAGATGTACTGAATAGCTATTGTTCACCTTTAGAGGGGCCTGCCTAAGACCAATTTGAAGGTGAATCCAACCAGTTTTTCACTCGGGCCGGTATACAAATGGATAAGTCTAAATTGTCAAGTCCTCATGGTATGTAGGCCTTAGTCGTACACTGTCTTTCAAAATGGGGTACTATTGTAAAAATTATAAGAGCCCCTAGTAGGATTGATTAAATCCTTTAATGGCTTGATCAATGCTCACAAGGTGCCATGTCCCCAATTACCCTGACTAAGAACCAATTTGTATAGAGGCCAAAATCCTTGCTATTTGTTGGTGCAAGAATGGTCGTTCTATAGCCATCCCACATATTTTTGATTCTTAGTAGAGATGAAAGGTTCTTCATGGGATATTCATGAGAACTAAAGCTTGGTTGACCCGAGAAGTGTGTGCCATGGAGGGGAGCCAGTGTGGTCAAGCTTCTAATCATCTGCTAAGAATAGGCACATCCAGTTTATCCAAGTGGGAATTCAACAAATATTTCTCTTCTATCCTAGAGTTGTGCAATATTTGAGTCAGTTACACACATTGCTTGGATCCAAAATCTTGAGAACAAACATTCAACAAAGTCATCAAATTTCAAACCTTTAGGAGGAGCAAATACCTTTGAAAGAATCCAAGTGCTACTACTTGTCCCTTGGGATTTCATCCTCAGAGGCTTCTAAGTATTTGGATTTATATCTCAATCTTCCCTCACTAAAGTCAACATTGGGGAACTATTGCCTTGATTTTCTTGATTTCCACATAATGGACCTTGTGGGATGAAAATAAATTGAGACATAGACATCTAGTTTGAAAAGCTAAATCAAGAAAGTGTTTTTAGTAAAAATAATTCATTAAGCAAGATAAAAGACAAATTTAACCCCACACATGTGTTTTTTCAAATGATTTCCTGCAAGATCAAAATCCCAAAACCAAAGTCCATCAATTGTAACAAGTTTCTTAGTCCAAAAGCTCTCAAGAAACGTATGTCCATGTTTTAAGAAGTTAGAGAAATATTGGTCTATAACTTTTACAAACATGCTTCAAAAGACAATTCCAATTTGTATTTGTTTTATATATTATTGTCAAAATCCAAGTCTTTTTCAATGTTTTGAGTTTCTCACATAGGAAGTATAGCATGTTCTTCAATATTGAGGTCTTGTAAACAAAAATATCTCTAGGTTCACTTAGGATCAAAATCAACACCTTTCATCCATCCCCAAACATCAATCAAAACCCATCTCACAAAATAACTCTTAGAAATCTTGGAAAAAATCCTTCATACTAGATTTTTGGCAAATCCTTTAAAACAAAATCAAAATCATCTTGTTTGATTGAGTGTGTGCGGATGCATCCTTCTTCATACACTTAATTAAATTATCACTTTGTGGACAAATTTATTCCAAGACAACATCCAACCTCTTGGAGTTTATGAGTTCATTATCAAATCCAAATCAAATCAAAAATCAAAAAATACAAAAGTCCTAAAGTCTAGTATCTCCTTCAAGGTTTCTTAAGAGTTCAATCATTCACATTATCCATCTTTCATTTATCTCATCACCACCCTTTGATCCTCAACATCTTAGATTTTCTTTTTTGTACCTAAAGCTTAGACCAATCTAAGGAGTTAGAGGTTCGCCTCCCACATTCCTAAAAATTGATCCTTATTTTATGGTCCAAACTAGATCTCAACACAAGAAGAACATGGAAACAAACAAAGAAACATCCACTTCAAGTGACTTGAGTCAAACTGTACCTGAAATCAACCCCATTGGATCTAGCAATCCCCCACTCAACCTTCCTCAACTACCACAACATTTTCGAGGTTGCCAAGTGGAGGATATCACCAATAATGTCCTAGGAATGACTCAAGATGAAATCATGGAAATGGTCCAAAATCTTGAAAATCACAAAATTTTCAACACAATGATGAGACTTAATCCGTCACAATACATGTTGGAATTGGCTAAAGAGGGGGCTAAACTCCCTTTTGACTATGATGTAAGCAGTATTGTGGAGAAACCTCTTGGGATTATGCCACCAGTCTCATTCACACCTTCCTTCCAAAGTATCATTCAACCCATCCCCCAACCAATTTCATCTCATGCTCCAATTCAACCCATAGCTACAAAGGGGAGTTCATAACTTCATGCTCTTCAAACACATCCCCTTGTAAATAACCAAGACTTGGATGCAAACACCATCTTAGGTCAATTTGTTCCTCAAGATCAGAAACACCCCTACGTTTCACTTGTCTTTCATGAAACTAATAATCCATCTACTTTCTCTACATCACCGACATATTCCCTTAACACCCAAGTCTCTCTCCCTATGACTTGACAAGGGGAAGGAGGACTATTTGGACAAAGGGTAATCTTTGATCCCTCATCATCATTTTCTCAAGGAAACACACCACTCATCTTCCCACCATTTACCCCTCTACCATTAACATCCACACCAGTCCTTGGTTTAGGGCAACCCCCTTTACCAATCCTCAATCAACCAAATCAAAACAATTCTCCAATTGTTAATCAAATCAACATACCAAATCCTCTGATCATGCCATTGATATCGCAACACCAAGTGGCACTAATCCAAACAATGCAATCAATCACTACACCATCTACAATACCTCAAATGCCTTAAAATGCCATCTCCCAAGGACCTAACATATCAACTACACCATCCACCACACTATATGCTATCATCAATCCAACACCTCCATCACCACCTCAACAAAATCTCATCACAACATCTCACACTATTATGAATCCTCCACCTCCACCAAGACCAAACATGGAAAACCAATACAACATCACACTGCAAGTAGCTCAACAAGCCTATCAAAAATCATTTCAGCAGTTTCAAGCTCAACAAGCCATGGAAGCTGCACAACAAGCTGCACAACAAGTCGCACAACAAGCACAACAAGTTGCTCAAGTGCAAGCTCAAGCTTTATTGCAACAACAACAAGCTGTCCAAGCTACCCAAGTTGTGCAAGTAGCACAAGCTTCACAAGCCGCACATGCTACCCAAGCTGCACAAGTTGCCCAACAAGCTCAAGCTTAGACACTAGCTCAGTATTGTTGTGCCCTCAACACACACGCCCCGTTCAGAATGGGGACCCTCTCTTTCCTTCACCTTACTGGGTCATTTTGTCACTACCTCATTTTGCGTGCCCCCATTTTGGTGTCCTAGATGGTCAGCATGCCTCTAATGTCTTGTCTTAAATTGACCATGTTTCATCCCCTCAAATTTTTTAAGTCCTAGGCCTTCACAGAGTTCCTTTGGAAATTTTCCTCTGCCAACGTCCTTGACATCTTCTGGGCCCGACCCCTTGGGTTTCCCTTTGGTGCTTGTCATTCCAAATAGCCAAATGACTCCATCTTTTTGTACCTCGGGTTCCGGTCAGTTGTTCACCATGTCTCAAATTCCTTTAGGGACTAAGTTTAAATTTCACTACTTTGAGAGCCTTCAGAACCGGTCTTTTGGAATGCTCCTACTAGACTTTTGTTCTTCTTTCGTCGTCTTCGATGACCATCTTCTAGGATCCTCTCAGGACCCGGGACCTGAGTCTTTGATCGCCATCCTCACAAAGTTGTGTTGCAAAAGGGGGCATCCTTTACGAGCTTTGGGCTCAGTTAGCCGAATTTCTCTGCCCGGTAAGCTGTTGTAAGTTCTTCGTTGGTTGACGTCCACCAGCTCACATCCCTCTAGCCTCTGGGTTCTAGACCTCCTGCCACTGTCTTGGAATTTGAATTCACCAACCCTCTCATCCTTCGTATAGGCATTTATGGGATGCATTAAGCGAGTCTTGGTGTATAAATAGTAGGCCTGACCTATCATTTTCACAATGTCAGGATAGCCAGAAGAGAGTTCAAAGCTATCAGAGAAGCTCAGCGCCTTCACCATTCACCACCAGCGTGCTCATCACTTGCATTGGCCAATTCTCCAAGGATCCAATAATCTTCACCACCGGGTTCTTTAGGTATGCTCGCCATCTGCCCTCTCGCATGATTTTTTTGATGGTTTCATGCTAAATAATGGATAAGTGGGGGGAAATGTGTGTCCTTTGGGTAGAGAAAATGAACATCCAAAAAACCCATGTCTTAAAATTACAACCCTTCAAATTGCCTTAAAAATGAATTTGGGACTTTCTTGTTGTGGCACTGTTCTTCTCGCAGAGCGCCCATGCCTTCTGGGCCCGAGCCTTCCCGTAGCTACTAAAACTTAAAAACTTAAGACTTCAAATTGACGAAAAAATGTTCTTTCGGATCTGAGACTTCGGGTTTCCCTACCCTGCTCGCTGTAAGGACTTAGGAAAATGAACTAGGCTACTTTTAGGCTTCTCGGGCCCATCCTCATGGGATTCTGTCCCTGGGATGTCGTGAGGCTTTCGCTGTTTCAAACAACATATCCACCTTGTCCACCCGCACCCTGGATCCTATCGTGATCTTCGCCGATCAAGTTAAGTGAACAAAATGCCACATCCATGGCATCCTCTGAACCCCGGACCCTGGATCGCAGAGTTCCATCTACGAACTTTCACATTGACGTCACTGTTCCAAATGGCCAAATGACCTCTGCCTTCTGCCTTCTAGGTCCTGTGCATCCTGGTGCTGTTTGAACACCAAATGACCAAAAACTTAAGGGTCAGCTTCCACCAGACCTCCTCCTTCAGGTTTCCATTATCAGGATGTTGTCCTATCTTAGCCGTCCTAAAAGGAAAACGAGCCCATCTTTCCAACTCTCGATTCCCGATGTCCCAATCACCCAAGAAACTAACGAAGAAAACATAAAGGCCAAACATGACACCGGGTCCGATCCACCAAGTTTCCATTCAACATCCATTGTTCCAAACGACCATCGCCCAACATCCTCCTGACTCTTGAGACCCGAGCACTTAAAATATTAAGAGGGTAGGTCGACCACCTTTTTTCCTCGCGGGTCCTGGACTCCGGAACTCCATCCTTAGAATTTCATTTCCTCTTGGCCATTTTAAATGACAAACCATGGACAAGTTTCCCGCCTCAAGGCTCCGGGTGCTCAGAATTGATTCAAATGACCTCCAATGTAGGAACAAGCCTTGACCCATGTGCTTAAATTGAGCCCTCCCCTACATGAACCTTTCAAATCATCCAAACTTGAAGCTGGGAGAAACCACTTGAATTGCCTTGCCTTGTTCGCCCTTCCAAAACGACAATCTTGCCAGGGAAGTCCGACACTTTGGGCCTGGATTGACCAAATTCCCTCCAGTGAACTACTGATGACATATCAAATTAAATTTTTGACCTTATGGGCAATGTATTATCAAATTTGACCTCATTGACGGGGATTTTGGCTAACATTGATGTCTTTAAGCTTAATTGTACTAATTATGCCTTTATCTGCAGGATATATGGAATCGGGTGCATGATCCTCGGGGGCGGTTGCAATGAAAGACAAAGGGAAGAAATCAGGAAAAGTTCCTCATGGGAAGGAGGACAAAGACTAGATGAAGTACCAATTCTAGGGGGAGCCTTTGCACTCAAAGGCCATTACAGATTGGAAAGAAATCACAAACACCAATATGGGGCAAGTCGATATTGATGAATTCAAGCAAAGGGTTAGGGTTAGCTCGACCACAAAGAATGCAAGATTGATCAGAAGTAGCAGAATTGCTAAGGCTATAGGCTTTCCTCCATCCCTCTTCGCTCTTGAACTGGTCATGGCATGTAGGCAAGCATATCAACTAGAGACTTGAACAGTAGTTGATAATGAAGGAAACATTCTAGTTGATATGTTTGGTGAGGTAATAACAAAGACCTTCCACATCCCTACCTTCATGGAGATGGAATCACCAACAATAAAGAAATGCAAAGCAATGTGGGACGAGGACCTGGTTGGGTGTAAGAAGCTTATAAACTAGTTCTGGCTCAAAGAGAAGTGGGGCAGCGCTTTGAAAGTTCCTCAAGAACTTTTTTGCAGCGACTTTCACAAAGATTATCATGACTCGGTGACTCTATTGAGCAGAGTAATGGGATTTCCCACTACTTCATATTTTCAGGAGTAGATGGTATACTTTGTAGAGCATATTTTCTACAGAAAGGAGGATGTTACCACACACGCCTCATTCTATTGGGGGGAATAATAAGCGACTGTTTCCACGAGCAGTTTATGAATGTCAAGAAAACCTCTAAATTCTAAATGACCTCCTATCTTGTTTACTCACTGGCCGAGTGGAGGCAGTACAACAGACTATTCAGGGCACCTGATGAGGAATCTGGGCGAAAGCTAAAATTTTATGATAGATACCCCCAGCTCTAGTTCAAAATTTTTAAGAAGGATTATTGCAGGGTGAATGACACCTTTGTGGGTCACATGATCAGACTACTTGGAGGGAATTTTGAAAGGAGAATTTCTCACAGTGCTCAGGCGTTCCTAAAACAATACGACTTCTTGTTTATTCAATACCCTAAGTTCACCTACATTCATGCCCAAGGTTACATAGAGAGGTCGAATAAGCTGCTCTGGTATCCCAATGACCAGATTATATTGCTAGAACTCTCTTGGCAGTTGCGACATGTGCATACTCTTCTCAACAACAAGCATTTGGCGGGGATCCCTTATCCCCTTGCTTTTGGGCAAGGGATGTATAAGCTGCAAACCTCTCAATGTGCGAGGAACTCAGATAAGGAACTAGCAGAATATCATTTTTTCCTACACACTGCTCGCCCACGAATGGACCCGTATGGGCATATAAGAAAGGAACTTGGACCAGAGTACGCCCACCAGCATTATGTTGAATATTTCTGGGCAAATTGTAGAGATGACAATGAGGTGCGTGCGAGGCACTACATGCAAATGATTGTGTATTTGTGAAAAGAGTGAATTTATTCCTGTACCTAATCAAGTTTTAGAATATGAAAGCACCATAATGGATCCCAAGTACAATGCAATCGCCAACTTGTCATTTCCAACAATAGACTAGGATGAGCAAGAGGTTGATGACCTCGATATTATAACAAAGCCAATTGAGGATCATACCAAAGAATGGGTCAATGGAAAGGTAGCATGATTGAAGCAACAAGCGGTTGTCCTAACATATGAAGGGATCAAAAGTGAGCCTAGTGCAATAGATGATGTTGTTGCTACAACCTCAATGGGAGAGACATCCAAATCCCGCTCATGAGATAAAATAAAAGGAAAGAGATTGAGGAGCAACAACCTAAACTAAAGGTGTATGCTAGAAAGGCCTCGGAGGGTGAGTCCTCCAAGAGACATAAGGGCTCGGGTGACACCACTACGGTGCCCAGTATACAGGAAGATCCACTCCATGAGGGAGAAGATATGGAGGTTGTTCCACCTAAGTCTCTGTTGGTTGCCTCTGCTACTGCCACCCTTCCACCCATCTCATAGTCTATGGTTGCTACTTCTCCACCCATAGTGGACATCTCAATCCACCTTGCCTCTTCTCCACCTATTGGGCAAGTTGTGATTGTTGATTCTTCTTCGGCCATGATTTCTCCACTTTCCTCTGCCTCCATTTCTTCCACCACATCACTTTAGCTGATAGTGGCAATAATACCAATGCCAATGCTCACACTACCAGAGGAATTATCACGACATATGAAGAATGTCCCTTTCGAGATTTTTGAGGTGTTATCAAATCCTGCCATCCAAGCTGCCCTGGTATAGGTTCTTATTGTCGTTCCTATTTCAAAGCCTCCAACTAAACCACCCAAGATGAGGGCTATGATGGAAATATCTAAGGAATGGGAGTGACTATTGAAAAATGAGGTGTTTTCTTAGCTTAATACTCTGTAAAAATTTAATATTGCTGATCTAAGTAAGTCTTTTCTTTGTTACATATATTATTTGTGGGTGATTATCTTGATTAATCCATTTTACTATTGTAGAATGTAGAGAGAAGTTGATAGAAGAACTAGACAAGATATTAGAAAGATTACACAAGATGTACCGTGGAGAAACCCTTTGAGGAAAAAACTCCACCAAGAATTATTCTATTATTCAATCTCTGAATTACAATAGCTCCAATTCTTGCTTGAGAATGCTTCTTCTGTCTTTACCAATCTTCTTCACACATGCAATAACAATTATGAAAACTCTATTCAACTTGAATGAGATATAGAGACAATATGCAACCTTGTAATCTCCAAATGGTGATAATTACAATATACAAGCTCAAGCCCTTGAAAAGGTATGCCATATTCCTTCAAGTTGAGTTATTCAGTGAAGACTAAAGCTTACAACATGTGCTTCATGCATTTGGGTGTCCCAAACTAAAGCTACAACTACTCCTTCACTTCAGTGACAATTCCAAAGCTCTTCCTCAAAGTTGGCACCCTTAAGTAAAGCTACTTAACCAAGCCTTTAGAAATATCTTATCATGCATGAGAGGTAAATCCAATAAAGCATCTTGGGCACCCAAGTTGGCTTCAAGTGCTTTATAGTTAACTGAAACATTTACTCAACATCATTCCCAAAGAATGGTCATCCCTTGTTAACTGGAGGTAGCCCCTGTTATCTATCATACAACTCAATGTTATTAGCCATGCATTACAAGTTAACTGAAGCTAACTACATGCAACTCAAAATAACCAACATGCATGCAACATGCACTTGCATGCAATTGAAGATAACTGAACTAAACTAAACTAAACTAAACTGAACTAAACTAAATTGAACTGAATTGAACTAAACTAAACTGATTTTGAAATAAACTGAACTAAACTGAACTAAACTGAACTGAACTAAACTGATTTGAACTGAACTTAACTGAACTTCAAGCATGCAAACATTAAATCCTAACTCCTATGATCTTTACATGTATTCAGAAGTGTTAACTGTTACTTTGTATAGTTAACTGGACACAAGGTGAGTTTCACCTTACCATGTGAGTGTCCCATGTGTCCCTATTATTTAGGAACTCACTATGGACGCCCTCACATTCTTCTTACATTTAAAATTAATTACAAATGTAAATAATCATGATTATTTCATCAAATATTAATCTCATCTTAATCTTAGTGTTGTTGAACACATTCCAAGAATCTAGGAGATACATGAAATAATTAATGTTTAGGATTTGCAATTGAATGGCAACCTATTTCCAACATTCTCCCACTTGAAATTATACATTGCAATTATTCTAAACAAGGAATAATAAAACAAGTACAAGACTCAAGGCCAATGGCCTTCTTGCACCAACTAATCAAACCATGCTAACTTCAAATGCAACCTGCATAATCATGAAGCTTCCAAGCAAATGATTAAAACCAAGAGAACTTATCTATATGGTTTCATAAGATAATCTGTAACATTAATTAAAGTGTTAACTTTTTCAATTAATACCTTCCCATTATCAACCAAACCATTACCTTTCCCAAGCCTCTGTAACCAAACCACCTCTTTAGAGGCATGCTAAACCACCGAGTGTGTTGAATTCACATTCAACCAAGGTGTAGACTCCTCGGTCTTTTCTGTTGAAAAACTTTTCTTACAAGTAACCATTCCAACAAATGTCTCTTACCACAAGAGAATTCCAGCCTCACCTATTTCTCCAAGTATCCATGAGGACCTGTAACCAACCAATCCATGCCAAACTCCAAATGCAACACAACACTTTCATGAAGTAATCAAACAAATGATTAATGTACCCAATACTTAAGAGAAACACACAAGATCAATGCCAAAGCTCCAATCATGAATTAGGAACATAAACATGACATCCATGATCTAACCATCTCCTCTTAGGAGATCACATGCATCATAACATACTTATACATCCTAGTCTCAAGAGAACCATGTAATATGCCAAACTCTAAATGCATATCAAGAGTAAACCATGACATCCATAACAAATATACTCTAAACCAAGAAACCATATCTCTAATCACATGGAGATAACCTTACCAATCATGCATCCAAGTCATTGCCAACAAATCACACTAAACCATGATACCGAGTCACACATGGCATTGTGACTACCATCCTCTCTATGAAAATTACTCTGAAACATGAAGCAAAGAGTTATCACAAACAATATTAGCTGAAATAACCAATGCATCATTACTATTATCTGAGGAATTCTCTATAGAAGAATCAAAAATCTCTTTCTTGTTCTTACAATCCTTCTTCACATGTCCTGGTTTTCCACAGTTCCAACACTTTACCTTACTTCATCCTTCTGACTTACCCTTCCCTTCCTTGTTTCCCTTAGGCTCCTTTTTCTTAGGCCTACCTTTTACAAACAAGGCATCTTGGATTTCCTCCTTAGACTTCCTCCTCATCTCCTCTTATAGGAGAGTAGGAATAATGTTGTCCATCTTTGGATCTGCACCATTTCCACTAATTGCAACAATTAGATTTTCCCAAGAATTTGGTAAAGAACAAAGCAATAAAATACACTTATCCTCATCCTCAAGCTTTACATCTATAGATGCTAATTGAATGAGAATTAAATTCAAAGCATTTAAATGTTGTGCTACTGAATCACCATCTTTCATTTTCAATGAATATAATTGCCTTTTCAGATACAACTTATTGGTGAGACTCTTAGTTTGATAAATATCCCCTATTCTTTTCCATAATTTATATGCACTATTTTCCATTGAAACATTTAAAAGAACAACATCAACAAGACATAACCTTATTGTTCCTCTTGCCTTTTTATCTAACTTAGCCCAATCTTCATCTGAAATAGTTGTAGGTGTCTTTGTCTCATTATTAACCGCTAACCACTGATCTCTTTCTTCAAGAAGATCTTCCATTTTTAATTTCCACATTTCATAGTTAGAACCATTGAACCTTTCAATATCTCTAACCTTGAATTCATTGTAACAAAACTTAATTCCAAAATCAGCAAATAACAAAAATAATAAGAGCTCCCACTAAGCTAAAAACCTCGAATCTTTTAAGAGAAAGGCATCCCAATACTCTACCAACCTACATACCAAATGTTGAAAAATGAGGTGTTTTCTTAGCTTAATACACTATAAAACTTTAATATTGCTGATCTAAGTAAGTCTTTTCTTTGTTACATATATTATTCTTTGGTGATTATCTTGATTAATCCATTTTTGTTGTAGAATGTAGAGAGAAGTTGATAGAAGAACTAGGCGGATATTAGAAAGACTACACAAGATGTCAGGAGAAACCCTTTTAGGAAAAAACTCCACCAAGAATTATTCTATTATTCAATCTCTCAATTAAATAGCTCCAATTCTTGCTTGAGAATGCTTCTTCTATCTTTACCAATCTTCTTCACACCTGCAATAACAATTATGAAAACTCTATTCAACTTGAATGAGATATAGAGACAATATGCAACATTGTAATCTCCAAATGGTGATAATTACAATGCACAAGCTCAAGCCCTTGAAAAGGTACGCCATATTCCTTCAAATTGAGTTATTCAGTGAAGACTAAAGCTTACAACATGTGCTTCATGCATTTGGGTGTCCCAAACTGAAGCTACAACTACTCCTTCACTTCAGTGACAATTCCAAAGCTCTTCCTCAAAGTTGGCACCCTTAAGTAAAGCTACTTAACTAAGCCTTTAGAAATATCTTATCATGCACGAGAGGTAAATCCAATAAAGCATCTTGGGTGCCCAAGTTGGCTTCAAGTGCTTTATAGTTAACTGAAACATTTACTCAACACCATTCCCAAAGAATGGTCATCCCTTGTTAACTGGAGGTAGTCCCTGTTATCCGTCATACAACTCAATGTTATTAGCCATGAATTACAAGTTAATTGAAGCTAACTACATGCAACTCAAAATAACCAACATGCATGCAACATGCACTTGCATGCAACTGAAGATAATTGAACTGAACTGAATTGAACTAAACTAAACTGAACTAAACTGAACTGAACTAAACTGATTCTGAACTGAACTAAACTAAACTGAACTGAACTGAACTGAACTAAACTAATTTGAACTGAACTTAACTGAACTTCAAGCATGCAAACATCAAATCCTAACTCCTAGGATCTTTACATGTATTCAAAAGTGTTAACTGTTACTCTGTATAGTTAACTGGACACAAGGTGAGTTTCACCTTACCATGTGAGTGTCCCATGTGTCCCTATTATTTAGGAACTCACTATGGACGCCCTCACATGCTTCTTACATTTAGAATTAATTACAAATGTAAATAATCATGATTATTTCATCAAATTTTAGTCTCATCTTAATCTTAGTGTTGTTGAACACATTCCAAGAATCTAGGAGATACATGAAATAATTAATGTTTAGGATTTGCAATTGAATGGCAACCTATTTCCAACAGTGACATGCTACAAAGGCATTAGAGGAGGAAGTGGGTGAGTACCATGAACATTCAAAATATGAGCACCTGCAAATTGACAAAGTAGTTCATGAAGAAGAAGAAACAAGATCTTCTGAAAGCGGCGATGAAAGAGATCCTGGTACTAAAATTATACAAACATTTGATGGTGATTTCGAGGAGGAAATAGCCCAAAAACTGAAGGATGTTGGAGAGGAGGTAGAAAGGTCGCCTCCCAAAGAAGAAGGGCAAGAGGATGACAAGGAAAAAGAAAATGTGAAACTTCCTACAAGGGAACAACAGGAAGATGTGTCACCTCCTCATAAAGAAGAAGAGAACGTAAAAGAGGAAAAACTTGAAGGTGAGGTTCAAACTGACAAAAGCCTCAAAATTGAGCAACCTGAGGAGCACTGGCCTGAAGATGAGCAAGATGACAAAATGGAAGAGGACGCTGAGAGGGAAGAAGGTCCCATAGAATTCCTACCCACCAAGTCCCTAATCAAGCGCATAACATTCACTCAGGACTCCAATGAAGAAGAAGGGGAAGACATTAGGGTGGAGAAGGAGGCTTCTAAAGATGAGGAAATTGAATTCATAAGGGATGAAGAAAAGAATGATAGTGAATTTCCTAAAGAAAATGCTCAGATGCCTGAATGGCTAGAAAGGAAACTTGAGAAGAAGGCTCCCACCCCGAGAGATCCAAGAGCAAGATTGGAGGCTATCCTAGCCCGAGCACAGATCACTACCAAGAAGGATAAGAAGCCCAAGGTCAGATCAAAGGTAACAATGGATGCCTCTAGATCAAGGACCGTCCAAGTAGCCACATCAGTAGTGGGAGAAGAGGGAATAAGCTATAATGTTTCTACTATTGACTTAGGAACAACTACCAGAGAACAAAAAGTAGAACACCTTCAAGAGTCTGTTTCTATTGTAGTGCATCTCATACAACAAGATAAGACTTCAAAAGAGGAACTTAAGGCACAAGTAGCTGATCTAACAGCTTACATCTAGTAATGGTCTTCAATGAATGAAATGCCTACCATGTCCTTAGCACCGCCTCAGTTACTATCAAAAGAGAAAATAGACAAGCTCGAAAGGAGAAAGAACTTGGATAAGACCATGGAGGGTTGGTTCCAACAGGTCTTATACGTAGGGAACATGAGCATCACTCACACTGTTAGGACAACAAACAAGTTCTTAGATCTGCAACAGTCTCTTGAGGGTACAAGAAAACTTTGCACTAACTTCTCGGTGAGATATGAGTCCACCTACCCAAAGATTGAGGTCATTCTCAAACTACCAAGCGCAACGTGGGAAAAAGAGCTTGCATTCAAGAAGGATGATCATTGGATGATGGATGTATGGAAGCAGGACTTTGAGAATAGGAAGGAAAGGTTGGATTAGGTGCTTGACAAGGTGGATCTATACATCAAGTGGGCTAAGGAAGTTAGATCAAATTATGCCTGATACTTGAAGCTAATGATAGGGTATGACATGCCTGTCGTACAAATAGATATAGAGAAGATAAAGCCCTATTTCCATAAAAAGATGGAGGACGGAATGTTAGATGAGATCACCGTTGATTTTATGAATTTTTCCACTTGGGCCTTCACCTAGTTAGAGCTATTTAGAGACCACACTACCAAGTATGACGAAGACTGGGAAAGGCTTACCGACAACTCCAAGGAGTGGAGTTACCAATTGCTATGATCCGAGATTTTGGTGGTTGATAAACTCCAACTAGTAATTTTGAAGTTCATGGAGTATGCAGCTTTGAAGAAGCTGGAGGGAAACCCTATTATTAATGAAGAATTCCTAACAGAGTAGCTACAACAAAAAGGAAATGAGCAAAAGACAAAATGCTATAGTGCTACCACTAGAGGAAAAAATAAGGATAGGGACAAAGTTGTATTTTAAATTGTAAAATATTGTGGGGTAGGTAGAACCCTAACTTGTAATGAATCATGGCCACACAATGTAAACTAATCTTGGCCATTCATTCTACCTTTTGGACACTATAAATAGGGGGTCTCCTCTCATTTTCAAGAGAGAGTTGAGTTGTTGTAATGACATGCTGCAAATTTTTTAATGAAAATACATTGACTTTGGTGCATTTTTTGAGTTTTTCTCTATGTTTCATAATTTAATCTCCTAAATTTAAAATGTTTTAGTTAGATTTACATTATTGTTCTAGTTGGTTTTAGATTGCTTAGATTGATTTGGTAATGCTATTCTATGGTTATGAAAATTTATGTTGTGTAGATGCCTTCCCAGTCCATACTTTTTGCTATTGCTATTGGTAAATGGTTGTGTAAAGTTAGTTTGGGAAAAAACTTAAAGTTTCCTTAAAATTTTATCTTTATTCATGCATGTATATGGTGGATGAATGGTAAAATATCTGTAGACCTTGGAAGATAGCACAAATTTCATGATACTGTAGGTTTCTTGGTTAAGTGGAATCCTATTTGAAGGAAGTTGTCCACAATAACCTCCATGATCATTGTTCATAGTTAGTTGCAGATCCAAGAAAATCTCCTTTTCCTTGCTCTCTTTTCCTTTTTTTTTAAGAAATAACCTATGCTAAGGTTCATTGCACATTGTAAAGCTAAAACTTAAGAAAACATTGAAGTTTCAGATTGTTGTTCGAACTTGCAACAACATACACATCAATTTCCATCCTAGAAATTTCAACTCATAAGATCCATTTTGCATCCAGCTACGTAAGTCTGCCCTGTGATTACTAGCAAAATCACATCAAGTATCAACTAAGGAATTTCATGCAAGTCATGAGTTGACACCCAAGATATCTTAGGGTGATTTTCAACAACTTGCTGTTGGAAGTCTCCTTTCAAGAGAGGTAGTGCACCTATGCACTTCCTGTGTTGAGAAAGTGTGAAAAAATACACATCAACAAGTATCAATCGCAACAAGCTCAAGCACACGTGTAATACCAGGAACAACAATAAGTGGCTCAATAGCATTCCTATCAACAAGCTTTGCAACAATACCAAGCGCAACAAGAAGCAACTCAACAACTATACCAACAACAAGCATTGTTGGCACAACAGTAGCAAGACCAACAACAAGCGTCATTGGCACAAAAACAATTACAAGCATACCAACAAGCATTGGTCACACAACAAAGCTTGCAACAACCTCCCATGAGCACCCAAAACACCCCACCCATCACTCAAGTGATCAAACCACCCCAAAACACATTCATCCCACCACCCGATCCACAAAATGATGTGTCTACACAAATCAAGTTACTCTCATAACAAGTGCTAGACCTCCAATTTGGAAAAACAACAAAACCCCAAGAGAATTTATGCCCTTATCCATTCATCAGAAGCATTGTGATGGTTCCATTCCCAAAAGGGTTCGAAATCCCTAAATTTGACAAATATCATGGGACGAGTAATCCTAAAGATCACATCAGGGAATTCCAGGTACATTGTATGGAAGTTGCATACGATGATTCTTATCTAATGTGACTATTCCCTCAAAGTTTGGCTAGGAAAGAAATGGAATGGTTCTCTCATCTCCCCCCTAGAATAAAAATTTTCCAAGAAATTGTGGATGCATTCATACAAAACTACGCATTCAACATAGGCATGGACGTGAGTCTAGAAGAAGTATTTGCTCTCAAACAAGCTAAGGGGGAAACATTCACATCCTTCTTACAATGATGGCGATCCAAGGCCAACAGGAGCAAGTGGACTATGTCGAAAGAACAACAAATTTGTAATATCATCACTAATCTTGAAGGAACCTTGTCCTTCCATCTGAAAATACAATGCATCACCACATATGACCAGTTGATCCCCAAGGCGCTCAACATTGAAAGAACCCTTATCACACAAGGGGGGACACCTACTTATCAAGAAAACCACCCATCAACCAATTATAACAAAAAACCTCGCACATGGGAAAAGAACAAGAATGTCACTAACGATGGTGTGGTTGACTCCAAAGTTATAATCAGTGCCCCAAGGAAAAACACACCATCATATCAACAACTGTAAATCAATAATTGAAACAACACACAAGTCAATGCAGTATCACAACAATCTAAAAATCAAGTGGTCAATAATTTGAATAATCAAAGGGTACCACCCCCACAGAAAAAGTATCCCCCCAAACAAAAATACACACCCCTTGGGGAATCAATCGAATCTGTCATGAAAAAAATGGTACAAGAGAATCTCATTAAAATCCCCGTTTATGAGAATTATCAGGAGCCCCAAGTGAAACCACCATGGTATAATGAAAATAACCTTTACGATTTTCTTAAAATCAAGGGACATACGATGACCAGTTGCATGAGACTAGAAAATTTGATCCAAGACCTTATCAATGACAAAACCATAAACATTGAACAACCTAGAGGAAATCGGGACCTTAAGATATACACGAATCCGATGCCAAATCACAATAAAGGGAACAACAATGGAAAGGAAAAGTATAACAATGTGATCCATGTTTAAGACCATGTTGAATCCTTAGATGAATGGGTCATTGTTGTGAACATCAAGGGGGGCAAAGCCGAATGTGGAGTCACCACACATGGTCACAGTGTTACCATTTCTCGACCATCCCAACCATCCAAGGTACTAGCCTCTAATCCAAAATCCATTCCCAATGGTTATAATGTCTTTGACTAGTTGAAAAGAACCCCTGCCCAAATCTCCATCATGGAGTTATTGAAAATCTCACCTGCACACAAGAAAATCCTAGAAGAAGCATTGGCTTCATCCATTGTCCCCACAGATCTTGATGCATACCAGTTACAAGCTATCGTTAGACATATCACCACCCCACATCTCCTAACATTTTTTGATCAGGACTTCCCAATGCAACCATCTCATAATCGCACACTCCATCTCAAAGTCTTGGTCCATAAGAATAAAGTCAAAAGAGTCTTGGTGGATGAGGGTGCAAGTCTGAATATCTATACTCTCAAGCTAATAAAGAATCTAGGATTCTTTGAGGATGTCATTGAAAAAGGTAAAGGTATTACAATTAGGACATATGATGATCAAGAAAGAGTGTCTCAAGGCACTATTCAACTCCATATTGAAGTAGGGCCAACCATCATGGAAACTACCTGCCAAGTCCTTGATCTTGAATTACCTTATAATATCCTCCTGGGGTGCCCATGGATTCATGGGATGCAAGCTGTCGCCTCTACTTTCAATCAATGTATCAAGTTTCCCTATCAAAATCAAGAGGTCACAATCCATGGTGATCCCAAGCCATTTTATTATTGCAAGAATTTGGAAACAAAGTACTACAAGATCCCTCAAGTCCCAAAGAATGATGAAGGCCCTACGAATCCATATGTAGACCCATCTACCTTAGCCTCCACTTCTGAGACAAAGAAACCCACCATTCCTAACATCTCTGATATCAAAGTCATTATCCAAGATAATGGGTGTGGGGATTACAAAATGAAGAAGAGTGCCTTCATAATAGGACAGTTACCTCAATCTCCTAGATCTCATGGGAAACCGCATCCAAATAACAGTTCAGCCCAAACCTTCAAAGTAGACCCCTCCAGATTTAGATGCTGGGGAGACCTAAGCCAGGAAGTGGTGGATGAAAAGGACATATCAAGTTTGTTATACCAAGATGAAAGGCCCGTGCTTGATCTTCCCATGGATGATAATAGAAAAGGACTACAAATGATGCAACGATGGGGCTACAACAAAAACAAGAAACTTAGATAAAATGACAATGGTCTTCTAGAACCTATCATTCCTGATAAGCATATAAGGAATCTTGGTCTTGGATGTACTCCTCTGAAAGTAACCATACTTGACAAAGGTTCCCCAGTTAGAAAATTCGAAGCTCCTCCTTAGTTACCGATATCCATAGGTTTTCCCTTAGACAACTATACCTTTGGCATAACCGATGTGTGTGATGAGGACCCCATCACAGACCTACCTATGTTATTCGAGGATTCCTCCATTCTTATGATTAGTACCCTATCTTTCAAACCAAGTAAGCAGACCAATGAGCTAAAATTTTTTTACCCCCAACTCATCGATTATGATCGAGGACCACTAATTTTGGACACATTAAAAAATGACGAGGCTCTCTTGGAGTTCATGGGATTGCGGGATACTCTACCATGAGAAGATCACAAAGTTGGGTTCAACATTGAGCTAGACACAGATGCCTACTATGGGGAAATGATTGAATCCCTTAATCACAAAAGTGAAAATTTAAGAATAATATCTAGGTCTTTGAGTGAAAACCACACTATGGCACTCTCTAACTCAAAAATAGTAAAAACAAAGGATGCATCCAATGGTGAAAACCTCTCTGAGGCACCAGAGGATGAGGGATTCAATCTTCCCCTTAGTGCTATTCATCAAGAGAAGTCAACAGTCTTGGCAGAGAAGTGCAATCCGGTCAACTTGGGAATAGAAGAAACACCACAAATAACCTTCTATGTAGAATCACTTTTGATAGAAGAACAAGAAATTCTAGCTGCATTCCTAAGGGAAAGAAAGGTAAAATTTGCATGGACCTATGCTGACATGCCTGGTCTTGATCCAAAAGTTGTGGTTCACCATCTAGTTGTCTCTCCAGAAGCAAAACCAGTAAGAAAAAAACTGAGAACGATGCATCCACAAATAACATTATTGGTCAAGATGGAATTACAATAGCTCCTTGATGCTGGCTTCATACAACCAATTATTTGTCTAGAGTGGGTTTCAAATCTTGTACCTATCTCTAAGCCCACTAGGGGAATCTGCATCTACACAGACTTTAGAGACCTTAACAAAGCATGTCCTAAGGATGATTTCCCTCTCCCAAACATAGATATGATTGTGGAAATGATGGCGGGGCATGAAATGCTATTACTAGTGGACTGATTCTTGGGGTACAATTAGATCATGATAGCTAAGGATGACCAACACAAAATGAATTTCACTTTTCCATGGGGGACATATTGTTGGAACATGATGCCATTTGGGTTGAAGAACGCAAGAGCTACCTATAAAGAGCTATGACACTAATCTTCCATGACATGATTCACAAAACTACGGAAGACTATGTGGACGATATATTGGCCAAATAAAAGAAGCGTTGGGATCACATAGTGGCACTAAGATCCACCTTCGACAGGCTAGAAGAATACAAGGTTAGGCTCAATCCAAAAAAGTGTGTCTTTGGTGTACAATCAGGCAAGCTCCTAGGGTACATTGTATCTATGAGAGGAATCAAGATAGACCTTGCTAAAGTCAAAGAAATTCTCGAGATGAAGGAACCAAGAACCTTGAAGCAATTGAGGGGTTTGCAGGAAAGACTCCAATCCATCCACTGGTTTATAACATAGTTAGCAGATAAGGCTACCCCATATTATTATCTACTCCACAAGGGGGTAGCATACAAATGGGATGAGAAATGTGACCAAGCTTTCAATAAGATCAAGGAGTACTTGCTCACACCGCCAGTTCTCATGCCACCAATTCCAGGAAAGCCCTTGATCCTATATATATCGGCAACAACAGCAACCCTTGGCGCTATCTTAACACAACATGATGAAAATGGGAAGGAGAGATCTATTTACTGCATCAATAGAACCATGGTGGGACACAACCTAAATTACACATTCATTGAAAATGCTTGCTTAGCAGTGGTATTTGCAACACAAAGTTTTAGACACTATATGTTGGCTCACCAAATAAAACTCATTGCCAAGATAGACTCTCTCAAGTATTTACTTTCCAAAGCAACACTCATAGGGCGAGCAGCTAAATGGGTCATGATCCTGACATAACACGACATTGAGTATGTAGAACGAAAGGCCATTAAAGGACAAGTAATTACAGACCAACTAGTAGAAGCACCAATATATTCAAAAAATCCACTTGTATCAGAGTTCCCCAATGAGTTCATCTTTAACATAAGCATATCAAATCACTGGAAAGTATATTTTGATGGATCTTACACACAACATGGGTCAGGAGTTGGAGTCTTCTTCATTACACCACAAGGAGATTGCATACCCAAGTCATATAGGTTGTCCTTTCCTTGCACAAACAACATTGCAGAGTATGAGTCCCTTGTCATAGGACTCATAATTGCAATACAATGGCCGATCATGGCACTCAAAGTCTATGGAGACTCGCAACTAATCATGAACTAGGTCAATGATGACTACCAAATGAAGGATGAAAAATTGACTCCATACAAGAAATTGGTGGAAATCCTCAAAGAGTTCTTCATCAACATCACGTTCAAGAAAATACCAAGGGAAAACAACAGGGTGGTGGATGTTATGGCAACAATCGAATCACTACTGGATATCCCACGCAACATCCCTAGGCAAGAATTCCTTATAAATCAGCATCTTGTTGTTGGAAAAACTAGGACATGCAACTGAGAGGGGGGTGAATCAGTTGTCACAAAATATTTAAAATTTTCAAGCTTAACTTAACTTAATCTCAAATATGATGAATGAACAATAAACCACAAACAATCAACACATCAAAAACATAGAGAACACCAATATTTTTTACGTGGAAACCCTGTTAAGGGAAAAACCAAGATGGATGTCAGTCCACAATATTATACCCTATTAAAAGTATAATGAAGAATAATGGGAATGCACATGCATTAGGCACACTGCCTAGAGCTCACTACTCAAATACAAGAGGGCTCACTACCCAAAGAAGACACATTGTCTTACAAAAATTTGGATTAGATCCGCAGGGTATGAATTGAGAAAATAGCTTCTACAAAAGCCTGATTACAGTTTTGGTTAAGCACAGAAACACTCCTTCACACTTCGCTCAAACTTCTTCACACTCTACTCTGCAATCGAATGATTAGGTCACTATTCAAACACTTTCTCTTTCTATGGCACTTCCTTTCTTATAACTTCGCACAAAAAACAACTCTTATATATCCACAACATGGAATTACATCAACAACTTCGTTGGCCAAAATAAAATATAAAACATATACACAATGTCAGCCTAAATTTACAAGTAAATTTTTAATGCAAATCAAACACCATTGGCCACAACATAATGAAGACTTAAAACAATATCCTCGAGCATGCCAAACATTAAAATTTTAATCTCCAAGGATCCACAATATGTTACAACCACCACGTCGGCCAAGAACATAAAAACCCGAACACACAAGAGAAAAATCACCGACCATGAGCACATCAATCAACGCATACGTGCAAAAAATATAGAGCATGATCTAGAACCATCCACAAGCATCAAGAATCATCAGAGAAGAATCCACAACAACTAAAATTACTAGAATCGCATCAACTTCAATCAGGAACACTAACTGAAGCAACATAAAAAAATTTAGAACACAATTGTTCATAACAAGTTAAATTTTCACGCGAACCTCTAAAACTTTCGATGGACAAACTAGATATACTTAGCAATAAACCCTTTAGTCCACAATGACTGATCATCAACATACTATGCAAGACATCATGACCTTCACTGTTCCATTGTTAACCTACAACTCTTTCTTTAACAATTTTCTCAATATCCTCGACATATACAACTTATAATACATCAATTCTAATAGTGTTGGCATCAATGAAAACCACATATCAACAACACAACCAAAACATCCAACAATCTCCCCCTTTGGCATTGATGGCAACACATGATGTGAAAAACAGCATCAACGCAACTCTCAATCAACACTTACTCCCCCTTAGATTCTGACTCTTCTCCTCATGTTGTTTTTCACATTGCTCTTCTCCCCCTTTGACATCAATAGAAAAGATAAGCATTATCTTTCCACATACAAGATCTGAACCACATATTTGCACATCTGATTACTCCCCCTAAGTAGCAACCACAAAAACATCAATCCAAATCTGAATATAGCTATGCAACACACAGATTGATGCAAGTAAATGCATCTCTAGTTCTTATCAGAAGAGGTAATCACCCCTAGCATCCCTCTAAGATACTCAAAAGTATCCTTTGGAAATGTCTTGGTGAAAATGTCTGCAATCTATTCTTTGGTAGGCACATACTCCAGTCTGACTTCTTTCTCACTCACTTTCTCCCTCAATAAGTGAAACTTGATTGATATATGCTTGGTCTTACGGTGTCGCACTGGATTCTTCGATATGTTTATTGCACTTGAGTTGCCACAGTATATGGCATTAGGCTCATCATATACTACTTTGATATCTTTCAACATCTGTTTCAACCACAACACTTGAGTACAATTATTTGCAGCAACAATATAATCTACCTCAACAGTAGATAGGGATATGGAATTCTGCTTTTTACTCAACCAAGACACTAGCTTCTTCCCTAGTAAGAAGGCATCACCACTAGTGATTTTCCTGTCATCTACATCTCTTGCCCAATCTGCATTAGTATAGGCACTCAAGGTAAGATCATCATCTTTAGGATACTAAAGCCCAAAATCAACTGTTCCTTTCAGGTATCTAAAAATTATCTTTACAACAGTCACATGAGATTCTTTCATATCAGCTTGATATCTAGCAACCATACACACAACATTCATGATGTCTGGTTTGGTCTGAGTTAAGTAGAGCAGTCTGCTAATCATTGACCTGTATCTTGTTTGATTTTCCTTAGGAGAATCATCATTTTGTGTTAACTTGCATCTGGTTACCATGGGTGTACCAACAGGCTTTGAGTCTTCCATGCCAAAATTCTTCAACAACTCTCTCACATATTTGGACTCAGATATGAAAATCCCATTTTCTAACTGAGTGACTTGCAATCCCAGAAAGAACTTCATCTCTCCAATCATACTCATTTCAAATTCACTTTTCATTTCATTAGCAAAATTCATACATAGATCATCATCACCTCCAAAAATAATGTCATCAACAAAGACTTCAATAATCAACTCTTTATCATGATCCAACTTAAAATACAAGTTGTTGTTAGTAGTACCTTTATTGAATCCAAGCTTTAGTAAGTATTTATCCAGTCTAGCATACTTGGCTCTAGGGGCTTGCTTGAGTCCATACAAAGCTTTCTTCAATTAGCAAACCATGTCTTCCTTATCAGTCAATTGAAATCCATCTGGTGTTCAACATATACCTCTTCTTCTAACTCACCATTCAGAAAGATTGACTTCACATCCATTTGATAGACTTTGTAGTTCTTATATGTGGCATAAGCAATAAATAATCTTACAGCTTCAATTCTGGCAACAGGGGAAAAGGTTTCTTTAAAATCAATACCTTCCATTTGTGAATACCCTTTACATACCAGTCTTGCTTTATTTCAAACCACTTCACCTTGTTCATTCAACTTATTTTGAAAGACCCATTTAGTACCAATCACATTTTTATCTTTAGGTTCGGGAACAAGAATCCATGCATCATTCTTTTCAATCTACATCAGTTCTTCCTTCATAGCTTGCATCTAGTGTTCATCATTACAAGCTTCATTGACATTGTTAGGCTTAGTCTTGGAAATCAGACAATACTCTTCTACAATCCTTCTTCTATTTTGCACACCTTTATTCTTATCTCCTATAATTTGATCTTCAAAATGATTTAGCTTTACATACCTTAGGATTTTAGGATTCTCTTGCACTTCTGGTTCTTTTTTTCTTTCTTCTAAACTTCCACTTGTCTCTCCTTCTCGAAATTTATTGATTTACCAGAACAATTTGAACTTGATTTTGTGTCTGAACATTCTTCCTTTTGTTTGTACTATCTTGTTGGTCATCTGAATCATATCCACAGTATCTGGATGATCTAGCAGAGTCCTCATCAACTCTTACATTTGCACTTTCAACCATTTTTCTCAATCTTCTATTATAGCACCAATAAGCCTTGATTTTAGTAGAGTAACCTAGAAAGATTCCTTCACCACTCCTTGCATAAAACTTTCCTATGTCCTCATCTCTCTTAATATAACACTTGCTTCCAAAGATCTTGAAATATTTAACAGTAGCTTATAACCAAACCACAACTCAAAAGGAGTCTTACCGGAAATACCATTGACATTTACCTGGTTTAGAGTGTACACAACAATGCTTACATCTTCTCTACAATAGATGTGAGACACATTTCCTTCCAACATCATTATTCTAGCAGCATCCAATTTTTTTTTGTTCTTTCTCTCTACAACTCCATTCTGTTGAGGGGTTCAGGCAGCAAATAACTATTTTTTGATTCCATGCTCTTCACATAAAGAATTGAATTCCTAGGAGGTGAAATCACCACCTCTGTCTGACCTTAGGCATTTGATCTTCAGACTTGTCTCATTCTCTGCCATAGCTTTGAAAATTTTGAACTTCTCTAATACTTCACATTTTTCTCTTAAGAAAGCAACCTATATCATCCTAGAGTAATCATCAATAAGCAGCATAAAGTACCTTTCTCCTTGTAGACTTATGATTCTGGAGGGACCGCACAGATCAGTATGCACCAGCTCCAGTACTCCATTAGAATGATGCTATTTGCTCCAAAAAGAAACTCTAGTCTATTTTCCCATTTGACATTCCTTGCATATTGTGTTAGTAGGCTTCACTAGCTTAGGTAGATCTCTTACTGCTTGAGTGGAGCTTACCTTGACAATGTTATCAAAATTCACATGACACAACCTCCTATGCCATAACTAGCTTTCATCTACTTGAGCAATTAAACAACTTTCATTAGCAACACTCAAGTGAAAAATATTACCTCTTGTCTTTGTACTTGAAGCAATTACATTTCCAAAGCTTCCAAGTATCCTGCATCTTCCATCTTTGAACTAAAAATTGTAACCCTTGTCCACCATCTATCCAACGCTCAACAGGTTATGCTTCAAGCCTTCAACATAAAGGAAATCATCAGTGTTATGTTTACCACCAAGACAAATAGATCCTCTACCATGAATCACACAAGCATTGTTATCTTTGAATCTCTACAACCCCACTGTCATATTTCTCTACAAACAAATTTTTTTTGTCATGAGTCATATGATGTGAGCATTTGCTATCAATAACCCACTCATCCTTTTCTTCAATTCAGGCTTCAAGAGCTTTCCAAACTTTAATAGATTCAATAGCCACCAAACCGTTTTCCTTGATAGCAATGAAAACCCATTCATCTTCATTTCTATTTTCTTTATCAAATTCTTCATCAGTCACACCTTCTTCAGCATAATAGCATTTCTTTTGAAATCTAGGTTTGTTAGGCTTAGACCTAGGAACTCTTTCAGGGCACCTTGAAGCAAAATGATGTATTTTACTACAAGAGAAACATTTAATAGGCAACTTTCCTTTATACTTACCTTTTCCTCTGCCTTCTTTCTTCACAATCAGTGCTTCCAGCTCTTCTACCTCTCTTTCTTCATCTTCAAGTTGTTTCATCTCTTCCTCATACTTGAATGTCTTTCTAGAACTCTCTCCTAGATCATATCTTTGCTTGTTTCTTCTGATATAGAGGCCTTAAATGCAGATTCAACCTTGGGGGAAAAATCACCAAATTCACTCAACTCAAAGGCAACAATTTTATCAATCAACATATCTCTTGTCACATTTGTTACTGTACCGAACTCTTCAATAGCACGAGCCTTTGATTTGTAAGAGGGAGACAATGATATGAGAACTTTAGGTACAATTTCTTGGTCATCCAGGGTACCACTAGCACATCTAATACCCATCACAAGTTCATTTAATCGTTGCATAAAAGAAGAAATATTTTCATCTTCACCCATCTTCAAATTTTCATATTTTCCTTTCAAACTTTGTAGCTTAGTGACCTTCACAAGTGCATCTCCTTCATACAAAGTCTCTAGCTTCTTCTAGATCTCATGAGCTGTCTTCAGATCCATCACATTTGTCATTTCTGAATCCATCAGAGCACTCAACAAAGCTTCAATAGCCCTGATGTTAATCTCAGCCTCTTTAATCTCATCAAGAGTGAAATGATCACTCTGAGGAATAAAATATATGTTCTTTGTAATCTTCCAGAAGGGTTCACCAATACACCTCAAATGACACTCCATTATGGCTTTCCATATAGAGTAGTTTGTTCCATCGAATCTAGGACTATCCTTCTTGTATGATGCCATCTCATATTACCTCAAGCTTTTAAACTTATTTAGAGGAACCTGCTGTGATACCAATTGTTGGAAAAACATGGAAAAACAACTAAGAGGGAGGGGTGAATCAATTGTCACAAAATATTTAAAATTTTCAAGCTTAACTTAACTTAATCTCAGATCTGATGAATGAACAATAAACCACAAACAATCAGCACATCAGAAACACAGAGAACACCAATTTTTTTTTATGTGGAAACCCTATTAAGGGAAAAACCACGGTGGATGTCAATCCATAATATTATACCTTGTTAAAATTATAATGAAGAATAATGGGAATGCACATGCATTTACGCACACTTCCTAGAGCTCAATGCTCAAATATAAGAGGGCTCATTGCCCAAAGAAGACACACTGTATTACAACAATTTGGATTATATCCGTAGGGTATGAACTGATAAAATAGCTTCTACAAAACTCGGATTACAGTTTCGGTTAAGCACAAAAACACCCCTTCACACTTTGCTCAAACTTCTTCACACTCTGCTCTGCAATCGAATGATTAGGTCACTATTCACACACTTTCTCTTTGGCAATTCTTCGCTCATAAATTCACACAAATAGTTGCTCTTATATATTCAAAACATGGAATTACATCAACTTTGTCGGCCAAAATAAAATATAAAACATATACACAATGTCGGCCCAAATTTATAAGTAAATTTTCAATGCAAATCAAACACCATCGACCACAACATAATGAAGACTTAAAAAAATATCCTCGATCATGCCAAACATTCAAATTTTAATCTCCAAGGATCCACAATATGTTACAACCACCATGTCATCCAAGAACATAAAAACTTAAACACACAAGAGAAAAATCACCGACCACGAGCACACTGATCAACGCGAACATGCAACAAAGATAGAGCATGATCTAGAACCATCCACAAGAATCAAGAATCATTAGAGAATAATCCAGAACAACTGAAATTACTAGAATCACATCAAATTCAATCAAGAACACTAATTGAAGCCACATAAAAACTTTCAGAACACAACTATTCATAACATGATCAAATCTTCACGCGGACCTTTGAAACTTTTGGTGGATAAACTAGATATACTCAGAAATAAACCCTTTAGTCCACAATGACTAATCATCAATGTACTGAGCAAGACACCTTCATGACCTTCACTGTTCCATTGTCAACCTGCAACTCTTTCTTTAACAATTTTCTCAATATCCTTGACATCTACAACCTACAATGTATCAATGCTAATAGTGTTGACATCAATAACAACTACATATCAACAACACAACCACAACATCCACCACTTGTACCAGCATTCAAGGTACAAAAGTTTGAATTCGTGTGTGAAATAATTGGTCCTGATGATTCTTAGTATCATGATATATACAGCTACTTGAGAATAGGAGTCCTCCCTGCTGATATCACCTCGAACATTAAAAGAACATTTTTCAAGAAGTCATCCCTCTTTGTTATATTAGGAGACAACCTATACCACAGGAGTATCGAGGGAACCTTGTTATAATTCCTTAACGCTAAGGAAACTTTGACTCCTTTAACCGAGGTACATAATGGCATTTATGGGTCACATTCAAGTGGTATGACCTTGGCTAAGAAACTGCTGAGGACTAGGTACTATTGGCTGACAATGGAAAGAGAAGGTCACGACTATGTCTGAAGATGTGTGCAATGTCAACAACATGGGGATCTCATTTGATAGGCTGTCGTTAGGTCCCATTACTTTAGAATATAATATTCAATTTGTCAACTGGGTAGTGTTCAAGGCAATCTACAATAGAAGAAGTCCAGAGTATCTCCCTTAGGTTTCCTAACTTTTAAGAGCAACTTAAGATTAATTCTAACTTCAAACTGTCTAACTATAAAATTGCAAAGTAATTTATTCCTAAGAAAACAAAAAATGCTTGAACTGGAAGCGTAAGAAAACTAATTTAGAAAACATAATAGCTAAATTGAAAAGCACAAAAATGACTAAACTAAGAAGCTAGAAAATTATAAAAGCAGAAAAACTTATAGCAATCCATAAAACATTTTCTTAACAATAAAGATTCTAACAGTTAATAACAAAAACTACGGAAGTGAAAAGATAACGAATACTTCAGAACTAAAATTTCATAATAGTAAACTTAACGACTCTCTATAGAACAACATTATAATAAAAGAGAACACTTATCTACTCCCATCGAGTGGCCAACTCGTGGGTTAACACATTCATTCTTAGCTCACATTCACAACTATTTCAAAAACACTTCTATCAATCATAGTTATCATCCATGACTCATAACTCATAATTTTAGATAACAATCTCTTTATTCATAACCCTCAAAAACATTTTGATAGTATAACATTACTTTTCACTATATATCTTACTTCTAGAGATTGTATCTTTTATAGATAAACTGTAACTACATGCTATATTTTAGATGGTATGGATAACCATTGAAACAATCTAAACAGATCTACGAATAAATCGTATATCTTTAAACCCATTACACAGTATTTAAGAGGCTCAAGTCAAGCCATAAAGTCTTTAATTCAAAGGATAACACAAATAACAACTTTAAGAACAACTACATCTTCGGTCCATCACCCTGAAGTTCCGGAGCATATTTCCAACATATATCTTCAACCTGTTTTGGAGCACATGCTAGCTGGATGCTTCAATCTGTAACTTTGATTGACTGATTATTATCTACAAAACACTTAAAACAACCCATTAAATATGTATTGGAAAATTACTTTAAGAAATCAAAAGAAACAAAGTTTATACAAGTTCTCACTAAAATTAAGTAATTATTTCTCCTAAAATTTAATTAATTGGCAGAGGATAGAGATTTGCATGTATAAACTAGGTCTTTATGGTATTATCATGATGAGGTTATTTTTACCTCATCATTTCGTCCCCTTCCTAGTTCTTGGCAAGTCCTCATGTCCCCTGATTATAACTCTTCCCTCTACTCCCTTCATATTTTGTGCTAATATCATACAAATCTTTTGCTATAACATCAAAATTTACAGGGAAATTATGGAAACCTCCATGAAAAGCAACTCCCCATTTCCATTCATTGAAAATTTTGTCATCCTAATCTGTATTAATATCAAAAGCAGGGTCTGGATATAGCAGTAAAGGAGGTTTGTACCTCATTCCTATCCATTTTGTTATGAGATCTCCTAAAATTTTGGCTAAGGCATCTACTCTTCTGAAGGACCATTTGATACTAAGAGGAGAGATCACTTCTCTTTTCTTTAGATATATAGGCAATGGAGTGTATCTCTCTTCACATGCATGCCAAGCCCTGCCAACCAATTTTTGCTCCTGTTCTATGAAATGATTATAACAAACTCGAAGGCTATCATCATACCTTTCCTTCATTTTCTCATCCAACAAAAGAGCTACAAATGTTTTTTTTTAAAGTTGTTGGTCTACTATTTGGAGATCTCATTTGAAGTCCTATACTTTTCTCTGCTTGAACATATTCTTTATTACGTTCTTGCCAATGATTTGATTCCACATAGTAGACAATAGAGATCTTAATTGCACTTCCCCCACAAAGAGATTAACAAAGAAATCAGTATGCTTTTCTAACAAAAGATCATGGGTAAAGAATTCACAGAGCATATCTTGCTCTTTAGGCTTTGAGTCTGCAAATGTTTTAACAAATTCTTTATCATTAGGTTCATAAGGCTGGTCATTGTAAATTCTACGCAATTTCCATCTAAAGAATTGCTCATTCAAAAACATTGAATACAATCTGGATGGTCTTCTACAGGATAAAATAAATTCAACTATTTGACATGCATCCTGTTTCCCTTATAATCTTTATGAAATGCTTCTCTTAATAATGCCATTTCCATTTTCAGTCTGTTATTCTCAACTTGTGCATTCCTTAGGAAATATCATCATTCCATCCATTTCATTAATAATGGAGGAATTTGAATTTGGAACCATTCAGTTACCGTTGGCTTGGTTTGAACTTCTCTGGATTCCATCATTGGTTTACTTGTGCTTTCTTGCAAGTCCTGCTCTAATTCTATAATCTTACTAAGAGAAGCATTTAATTCTTCCTTCTCTCTTTTCTTTTCCTCTTCAAAGGCTGAAAACATGAGCATAAAATTTCCTTTTAAATTTTGAATTTCTTTATTTAATCCATCCCTGTGTATCCTATTTTCTTCATTACAATTCCGAATTTGCATTTGCAGCTCACTAATAGATATATCTTTTTCCTGCATTTCCAATTTTAAATCCTAAATTTCTTGATCCCTTTTATTTTTTACAGTCTTATACACCATTATTTCCTCTTGTTGTAATTCCATCTTTTCCTTATTTTCATGCAACTGACTTCTTAACTCTTCTATCTCTAATTTCAATTTTTCCAATTCTATGTTAATATTTTTAGTTTCAACAATTTCAATAGCTTTATTAATAACTGGAGACAATTTTCCTAACGTACTGTCATCAACCTCCATAGGAAGTGGAGATTGTCCCCTTTCTATTTCATGTTTTTCTTGTTCTACAACTTCTTCTTCGGACACCAAGTGAAAATGTACTTCCTCAACAAACATTTCTTTTTCTGAGGATTGGTGAATTGACTCAGTTTCCAAGTTTTTCTTTTGCTTTTTAAATTTTGACCTATTCTCTTTACTCTTGCTGGGGTTTCTACAGATCCAGAGGATAATATTTTACTCTGCCTTAAAGGAGGAGTATCTTGATAATTTAAAATAGTTGGATCATTTAGAAGAATAGTTGTTGTTTTCCTCTTCTTAACAGGGCGAGTATCCACATTTGGATTCACTATCTCTACATCTTCTATCTAGGCCAGAGTTTCAAACTCATCATTTCTAAATTCTGGCACTTCCTCACCAACTATGGTAGGAATTTGGGGTTCAGGAGCCTTATGGTCTTCGGGGGAAGTTGGTCCGAAAGGTGAAGCAACTTGTTTTGAAGATTATCCTAATTCTAACTTCCTTCCTTATGTAGGAATATCAAACTTCCCCAAAAATTTTTCCCATTTGCTTTTAGGTTTCTTACGGAAATGATATTTACAAATCAATTGAATTAACCCATGATGTTTTAATGGCCCTGAACCAGTTTTGTATCTCTCTATTGAAGAATTAATAGAATCATTCAAGAAATGAGGCAAATTAATCCTTAGAGTAGGGTTTTCCTTCCCATGCCGCAAATGTGTTAACATGCAGAATGTTGGTCCTACCACAGTAGTGAGTTGACCTTCACAAGTAAAATATCTAATAATCCATGCAACAACAATACCCTAGGGTTCTAAGATAGAAGCTCGCTTAAACCCCTTATTTTTTCCCCTAGTACTGATAACTATCATGGGTTGAGGATCTCCCTGTTTAAGAAACAATTATGATAATTTCTGATATGTGGTTTGTATTGTTTCAAATATTTTAATGCCGGAATCTTCTAACCCTAAAATAGAAGAGATAATTTTTGAACTCACCTTGAAACGCTTCCCATGTAGAATCACCTGACCATTAGAGTAATTTTCCACAAATGCATTCACCAACTTTTCATTATACCCTTCAAACTTCTAGACAAAATATAACCAGCCCACTTCTTCAAACAACTGAGAGATGTTACTTAACCCCAACAATTTTTCTGCAGAAGCTGGCCCAGATTTCTTCTTTGTACCGCCCATTTTTTTTTTGCTTACCACCCTGCTGAAAAATTCAATAATGCCAAAGACTTGTGCACTGATATTTTTAAAAATATGATAGGACTATAATCATTTACTCTACTCTTGCTCGGAGCTTGCTATGTAATAATTTCAATTTGCATGAAGGGCTACAAAAAGAGTAGCGTACTTAACAATTAATCACCAGGTGGCTCAATTTACTAAATTGGGAAAGGAAACTCTTGCCAATCAATCGTATTTTATTCGAAAATAACTACTTATTTAATGAAAAAATTTGTACTTCCATTCCATGATCGCTTGAAGATCTTATACCTCTACTGATTTGACAAGATGATGCAAGAGTATTGGCTAAGGTGACGGTATAATTATTATGACATGAATGAGGAAGCTCATGGATGACAAAGTCATTAATGAAGATAGGCTATTATGGCGGCTTTTATTTATAATGGCAAAAGAAGGCGCGTGTACCAATGTACGATAATCAAAGCATCGAGAAAGATTTGAAATTTTTTCTAGAAAGGAGTTGGCGAAATGAGAAATAAATAAGTTCCAGAGCACGCGTAAAGCATGCATTCGAATAAAGAAAGTGGTTAAAGTTCTGGAGCACGCATAAGGCATGCATTAGGAGCTTGGAAAATGGATAAGTTTTAGAGAATTGCCGAAAGATGTAGCTAAAATGGTAACCAAATGAAAGTTTTGGAGCATCATTAAAAGATGCAGCCAGGGCAGCAACCAGATGAAAGTTCCAGAGCATCGTTGAAAGATGCAGTCGGAGCAGCAACCAGATGAAAGTTCTGAAGCATCATCGAAAGATGCAGCCAGAGTAGCAACTAGATGAAAGTTCTGGAGCATCGTCGAAAGATGCAGCCAGAGCAGCAACTAAATGAAAGTTCTGGAGTATCGTCGAAAGATGTAGCTGGAGCAACAATGAAATGAAATTTTTGGAGCATCGTCGAAAGATGCAACTGAAGCAACAACCAGATGAAAGTTCTGGAGCATCGTTGAAAGATGTAGCTAGAGCAACAATTGGAGAGAAGAAAATAATGAACACCACTTAACTCAAACTTTAGGAGTTACATCATTCCATGAGAACATCCTTCCCACATGGTAGGCTGAAGAGCAGGTTCTGAAACATCAGGCATTCAGACCATCAAGTTCCGGAGCACTAGCCAGCTGAATGATCAAGTTCTGGAGCATCTTGGAACAATGCTCCGGAAGTTGTTATTCCTTTATGAGAGGTCCTACAAAATGAAAACACATGTTAGGTCCGAAAATTTATGAAAAATGCTTTAAAAACAAATTGGGTACACATGTCTTTTTATTACAAATTTTCATCAATTTCCAATTTTTTTTTTTTTTTAAGATAACATATAAACATTAAATTCAAATATACTCTACCTTGGTAGAGTCAATGCATTGGATCTCTCCTTGCATTTCTACCAGCTTTGTAATTTTTTCTTTATTAACTGGTTTATGGTAAATACATAGGCGATGACCATTAACTAAGAGAGTTCGTAAATCACCATCAATAGGTTTTAACTGAATTGTGCCATTCGAGAAAACTTCAGAGATTTCATATGGCCCCAGCCAATGAGTTCTGAGTTTTCCTTTATGGTCTTTATATCTTGAATCGAATAGCAAGGCCCAGTCACCATTATAAAATTCTCTCTCTTTAATATATTTTTCATGCCAAACTTTACGTTGATGTTGAACTAGTTCTATTTGATGAACAACATCCAAATGGAGCTCATCCAACTCATTTAACTGTAAAACTCATTTTATTTGAGCTTGTTTCAAATCTAGACCCAATTCCATAGCTGTTCATAGGGTTTGAAGTTCAAATTCAATGGGAAGAAGAGGTTTCTTTCCAAAAACAAGCTCATAGGGACTAGATCTAGTTGTAGATTTCCATGTTGTATTGTACGCCCAAACGGCTTCAGGAAATTTCCTGGCCCAATCTCTTCTTCCTGAAGAGACAATTTTTGTCAGTATGTTTTCTAACTCCCTATTAGTCACCTCTACTTGACCATTTGCTTGAGGGTGATAAGGGGATGACTTCTTATGGATCACCTGAAAATGGTCTGTAAATGCTAGGAGAACTTTGGACATAAATTGGGGTCCCTGATCTGTAACAATAGTTTGGGGGCCTCCAAATCAAAGAAAAATTTTGTTATAGAGAAAATCAACAACTTGCTCTTCTCTAGCAACTCGTAAAGCTTGAACTTCTGCCCATTTCGTAAGATAATTGGTACAAACTAATATATATTCTTTCCCTTGAGAGGAAGGATCTATGGGGCCAATAAAATCTAACCCCCATTTTTTGAATGGTTCCAAAGTTACTTGAGGCTGCAAAGGCATTTCTGTAGAAGCAGTTGGTCTTCCTACTCTTTGACATTCATCACAATGATGAACATAATTTTTAACATCTTTATGCATTGAAGGCCAATAATATCCAACACCTAAATTTTTATGAGAAGTTTTTTTTGCAGAATAATGACCCCTTGAAGGATCATCATGACAAGCCCTCAAAATACTATAAGTTTCATCAACTCTGACACATCTTCTCAAAACCATATCAGGTCGACAATGAAATAAAATCCCATTAATCCATTTAAATGGTGCACACTCTCGAATAAGTCTCTTCCTTTGTTTTGATGTAAATTTAGGAGGTACTTCAGAAGTAGCTAAATAGTTGGCAATATCAACAAACCAAGGAACCTTTATAGAGATAGAAAACCAATTTTCATCTGGGAACTCATCTTGTACAAGTGTTCGATCACCCTCTTCTTGTTTGATTCGAGATAAAAAGTTTGCCACTTCGTTAAATTTCCCTAGCTTGTCAAGTATTGTCACGTTGAACTCTTGAAGAAATAGTAACCATCTCATTATCCGACCATTAACTACAGGTTTATTCATTAAATATTTTACAGCTGAGTGATTTGTATAAACTGTAACTTTATATCCTGTAACATAATGACAAAACTTTTTGATGGCATGAACCACAGCTAAGAATTCTTTTTCTGTTGTCATGTAGTTTCTCTCAGCAGACATTAGGTTTTTACTAATAAAATATATGGCATACTTACCCCCATCCTCATCTTCTTGCCCTAATACTGCTCCAATTGCATCATCCGAAGCATCAACATAAATGTGAAAGGGAAGACTCCAATTTGGTCCACGTAGTATAGGAGTAGAGACAAGCTTTTCTTTTATCATTTCAAATGATTGTTGACACTCAGATGTCCAATTAAACTCCACATCTTTTTGGAGGAGAGAAAACATAGGAGCTGTTATCTTACTAAAGCTTTCTATGAACCTTCTATAATATCTAGCATGTCCAAGAAAAATTTGAACATCTGTTTGTGTTTGAGGTACAATCAATTGTTGTATGACTTCAATTTTTTTAGGATCAACTTTTATTCCTTTCGAGGAAATGTGATGGCCTAAGACTATTCCTTGTTCCACCATTATTAAACACTTTTCGTGGCTAAGGGACAATTGGTTTTCCTCACAAACCTCCAAAACCCTATCCAGGTTTTGAAGAGCTTCATCATAGGCTGACCCATATACTATGAAATCATCCATAAAAACCTCTACACAATCATTGACAAGTGCTGCAAATATAGCCAAAATGGCCCTCTGAAAAGTCGTTGGAGCATTACAAAGTCCAAAAGGAAGAACTCAGTATGCATATGGCCCCAAGGACAAGTAAACGTTGTCTTATCTTGGCTTTTTGGTGCTACCTGAATTTGGTTGTAACCACTAAATCCATCTAAGAAAGAAAAATATTTCCTCCCAGCCAAATTGTCCAAAACTTGGTCAACGAATGGTAAGGGAAAATAATCTCTAAAGGTGGCTTTATTGAGTTCTCTATAATCCATGAAAATTCTCCACTTGCCATTTTTCTTTGGTACAACTACCATAGGTGACACCCACTTACTATCTGAGATAGGATAAATAAATCCTGCACAGAGGAGTTTCTCAATCTCTATTTTGACAAGATCCTTTAATGCGAGGTTGAGTCTCCTCTATGGTTGACGAACACGTCTTATATTAGGATCAGTATAAATGTGATGAGTACAAACACTCGGGTGGATCCCCCTCATGTCTATATAGTCCCAAGAAAAAGCTTTAGAACTTTTTACTAGCACATTAAATAATTTATCCTCTTGTATTTCTGTCAACCAACTATTGACATTCACAGTTTTTCCTGGTAACAACATAATTATTTTTGTTCTTGGATAGGCTGAAGTGACAGTATGTACTGGTCATAACAAAGTGTTGAGAGGACAAATATGAGGTATAAGTTTGTGAAATCTTGTAATATCATCAAAGAAATAACTCGTTCTAGGAATCATATTAGCCAAGGGACAAGGCATCCCCATGGTAACATAATTCTGTTCCATCCGACTTATATTAATCGGTTGTCCCAAAATTTCTAGTACATCTTCTATTACTTCTTCACTCGAACCTATAGCCAAATGTGCAACCTCATTCACTAACTCATCCTCTAATTCTTCTCCATGTTGTTTAATCACTACCATGGCCAAGGAGGCCAGACTGTCTTTCCCACTAAATTCTTCTGGTTCATCAACCCAAAATTTATTATATTCAGTAGGTTTAGCAAGAGGATATAAAAATAAAAGTTTACTATCTAGACCATGTGAAATGGTCATACCTCCTTCTCGACAATCAATTTTAGCAGTGACAATAGCCAACCATGGTCTTCCCAAAATTATTGGATAACTATCTTTAGGTGTAAGCGATTGGATTATTTGAAAGTCAACTGGATATTCCCATCCATCAACTTTAACAAGAACATTTTTTATAACACCTTTTGGAATGGCTATAGACTGATTTTCCATTTGCAAGACTGTAGTTGTAGGACTTAAATCAGTAAGACTTAATTTCTCCATTACATCCACCGTCATTACATTAATAGCTACTCCCAAACCACCAATGCATTAGGTATTGCTACCTCATTAGTTGTAATAGTAATCAGTGGACTCCCAGGATCATTATATTTTGGAGCAAGTCTTTCTAGAAAAAAATTCAGCTAGATAACCATCAATGTGCATAGTGTTTATTTTCTTTGGTTTACTTCCTAGAGTTCTAATACATAGTTGTTTGATCAACTGATTTAACTCAGGGATTTCTATTATTGCTTGCAGCAAAGGAACCTCTATTTGCAATTGTTTAATTTTCTGAACTAATGCAGTTTCAAAAGCTAATGTCATTTTCGGAGTATCTTTCAGAATTGTTGATTTCAGGCGCTCTAAAAATGGTGCTTGAGTTTTCTCCTTTGAAGGGATATCTTTACTAAACTCAGTCAAAGATTGACCTCCCTCCTCCCGAGGTAAATCAACAGCTCGTGCTACTGAAGACTCAGTAATATTTGCAGGTAGGGTAGTATCTTTCTCAAAATTTTGAGAAATAGGTTCGTCCACTACTTCCTCAATAGTGGGTGATTGAAGTGTCCTACTGGAACATAACTGAACATTTCCACAATGAATTGCATTAAGTACTATGACATTATCTTGCTCAGTAGTATATACTGGAGTATTCTGTCGATTGTTCTTAGGATTGGGAAGTGGTTGTACTGGAAGTTGAGGTTGATTTACCTGCTCAGTCTGAGGAAGATTCTGAGGTGGTGGTAACAAATTATGTTGTTGATTCCTCCTAGGACCAGTATAAAATTGATTTTGTCCTTGATTCCATTGGGGAGAAATGTGTTGTGGGTACCATTGTTGTTGTGACTAGTTTGGCCACTGCTGAGTTCCCCATGATTGACTTGCCCATTCAGGAGATCCCCAATAAGGAGTTCCCCAAGTAGGCTGTGGAGGATAGGGCTGATTCCAAGATGGAGTCCATTGATTACCAGCCCAGTTATTTTGGGGTCTCCATGCAGGATTGGAATTCTGCCCATAAGAAAAATTACCTCCCTCGCGTTGATTTAGCATGTTTATTTCTTCTTCAACCTAAGCAGTTTTTTTCTTAGTATTCTTAAGATCAGTAAGAAGCTCACATTGATTGGTAGGGTGGCTTTGCTCACAAAGTTGACAAACATTAACCTTGTCTAAAGGGCACTCTCATAAAATATGTTTATTTCGACACTTAGGACAATAGATTGACAAAGTCTCAGGGTTACGTGTCTTTGCTTGTATACCATCTAATGTAGTGTTCGATTGGACAAGTATGTTTGTCTTAAGATTTGCTATTTCTTCTCGGAGTTTACTGGTGTAGGAGCACCTAGGCTAACCTCCATTGTGTTTGTTATCAATTTTGGCTTGTACTTGACCTTAGCCAAGTTAGGATTGTGGTGTGTTTATTTTGGACCTTAGAAGGTCTTGCTTGTGTATGGTGAGTTAGTCACTAGGACTAAAATCATCTTAGTGTAATCATTGTTGTTAAATTTTGCTTTAATTAGCCTTAGACAGCTTATGTTGGAATGTAAGGCATTAAATGTGTGCTAAACACATCTTAGTTGTTAGAAGATGCCAAGAGGCAGTCAGGGGAGTTGTTGGCTCAAAATCAAGGAGGTTGAGATCCTAAGATGTAGGATGATGGAAAAAGTTACAAGAATGTTGCAAAGTTGCATGACAACATTGTTAGGTTGCATGCAACTTAGTTGTCATTGGATTCCCTAGAAATCATGAGTGTGGGATCAATCAACTTCACTTGAAACATGGCAAAGACATCTAAGTACGTGTGGTGGCTTGTAGACAGTAGTTAGAATGCATTGTAATCAAGTTTTGGTTTGAAGGAATAGAGAATTTCTGCATTTCCCTGTGTATACCGCATGTTCCTGTGTGACAGTGCTATTAGATGAATTAGGAGTGTTTATTTGTTAGTATATTTGTGTACATACAGTAATATTGAGAATTTTTCATTTTGTAATCAAGTTGTTTAGAGTTGATTTGTTACTTTGAATCCATAGATTAGATTATAGAGGGTTTATTGTCTCTGTTTTGAGCAGTTAGACTTAGAATGGCTCCCCCATAAACTCTGACCATGGGATCTTCCTGAGATTAGTTGGGTATGGAAGGGGAGCCAATGATTTGTAAATATTTAGTAATAGGAGTCATGGGGAAATGAGCAATCATTTTTAAACTCAAACCCTAGGTGAGCTAGGACAGTCTGACTAGGAGTTTGATAGAGAAAAGTGAAGAATATAGGCAAGGGTTACAAGTATTGTACGAAAGATGCATGGTATTAGGTAGGGAAAGACAATATTTTCATATGCCAGAAGGATTGAAACTTCAATCAATCCATTAGAAGTAGATTTGAATGAGAAAGCAGTAAAACCCTAGGAATTAGGCCTACTAGCCCTAATTGCCCTTGATTGTAGGAATCTACCATACGGAGGAGACAGGGGTCTGAAACCCTGTGAATGTTTTAAAGGACTAAAAAGGGTGTCCAAAAGTGCAATTTATTTGCTAGGTTGTTTGGAGAGTTTGGACAGGAAAAGCAAAAAGGTGACTGGTAAGGGCTACAAGGATTAGGCCTCTTCAAGGCAAAATCTTGAGATCAGGTAGAGTGAAGACTGAAGACCCTCCAAGATGTATTAAATTGAATGTGAAATTCAAGAAAACAGTGTCTCTAACACCCCTACAAGTAGTTCAAGTTTGATAATGAAGTTGGCACTTAGACCCTTCTAAGTGTAGGAGATTGTCTACAAGTTCAAATGGTGTTAAGTCCTCCAAGGTGAAGCACAAGGAGAGAGAGACTCTTGTAACAGAGTTGAAGCAAGGCTTAGTTAATGAACTAAGTCTAATTAGAGACTAGAAGTTGTCAGGTTCTTGGTTGAAGACAGAGAGAATTCTTCTAGCAGGATTGGTGCAAACAAACCCAGGAGCATTATACACCATTTACCTATCTCGTTATTCCCTTTGAAAAGATTTGTTTTTCGGATTCCTCCATGAGTACGTGGAAAATTGTGACACAAATCACATATGTCTTCAAGATTTAACTGAGACACATCACCTTTTCCCATTAAATCAAGACTTCTTCTTGCATCATCATCGAGTCCTTTAAGAAATATAGTCTTGAGAATCTCAACACTAATGGTCGTTTCTCCACATTGTTTAGATAAATGGTCTAGGTTTTTCGAAGATAAACCACGAAAGGTTGGAAGGAAAATTGGAGAGATGTTTTTCATCTTTGTATCATCATATGCATCCAGAGCAATAGGATAAGTGAACGTTCTAGGTAGTGGAGGATCATTATTATTATGGTTGGCCTAATTACGGTTATCTTCTACCCTCTGATCTCCCATGATGTTTAGAGGAATATACTCCTCAAAAATAATTTTGTCGACAACAGGTTGCACTACAGGATGATCTTCTGGGAGACAGTGGAAAGCCTCAGGTGGGTTAGACTCAAGTAATTCATTAGCAGAATGATCTTCTGAGCCTTGGGCCTCCCTATGTATAATTGGGACGTATTTTGGGGGGGTCTTTGGTATAAATCATCCATGAGGGCCTCTTTTTCTAACCATGTAGAAAAGGAAGCCACAAATAGTATTTTTGGCGTAAAAGAGGTATTCTAGGCATCTTCTATTAACACTTAAGCAAAAGGAGCTAAGGGATCCCCGACAATGGAGCCAAAAAGTGATAGGTTGTCGTTAGGTCCCATTACTTTAGAATATAATATTCAATTTGTCGACCGGGTAGTGTTCAAGGTAATCTACAATAGAAGTCTGGAGTATCTCCCTCAGGTTTCCTAACTTTTAAGAGCAACTTAAGATTAATTATAACTTCAAACTGTCTAACTATAAAACTGCAAAGTAATTTATTCCTAAGAAAACAAAAAATGCTTGAACTGGAAGCATAAGAAAACTAAATTAGAAATCATAATAGCTAAATTGAAAAGCACAAAAATGACTAAACTAAGAAGTTGGAAAATTATAAAAGCAAAAAAACTTATAGCAATCCATAAAACATTTTCTTAACAATAAAGATTCTAACAGTTAATAACAAAAACTACCGAAGTGAAAAGATAACGAATACTTCAGAACTAAAATTTTATAGCAGTAAACTTAATGACTCTCTACATAACAACATTATAATAAAAGAGAACAGTTATCTACTCCCATCGAGTGGCCAACTCGTGGGTTGACACATTCATTCTTAGCTCACATTCACAACTATTTCAAAAACACTTCTATCAATCATAGTTATCATCCATGACTCATAACTCATAATTTTAGATAACAATCTCTTTATTCATAACCCTCAGAAACATTTTGACAGTATAACATTACTTTTCACTATATATCTTACTTCTAGAGATTGTATCTTTTATAGAGAAACTGTAACTACATGCTATATTTCAGATGGTATGGATAACCATTGAAACAATCTAAATAGATCTACGGATAACTCGTATATCTTTAAACCAATTACACAGTATTTAAGAGGCTCAAGTCAAGCCATAAAGTCTTTAATTCAAAGGATAACATAAATAACAACTTTAAGAACAACTACATCTTCGGTCCATCACCCTGAAGTTCCAGAGCATATTTCCAGCATATATCTTCAGCCTATTATGGAGCACATGCCAGCTGGATGCTTCAATCTGTAACTTTGATTGACCAATTATTATCTACAAAACACTTAAAACAACCCATTAAATATGTATTGGCAAATTACTTTAAGAAATCAAAAGAAACAAAGTTTATACAAGTTCTCACTAAAATTAAGTAATTATTTCTCCTAAAATTTAATTAATTGGTAGAGGATAGATATTTTCATGTATAAACCAAGTCTTTATGGTATTATCATGATGAGGTTATTTTTACCTCATCATCATCCATGCACTAGCTCAAGAGCTCCACCCAATCATTACACCTTGTCCCTTTTCACAATGGCGGCTCGATCTCATCGGCAAAATCACACCCACCTCATCTAGTGTACATAAGTTCATCACCACCACTAAGTATTTCACGAAGTGGGTAGAGGCCATTCCCATGAATTATATTATAGGAAAGTAGATTTCCAAGTTCATCTTGAACTACCTAATTTGCCACTACGGTGTCCCTCAAGCCATTATCTCAGATAATGGGACACCTTTCAAAAATAATGGTTTGAGACCTATGCCAAAAGTTGAATATCCAACATCACTTTTCCACTCCATACTACCCCCAAGGAAATGAACAAGCTGAGGCTACCAATAAGACCATCTTGAAAATCCTAAAGAAGAAAGTCAACGACGTTGGTCGTGACTAGCACTTACAGCTAAATCTTGCCTTATGGGCCTACCGAACAAGCATTCACACACCTATAGGTGCAACCCCTTTCTCCATGGTCTACGAATCAGAAGCCATCCTTCCTATTGAGATCGAGCTCCCATCCTTTAGAATATCATTGCATAATCTCATCAATGATGAATAATATCAAGTTTCACGGTTAAATGAGTTGGAACTATTGGATGAGAAACACATAGATGATCTTAATCATTTGCAAGTCTACCAAAACCATCTCAAAAGGAGATACAACAAGAAGATTAGGAGTCAGACCTTTCAAGTCAGGGAGCTTGTATTGAAGGAGAATCATAAAAATGTACCAAATCCAGATAGCAAGGGAAAGTTTGAACCCAATTGGTTGGGACCCTTCATCATCATGGCAAGTTACAAATCAAGAGCATATCAACTATCTACACCAGAAGGTGAACCTCTGCATGAGCCTATCAATAGCTCCCATCTCAAAAAAATTTATGCCTAAACTTGCAAGGTATAAATCCAAAAAATCCAAAAAAATCAGAAATGGATTGAAAACAGTAAAGAAAAAGAATTGTCCTCTAGTGAAAACCACTTTGGTGGTGCTTTGGGAAAGTACCTTGGTGAAATCCTGGCAAACAGGTGCCTCGTGTAAATAAGCATTTTCCACCCACCATGATCTCTATGGCTTGTTCTACATCATCCATCCATCGCACTTCCATATCTTCATCTATCACCCATTCGTGTCCACATCATAGCTTGATCTTGTGTTTGTATCATGATCCCTCCTAGTACTACTCGGCCCATTCCTAAGGTTAGTTTGTCCTTCTTGTATCAAAGTACTCTATTGCATCACGCAAGGGGCATGTTCCTATATTTGCATTGGATCGAATTTTTGTATATTCTTGCAAACTTCCTTAAGATTAGAAAATCCAAAAACATTCATAAAATCCAAAAATCCAAAAACATATCAAAATCCCAAAAATAGGTCAAAAAGTCACAAAAAGTCAAAAAATAGAGTCGTTGTGTCGAATTACGGGTCTCTGAGATCTGAACGTACGCAAGGTCATCATCAATGTGCCCCCGAGACACATTAGGTAAGTCCTTTAGGAGTCTGTCGCAATAACTGGCAATCCATTTGTTCATATATCATCAATAAACGAGTATGTGTCAGTCGAACTACGTGGTCTCTATGTGTATAATGTAGGTAAGGATAATCTTTGATCAACCCTCAAGGCCCCTAGGATAGATCTTTAGGTTAGGTCCTTTGTCAAAATCTTAGAAAACACCAAAAACATTGGAAATTTTGAAAATCAAAACATTTGTAAAATATCTTGAAAATACCAAAAAATAGCCTCAAAAAATTTCAAAAAATGAAAAACATCCAAATATTTGAAGAAATCCATCCATCCCATTTCACATTCACTCGAAATAAACATCCTCTCATAATAAGTCATTGGCACCCCAACCTTTGGTGTAACAATCCGAAACAAGTCTAGCAGATCAAAAGTGAAAACTCAATCATCAAGGTCTCAAATCTAGGTCAATAGGTAAACGAGTTGGTCAACTCTTGGTATTAATATCCCATCATCCAACCAATCCTAAAATCGTCTGATAACATCATGTCCTAGGATGCATCCTTCCTACAATGGACATCAACATCATGCATTACTGTAGTTTAGTCTTGGCTAGAGGTATGAAGAACATTAACTTGTTTGTTTACTTGATCTTTGTTTTGTTGACTTATCTTATTATGCTCATTCCAATGACCTCTCGATGATGTCTAATCACAATGATTTAGAGAGAAAGGAATGGGGAAACGATCATTATCTTTTTTTTGTTGTGCTTGTTGGATATTCTTGTAATATAACTTGGTCGTGCTTACTTTGATTGGTCTATAGGGAGGATGATTTGGGTGTCTTGTTGACCACATAGGAAGGCTTTCCTTTCTATGTTTTGGTCTGAGATGTTTGAAATATCTGAACTACATTTTAAATAAGGTTTCATATTCCAGGTGTGACCAATGATGCTCCTATCTAATTGTCGAGTCCATGTCCATCACACTAAGTACAATGCCATCATGGTTCTTTATACCTTGATGCATCGTGCCTATGTGTGTTATCAAACATAAGGTAAGTGAGCCCTTTTAAAATCCCAATCCCTGATAAGCAAAACATCATCAATCTCTCATTAGTGTCTCTAATAAAGTCTCAGTAGATCATGGACTTGTTAGATCCTCATGTCCTCGTCTCATTTCTTCTTTCTTTTCTCCGTGCTAACATGGTACCATGACAGTCAACCAAACATCAATGTATGCATCCATCTTGCACCCACAAACTGCCAACATACCACATATCATTTATAATAGGAAACACTGATCATTTCACATGCATTGCATTTCCATCATTGAACCATAATATATATTGGTTATTCTAAGCATGTCATACACCATACATTTGCATCCATTGCATAATATATAGGTGTCATCATAAAATCCATACATGCATCATCATATTACACATAGAAAAGATACTGAAAAAGAAAAAGAGCATATCACAACATTCCATACATCTCATAATCATAGTGTATCACATCATCCATTACCATTAGGGGCATAATATAGATCTATTAGTCTAAGCATTTTAGAATCATTTGCATCCATACATCCATACTACAAACATCATCACCATAAAAGTGCATAGAAATAATACAGAAAATAAATGCATCCATAACATCCATGAACATCAGCATAATCATCCATCACATAAAAGCCATACATCATACCACATCATATAGAATCACATTGCATAGTACATAGAACATCAAATGCATCCATCCATAAAGCATAAATAAAGTATACACATCACATCATAAATCAATCATATCCATATCATATATATATATATATATATATCAAAGAATCATCACTGTCATGATACAAATTTGACCTAAGTGTATGCATATCAATCAAGATACAATGCCCACATGGCTATCAAAAATGGAGCCTGTGAGTCTATCTCAAAAAGAATCAATTATTTATCAAAAAAACTCTACGTTGCTAGCCCTGGTGGCTGCTCCCCTCACCTACCTATCTCTCGGCCCGGTCATCTGTCTGTTGAAGCCCTGTCTATTAAGAGTAGTCTGGCACCTGAGCAGCCATGGGTACTACCTGCTGATAATGAATTTTTTAGTACTCGGCCTCTCGAACTACCTCGTGGTACATTTGTGCTGGCACAATCCTCCCCTGGGATGTGACAACCATGCTCTCTAACTGTTGCCTCCGATTGACCTCGTAAGCTAACTGAAGCTCTCTGGCCTGCCTCTATTGCCACTCATGATCCCTCTCGATAGTAAGGGCCTGGACCTATTGTCTAGCCTAGTCCCTCTTTGTTATAACCATTTGTAGCTATGCCTGTAATCCCTAAATCTGTGCCTATAGCTGCTGAATCTGGCCATCCCTCAGATCTGGCTGGTGTGGCTGCTAGTGTGGCTACTGATCTAGCTACTGTGGAGGCTTCCCATCTTTGGGTGGTGCCCCAAGATCCTATCCACCATGTCCTACCTGTGCTCTTTTAGCACTCCTCCCTCGAGGTCTCCCCCATGGAGGTGCCACTTCTGGATCCGTCAGTCGGTGCAGAGGTCTAAACCAATCATCATATGCATGAGTTGTGCTTGGATCCGCTAGTCCCTGAGAATAGGCCCATGGCGTCACAACTAACTATTGAAAGCTATCAACAACATTGGACATTGGAATCGTCTGTCCCCACGCAGTCTCTCAAGATGATCTAACAAAAACAACAGTGTACTGATCATCTGGTTGATCATGGACCTCCCCAAACTAGCGAGCTACCTTGTTTGGAAGGTAGTGCTCTATGATGGTATGCTCCCTCCCCTACACCAGTCGGTCTTGTTGGGCATAAAATAATTGCTGAACATCATCGTACCATGCAAGCATTTGTAACCAGGGACACCAGCAAAACACTGTCATCTCATCCAAAACACGATGCCAATGAGGTAAACCCAGTTGTCCTGTATGCCTTAGAATGATCGCACCCCTATATCTCCAAATCACAAGATCATTAGGCTTAGTATTGATCACAGTAACAATCGTTCGAAGCATGAAAATATGCTCCCAAGCCGAGATGTGTAACAGTGTCACTCTAGAACCAATCGCACAACTGTCACAATATGCAAAATTATGTAGGTTGTGATATAATGAGGCTAGCATCACTGGTCCCCAAACAAACTATGTCCTCAAAAAAAGAATCCTCTCCCAGTCCAAACCCCATCCCAGACTAAAGTGTCTTCCTCGTCGATCAGGAGCTACTAACCCAAATATAATGGTAGCAACAATCAGCTTGAAAGTTGGCAACCAACCTCTGTAATAATCCAAGTTCATCTGGCCCTCAAAAAGTGCAAGCTCCTCAACCTCCATGACCTCAAAGTACACGTCACCACCGACATCTACATCATAGATCACATGATTGTCGCATATTGACAACCGAAGGATGCGCCATACGTCCTTCAAAGTAATGGTCACCTCGTCGGTGGGAAGATGAAAGGAGAAGGTCTCACTGTGCCACCTCTCTGCCAACACAATCATCATCACCAGGTGGGTCCAGACAATGGGCGCATAGGCAACGTACTAAAGACCAATCTCGCCCAAGTGCTTCTATCGCAACTCTAATAGATTGCTCAATCTATGTAGGACTGAGGGTTGATGCTCGTGTGAATGCATGGGCTGGATTGCCTCCTACACTCATGAGGCCACGACATCAAAATTCATAAAACAATTTGACCCCATTTGGAGTTTTCAACCTCGAAACCATGAATGTGTTGTAGTTTACAAAGGCCTCGCTATTTGTAAAACTCCAAACAGTGACATTGGACTCTTTGAAAATGCTAAATTGGCCTCGGTGTCGCCCTTTAACTGCTAAACCCTAATCCTAAATTGGGCTAAGCATCGCCATTTACAAAGGTGTTGCTATTTGGAATTTGGAACCCTAAAGTTAAATTGTGATCAGTGTTGCAATTCACATAGGCGATGCTATTTAAGCTTCAGCATCACTGATTTTGTACTTGGCGCGTCGCTATATAGCGATGTTGGAGACTTTGACACTTTAAAGCATAATAAATACACTTAAAAATCAAATTTCAAAGTCAGGTTTGGGTCACATACTGGTGGTCCTGCACTTGGAGGTCTCTGGAACATGCAAACTCGCTCAAAAATGTGTCGGGGAAGCACTCATTGCGCCTTTCTGTAGGAGGGTTAGAGCTCAAAAAGGCTAGAACTCTTAAAGTGTGAATGCAAAAATGAATGGAAAGTGACCCTTCCAAGCCTATTTAAGCATGAAAATTAGGGTTTTTTGCCCTAATTTAGCCATCAAACTAGGGTTTTGCACCTCTAACACCGTTTTTTCCCAATTGAAGCTCATTTCATGCCATTTTTTCACATGTTGGCATATTTTTAGCATCCTAGAGCCTTTCTGGACCTGTCGGGCAACTAGTCTTTTTTCAAGAAATCACCCAAAAATCCATTTTTTTGTCCAATCTCTCGAGGGGGTAGTATAACAGAGTAATTATTCTCGCTAAGGCAGCATTGGGGTATCCGAAAAAAATCATATTTTTTTTAAATTTTGATCTCAACAAGGTTATTCATTGAACCAACACAACAAGTACATTGCTTCAAAGAGGGGAAAAATGTAGACACATAAATTTCTTGATTGATATCATGCATTCAATCTTGATTCACTAGCACTAATTCTTCCTTTATCATGTCCACACTAACCAATTAATTGAATAATCTTTATTTAATTAATTCCTCCTAAAAATTAGATAATACACATTATCAGGTTATTTCATCATATTCTTCCTTTAATTAAATAAATCAACTTCCTTTAATTAAGTCCTAAAATTTCTCTTTGATTAAATAAATCAACTTTATTTAATTAAGTCCTAATGTTCTCTCTTTGATTAAATAAATCAACTTTTATTTAATCCTAATGTTCTTCATTTAATTAAATAAATCAAAGTTATTTAATTAAAATGCAATTAAATAAATCAAAGTTATTTAATTAAAATGCTAATCCTCCACTATCCTCTCATTTGATTTAAATAAATCTAAATATCTAAATCAAATGTCAAATCAAACTAATTTCAATCTATGTTAATTAATCCTAATTAACTCCTAACACTAATCCTCTATTCCTCTAGCTTTTGCAAGTTGCACATGTAAATCAATTTATTTGATTTATTAATTCCTCTTGTTTCCATTCAAATATAGCATATTCTTGGAATATTCCACTTATTTGAATTCTCCCTCCCAAAGGATTTTCATCCTCTAACTTGGCATTAAAATCTCTTACATGTCCTCTCCTTGAGCCACCTTGGCATTAAAAACACTTACATCCCCTCTTGCACAAGTCACTTCTTCAAATTCAAATTCCACCTACATGCATTAAACATGCACATTGTTCAAAATGTGCTCCACTCTCCTTCATTAGCATGTTGACAAGTGGCACAATGCCATTGGTCCCTTCTTTAATCCCACATTCATCCTATTCTTCATTCTCCAATCCTTCTTCATTACAAATAGATGCATTCTCTATTGATTTGGGATCCATAGTCATACACAATTTCATGCGAAGAGATTATAGTCATTTGAATTCCAAGCATCCATGATCTCATCCACATTTTCATCCAAGTTAGCATAGATTTCATCATCCATAGCTAGGTTATTGACATTTTGCATCAAGGAGCACACAATCATCATCAAGCTTATCAAGGAATTGGGAAAGGGATTCTTTCCACATCAAAGATGCACCAATTCCCCCATGGGATGCTGGTTTGAGCATTTTGAATAAGATTTCATTAGCTTTTATTTGATATTTTACCTTGTTTTCTTGTTCTTGTGTTTGAATGAATTTCATGGGGAATGTTTGGTTTAAACTTGTTTAAGGACTAATGTTTGCTTGTTTGTCCATGTTTGAGTAGGTTTAGGCAAATCATTCTACATATCCCCTTGTCTTTAACCCATCTTTAATTGGAAGAACTCAATAGGAGAGCCATTGATAATCAAGAAATAAGATAACAAAGAGACACAACTATAAACCTAGCTACACCATTCCTCACTAAATCTAATTTTTCTTATAACCTTGATTAGGAAATCCCATGAGAATTTGTCACAGGCCTTATTTGTATATAACTTTATAATCATCCCATCTTTCTTCCTTAGCTTTATCAAATAGATTTTCTCATTCGCAATGACAATGCCATTAGGAATTTGTCTCCCTTTCAAAAACCCACTTTGACTCTCATTAATCAATTCTTCCATACATATTTTGAGGTACATAGCCATGAATTTAGAAATAGTATTATAAATGAAATTATAGAGTGTTATCGGTTTGAATTCATCAAAATATTTTGGAGACTTGAGCTTAGGAATCAAGGTAACATAAGTAGAGTTCCAATTTTGAAACATCAATTGTTTGCTTCTACATTCTTCTATATCCTTCCAAACATCTACAACAACTTCCTAGAATTTATGGAAGAATTATGCTTGAAACCCATCATGACTCAACGCCTTACAAGCCCCATAGGAGAAGGTTGTGAACTTAATATTCGTAATAGAAAAGGGAGCTATCAACATACTATTTTTTCTATCACTAATTATGCATGGAATGTTATTTAGAAATTTGATATGATCTCCATCAATAATGATCAACTTGTTGGTATGTGGCGACTGATTATGCTATACTGTATAGCCCATGGTATACTGTACAACCCAAAAAATATGGAAGCTTCTAAGCTTGATAAAAGGGGTTCAGATGGGTATTTCAGTATGATGAAAAATGCGATTATTCGCAAGATTGTAATAGGTTTTACACTAGATAATAAAAGTATTGGATGGCTGCGGTTTGGTGGATGTAGCCTGGATTGGGTGAACCATGTTAAATTATCTGTGTTATGATTTATTCTGTGTGTGTTTTAGTTTATCTGTTTATTAATTAAATCTGCATTTAATTGTTAGATATCTGCCATCTCTAACCCTAACAAGTGGTATCAGAGCAGGTTGTGTTTCGATTATCATCTGTAGGAAAGATCTCACGGTTGAGTGGGAGCAATGGCAGATGAAGGTAAGAAGGTTGAGAAGTTTAATGGGCAGAACTATCAGTTATGGAAGATGCAGATGGAGGACTATCTCTATCAGAAGGATTTATGGCAGCCATTGGAAGGGAAAACTAAGAAACCTGCAACAATGTCAGATGAGGACTGGGAGATCTTGGATAGAAAGGCTCTTGGCAGTATTCATTTGTGCCTAGCACAATCAATGGCATTCAATATTACAATAGTAAAGACAACTCAAGAGCTGATGGAAACCCTAGCAAAGTTATATGAAAAGCCTTCCACTTCGAATAAGGTATTTCTTATGAAGCGTTTATTTAATATGAAAATGGTAGAAGGTGGGTCAGTTACTGATCATTTAAATGAGTTTAATATGGTTACAGTCAATTAACTTCTATAAAGTTAAACTTTGATGAAGAAGTTAGGGCTCTTTTGATTCTGTGTTCTTTGCCTGAAAGGTGGAATAGCTTGGTAATGGTTGTTAGCAATTTTGTTTCTGGTTCGAATACATTGAAGTTTGATGATGTTGTTGGTGTTATTTTGAGCGAGGAAATTCATAGGAAAAGCTCGGTGGAACATCCACATCAGGCAATGTTTTGAATGCAGAAAGCAGGGGCAGAACAAAGGAGAGAGGAAATGATTCTGGAAATCATGGGAAGTCACGAGGAAAATCAAAGGACAAAAGGTCCCAATCTAGAAACAAGAAGGATTGTGGTACTGTGGTAAGCTGGGTCATTTGAAGAAAGATTGCTGGTCTCAGAAAAATAAAGAAGACAGAAAGGAAGGAAGTAAAGAGGCAAATGTGGTAAGTAATAAATCTGATGAGGATGCTTTGATTCTTTCCCTTGATAATGCTGATGATTCTTGGGTGTTAGATTCAGGGCTTCATTTCATGCTACCCCCCATAGAAGTTATTTTCTTGATTATGTCCAAGGGGATTTTGGGCTGGTTTATTTAGGAGATAACGAACCCTATCAGATTGTTGGAAAGGGAAGAATCAAGATTAAGTTGCAGAATGGGAATCATTGGCTACTACGTGAGGTAAGGCATGTTCCAAAGTTAAGCAGAAATTTAATTTCAGCAAGGCAACTAGATGATGAAGGTTGTGTTACATTTAGTGATAAAAATGGAGGTCACAAAGGGTGCCTTAGTGGTAACAAAAGATGTGAAAGTAGGCACCTTATATCTTTGTACAGGTCATACTGTTCCTTCTACTTTAATTGTTACAAAAAATGTCAATGTTCAAGAATAGTTGCTGCAGTTCAATAGGTAGAAGATCATACAATTGCTGTGGACTCTGAATTAGCACTGTGGCATAATAGACTTGGGCATATGAGTGCAAAAGGTATGAAAGTAATTCATTCAAATAATGTTTTACCAGGTCTAAAATGTGTTAATATGGATTTCTGTGAAAGTTGTGTGTATGGAAAATAAAAGAGAGTAAGTTTTCTCAAGGATGGGAAGCAAAAGAAAGATGAGAAATTGGAGCTTGTGCATACGGATGTATGGGGACCAGCTCAGGTATCTTCTCTCGGTGGCTCTCTGTATTATGTTACATTCATTGATGATGCAACTAGGAAGGTATGGATTTATTTCCTTAGGCAAAAATCTGATGTATTTGAAACTTTTAAAAAATGGAGAAACTTGGTTGAGAATGAGAGGGGTAAAAGGTTAAAATGTCTCAGATCTGATAATGGTGGTCGGTATTGCAGTAAAGAGTTTGAAGATTATTGTTCCTCTAATGGTATTCGTAGGTAGAAAACGGTTCCAAGGACTCCACAGGAAAATGGAGTGGCTGAGCGCATGAATAGAACAATAATGGAGCTTGCACGAACTATGAGATTGCATGCTGGGCTGCGTTTAAAAATGTGGGCAGAGACTATAAACACTAATGTTTATTTAATTAATAGAGGTCCCTCTAATTCTTTGGATTGTGGTATTCCAAAGGAAGCATGGAAAGGTAAGAAGGTAAGTTATTCTTTTCTCAAAACCTTCGGTTGTGAAGCATTTGCACATGTAGATTCTGAAAATAGAACCAAGCTTGATGCAAAATCAAAGAAATGTGTATTTGTTGGATATGGCATTGATGAATTTGGTTATAGGCTTTGGGATTTTGAAAATCAGAAAATTGTGAAAAGCAGTGATGTCATATTCAATGAGAAAGTATTGTACAAAAATCTATTGTTGCAGCATGAGAAGAAAGCAAATGACTATGCAGCGTTGGATGATATTCCAAACAATGATGTTTCAGTGATTCCTCATGCTTGGCAACAACATCAACAACAAATACCACAAACTCTTGTTAGACGATCTTCAAGGTTAAGTAGACCTCCAGAAAGATTCTCTCCCTCTTTGTATACTATTTTGCTAACTGATGCTGGTGAACCGGAATATTATGATGAAGCTATGCAGGTGGATACCAAGGTTCAATGGGAGCATGGAATGGAAGAAGAAATGGACTCCTTGCTGAAAAAAATAGACTTGGGAATTATGCAAGTTGTCTGCAGGAAAAAAGGCTTTACCAAACAAATGGATTTATAGGCTCAAAGAGGAGGATGGAGGTAAGAAAAGATTTAAAGCCAGATTATTTGTAAAGGGATTTGCACAGAAAAAGGGTATTGATTTTGATGAGATTTTTTTTCCTGTTGTTAAAATGACTTCTATTCATATTGTTTTAAGTATTGTGGCTGTTGAAGATTTGCATTTAGAACAGCTTGATGTTAAAACAACCTTTCTCCATGGTGATTTGGAAGAGGAAATATATATGGAACAACCACAAGCATTTGAGGTCGAAGGTAAGGAGAAACTAGTGTGTAGATTGAATAAAAGTTTATATGGCTTGAAGCAAGCACCTCGACAATGGTACTTGAAATTTGATAGTTTTATGGCTGACCAAGGCTACAACAGGTGTAATTCTGACCATTGTGTTTATTTTAAGAGGTTGGCTAATGACAGCTACATTATTTTGTGTTTATATGTTGATGACATGCTTGTAGCTAGGTCTAACATGGATCACATAAGTGAGTTAAAACAACAGTTAGCAAATTCTTTTGCTATGAAGGATTTGGGGGCAGCAAAACAAATCCTTGGTATGAAAATTTGTAGAGATAGGAAAAACAGAAAATTGTTTTTATCTCAGGCTAATTATGTTGAAAAGGTGTTGCAGAGATTTCATATGGAGAATGCAAAAGCTGTCAGCACACCTTTTCCTAGTCATGTTAAATTGACTAAGGATATGCGTCCAAATACACAAGAGGAGGAAGAAAAAATGTCCAAGGTACCATATGCTTCAGTTGTAGGTAGTTTAATGTATGTCATGGTATGCACGAGACTAGATATTGCACATGTTGTAGGAGTTGTTAGCAGGTATTTGAGTCATCCCGGAGTTGAGCATTGGAATGCAGTAAAATGGATTTTTAGGTATTTGAGAGGTACATCCAATAATTGTCTATGTTTTGGGGGCTCTAATATTGATTTAAAAGGCTATGTTGACTTAGATTTGGCAGGGGATATAGATACCAGGTGGAGTACCATAGGTTATGTATTTACAATTGGTGGGATAGCAGTGAGTTGGATTTCTCGATTGCAAAAGGTGGTTGTTTTATCCATCACAGAGGCAGAGTATGTTGCTGCAATAGAGGCGACAAAGGAGATGATATGGCTACAATTTTTCATGGATGAGTTGGGAAAACAAAAGGCTGGAAATTACTTGTTTACAGACAGCCAGAGTGCTATACATCTTGCAAAGAATTCTGCCTTGCATTCTAAAACAAAACACATACAGTTGAGATATCATTTCATTCGATCGATGTTGGAGGATGGACAGGTTAAGCTAGACAAGATACATACAAATGTTAATCCAACGGATATGTTTACGAAGGCGGTGACAAGGGAGAAGCTGAGCTCCTCTTCAGCTTCAGTTGGCCTTCAAGGTTAAATTCAAGTATAACAAAGTAGCAGGATCCAAGGTACTTATTTCCAGTGGGAGCTATAATTGCAGCAGTGTCGTCCAGGATCAGTCTCCAAGTGGGAGATTGTGTTGGAATGGAGCCTGATCAATCTCCAAGTGGGAGATTATTGGTATGTGGTGATTGATCATGCTATATTGTATAGCCCATGGTATACTGTACAACCCAAAAAAATCTGGAAGCTTCTAAGCTTGATAAAAGGGGTTCAGATGGGTATTTCAGTATGATGAAAAACGCGATTATTCACAAGATTGTAATAGGTTTTACACTGGATAATAAAAGTATTGGATGGCTTGGGTTTGGTGGATGTAGCCCGGATTGTATGAACCATGTTAAATTATCTGTGTTATGATTTATTCTGTGTGTGTTTTAGTTTCTCTGTTTATTAATTAAATCTGCATTTAATTGTTAGATATCTGCCATCTCTAACCCTAACACAACTATGTGGCTAAAATAATATTAATTTTTTTTTATTCCCTCCTTATTGATAGCCTCAAAATCCTCCACAAAATTTTTGGAAGGAAGCTAAATACTAAGGATTTTTTTTTCTCTTTTAATATTAGTAGCCAAGTGGAAAAAGTTTGTATTTCCATCTCCCTCCTTAAGCCACTTGACTCTGGATTTTTTTTGCCAAAAATTTCCTCCATCCTCAAAATTTTGTTAAGATCTTCTAAGTATCTAATCTCCTTGCTTCTAAGGTCATCTTTTAGACCACATGAATAAATATCTACTTTAATAGATTGTAAATCTACTTATTTTTCTCTTTTATTTTTAAAGAGATTCCCCATTCTTTCTTTGTTCCAAACTTTTCTTGAATTGTAACTTCTGACAACTTCTTTTAGAGAACAAATATTTTGCACCCCTTGAAGTCCTTCCCCCACTAATTAATGAGGACATCTTTAAACCCTAATTTTTCATACCAAAATGACTCCATTCTAAAAGGACATCTTGAAGACTTTCTACATGCATCAATATAAAGCAACACAAGCTAATGATTTAAGCCCCCATAGTGAATAACACTTGAATGAAAGGAAACCATATATAGAAACGAATCAGAAGAAACCAATAAATTATCTAATCTACATAAAATGTTTTCATCTCCCTCTCTCCTATTATTCTAAGTGAACAAGCTAGATTTAGGAAGCATATCAACCAAGGAAAATTCCCCGTGCATAGATTCTTAAAATCAAAATATTCATCCAAGAAGGAAGCTTTATATCAAGCTTCTTTAAATTAGATCTTAGAATTTCATTAAAGTCCCCACTTTCAAATTAGGTCTTAGGGTTATTCGGTTTCTTTTCCCATTTTCAATTCTTGACTCCAAATTGACCAAGTCCATTCTAGTTGGTGGGATCATCTTAGTATTCATCTTTACTTTTGTGAGTTGCTTATTTTTTTGACCCATTATGGTCTTTGACCTTTACTCTAAGGTACAAACTCTCATTATTGATTTCAATCATCATTGCTAGATTTTAATCTCGTTTTGAATCAGGATTGTTTGGAGGTTATCCGACTTGTTGGATACCTCTCTAGTTGGTTATGATTCACAATATGTTGAATTTTCTACTTTGTCTGTAGTTTTTAGTTTCTACTAATTTAATTAGTTTCTCTAATTAAGCATTTTTATCACTAGGCATAACCTTCTTTCTTAGCCTAGGTGCATTCCTTCTGCAATCCAAGGGAATCTATCTATGAATTATTGATTTAGGAGTATCAACCTCTAGGGATGATTCTTTCCTAGTCCCAAAGTTAGACAAATTTCAAGAAATTAATTTCCTTGTTGTTTTCCTTGTTCTTCTTTTCCTATCCATTTAGGCATAAGAACCTTTTCAATCATTAACCGTTGATAATGTTTGTGTAAAACTTATGTAATGAGCTCATAGGTCCAAGTGTTGAACTTGATAGCTTTGATACCACATATAACATGCCCAAAGTTTACCATATTGATTTCACCTAAGTTTTAACTTAGAATGTGAAAAGTTTAAGTTCTCCACAAAGATGGAAATAAAATTTTCCCTTTCAATAACACATTTGCACATTTGATATAAACCCATTTCATATTACATTGCATAATAGAAGTAACATTACACAATCCCAAGTAATGAATTCATCTTTCATATACATTTTCCAAATAGTTTCAAGATCATAATTATAAATCATAGCTTATAAGAGCTTAATGGTACAAGAGTATAATATGTCCACATATGGAATGCACATCTTCATTTTCTTTTGTTTCAAAAGCTTTGACTACCAATTGCATGAGGGATAGCATCACCCGAGTGCTTTTCCACCAACCATTGACTTAATGCAGGAACAAAGAGTTTGGTATGGAAACCCTCTAATATATTGCCTACCTGAGCACAATGTTGTGTCCTACATAACTAGTGTTTCCATACACTAGATACCTACCTAACATGCATGAAACTCCCTACTAGCTATGCAATCCTGGCTCACAGTGAACCAAAAAAGTGTACATAGTGGCATCTACACTTACTTTGGCTATTTTTTTCATATATATAAATAATAAATCCAATTTATATGAAGTGGTGTCATATGTTCATCCACTCCCTCTCTTGACTTGGAAACTCTATTGACCTGTGTAAATTCTTGACTTGGTTTGACCTCAAGATTTAAATAACAGAAACTAGATTCTATACAAAAGTGATAACACACTTATATTGATCTAACTAACCAATTAGGTTTTACCCAACCTCTTGAATACCTTGTTACATATTTGTAACATTCATGGGACTAGAAACTACATCTTATTCGAGTTATTTCCTTTAACCATGGAAGTAAAGACTCTCCTAGTTCATGCATAATTAGGTAATACCGATGACACCATTTCACTGAATGGACACATCTGGTCCCATTCTAAAGCACTGCTCATATGTTTATATGTATAATAGTTCAAAAATAAACTTGATTTGAAGATTACTTCTTTCTATTGAGTTTCAAACTCTTAGTTTCCATATCTCATATGGATCCATCCTTCTAGGATGCCATAACCAATCTCGTTATCCTTGACATAAAATATCATGTAAAATTTTATGTTCATAGTAATATCGAATAATAATAAATCAACATAATAAGCTATTTATCTTCTAATAAATTCAACTAAGAACTGTTACCCAATTTTCACCTACAGGCTCAATTAGGTCACAAGGAGCTTATTTGAAAGTATGCCTCAGTCAGTTTCGACATAAAATCCATCAGAGAAGAAAGTCAGCAAGACCCCTTTGGTGTCTTGCTGACTAGTAATGCATTCCATTTGTCTGAAACACCAGTCGCCAAGACATTTGGGTCTCCATAAGTCTTGTGTGTCTCTTCGATGTAGATGTCTCACCGACAATAGCCCACAAAGTTGATCTCAGGAAATGGTTTGCTTTCGGCAGAAGGTCTCGGCGATCATATAGAGTCTTGCCGACTAGCAGGGGTTTCGCTATCGGCATAAGGTTTTGCCTTCAGCGGGAGGTCTTAGTGATGTGAGAAAGTCACACTGACTGCTTGCATTTGGGGTAAGTAAGGGAAGTCTATAGAAGGTCTCGACGACCCAGAAAGTCTCAATGAAATAAAAGATTTGAAGCTCGGGTAGAATGAAGAGTTTGGCGTGAGTCTCGGCGACCAGTGAAGTCTTTTGGACCAGCAATAAGGTTTCGGTAGGAGATGTATTTTGACAAGAGGTCTCAGCGAACCGGTGATGTCTCACCGACAACAGGGAGCCTTCGGTGTGGCATTCAAGTCGGAGAAAGGTCTCCCCGACTCTAATGTCTCGCCGACGACAAAGAGATCACCAAGAGGAGATGCCTTCGTCGTAATGTCTCGGCAAAGGCATTTAGTCTCACTGACTGAGTAAAGGGCCTCGATATGTTTTCCTTCGATGGGAATCTCGTCGACAACAAAAAGGCCTCACTGAGAAAAGGGACTTTGGTGAGAGGTCTTGCCGAAGTAAGGTTGTCTCCCCGACAAGAAAAGGAACTCGCTGAAAGGAAAAGCATTCACCAAAAGGTCCTGGCGACCAACTGAAGTCTCACCGAAGGGGCGTGGCTTTGGTATAGGGAATGAAGATCGGCGAGATGTCTCGCTGATACCAAAGGGTCTTGCTGATAATAATATGGGCTCACCTAAAGATTTAAGGCTCGACGAGAGGTCTTACCGAAACAACAGTGTCTTGTCGAGAGAAAGAAAGGAACTCACCGAAGGATTTGGCCTTTGGCATAGGGTCTCAGCCATAAAGAAGTCTCAGCGACATGAAGGAAGTTCGCCGAGAGAAAAGTGATCTCGCCAAGATGTCTCACCGACAGGGTGAACTCTTGCTGAAGTAGAGTGGTCTCGGCCAAGGAAAGTAGTTTCACCATAATGTCCCAGTGAAGGCATAATGTCTCCCCGATCGAAGAGAAAGTAGCTCAGCGCCAAGAGTTAAGGAGCCTGATGGGAGGTCTGGACGAAAGGCCAATGTCTTGCCGATAACGAAGGGTCTCGCTAGGTGTCTTGCCGAATGAAGAGTTTGCCGAAGCAAAAGGAAGTCTACAAGAGGTCTCAGTGAAAAAAGTAGATATCGGTATGACTATGGGGCCTCGCTATGAAGTCTTCCTGACTTGCCAGAGTCTTGTCGAAGAAATAAAGAGCTTGGTAGAATGGGGTGCATTCGGGGTGACATCAATCAACTCCTGCCAAAGACGAAGGGCCTCGGGGTAACGTTTTGCCTTTGATAAAATGTCTTGCCGACTGAAGAGGAGCTCGAGGAGATGGTGAAATGAAAAGGAAAAGGAGACAAGAGGAAGCTCAGTGAGAGGTCTCGTCGACCAAAGAAGGATCCGACTGATATAGAATGAGCTCGGGTAGAAGGATTTGACATTGCTATGAGATCATGTCGACTCAGTAGTGTCTTGCCGATGTTCTGAGCGATGACAAAGCTGGCTTCGATATAACTTTGGTGGCTCGATAAGAGCTCTCATCGACTGTCACATGTTGTGCCGATAATTTTAGAGGGGCGTAATCGCATCGGTGAGACACTTCCAGTGTCTCGCTGAGATGTGATTATGATCAAAGGAGTTTTTGATCGACCGAAGAATCTACGTGGAGTTTACTTGATCAATCAGAAAGATCTGAATGCGAGCCGTGGAAGTTTGAAGAACATCAACAGAATAAAAAGCAATGTGTATCTGTTCTGAGCTCAGAAGCATTGGAGGCGCTCGATAGGGAGGTTTGAAGATCGACACGAGGAACAAAAGTGAATTGCAGTGGTTGCAAAATGTTCAAGAAGGGAGTTCCTTGAAGGCAATCTTTGACACCGACATGGACATGCAGGGTGCAGCTTGAAATTCAATAAAAAATCTAAGGGGCAATTTTTTTGGGCCCTGATTTTTTTTGTAAGCCCTAAGGGGCCGACACACTTTGATATTTAAGGAATTTTTTGCCTTTTTGTATATAGTTCTGAATACACTTTGAAGAGTTAGTGATTTCTATCAATCCTTTCTCGACTATATGTATGTTTTTTTTTTGTAACTCAAAAATCAGAATCTGGAATGCAATGCAGAGTTTACCTTGGAAGCTAGTGTTCTTGTTTGTACTGTTCTCATTTCTGTATCTTTCTTTTGATTAGGCAAGTCTTTAACTGTGTTTTATAAATTCTGCACTTATATCTTAGAGCTGTGAAATTAATCTTTCCTTCCTAAGATGTGTATGTAGATCGAACCTATTAAGACTGATGCATAAGTCTAGAAGAAGTCGTGTTGAGCACATAAAACATTTACAGTTAGGTTTCCCAATGTATGTTCATCCTATTTTCTTTTCATAATTCCTCATCATTTTGGTGTATCACCTTAGATTTTAATCTTTATTTTATGTATTCCTTCTTCCTTTTTCCCCACAAGAAGCAGTAGTTAGGTGACACCAAAGGAAGCCTGCCTTCTCCAGAGGTTCATTTCAACTATAGGTGACGCACAACCTTGAAATGATCCCATGTTGCTCTAGGAAGCTCAGTTTCAATCTCTATGCATAGGGTGCATTTCTAGGTGACAACAAGAACCTTTCGACTATTTTCCAATTTCCTCACGGTTCTTTCCAAGTTATCCTTTGCATCACTTATATAAGGTTCCTATGTTTGTATGATCATAAAAAATCATAAAACCTTTCCCTCAATATGATACATGAATTCACATGCTTAAAATTATGTTAAGTTCATATACAATCTAGAGGGCATTTTTAGCTTGACAGGAGTCTGTGCTTCTGCATCTTAAAGTCTCCCCGCATTATAGATTTCGCTTTCCATGATGTAAAATCCTCTTCTTTAAGATAAGAATACTATGAATAGGTATTAATAGACTCTTGATCAAGTATAAGATAATGTCATTTAAATAGGTAATTAGAACGTATATATCTCAAATACTTTTTTCAAACCTATTGATGAATATTAATATAATCACATTCAAGTGTATACCCTATCTCTAGGGAATAAATTGATCTCCTACTTTCAAGAGAATATGAGCATTCGAGAACATAGGTTCTCCACTTATGGTTAAACTACCAACATAGGTATACATAACATCATACTCTAGACAATGATGACATATTACTTCTAACATGGTATCAATCCCTTTGCATGTCCATATAACATAACTCATACCACCATTATATGTATTGAATACTATATCTTGGATATTATCATAATACCTTCTAGATAGCTTCACTTAACTTATGTCAATCAAACATTAAAATCATGGTAGCAATATATTGTGCTATTAAGATAACTTATCACAAAATATATAAATTCGAGCTATATGCATAGCACTATTTAAAAGCTACAAAGAGCAACAACGATTGAACAAATACTTGCAATCCATAGCAAAATATAGTATCAAAATAGAAAAGAGTGATAGTTAAGAGTCGTGAACCCCAATCTTAGACCTGCACAAACATAATAAACAAACACAATGATATTAGATCCATATGTAAGTTAGAACTAAGATTCCCATGAAATTCATCTACAATGCTCAAAATAGGAAGGAAAATGAAGAACAAAACAAGAAAAGTAATAAAATCCTATTTAAACATGCAAACTCTCAATCCCATGGGGGAATTGGTGCCAATTTGATGTGGAAATTGGCCCTTTCCCAACTCCTTTGCAAGCTTGATGATCTTGATGAAGGTTGCTACACTTGGTGATGAAGAACAATGTGATTCCTTGATAAAATTTGCAATATCCTAGCTAAGATGATGACAGATGCTCCGAAGATGGATAAAATTAGCTCTCAATGTGGAGAGTAACTTTGCTCTAAGTTGTGTCCCTAAAATGAGAATGAAAGCCTCCTATTTATAGAAAGACAAGATGGAGGAATGAAAAAAATGAAGCAATGTGGGATCATTCAACATCCAATGGCCAAGTGTCATTTGTCAAGATGTGAATGGAGGAAGCTTGAGCACATTTTGATGAATGTGCACGATAAATGATATTAAGTGGATTTTGAAAATCATGAAATGACTTGTTGGAGGGAGAAAGGAATGAAATAAATGCCACTTGGCTCAATGCACAAGGACATGAAAGAGGGTTAAATTCTTTGTTGGAAGGACAAACCCACTTGGAGGAATATTCCCCTAAAGATGCCATGTTGAGAAAAAAATAGATATTTAATAAATCAATTAAATGATTTATTGTGCAAGTTGTGAAATCTAGAGAATTGGTTGATTAGATTAGCATTAATCATGATTTGATTAATTTTAATGGAGGTTAGTTGATTGTGACATTCAACTTAAATATTTAGATTTTTTTAAATTAAATGAGAAGATAAATAACATTAGAGATTTAATTAAATATTTGAATTTATTCAATTAAATGAAGGAACTTTAGAAGATTAATTAAATAAAATTGATTTATTTAATTAAAGAGATGACTTTAGAAGATTAATTAAATAAAAATGATTTATTTAATTAAAGAGATAACTTTAAGAGATTAATTAAATAAAATTGAATTATTTAATTAAAGAGATAAATTTAGGAGATTAATTAAATAAAATTGATTTATTTAATTACAGAGAGAATATGATGATTTAATTAAATAAAGATTAGTTTATTCAATTAAAAGAGGAATTCGATGAATTTAATCAAATAAGGATTATTTAATTAAATACTTAGCAAAGAGGATGATTAAAGAAGAACTAATGTTGTAGGTCGGAATCGAGCATGCATTATTAATCAAGATAATTTACGTGTCTACAAAAATAACTAAGCATGCCTGGAAAATATAGCTTCCATGAAGAATTCACAACTCTATGCTTGATGCCAAAGACTTAGCTTGTTGCCTTCTCCAAACCAGTCTATTTCCAATCTAACTAACCAACCTGAGCTCTCAACTCTCAATAATTTGCTCTTAACTCACAATGAAATTGCTCCTCTAAAGTCACAAAGAATTACTCTCAAGCTCTCACAATGCTCTCACAGAAAATAACTCGGTAAAAGAACAATGGATGAACAATAATGATCAATCACAATGAACAATAATAATGAACAACCAAATAAGAAACTATCGGCCCCTATTTATACATATTTAGAAAGAGACTTCAAACTAAAAGATAGATATGAAATTCACCACATTTCCTTCCCATGTCGGTCGTGGGTTTTGCTGGTAGAAATGTTAGCAGATTTATCTCACAAAATATCTCAAAAACTTCCTCAAATTTCCATGAACCATTGACAATTTCCTCTCTTTGATCTACTGTGCAAGACTTGACACACTACTCCCATTTCATCACACATAGTGTTCACATCATTTCTAGTTTATTGTTTATGCTAAGTCATGGGATTTCTCAACTTACACATGTTAAAAATACTCAGTCAAAGCCTTCAATCTAGAGTTGTGTGTGGGATATTCACAGTCCCAATTGTTCTCATACTCCTATCATGGTTTTTACCTTCTAGTTTATTTGCTTATGGCACCTATATTGGAGGCTGTGGTTTGCACAAAAGTTATATTTCAAATGGATTTCAAGTAGAAACAAATTCCCCATACCACCTTGCCAATTACGTGGCCTTTTGACTTATTCAATAGCTTGGGTCTTAGCCATTTGCATGGCATATAATGCATGCTTTTACACAACATTTACTTACTTATCAAATGTGATATCATTATCTCTTATATCACACTATATCATGCATGAAACTTTCAACTTTATCACTTCTTATTCCATCGCATTATAATATGTGATAGGTATATCGATATAAAATCTCACATTCATATATATATGTATTATAATAACTCATTATTATAATATATATATTAATATATATTCACAATCATACATTCGTCAACTTTAACACATACACATATTAATATATATGTATATATGTATATATATGTTATTTAATTAAATACAAACATATATACATATATATTAATGTACTCATACATATCATTACGTTAATATCTTTATTTATATATATATATATTGCAATATATTAAAGTAATGATATGTATGAGTACATTAATATATCTATATATGTATGTATTTAATTAAATAACATATATATACATATATACGTATATATATTAATATATGTGTATATATATCGATAGGTATATAAAGTGTGTATATATATGTGTGTGTCCATATGAATACTCACATGTATGTCGTATCTATGTATGGGTATATGTAGGTATTTCTACCTATGCATGCACACATACACTCATATATATGGGTTAACATATATATACATATTTATACATTTATTATATATACATATCCATGTATACATATTTAAATACACAAAGTATATCTCATGTTTCAATACAAGGATTTAACGCTATGAATAAAATCAATAAAACACTCAAAAGAGAATCAAGACAATCACCCAACATTCCTATCAACCCAAGAAACTATCAACAAGGTTTACTTACTGACACATAGCTCAAATTGATTTGACAACGCTTGTCTAACCTAGCCAATGTGTGTGTGTGTGTTAACTCAAGTAGGTACATCAATGGTTTCCATACTAAATCCCTCTCTTGGGTGATACACTCCCTCTCCTCACTAGAGGGTTCAGATATTTCTTGCATCCAACTTAGTGATCATAAACGAAGTTAGTTGATAACATGAAAATCATATTCATCATATATCATTTGCATCATCAAAGAATTTATAAAACAATCTCATCATAATGCATATACATATATTTCATTCATCCATTGGACATATTAAAGTCATAATCTTGTATTTAAAATCATATTTACTCATAAAATTAAAAGTAATCTAGTAACTTAGAAATGGGGTGTGACATACCCTCCCCCTTAAGAATCATCGTCCTTGATGATGTAAATTATCATAGCATATAGATAAAGTCAAATAAAGGTTTTAATTTCAATTTTCTAATTCATGTAAGGAATAGGTAATTTTTTATTAATATCAAAACAATCTTCTCTCATAGCACTGCCCTCTGCAATCTCATCCTTCCCGAACCTTGCATTGAGTGAACTTGCTTACACATTGGAAGAACTTGTGTGCTTCATGCAAACTTTCTCCCTTAAGAACTATACATCACAAGTATATTAATAATGACTCATTTGTACATCATAAGTACAATAGTGAATTGCTCATACATGAAACATATACCATAGTGACTAGAAAAACATGTTCACATTGGCTAATACACGCTTTCCCTTAGTGCAAACCAAATAGAAAAGGAATGTTGGTGCATTATGCACTACACCGTGGGTCCTCTCCTTTTCTCTGGTCTTTTACATTGTCGAACAACTCAAAATCCAAGAACAATCATCACTGGAACTAATGTTCATCTCGAGTATAATAACACTACTCCTAGACACTTGTCAATCTCAAGCATAATAGTACTGCTCCTTGACTCTTTCTTTGTACCAAAAAAGCTTTCCTACTTATCATTCTTCTCTACTTATTTATTTCCTTGATCATCCTGATGTACTCTTCCATTTATGACAACATTTTTGGACTAAGGCTAATCCTATTTCCTAGCTTATCCCGAGTTATAGGCTAATCCTATTTCCTAGCTTATCCTGGGTTATAGGAATTAAGCCCTCCCTTACGTATAATGTTTCAAATGGATCAAATTTGAATTACGGAGTGATAAGAATATTGTAATAGGAATATTCTACAAATCTATTAGGACTTCGTTTACCTTTTTGTTTGACTAGTTGTCTCAAGGTGATAAGCTAAGCTTATATTAATTTGAATTTCCAACAAGGTGATTATGTTTTACTTAAAACCTTAACATTACTTGTGTGTCCTTATCTGAGATAACATTCTCATGAACACCATGCAATCAAACACTAATTTACACAAATTTGCAGTAATGACTAGTACCCTAGCTGTCAAATTTTCCAATATGAAATTAGCTACCTTGGCGAGCTTGTCTACCATTACTAAAATAACGTTATGCCAAATCCTTGACATAGAAAGATAAAAATTATTCCAATAATCTACCACTTCCTCTCTAGAATTTCATGAGAATGTAAAAGTCCTATCGGGTGATGACATCTTGTCTTTACCCTTTGGAATTCTTGAAAAACTAATTTAATTATCCTTACTTGATGTACCTTTCAAATACCATTTTATCCCTAAGGTTAAATTTAATTATTCTTCTAATTTGGCAATATAGTATCCTTCCATATTCAATTTACTTTTGGAACATCTTTCAATGATCTAAACATAAATTTACTTTTGTTGACAAACTTGTAAGTTCAATTTGAACTTCAACCAAACTATGCTCTATCTGAGCTCTTGTCTAGTTAGTCTACTTTACTATCCAATTTTTTTCCTTGCAACCAAATTTCCTAAGGAATTTTCATCCAAAATTCTTGTTGATTTCATTCTCTTCATAACCTTAGACACTTCAAGGGCTATTCGGTTTCTTTTCCTATTTTCAAGTCTTGCCTCCAAATTGACCAAGCCCATTTTGGTTGGTGGGATCATGTTAGTTTTCATCTTTACTTTTGTGAGTTGCTTCTTTTTTTGACCCATTCTGGTCTTTGACCTTTACTCTAAGGTACCAACTCTCATTATTGATTTCAATTATCATTGCTAGATTGTAATCTCAATTTGAATCGGGATTGTCAAAAGGTTATCCTGCCTCTTGGATACCTCTCTAGTTGGTTTTGATTCACAATATGTTGAATTTTCTACTTCTTCTATAGTTTTCAGTTTATGCTAATAATTAGTTTCTCCAATTAACCATTTGTATGAATAGGCATAACCTTATTTCTTAGCCCTAGTGTATTCCTTCTGCAATCCAAGGGCATCTATCTATGAATTATTGATTTAGGAGTTTCAACCTCTAGGGATGATTCTTTCCTAGTCCCAAAGTTGGACAAATTTCAGAAAATTGGTTTCCTTTTTCTTCTTTTCCCAGCCATTCTGGCATAAGAACCTTTTCAATAGTTTGAAGTCTATTTCCAATCTAACCAATCAATCTAATCTCTCAACTCTCAATAATATGCTCTTAACTCACAATGAAATTTCTCCTCTAAACTCACAAAGAATTACTCTCAAGCTCTCACAATGCTCTCACAAAAAATAACTTAGCAAAAGAATAACAAATGAACAACAATGATCAATCACAATGAACAATGATAATGAACAACAAAATAAGAAACTATTGACCCCTATTTATATAGATTTAGAAAGAGACTTCAAACTATTGATCACTCCACTTTCCCTTGTCATGTGAGTAGGAGTGATCTATCCAAATGTAGTCCATGCATGAGGAATTCTCGTGTCCCTCCATTTTCAACTTATACACAATAATGGTGAGTTAGATTTGGTGAGCACAAGGACATGCCTTTAGCCTTGGCGTTCCTTATATCAATGCCTTGAGAACAATCAAGAATTGGATGTTTTGGCTTGACTTCGAGGTTGAATTAGACTCTCTAACCAAAATTTAGGCTATTGAGATTCTTCACATGATTGGGATTAGATGTACCAAACCCTAGTGAAAGGATTGGAAATGGTATCCTAAAACCCTCTTTTGCAATGGCAAGCTACATAAAGGCTATTCATGGATCTCTCCACATCTGTCAATGATTTAAAATCTTTATAATAGATGGGATTCCACTCATTAGAAACACATGTTTCATGTATTTAAGTCGACCATTTTGGAACCCAAACTTTCTCATTTTTCTTGGCTTCTTCTTTATAAGGGTCTCCCCACTAGATCTTAGTTGATCCATTTTGGTGTTTCTAATTCTTGTTGTCCTTTTTGTGTTCATTTAGAGATTTTCAAGCATATTGAACATATTTTTGGTTACGTTCATATGTGTAAGATATTTGGACTTGGACTTGGATTCATGATTTCTTCAAGCCCCTTTACTCTAAGTATTTTTCTTAATAAATGAGTCTTCTAGGTGATTGACTAAGAATTTCAACTAAATTCACCCAAACTTGGCATGCTTTTAAAGTGGAAATTCTATTCAACATTAAAAAATAGAAACAACATGTTTTTAGGGGCTTATATGGATTCTCATTTTTTATTGTATTTGTAGTATCAAAAAATGTAATCCTTTACATTTTCACACTATGTTTGCATCCCCTTAATTAATTGGACTTAATTAAGCCTTTAATTGGCTCAATTATGCATTCACAAGCCTAATTAATCCCATTTTCCAAAAGGGAAAATCCACATTTAATCAATGCCTACACTTAATTACACATCTTGGAAAATGTGTGTCCTAGGTTTAGGGCCTAGGACCCATTCGCCCAAGGGAAAATGGGTCCCCTTAAGTCTCAGGACCCATTTTTTAATATGTTTTTGGCAAAATTTTAATGATCTAAATTCAAATTTCAAAGGTTAGCTTGTGATGTTTAATTGCCTGGAAATTAAGGAAACATCTATAAATACATAGTTATTTTATCAATTCAAACTAAGCAACATTAAGGCAACTTTCACAAGAGAAAATATTATTTTCAAGAGCATTGGAGAGTAGATTTATCAGTCATTTATTATAGTGTTCAAGATCCTATCATGATGTCAATATTTATGTGTGTTCATGCATGTTTTTGGAGCTAACATTGTGATGCGGGTTTCAAGTTTCAAGCAAGCATTCAAGCATCAAGATCTATCAAGCAATCAAGCTATTTCATGCAAGATCAAATCCTTAGAGATGTGTTAGACTTTAGTCCTCTAAAGGAAACCATTAAAGGGCTTGGTGATTTGTAACAAGTCTTGTTCATTCATCATTCCTTGCATTTTATCATTATTTCATTATCAAGGTTTAATTACCAAACAAGGGTTTGACCAAGGAAAATACCTATTCACCCAAAAACAAACATTTTCCCCTCTCTTTGTGTATGTGTATATTTATAGGTGAAGAAGGATTGAATATTGATCAAAAGAGCAATTTTGCAAATTTGTCAAAGTTGTCAACATTGTTGTCAAGCCACAGAAACTCAGATCTTGAATTTATTTCCGAATTTATGGCAATGAAACCTGGGGAAAATGGAAGCTCGGATCCATCTCCAGAGGACCCTCAAAGTTGAGGAAAAACCCTATACAAAGACCCATTTTCCCTTGGGCGAATGAGTCCCAGCAAGACACTTTGCAACACTTTTGGTGATAGGTGTATAATATTTTACCCTTCTCAAATTTGTTGCAAGATTGTGGATTCTATTAGTATCATGCTTTAAATCTACATTTCAAGTTTTACATTTTACAATTAAGTTCATTAGGCATTTTATTTCCATCTCCCAAAAGTGCATTTTAGTCATATTTTACACTTTTTTGTTATAAGGAAAATAACATATCTTCCAATAGGGTTGACTCACCCAAGGGTTGAAAGTCAATCCTACCTTTGGGGATCTCTTTTTCCCAATGAAAATAGAGAAAGTTTCGGTGCATACATCCATTTAACCATTTCATTTTGGATCACACACTTACCATTTTCCTATGTTTCATTTTGGTGAACCCAACATTGTACATCATATTTTCTGATTTGGAGATCCTTAAAATCCTAGATCTAGGTTTTGCATTAGTTTACATTGCATCTCATTTAGGGTTTCAAAATTACATTAGTGTGCTTTGCATTGCATTTAGGGTTTAATTTTGCATGTTTGCATTGTTTAAATTCATAAAAAAAAAATGCATTAATTTTGCATCCATCTTGCATTGTATTTTCATCAAAAGCATCTTTTAATCATTTAGATTCAAATTTTAGTTCAAAATTGCATTTCAAAAGTTTTCACTTTGCTCACTATTTGTCACTAGTCAAACTTGCATTAAGACACCTAAAACTAGAAAATATGTCATAGAATTCACAGTCTACAACCTAAAACAAAGAATTCAAACATCAAACCAAAAAGACAAACTTTAATTTTTCTAACCCTTATACAAAGACTCATTCACACTTGGGTGAACCTGTCCTTGTACATGTGCTTTTTCAAAATTTTGGGCATCATTTTGTCTCTATTTGCTTCATTTTATTCTCTTGTCAGATCTATGTTTCAATTTCAGAAAACAAAAAAAAAAAGGTACTTTCTTGCATTAAGTTCAATTGGTTAAATTAAGTGCATTGTTTGAAATCAAAATTGACATTAAAAAGGACATCATTTTCATACTTTTTGCATAGCATAATTAGTAAATTATCATGTTTAAAATCCAAAAATACAAAAGATGGATAGATTACTTTTCCAAAACATTGCATAAGTTGGATAGATTACTCTTTATTTTTGGCACACACTCAAAACTCTAAATGTTAACATCTTTCCTTTTCAAGCATTCCAAGAAAAAGCTCATTAAAAAGCGTGTTAGTCATTCTTCCAATATATTTCCTAGTTATGGGAGTCTCTTAGTGCAAGAGAATAAAATTGTTGACACATTCCTTAATACCACATTGCCTACCCTTCACTCATCCCCTGATATCTCTCTTATCTATGAGGATGTTTTGATCCAAGAGATGGCAAACATAGATAATCATGACAACCATATTTGTTCTTCTCCAAATATCTCTCCTATTTGTAAAGAAGATATTTTGGTGTTAGAAGATACACTCATTGAGATTCATGAGAATCTTATTTTCTCCTCTCCTAAAAACTCTCCTACTTGGGAATATATTATGGTGTAAGAGTATGAGATCATTGGCACATTTCTTAACATTGCCTTGCCTAGTCTCCATTCATCTCCCAACATCTCTCCCACTTGTGAGAATACTTTAGTGCAAGAGAGTGCAATCATGGATAATCATGAAAACCATAGTTGTTCTTCTCTCGATACCTCTCCTACTTGTGACAAAGATATCTTGGTGAAAAGAGATACAATCATTGAGAATCATGAGAATTTTTTTTGTCCCTCTTCCAATTCTTCTCCCATTTGGGAAGATACTATGTCGAATGAAGATGATATCATAGATACATTTCTTTCAAAATATGGTATAGATGAAGAGGCTAAGTCAACCTTTGATTCCCCTTGTTAGAAAATCATCAACAAGAAGTTACATTCACTGAGGTTATGAATGCACAATTGGCCATTAGATATCCAAAACCTCCTCGTGGACCTCCCCAAAGTCCTTTAATTATTGGACCTCCTAAGTCACCTTCTGAGCCAATTATCATTATAAGACCTCCTAAACCTCCAAGACATATCTTACATTTTGCATGGAAACATTGTAGTAACAATGTTTCACAACATCTGAGTTATAATACCCTTGCTCACACATATAACACAAGGAACAATAGGCAACCACAAACCATACCTACTTCATTACCATTACCTCAACCTATTTTTCCTAGTGCTCCTCATTTTCCTTCACACGATGGAAAGGAGTATGATATTGTGGAACAACTTAGAAAATATCCTATTAAGATTTATTTATGGGACCTTATTCAAGCATCATCTAATTACCATAACATGCTTCAAAGTGCTTTACAACAAGTTTTGGTCCCTCCTAGTGTGCACCCAAGTGATGTAGCACCCCTAATTCAAGGTATGAACTTGGTCAAATTAGACATTACTTTCATCAAGATGAGTTACCTCCATTGGAGATTCAAAGACAAAATGAGGCCTTTATGATAGTGGTTGTTATTAATAGATGTGGAATAAAAAGAACTCTCATTAGCAATGGTTTAGCCCTTAATGTGTGTAGTATAAACCTCTTGGATAAGATTGGAGTTGATAAGACTAAAATTCAACCAGACTCCTTATCTATTTGTGGGTTTGATAATGTGGGAAAACAACCTCTTGGTGTGATACATTACCCATGAAGTTTGGAAAAGTTACATTGCAAATTCCTATCCATGTCATGCCTCAAGATCTCATATAATCTTCTTTTGGGTAGGCCATGGATTCATGAAATGAATGGAGTCCCTTCAACCTTTCATCTTCTAATGAAGTATGTTTTTAAGAATAAGGTCTACATAATTAAAGTTGACCCAAATTCATATCACAATTGTTTGTAAACTGAAATAGGAATGACAATTCCTCTTACAACATTGACACCAACTACAAAAGTGAAACCTTTAAAATTCGAGGATAAGGATAATTTCCTTTCACTCGTGACAATGTTGTTGAAAGATGATTAGGGTTCCTTAGATATTACACCTACATTCATGAGAGAATACAAGATTACACACAAATCAAGAAAAGAGAAAGAAGTTACCATAGTATCAACACAAGCTGAGTCATCAAAAGCATGTGAATCCATGAATTTTAGCAAAGAAGACGAAAACACAAATTATACATCCACATATGATGAGTGTGATCATGAGAAACCACCAAATCTAAAAGAAATGGAAAAGATTTATGGAAGAGGTTATGAGATTTTGAAACAATTTAGCTATAATGGAAAAGGATGTGGTGCTAGAGAACAAGGTATTTGTGTACGTATAGAACCTACCCCGCAAGAACAAACAAGAGGTCTTGGTCAGTATACTTCAAAAGAAATGAAAGCATCAAAGAAACCTTCGCTTAATATCAATGTCATTACACAAAACACTCCTAGGACAAATATTACTTCATCTCCAAACACATGTCTTAGTAATGGTTGGAGTTCATTAGATTTTACACCCTCCTTTAAAGGAGAACACCAAATCTCACAATCTAAATCTAGAGAGTCTTGTGTATGTATGACACCTTGTACTAAGCAAAAAATATCTTTTTCATAAAAGAAAGGAATGTCTTCTACTATTGATCAAGAGGGTGCCTTGTCGAGGCTTCTCTAAGCCTTCTTGATATCTCTCCCTCCAAGAACATGAAATAAATTCTACAAAAAGAGCTCATTATGTGCATATCATCGAGTGCATGGTCATTCTTGACCAATGAATGTAAGGCTTTGAGTAATTAAATTCAACATCTTAAGGATTGTGGTGCTCTTCCTTGTGTTGATGCCCCTACTTCCTCTAATTGATAATGATTTTCATCCTATCATGTTGCTCATCACTATGTGGCATTAGTAGTTTTATGTGTCTTTCTCTTTGCCATTCATGGCAGTGCAATTTTAGGTGTAACCATATTTCTTTTGGCAACAACATGATAGTTCTTGGTGGTTGTCTTTGTCTCTATGATTGGGGGGCAAGGATAACTAGTTTTTGGAGGTGTGCATTCTTTCGAAGGATCCCATCTTCCTCTCTTTCTACTTAAAATACCAACATAGCAAGTATTCTGATGTTTTAAGTGGGGGGAATATTGTCCCCCGTTCATTGTTTGCATGTTCCCTTCTTAGTGATGATAGCACACATCTCCTAGGAAGTGTGATCATTACATTGACATTATTTCATTTTGGAATATTATTTTGGCATTATTTATTTGCACCCCCTGAGGTGAGTTTTGTATGATATTTCTTGCTTCACTTTGTTCACAGAGGTTGAATTTAGTGTAACATTAGTATAGCATATTGATCATGTTGTGGTGCCTTATCAAAGTTATCAAGGGGTATAACTTTTGGTATGGTTGACGTATGTGAGCTTGTAGACCTAACATGACCTTCCCATCAACCACCCATTTTGTGGGTACATACCAACCTAGTGTGTGTTTCTCACTTTCTTAGGGATCACCTAGTTTATATTGTATTGCATTAGCCCTTCTGAGCATATTTTTCATGGCCATCGAGCATAACACAACTTGCTCACCGGTGGAGCCATGTGTTTCATAAGTGATTTTACATCCTTATGAGAGTATTTAATGGACACGACATAATACAAATTGCTAGTCCATCTTTCCTTGCATCAATTTTGACTTTGTATGTTTGTGTATCTTGTCTTGTTGCTTCATATCAAACATATGTGTGTATCTCTTTGTGCTTATGTTGGTTTGCCATGGGATCTTGATCTCGGGGGCTTGTGTAACCTCATTGATCTTTGTCATCCTATCTCATCAACATTTGTGCACTTGGACCCCTCTTGACATATATTTGTCTACTTTAGTGTGAGTATGAGCGCAAGTTCATACTCTCACTAAAGTGGGGGCTAAATGTAGTGTAAAAAAATGTAATCCTTTACATTTTCACACTATGTTTGCATCCCCTTAATTAATTGGACTTAATTAAGCCTTTAATTAGCCCAATTATGCATTTACAACCCTAATTAATTTTGTTTTCCGAAAGGGAAATCCACATTTCATCAATGCCTACACTTAATTACACATCTTGGAAAATGTGTCCTAGGTTTAGGGCCTATTACGTCCCCCTTAAGTCTTGAGACCCATTTTTTAATATGTTTTTGGTGGAATTTCAATGATCTAAATTCAAATTGCAAAGGTTGGCTTGTGATGTTTAATTGTTGGGTAATTAAGCAAACACCTATAATACATAGTTATTTTATCAATTCAAACTAAGCAACATTAAGGCAACTTTCACAAAAGAAAATATTATTGTCAAGAGCATTGGAGAGTAGATTTATCAATCATTTATTGTAGAATTCAAGATCTTATCATGATGTCATATCTATGTGTGTTCATGTATCTTTTTGGAGCTAACATTGCGACATGTAGGTTTCAAGTTTCAAGCGAGCATTCAAGCATCAAGATCTATCAAGCAATCAAGTCATTTCATACAAGATCCAATCCTTAGAGAGATGTGTTAGACTTCAGTCCTTTAAGGGCAACCATTAAAGGGTTTGGTGAGTTGTAACAAGTCTTGTTCATTCATCATTCCTTGCATTTTATCATTATTTCATTATCAAGGTTTAATTACCAAACTGAGGTTTGACCAAGGAAAACCCCTATTCACCCAAAAATAAACATTTTCCCCTCTGTTTGTGTATGTGCATATTTGTAGGTGAAGAAGGATTGAATATTGATCAAAAGAGCAAATTTGTAAAGTTGTCAAAGTTGTCAACATTGTCGTCAAGCCACAAAAACTTAGATCTCAAATTTATTTCTGACTTTCCAACAATGAAACTCGAGGTAAACAAAAGCATAGATCCATCTCCAAAGGTCCCCTGAAATTGAGGAAAAACCTTGTACAAAGACCCATTCGGCGAATGAGTCTTAGTAGGACATTTTGCAACACTTTTGGTGATAGGTGCATAGTATTTTACCCTTTTCAGATCTACTGGAAGATTGTAGATTCTATTAGTATCATGCTTTAAATATGCATTTCAAGTTTTACATTGTACAATTGAGTTCATTAGGCATTTTATTTCCATCCCCGAAAAGTGCATTTCAATCATATTTTACACTTTTCTATCATAAGGAAAACATTAGATCTTTCAATAGGGTTGACTCACCCAAGGGTTGAAAGTCAATCCTACCTTTGGGGATCTCTTTTTCCTAATGAAAATAGAGAAGGTGTAGGTGTATACATCCATTTAACCATTCCATTTTGGATCACACACTTACCTTTTTCTATGTTTCAATATTCTAAAGCCATAATTTGTTTCAATGTGATGCCACAAGTTCAAATGCAAGAAAATAAAGTTGCCTTGAAAGTTTCTCAATTATAGACTTATTGAACATTGTGCTAGTGTTCATTGTACTATCACTCATGTGCCACTTCTCCCCTCTAGTAGGGTTCTTCCCCTCCACAAGGGCATAGACGTGGCTACACTTGTTGTGATATATCTAGACATTCATCTCATGCTTAGACGACTTTCGTCAACATAGAAGTCATGGTTGGTCCTAATAGATACATGACTAGTCTATTACTTGTCAACCTTGTGACATGGGTGTCTTTTGGGTAGCTTGATAATGATAAATTCCCTTAATCGAGTCTTGCCATTTCTCTTGCTTGAAACAATTGTAAAAAAAAGACAAAGAAAAAAAGATGAGATTACCATAATGGGTTGGAAGCCTCTTTATGATGACAAGGACACCCCAAATAGTTGGGGGAATCTCCCTAATAAAGATACACCTCCTCCACCCACTAAAATAATACTTATTGCTTAACAATTTAACTACTCTTATATTATTTTATTTTATTTATTTTTAACATAACCTTGAACGTTAGTTGGTATTAAAAAAGTCAACATTCGATTGGTCAATTGAAAAATATTAAAATTCAATCAATGCCTTAAATCGAGAGGGGTAGAACAACAAAATAAGTCAAACTTGCGTACATACCGAAGGGCGGAGATTTACTGTATGGTCCCATGGGGGGGCTTGGGCTTCTATTTTCATGGAACAGGAGGTCCCATGGAAAAAAAAAATTTGTGCTACGGGATTAATTGGAATCTTTTCCAGAAAAATAGGAGCCCCTACCTTTTAGAAATGAATCTTTCAGCGGGTGAAATTGGGGTGGGGCTAGAAATTGCCCCTAAAGCTTAGGAGTTTTTTATGCCACTTGTCTCTCATCTAAAATTTTAAATTCTTATTAGAAAATAAAAATGAGAAAATTTTAATTTATTTATTATTTTTTATCAAAGCACTACAGTTCATTCCTGAAATTTTGGAGCTTGAAATTTTAAGCAGAATTGTAAGATTAAATCCATGGGACCAAGAACTTTAAAATAATCCTAAAAAAACTAAGCAGCATACGCTGAGATTTTTAAGGAAGCCCCCTCCATGGGACCGTACCCTTAGTGTTAATGGGATGTTTGACCCGTCTGTCCGCGTTCCGAACTTTCTGGAAGCATCTTCAGCGCTCCTTCGTCAATAAAATCCAACTGCGCTGTTTTTGAGGGGTAGGCAGTTCGCTTATGAAACTTCCACACTTACGTTTCGAGTTTCTAACATTCAATTTACCAAAAACATTTTCAATGAAAGATGTACCCGAAGTTACTGTGACAAAGACAAATTTACGGTATTTCTAGTTTCATAATCTTTTTATTTATTTTTATCTTTAAATAGGCGCGTTTTCCACAAAGCTGTGGTTATTCGTCTTGGTCTTCAAGCGACACCTTTATCAGATCTGTTGAAGTTAAGCTGTAAACATAATAATTTTCGTTTTTGGTACGATCTAAGTAATGGGTGAGGAAAATAAGCAAGCGAAAACAATGGAGGAACCGGCAGTGGGAATTCCGTATGCATATCCAGCAAAGCCAATGCAGACGGTGATGACGCCTCCTCCTCAGCAGTTTTACTATACGAATCCATATCAGGCAGGTATAACACCGCCCAATGCAATTTTTGGCTATTCAGAAGGGATTCCATTGCGGGAGACTGTTTTCAGGGACACGCCTGCTCCTTTTGAGTGCCCCCATTGCTCCAAATCTGGCCTAACTACAATTAAGTAATTACAACGTTACCCTCCTCTCTTTTTTTTGAATTGTTGTTATTTTATGATAAGTGAAATGATTTAAAGAAATTAATATTAAATTGGTAGCAGAAGATTTATCATTCAAAAAGATCCCGTAATGGCCCCTGTTTTAGGTTTCTTGATCTGCCAAGAATTTTCCGATTCTTCAAACACGACTGTTTCTTTTAATTGGGTACAATACTAAAATTTCCTTTTTGGTGTAGCATGTATCGCAAAGCTGTTTCTTTTGATTGGGTAAATTTCCCTTTTTGGAGAAACATGTGGTCTAGTTGCCAAAATCGAGCTGTGAAATTAATCAGAAACTTGACTTGAGAATTGTATTCTGATTCATCCATTGGGTGTGCCACACAGCGAATTGGGTGTTAGATGTGATATTTTATCCAATTTTGATACTTATATTTCTGGGTTTTGAACTTGGGGCTCATCTTTGTAAGCAATGAATAGGGTGTTGGATGTGATATTTTATCCAATTTTGTTATTTATATTTCCAGGGTTTTGAACTAGGGGTTCGTCTTTGAAGCAATGAATTGGGTGTTAGATGTGATATTTTATCCAATTTGACAGTTTATAATGTTTCTAAGGATTTGAACCCGAGGCCTCTGTCTGTAGCAATGAATTGAGTCTTAGATGTGATATTCTCTTCAATTTTATATTTTATTATGTTTCCTGGAATTTGAACCCAAAACTCCTCTTTGTAGTAATGAATTGGCTTTGATGTGATATTTTATGCAGTTTTGACAATTTATTATGATTACTGGGATTTGAACCAATGAATTCTCTTTGATGTGATATTTTATGCAATTTTGACAATTTATTATGGTTCCCGGAGTTTGAACCAATGGATTGGCTTTGATGTGATATTTTATGAAATTTTGACAGTTAATCGTGATTCCTGTGATTTGAACACAAGGCTCCTCTTTGCAGCAATAGAAGATTCATCATTCCAATTAAAGCTGCAATGGCTCTTATACCCATTCATTCTCGAACAATGAAAACCGTATCATAAGGCTATTTTAATCTAATGGTGCCATAGACTATTTTAGTGTGGTGAATGTTGTTGAATTTTTGTTCTTCAATATTCTAAGTAAGTTACTAATTGTAATTTAATTGGAATATGTCAATATTTGGGTTTGACGCCTAAGTCCTGGGCTCTCTGCCACGGACATTATCAGGCATCTGATGATAATGATACCAGTAATCTTCAGCCTCAGCTTCTGATGCATGACATTGCCAACCTCAGTTTCATTAGCTTGTGGACCATCATTATGGGTATTCATCTCTCTTAACTATTGGGTCAACATGTTTTTATGTCTCTACCCATTCTTTTTTAAGCCAAGTTTTATTTATCTTTATCTTGGAGTACAGTCCCTTTTAAAATTATAGTCTGTTGCTACTGTAGAGTCTCATTCACCTACTTTGGTCTATTGTAACCCAGCATTCTTTTGAGTCCAAATCTGGGAAACGAGAACTAAGAAGATTCATACAACCTCTGATAAATGCACAATTCAAACACAGAGGCCTATAAATATCACTCTCCTGCCTTCAGGTATTTGAACCATATTTCCCAGACATTTGTAGATTTTCCTCTTTCACTGCAATTAGTTAACTTTTGACAAAAACTTCAAAAATAAAATTCATTAATTTTTTTCAAATGGTATTCTCAGATTTTATGCAAAATGCAACTTATTAGAATCAACAGAAATCAGGCACACAAAAAATAGTTAAGGTAAGGTGATGTTTTATGTCATAGCCTGACTCATACCTCATGGCCATATGAGATGCTGTTAGGGAACAAAGGGACTTTCTACTTCACCTTATATTTTGTTTCAAATTTCTACCATAGCAAGGCTGTGTGATAAATTCTATGTATTTCCTCAGTACTAACTGTAATGTCCCCTTTTTCGGCATGATCATGGTTGATGGTGGTTAGCCTCTTACTTAGACTCTTGTAGGCTAACTGGTTTGGTTAGAGGGTCAGTGGTACTTTCTGGAGAGTTTGGTCGATTTCATTTTCTGAGATCATGGATTGGCTCATTGCAGGCTTTGGTAGTACAGGAGTTTGTTTGCTTCTGACGGCACTGAATTCTATGGAGAATTGAGGGAGATAGGCTTACTTAAGTGATTTAAATTATATTTTAACTTAAAGTCTTTTTATAAAGTCAAATTGACTTTATAATTTTTATATCACTTAAATAAGTCTAAAGTGAGTGTTTTAAAGTTTTTCATTTAATCACTTAAAGGAGGCGCCAAAAATCAAAGTTAGAACTATGGAAAGTAACTTGAGTTTATTTCAAAAAATTTAAATGATCTAAAACCCTAAAATGTATGGCCTCCTTGAGTTTTCACCTCCTTTGCTATATAAGGGTTGAGGGCAATGAGAAACTCATCTATTTTGAATATTTCAACTTTGCCTTGGAGGTTTTCCCTTTGCTTTTATCCTGTGATCAGGTTTGCAGCAATCCACCATTGGAGAACGAAATCTCTTCAGTGTGAGCACTTGTGAGGCTGTGAGAGATCAGATGAATTGGTGCATGTTTGCCTACAAAATGTAATTCAAACCTTACATACTACTGGCAAACTAGTCATGTGCAGAACATAGGATAAACCAGTAAACTAGAAAGATAACATGTTTCAACACCAGAAGCTTTATTCATTATCAGAAATATCATGTACAATCACCAAGTATCACAGTGCTTAACAATATAATCATCGGCACATAACTATCTCCTGACTACCACAACAGACTACATATAACGTTCGGCGGTGGTTAGATAACCAACCGACACAACGTTTCATAACAACATTAACATTAATCGGGACTTGATTACCCGAAAGTGCATGACATGTATTATTCTTACTAACTATAGTTTTATTAGCAATTGGCCGACTATTTACCAAGGCCGACTACGCACCAAGCCGACTAATGCATCCGACTATAACAAAGTAAAGATATACTACTTACATCATCCCTAAAAAGAAGTCGTCTTCCAGACGACTGAAAACAAAAAATGCCAACTCCTCGTCCTTTTCCTGTAATTGATTCTCCCTCAATGCTGAAAGTTGTGTGGCCACTTCTCTATCAACTGACCCAATACTCTATCCCTCTCTGCCAAACTTCTCGAGAGCTGCCACTCCGTTTGCTCGGTTGCCACCGCCTTTTAAACTGTACTATGATGGCTAGTTGTACTGCAAATCGATAATTCCAATAAATCTGATGGGGTCTGGGGGCAACGCCCACGGAGGCAGGCTTGCGGGGTCCGGGGCTTTAGCGAAATTGAAGTGCCAAGACCAATTTAACACTTCTGAAACCACTCGAAACTGCATCGCGCACCTCATTTTCATGGCTTTTCCACAGGTTCTGAATAGTGCTGACGAAGCTGAAAATTGCAGATTTTGCATTGTTTTTCTTAGACATTACTTTCTCTTGGTCGATGCTTGGTATGACACTCCAATTACCGTACTGGTGATGCTTGCTGGCAACTGGTACGACATTTGCATTTGACTCCCTCTTCTGACGTCTCCCCTTGTTCAAGTCGGCAGTGAGTACAAACCTTTTCTACATCGTATGGCCTTCCCTTGTTCAGTGCGTACGATCTTCTTCTTTATGCGTACAAACTCCTTTTCCCACCGTATGGACTCCTTAATATGTCGTACGAATTTCTCCTTAGCATGGCGTACGACCTCCTTCCTAGCTCGTACGGCCTCTACTCTATCCAAGCATGCGGCTTCATTTGCAACTCGTACGGCCTCTTTTGTATGATAGCGTACGACTCTTCCTTCAAGTCGTACGGCTTCTCCTCTACCAGAGCGTACGGATTCTCCTCTGCCAGAGCGTACGGATTCTCCTTTGCCAGAGCGTACGTCTCTTTCTCTAGGTCGTACGACCTCTCCTTTGCCAAAGCGTACGTCTCTTTCTCTAGGTCGTACGGCCTCTCCTCTGCTAGAGCGTACGGCTCTTTCTCTAAGTCGTACGGCCTCTTCCAATCGTACCACTTCTTTATATTGTACGGCCTTGTCAATGAGGGGTTTGATTGCTAGCGTGGCCCTTCCTTCTCGACTTGGCACTTGCAATCTTAATTTTCTTTTCACGTGACAACGTTTTGTGTGTTTCTGTTGATACCGTACGACGACCTCCTCTGGCACTCGTACGGCTTGTCTCCTGGCATACGGATTTCTTCTGGCCCGTACGAAGTTCCCTTCCAAGCTCCTTACACTATTTTCTTTTGGCCGTTGTACGACCTCTTCTCCTCCAGTGATCCGTACGTGCCTTTGATTGGTGTGTTGTACGTAATTTCCTTCTGAGTTCTTTCTTGTCCGTACATCGTACGGAGGTGCCTCTTGTGATGGGCGTACGGGCTTCTTCCCTTTGCTTCGTCCTTCCTTCGTGCCATTGATTTGGCCGGTGAAGTCCTATCAAATCTCTCTCCTTTAGCCTTTGCCTTCTTGAGCTTGGCCGTACGGCATACTATATGGTTGATGAGAATATTGCTTCGTACTTTTTTATATAACTCACCTTTGTCTCCCGTCGAATTTCTTTTATTTCTTCCCTTCAATTTTTTAATTCTCTCTATTTTTCCCCATTTCACTCCTTTGATAATTTTTAATTTTTCCTTATGTCGTTCATTTTCTCTCTCATCCCCTCTCTCTTCTTTTCCATTTTTCCTTTCTTCATCTCTTTTCTTTTTTTCTAATTTTTTAATTTTTCCATACTTTTCATTTTTTAACTCCACAATTTTTTCATCTCGTACCTGTTCAAACTTGTGGACTGGCGTATCGTCCAGTTTTGAGACTCTTCCTTTGTACTCTCCATACTCGGTCGGAAGTTTTTGGCTGGGCCTTCCCTCTTCTTCCTTGATTTCCCCAATTTGTAGCATGTTGCACTCTTTGTGGAACACTTCATAGTCTTCCATCTGCCAATGAAATAAGCCATTCAGCGAGCTTGTCTCGTCCTCCGAACAACTCTCGAGTTCAAGTACGCCTTCGATGTTTGGTTCCATAGCTTTCCTTCCTTCGTCCATAACCGATTCACCTCCATCCGATTTAGATCCAGAGGAAGCCAATTCTTCGCTCACGGCCTGGTTCTTCAAGTCGATGACATACTTCGCCCCCATTGTTCTCGATCGAGAGTGTGTTCCTCTTCCAATTATGATTTGCCTTCGCCGCTATCAGCCATCCTCTCCCAAGTAGTGCATCGTACGCTTTCCTCTGTAATGGGATGACGACAAAATTTAGCAAAAACTGTTGTGTCCCGATCATCACCTTCTGTGCCATCAACGTTCCCAACGGCTTGATACCATGTTGATTAGCGCCAACTAGTTGGAATGTCGGCGGCCAGAGTGTAGGCTTCCCAAGACTCTTCCATGTGTCTTCGGGTAGTACGTTGACTCCTGATCCTCCATCGATGATAATATTTGTCAAGATATTCCCTCTGATTTCCATATGCATGACTGCTGGCATCTTCCTGATGTTCGCTGTGAGCAATACCGGGTCGATTGTTTGTTCACCATACGGTGGCGGTTCTGGTATCAATTCTTTCCTTCGTTCCTCCAATCGCGGTTGCTTGCCATCCTCGACGACGTTTGTGATTGCCGGTCCCAACTGCGGCATAGTCTGGAGAAGGTCAGTTACTTTGATCGGTATGGTGGTTTGCAGTACTTGCCGTATGATGTTGGTTTCCGCCTCCGACCGCCGAGAGGTTCCTGGCTTCTCCAGAGGTACTTTGTTTTCCTTCGCCATCACCAGTTCCACTTAGGTTTTTGCTTCCTTCATCCTTTGTTTCTCCGTACATGGATCTAGGTAAGTGGCTTTTTTTGCTTGTGCTCTGGTGATCGCTAGTACCTCTTGTTCTTCTACTTCCAGCATATGGATACCCTTTTGCTTCGGGCATTCGTTATCTTCATGATCGCCTAGTCCACACCACTTACACAATCTCCCTCCCGAACCTTGACCGTTCTAGCAGTCCCTGGCGAAGTGGCCCCATTCGTTGCACTTCCTGCATGATCATGGGCCTTCCTTTCGCATCGTACTGTATCATGTTTCTCGGACTTTTGTTGCTTCGGTAACCTCCAGGGGATGCATAGCTATTGTACTGGGGCTTTGGTGGTGTGTTCGGCGGTGTCGACGGTTCTCCCTGCGCGAAGAGTACTTGTGCACTTCTGGCTTTTAAGTTGTATGGGCATTCCTTGACGGAATGTCCCATCACTTGGCAGATATTGCAGAATAAGTTCTTGGGATAGTTCGCCTTCGTGTGAACTTCCCCATTGCAATCCGTACACCACAGTTCTTTGGCTTCTCTCGTACTCTCCTTGTCGGCCTTCAATTCTTTCATCATTCGCATCATATCTTTCGTGAGTGCTTGTACAGTCTTGGATTCACCGTCGCTGTCGTCCGTACTCTCCTCGTTGTCTGTCTTCTTTTTCCCTCGGGAGGATGTTTTATTTTCACTTTCTATGTCCATTGCCTGATTGTATGCTTTAGCGTACGACGAAGGAGGTACGACTTTCATTTTCTTTCTTAATGACGAAAGCAAGCCCTCAATGAACCATCTTTTCTTCAACCCGTCAGCCGGCTGTGCCTCCAATTTCCCCAGCAAGTCTTTGAGTCTTCGGTTATAGGTCCGCACACTCTCGTGCTTTCCTTGCTTGGTATTGTATATCTCCGCAACGATCTCGCTGTCATCTCGAAGAAGTTTGAACTCCTCCTAGAAAGCTTTTTTCAATAACCTCCATGTAGCTCTCTGTGCTTGGTCCAATTCCGAGTACCAATCAATGGCATTGTCTCTGAGTGTCGCTGGAAATTCCTTCAGCCACTGGTCGGGATCATCCTACCCGCTGGCTATCCAGATTGTCTCACATGTCTTACAATGCCGTACGGGATCCTCAGAGCCATTCCCCATGAATTTCGGCAACTTTTGCCGCTCCGGATGAGCCATCGTTCCCTGTTGTCCTCCTTGTGTGTTGGACCCGATTAGACTGGTTTCCTCGCTATGTTCCGGTGCGTCACTTGCACTCTCGGCCACATATGAGTCACTCCCACGTCGTTCCTCAGCGTCTGCGACACCTTGAGTCTCCTGGGGTTCCCTTTGGTACTCTCTCTGCCTCGGGGTACTGGGCTCTGATCTTCCACTCGTTAGGCGTTCGTCGTTGTCTAACAAGGACAACTCCTGAAAAGGGCTGATGCTACTACTCAATTCATCTTCGTTCTCATCGGGATCATATCTTCCTATATACGGGGTGCCAAAGGGTTTTCCGTCCCTTCCTTCTGTCAAACTTTGGTGCGCTCGTCTAATGGATGTGTCTATTCTTGTCAGATTTTCATATGTTCTTTTAATGCTCTGATTTGTTTCAATTAAATCCTCATCCAATTCCTTACTGGCTTGCTTTAGTCTTCTTCGCCGGGTTTCTTGTTCTTGCAGTCTGAGTGATCGCCGAACCTTTTCTTCCTGAGTCTCGTGCCCGTCAGGTACTCGATTCTTGTCTTTGTTCGGCCGTACGGGCATTTAAAATATGTTCAGGCGATCATTGCTGACTACCGGATGTACGTCTCCGGCTAGTGTCTCGTTCTTCTTCTTCTCGTTTAGTTCGCTCTTCGTAGCGCTGCAGTATTTGCTGCCTTCAGTGTTCTCGATCCTCTTCTCGCAAGTCTTGCAGAATAATGAAATAACGGGCCAGCAATCTAGGCATACGATTCAGGAGGCGCTTCACCTCATCATTCACTTCCAACCTATCCCAGATAACTTGCTCAGGGATCTCTCGTCTGTGGGATTCTCTACGTACGTGATCTCGTAAAGATATCTTCCACAGGTTGTTAAAATCTTCAGTCAATAGGTCTTCCCGTTCCTCATTAGCATTTACAGGTTCTTCCGCCGGTTGACCCATTACGCTGCCATGACGAGTGGTGCCCTAGTCCGCTCAGGCAACAGCGCCAAATGTTTGCCTACGGAATGTAATTCAAACCTTACGTACTACTGGCAAACTAGTCATGTGTAGAACATAGGATAAACCAGTAAACTAGAAAGATAACATGTTTCAACACCAGAAGCTTTATTCATTATCAGAAATATCATGTACAATCACCAAGTATCACAGTGCTTAACAATATAATCATCGGCACATAACTATCTCCCGACAACCACAACAAACTACATATAACGTTCGGCGGTGGTTAGATAACCAATTGACATGACGTTTCATAACAACATTAACATTAATCGGGACTTGATTACCCGAAAGTGCATGACATGTATTATTCTTACTAACTATAGTTTTATTAGCAATTGGCCGACTACGACCAAGGCTGACTACGACTGACTATAACAAAGTAAACATATACTACTTACAGTGCAAATTGAGAGAGCTTCATTCAGAAGTTCTGCAGTGCTTTAACAGAGTTTTGTAAGTGTTCTTCATCAGAAATAGAGGGTTTGAATGGATGGTGTTCTTCCTTCTTCATGGCAGGCATCATAGCTACTTGGGCGCACCTTCTAAGATGTTTTCTGGTCTTTTTGCTTGAGGGGCGTTGGATTTTGAGCTAGGGCGCACTTGCTGGTTGAAGAAATGCCTATCTTCTTGAGGGTTTCTCTTCACTATCTTCAGCACTTGGCATCCCCTCTTCTTTTGCTCCAGTTTCACAGCTGGATTTAGACTTTGTATCATCCTATTCTGAATATTGTCAGTTTTTCATGTATAGACTGGCAAACTGGCTTCTTTTCTTAATTAAATAAACTGGAGGCTTACGGGTATGTTTATATGTTTTAAATCCATTGTTGATGCTATTAAACACCTTCTGCAATTTCAGTTTGATTAGATTTGCTCAAGTTTACATTCTGTGAGCTTTTATATGATGCGCATCTTCTCTTCTGTCTACAAAATTTCTCTAAAAACCAAAAAAACACAAATAGACTTAAGAAAAAGACAGGGGTTTGAGCAGTGAGCTAGCAAGGCTCATCACACTAACCTATGCAAGACGTATATTTTGAAACAGAAAGTTTCACCAATTATTCATTACTCATAATGATTTCCACCTCTTAGAATTATCTCTGATACTTTTGCATATAAGAATGATAACCCCATAATTTCTATCGGACAATGCATGCTTCTAAACTTTAATTTTATGTGATAATTGCTTCATTCTTCTGAATAGGATTTATTTGATCTCTCATATTTGAGCTAGGGCCATTTGAGATATTTAGTTTCTTAGTGTTTTTTTTCTCCTTTGCACATGAATTTTGCACTCACAACTCAAAATCTTTCTTTATGAATCTCTTTGCTATCTGGAAGAATAATTTCTTTATTCTACAAATAATATAAATCATAGTTTGAAGACTCTCCGAGTATTTTGCAAGACTCTCTCCAAACTCCCGAGTCTCTGATCTGGCCGAGGGCTGAGTCTGGCCGAGTCTTGGAGAGTACTCGACCTAGTCATGCTACAAGATTCCCGAGTCTTAGGCTCAAACTCTCGAGTCCTAAGCTCAAACTCTTATGGCGCTTAAACATAACAGACAATATAGTGGCTGAAATTTCAAATTTTGAGAGTTTGAGGATCATATGACATGTGTAATGTTTGAACTTTGAACTATGACAAATTGATAGTCAAATTACATTTTTATGTTCTCTAAATGCATTTATTGCTTTTTTTTTTGTGTAATTATGATGTTTGTTTTTGCCAAGTCCGTGCCAAGTCCCGAGTCCGAGTCAAAAATTTGGGTTGCTGAGTGGAGTCCAAGTCTGAGTCCTAAAACTATGCTACAAATTATAAAATATTAGGTGACCATTGTGATTTATGATTATTTATTGATTAACATACTTGAAGGCACAATTCAGATGAAAAACTGTGGCAACAATGATCGGGGTTTTGGAGGGATTGGTATTGCTTATGATTAATGTTCATTGCATTAAAATTTTAAGAGAGAAAATTTGAAATTTCTTATAAATATAGAGAAGTTAATTTATCTTTCTATATCAGAAACTAAGAAATGCAAATCCAATATTTGAACAACTCAAAAATAGCATACCAGATATTACAACTATATGTTTAAATTTTAAGGGATGATTGTGAGTTTAAGTATGTAATATGAATTGATGAATCTAATTTTTTAGAAAAGGTAAATTAGCAAATTAGCCAATAGTAGCCCTTAATGTTTACCATTTCACTGGAGTAACATAAGTAAAAATGGGTTTGATGATCTTGATCTTGATCTTTCCTTAGGTATACATGCTTCTACATACAATTGCGAGTAATTATCCTGCTTCTTTAAAAAAATTGATTTAACTACTGTAGTAAGGGATTTGATATGCAGAAAATGGATGGATACTCATTTTAAAAATGTATATATCTCTGTGCATGTTTGTATTCAGATATAGAATGTGTATAGGTGCAAGCATGTTTATGTTCAGATATAGCACATGCATAGGTTCAAGCATGTCTATTTGTGTTCCATTGAGTCTCCTTTTAGGTCAGCATGGGATAATGCAAGAACACAGAAAGGGATTGCATCTAAATGTTGTTGTTTGAATAGGAAAATAAAATGGGTATTGGATGGACATTGTAAACAAGGCACTAAGGAGTTGGAAATTGTCTTTGCAGAATGTAGATTTTTAATATTTTATGAACCACTATTCATGTTAAGGATAAAAATTGGAGGTTTGAAATGTCCTATTTAAATCAAGCTAAAATTAATCAAATAGATTTTGATGATAAGATTTAAACTAGTTGTTTGATTTCTCAGTGGTTAGATGTCAAATTTAGGTCATAGACATTACATTTTCACAGTCCCTTGTAGTTAACATTAGATTGCTTGTGGTAAAAGCTTGTCAAATTTTCATTTTATCCTAACTCCATTATTCTCAATATTAGTCTCTTTAGATTTTAATACTAAGTCTTTCTTGACTATGTATTATTATAATTTTTTTGCTAAAGTTACTTTGTTTCTATCATTAGTGTTTTTTGTTTTATATTGACTCCTTCGCTATCTTACATCCTCCTTGAAAGCTACTATAATTATTTAATAGCTTTTTGAAGGTTTTCAAACCTTGCTGCCCTGGTTATCTTTCAATCTCTTACCTCCTTTTGCCTTCTGTTTAGATTATTATATACCTTTCCTTTCTTGTTTTCCATTCCTTCTTTGCTCTCACCAACCTCCACATCTATTTAGCTCTTGGCTAAGTTTGCAATCTAATCATTTGCTTCCTCTTTCTGATAATTGATCATGTAGTTTGATCTGAATTGTCAAATTCAAAATACACACACAGTTTTTACCAGAAGCAATCTAATGTTAAATTTAGGTCATGTTTAAGAGAAAAATATTTGATCATCTATTACATTTCCCTGTCACCTTTCTTGTGAAGTATTGGCTCTATAAAATACTAAAATATGATTTTTAGATGAAAGAGAATCTAAATAATTATGGAATCAACTTTTGTTTCCCTAAATAGTAAATGCTAATAAGATTTCATATAATCTCTCTGAAAATATAGTACGGTACCATATTAGGCATCATCCTTTTCAATGCTGGACATCGTTTTTATCATGCTACGTATAAAATGTGCCGTAGAAGTAACTTTGAGCTCAGATAAGCTAGTTTTATAGTCTATATATTCTTGATTGAGTGTTATCTTTAATTATCTGTTTCTCTTATGATAAAGTTCATATACTTGAGTTCATATGATATATTCTAATGTTCTATGTGAATAAGTTTTTGTGCTCTTTAATATTATTCAGTTTAGGTTTTGATTTAGTATAACTTATAAACAGACAATAAGAATAGCCTATTCATGAGCTATCCTTTTTTGTCAGTTTTATGAGTGACAGGCAAAGGAATCACATTTGAAACACAAAACATATAATATAAATTTATACAAATTTTGTTTTAATATGCTGACTGAACATTTAATTTTTATTTATGTTGACAAATTGATATACAAAACACTTATCCTTTGTTGGACATTAAATTTTTCTTAAAACATTATGTAAGCTGAACTAAAAACTCAATTTTGACCTTGTGATTTAAGCAATTTTGACTTTGTAGATAAATAAGTTTTATCAAGGTCCCCTAGCTACTGGAAAAATCATAACACAGGTCAAATTAGTGGAAATAAAGATAAAAATAAAAATTAACAATTCTGAGAACAATGACATAAAGCTCAAGGCAGCTGTGAAAAAATGCAAGCATCCCAACTTACAACCAGTTCAGAATTTTGGACCAGTAACAGGTCTGTGTTCAAATGACCAGATATTATCTTCCCAGCACGATTGGTTTTTACTTTTTCCATTACAGGTTGCTTGCATCAGTCCAACATCATCCATTCTTGGAGTCCATCAGGTGGACTGTTTTTCACTAGTCGAGCTTGTATGAGTGACACACATCTAGAGGACCTGTTTTGGCCCTTTGGGAGGCGCTATGTGTTGCAATTTGTATAGCATATGCTGAGCCCCAGTTGAAATATGGACCCACAGTATAGCATTATCTTCCCTACCAAGGCACATGCTGTCTTTTCTGTTTTTTTGAACAGGGCCTTGCCAGGGTCCCTTGTTTGTCAGATATTTGGGGCAGAATTATAGAAGATGAGAAAATTATTCAAATAATATGTTTCTCATCTCTTCATTCCACTCAATACACATTACATATATATAGGATTTCCATATCTTATATTATAGAAACCCTCTATAACAACTCCTAAATATACGAGTTGTTGGGCAGAATTGTTACACAACCACATGGAGGTATAGAAAATTGCACTCTTGCTTAGTCACTGATACATTTTCTACAAGCAACAACCTTGCTACGTAGTTTAAGTGCCAAATAGATGAGGTGAAGCAATCACAACAGAATGTTCTCTTAAAATATTTGATTAGTGGTTAGACACAATCTCCATGGTGTTGTGGAACACAAACATAGATATACTCCACCTTACTCGCATCTCCTTGAACAAACCAAATCTACAGGGCTGAATGCAATATCCCCAAAAAATGTCACTCATCAAAACTTTACAAATCGATTATTATAACTGAAACCAACTTTCCTCATGCTAGAAGGGGCAAATGAATGGCTCTTACAATTGACTGTCACAATTGCCTGCTTTACCAAATTTTTGTCTAAAACTGAATTTTCTTTTTAGCCACATTGTGGCTGAAACCTTCATGCATCATTCATATCACGTCCAACTTCTGATTCAACCTGCTCCTGAAACATTGATAATCTTTTCAAACAAATTCTGGGTTTTGTACTCCTCAGTATCAGCTTTTCAAAACATTTTGAATTTTTAAATTTCATTAAGAATTAAGGAAGATATTGCAATTTTACTGAGACTGCGCTAGATTGATTAAAAAACTCCTCATCACAACATACCAGCAAATATAATGGCACTCAAGTAGAACTAGAAACAATATGTGTTGGAACATGTTTTCTGTTGCGCCGAAGGATTGACCTGTTGACGCCTGATACAAACGCTAGAGATAAAGTTTAAATGGTTCCATGGGAGGCGGTTAGTCCATGTCTTGAATCCAAAGGGAGATGCTGGTGATTAGTCCGACAATCCCCCCCTTAGCGTCACCTGAGGGGATTCAAACTTGTTACCACAACACTTATACCATTTGTTGGAACTCGTTTGCTGTTGCGCCAAAAGATTGACCTGTTAACGCCTGATACAAACGCCAAAGATAAACGGATCCATGGGAGGCGGCTAGTCCATGTCCCGAATTTGAAGGGAGACACTGGCGATTAGTTCAACAATATGATGGTGTCCCTCTTCAACCAACAAAAATAATGTACAGCCCATTTTTAATGGTGCTCTGATACCATGTCAGATATTTGGGGCAGAATTATAGAAGATGAGAAGATTATTCAAATAATACGTTGCTCATCTCTTCATTCCACTCGATAAATATTACATATATATAGGATTTCCATATCTTATATCATAGAAAACCTCTATAACAACTCCTAAATATATGAGTTGTTTTACTTTTAACAACTCACAAACAAACTCTCACTATAATATAATATTAAGTTGTTTCTCAACAACTTAGTATTAACATACATAACTCTATTTTATTAATCATGCTAACCTGGACACCCATGTTAACACTAATTTCCAAAATTGTTGGCCTCCCACTTTGCTTATCACTGTATTTCTTTCAAATAGTAGGCGCCATCTTTGAGCCCAATCATCTCATTGATCAAGCTGAAATCAGCAGCATATTGTCTAGTCCTTCCAAGGTTTTATGTTTTACATTTTATCAGCATCTCTTCTGAAAAATCCACCTTTGTAGTTTCAATGACCATCACCAATTCCACTGCTTCACTATTCAACCCACTGCTAGACCTTGGGGAATAATGTTTTCTGTCAGGAGGGAGTGGTGGTGGACCACTCTGCTGCCCACCAAATTTGCTTATCAGCAGAAGTACAAGATCCTTTGAAATCCAATTGCATCTTCCAGCTTCTGTAGCCTGGCAAAAACAGAAATGTTAATAGAAATTAGGGCTCTATTTGAACCCTTCTGTTTATTCTTAACAGAGAAGCTAATTAATTCTTGGCAATTTGTGGACAACAACTATAGCCAGATACTCTCTAAAATTCTTCCTTATCCATCCAGCAGTTTAACTTTAGTCTTTAAACCACCAAATTACTAGGCTGAGCCACTGTCTTATAATTTTCTTAATGTAGTCTATTGCAAAGGGAGAGGAAGAATCAATGACATCTATGAGGTTATTGTCTAATAATTTACAATAGCTTTCTTTCTTTGAGCATTGTTGATGGGTTTTGTTAGCCTGAGCCTGAGATGAGCTCCCTCAAACAGCTGGTTTCCTTCCCATACAAATTTTCATAGCATTGGACCATTGCAAAAGACAGGTTAAAATTTTGTGTGAACAAAATGTCAGGAGATGAACAGACAGAATAAGCAGAGAGAATGAGGGTGAGGGTGACAAAGATAAAGAAAGTGGGCTGGTTCAGTGAATGAGTTTGAGGTGAATGACTTCGTTGTGTATCCCCATCCCATAAATTCACCTTAATGAATGATGGCTCCTGGCTGAAGGAGCCGGCAAATTATATCAGTCTGTTGCCGTCAACTTGCCGTCTTAACCAAAATATTTGATTTGGAATTATTCTCTCACTTCAATTTCTCCAATAGACCTTCACCCTACATCACCTTTTCTAAAATAATGTTTCATCAATATGATTAGAGCTAGGGAATCTCCTGTAGTATCCAAATCATGACCCACAATTGCCTGTGGCAGTAAGGAAGTCTGCCACCTTGTTGTTTTGCTGGAAACAATGTTGGCAAGAGATTGCGTTGAATCTCCTAACGAATATATAAGCTTCCAAGGTGATCCCATTTAAATTCCAATTTGGGGTTAGCTCTCATCTCCAACAACAAATTGCCTTCTACAATTAGCTTAACACAACCTTTGTTCTGTTTGCTTCTGCCACTTTGTGTGTTACAGAGTGTCTATGGAGTAGCCATTAATCATATTTTCAACCTAGTCCTGAATAATGCCTCCTTCCCTGCCCTGCCTGGATTACCTGTGGATTCCCCATTGAAGTTTCATATCCAAGTCCCTTGGTCTGGAGGCCTCCATTAAATGAAGGACCCATGAGTTCTATTTCTTGTAACCCATTTAACAGGGCGATCTTGTGAAGTAGAATGCAAATTTGTTCTAAAATCAGTTATTGTAAATGGATCTACAAAGAGGGTTTGGCTTTCATGACTAAAATCCATTGAAGTGTCATATGTCAGGAATATAAGCTGGAAGTTGAGTATCCAGAAGCCAAGCACATTCCCCCAGTCAAACTTGAGCTTCTAGGTTCAAGTGTGTAGGTGTATGAACACAATGTCCAATTATTTAATTGATTGAAAACAGGTAACACATGACTTAAAAGGTAATTGAGAACATTTTTCAAAAGTTTGATTTAATATTTTAGAAACCGTGCTTCTAATTTTGGAAACGTTTTGAAGCTGCTACCTGATATTTCCTTGGTTATGCAGTCTAAAGTTGACTCTAAACAACTTCCTCTCAGAAGTGAGAAATGTTTCTTTTAAAAAATAATGTTTTACTGAGAAACGAGCCTTGATTCTTTTACTTACCTGCATAATAGATATCATAGAACTATGGAACTTGAAAACCATCTCTGGTTGGTGAAGGGTTGGGTTTTTAGTATCAAAAACATTACACAGACAAGGAAGTCAAGAATTTTTGATCAAGCTTAAAATAAGCACACTCATAAATGAAACATTTTCTCAGCTGACCCCTAAATGAGCTGAAGGTATTCAGTCTCAAGCCACCCTTCAAAAACTCGAAAAAGGAAAACCCCATAAGATACCAGCAGCGAGGACGTAAAAGAAAGCAGCAGCTATAAGGAAAGGATATCAGCAGAAAAGCAATTGTGATAACAAGGAAATGCATTTTGGCATTTCTCTTTTGGCAGAAGTGAAAAAGAGGGGGAACAATCTGTTTTTCAGTTCTTTGTGAACATTGGAATTGTTTTGGTATTTTTGATCATGTGATTCATGTAAAAATTAACTATTAAGAGCTATTGATCAAGCTTGGTTTTTTATTTCATTAGTTTTGGAGATGGATTAAATCACATCATGTGATCAAACACAGCTGCCAATCCTACAAGATCAATGTGAGCATTGTAAACAAAATAATATCATTAAAGAAATGAATTAGCCTAAACAGAGGCCCAAAACTGAAACTGTTATCCAATTATTTAGGTTTAATTTTTGCATCTTAGGGTTTCAAGGAATGTCAGAAACAACAATTCATTCAGTATTTGAGAAATGAAACTTGGCCCAAGCTAGTAAAGGAGTTTCAAGTGAAATGCATGAATTAACGGTCTTGTATCTTGAAATTCCTTCTCCTTCTGAAGATTAAACAGAAAAGGTGATCAAGGCAACTCAGTTATTAAGATAAGACTCTCTCAAGTGCTGGTGTTTGCCTTTAGGAGGCCTACAAGAAGCCCCACATTCCGGTGTCAATGTGTGGATTATCAACTTTTGCCAATGGAGAAGATGCAATTGCTGATAATGCTAATTAATTTCATTATGATTTAATGACCAAGGACATCATAAGGACTAGTACATTTGCAACAAACTGAGGACTGCCTTGTAGGTCTGAATACCCATAAGCAGACTTTGCTGAAATTTATTTCTTTGTTGTGGTGGAATTTGATGTGAATAGCTGGTGTCAATGTGTGGATTATCAACTTTTGCCAGTAGAGAAGATGCAATTGCTGATAATGCTAATTAATTTCATTTAATTATTGCTAACACATCCTATTATGATTTAATGACTAAGGACATCATAAGGACTAGTACATTTGCAACAAACTGAGGACTGCATTGTAGGTCTGAATACCCATAAGCAGACTTCGCTGAAATTTATTTCTTTGTTGTGGTGGAATTTGATGTGAATAGCCTGACTAGACATCCAACAGGAGGCAAACCATAAACACACCAAACAATCTGCTTACTACCATGAGAGGTAGATTACAAGAAGAGAATTGTTTATTCCTTGCACATATGAAAAAATTGCAGAGTAAATTAATGCAAGGGGAGGCCATACAAGGAAAAGCTTCCATTCTTTATTGTCCTTAATATTCTTTAGTACTTTAAGGTGCATAAGTGGTTAGTTGGCCTACCATTGTAAATGGAATGATCCAAATAGATTGGGCTATCCCAAAGTTGGCTCATCAAGATCTAAAATCTAAAATGATACCACAAACACCCCTAGGCTTGGGGTCAATAATATGCAAATCTCGTGTTTATATATACATGGTCATCCCTTCCCAAGCATAACTGTTAACTTCAGTAGCTACTCTGCACTTCTTGAATGCCATAAATTGCTCTTGAAAGTAAAAGAAACTGATGCCTTTGAGGGGGTTATGTATTGGACACAGTGCAAGTGCTTAAAGATGCAAAATCCGTTTGTTAGTCTGGACAATTTCTGGAGGGAAAGTGTTATTGAAGCTTATTTGAATCCCATGTTTGATGCATATAATAAATAAAAGACGTAGGAAAGGTTTGGTCGGTTTTTGAACACGTTATAGATGCCAGCTTTATGAAGATGTATATCTCTAATAATCATGTATCACTTGTGGGTATATATATAAGTTTACCGTTGCTAAAACTGATGGATACAATACATGCATGTATTCTATTTTATCACGATTCAGAATAAATGATAATTTGCAAAAAAGAAAAAAAGAGAGGAGCAATTTGCACCTTATTATTAATGAAAAATGGGAAAAAAAGGTTCAACACATACTTTGACATTGGCTTCTTTTGGGGGTTTAGAATCTTGTAATGGGGCTAGCGTAATGAGGCTGTTAGAGAGGTAAACACATATTCACCTTTATTGTGAGACGACTTTGAAATCCTAGATAGTATTATAGAGGTTTGCAAAAACGTTAATTTAAGGGCTTAGAGATCAGAGGAGAGAATAAGATATGTATAATATCCACAAAAATGATGTAAAGTGAATTTAAAATATCCTTAGCATATGATAGTCCATTCTTTGACTTTGAAATGGTAGAAGACTGTGCAGATGGAATAAAGATTCATCTCAGTTCTGTGAAAAATGCAGGCTATATAAGATGCTAGTTCCATTAGATAATCCAAATATTTTCTTTTTTGAGGTATCAGTTCAGAACTCTATTAGAAAGAGAAGATAGAGCTCTTTTAGCTTAAAATGTTTATTTGGTTGGTGGATGACATATGGTAAAAGCCCCAAAGATTTAGCAGTTGGCTGTTTAGTATTCTTGATTGGGAGCTTATTTTCTTGCCAGGTGAATTGGAGCACATGCTTCTTCATTGATTAAGCAAATAGGCAATATGTTAAAGCTTGAAAGGGTAGAAAATTTGGTCAATGTACATGGTAGCTGGCAAATCCCTCATTGGGATCTGGATTTCACTGAGATGTGGATGATACAAAGAATACCAATCTAATGATCAGAGTTGGATCCTCTTATGGCGTGATTTTAATGATTAGTCAGACAAAGTAGATCTCCGTACTGTATGTTATTAGGTCTATACTGGGGCTTATCTTATTAAATAGAAGAACCGTCAATCTTGTGTATTTTGTATCCTTGCCTTGGGGATTTCAACATACAAATTTGGAACTCTTATTAAGGATGTAATTTGGGAAGTTTATGATTTGCACGTCAATGTGTGTGTTATTCAATCAAACTTTCACAAGGAATCAGCTGAACAATTTTATGTGTGGTCGTGTCACAACTTTGGCAAGAATCCTTTTGATGTCATCTAGCTCACAGCCTTAATGGTTTGGGTCTGAAGCAATGACAGACTCTCTTGAGGACAGTATAACTAATTTTTTTCTGCATTATTCGCATGATGGATTGGATTTGAAAACCTTAGCAATCTACCGATCATTTTTAAAATGTTCTTATGATACCATTGTTTTTAACAGTTTTATCAATTACTTCAAGGGTCATGTAAGTGAGACATATGATACAATCTTATGAAGAGCGATTAAGCATACTAAAGAGGTTTTGAGGCATATGTGCTCACTCCAAATTCTTGATTTATTAAAAAAGGGTACAATAATTATTATTTTGTATAAATTTAATAGTGGATTGACAAGATGGAAGTTCCAACTTTCAGCCAAGTAGCGGAAAGCTGACAAAACATGTTTAGACTTTTTGGATCAATATAATTAACATTTATGCATGTAAATGAATTGATACTTCGATCTGATTTATTAATGAAGATGGTAAAATGTTATGTATGGAATTCCCAATCTCTACTTACATATCATGCAATCTTGCATTGATCAAGTAAAAGGTTTTTCTTGATGCTCATCTGGAGTTGATAACTCTGATTATAATTTTCTATACATTTAAAAGTGAATTGGCAGAATGGTAGTTCCAACTTTCAGCCAAATAGTGGAAACTAGCTCAGCATGGTTAGATTTTTTTGGGTCACAATTGTATTTTATGCATGTAAATGAATTGTTAATTGTCTTCAGTGCGTTGAACAAGTAAATGGCTTTCCTAGAGGTTCTTCTAGAGTTGATAACTCTCTTTAAATGCAAAATATTATGATCTTCACACATTTAGGTTTACAGACGAAGGGCATTCTAGTTATTTCAGGGAAACTATGATGATATCAAGCTTAAACTAAAGTGCAAACATAATAAATATGCCACTTGCATCCTGAGCATTTACTTCGCTATAAATTTTGTTCATTATATGAAAATCTTCTTATGGTCACAGTCTATACTTGGTTAGTATTATTCTCTATAATATCATTACATCAGGAAATGGTGACGAGTGATAACAACTATATGTGTGTACTGTTTACCCAGTATATTACTTTAAGAAAAGTGGGTCCACCATTGATGCCCTCAAGCACATCAATGATCGTGTCAATGCATGCATGAAATACGATGAGATGCATGCATGAATTACAATGTAGAAATAGAAATTGCCTTATGGACACTGAACTTATAGGATGTGTGTGCCATTATATTTGTTAGAAGAGTGCGAAAGAGTTTGCTGAAGGTAACTTAAAAATTGGGTGGTTTTCATTACAGGTCAAAGCCTAGTGTTGCAGCTTGTGTAGCATGTATGATGCCTTTTATGCTTGGGATATGCTTTCTGTGCCCAGCAATGGATTGTCTTTGGCACAAGGAACATTATTGTCCAAATTGCGGCGAAAAGGTTCTTTTCATTTGAGAACATCTTCCTTCTATCAACTTACTATTACGTGCTATTTTTCTATTGCAAATTTATTGCGAGCTTTTAATTTCATATGGTTCTACTTCTGATTGCAGGTTGCAGATTTTGAGAAATCAGACCCTTGTGCAGTAGTAGATGTCCCACATTGGATACAAGAAAGCTTTGCTCTACCAGCCTGATTTTGCTTTGCACAAATACCTGTATATGTTCACCTGTGAGCCTTGTAGATATGTTCAGGTTTGTGATTGGAGGAATGCATATCCTAAAAATGTCTTAGTAGACATTAAATAATTCAGTTGTGTTAAACATGCTTTCAACTTCAGAGATGTGAGCTGGACCGAAGTGCCATGATTATAGGAAGAACTACACGATATTTTAAAAATAAGATTTGTATTTTGAATAACTCTTCACTATACAACAGTTCGTTTAATTAAAAATACGCTTTTCTGCTTTCTTATAATCTTTTGGAGGTAATTGTCAATCTGCATAGAACTCAGCCATGGAGTTTGTATGTTTGAGTGTAAGAGGAATGATAGCAATTTTCAATAATATGACGTGCTTCAAATTCTAAATCATTATTGTGCTAGAAACGTGCTCTTTGAATATGTATTTTGGCTTGGATGATAGCTTAGATTGTTTTAAGGCCTGGTTAAAAAAAGCCGGTGTTATATAATCAACATATTTGATGCTGTTTATGTTAACTTCTGTACTAAATTTTTTATGTTTATGGGATTTAACATCATTTTAAGATGACTTATGGATAACTATGTACATTAATGACATTTTTCTTCACATAATAATGACAAGGTGAAAGTATACACTTGACATTCAAGTACCTTTTAACATTTGTAAGTTGAGAGAGAATTAACCTGTATATTATTAACCAACTTGAAACATGCTTCATTCGGTGTGTTCTACGCTGAATTTACAAGTTATGAGAAACAAGTCGTACACTTAATTCTCTCTGTTTTAGGTGAACCTTTTACAATCGTGCGAATGACAGTGAAATGTAGGAGGCACATCTACTCTCAAATCTAGTACAATGATTACCATTCGCTAGTACTAGCACTTGCAACTAAAGGAGGTTCAAGGATTACACCGACAGAAAACTATATGGATCACGGAGTGTGATCCAAAACGTTGATGCAAAAAACTCTTCACACAATCTAATCTACAAATTATTGTAATTAAATGATATGAATTGTGGAAATTTGATATCATTGAACTATATGTATGTTAATATGTTAGAGAGTACATGTTTGTGCATGGGCACGTGTGGATGCCATGTGCTGCAAATTCTAGTTGTATGTAGTTGGATTAAACAATTAATAATAAGTGCTAAATAATGGAATGAAATAAACTTAAACAAATCTAGATTTTTTCCTTAAAGAAATTAAGTATTATCTGATTTTGAAATATTTGCATTCATATTTAAAACATAAAACAATGCAAATGAAAAAAGAAAGTTGCCATCAAGTTGACAAAAAATATTGCAAATGGAAATAGAATGTTCCCATCCAATTGGAAAATCGATATTTATCTGACTTTTATGTGATAAGTGAGATTTTGGAGGCTTTTTCCATCAAATGGCAGCTGGTTTACCATTAAACGACAGCTAAAATTTGTTTTCCGATGACTCAATAGTGGTTTGCAGATGTGAGTCTTGTTTCAGGCTCAAATCTTACACTATATGTAACCTATCGAGAGTGGGAGCAGACCCAATAGTTGATGTTTATAATTTACAATTCACAATGTAAGAAATATATTACTAGGAAGATCACAAAATTAATTAGGAAGTACTATTGATGCTCAAAATTTGTCCCAATGTGAATGATAAATGTGATTTTAGTGTAAAGTACTAGCATGTCGATCACAACACATTGACACTTTATGTAAGAGTGGACATTATTGCTGAGTGTCAAATAGGTTGACCACAACATGCTAGCAATATAAGCTCTTCCCAAATGTAATGTTTTGATCTATGAGCTTTCACAAGAACTTGGTTGTGAATGCACCCAAAACCCTTATCATGCAAAGCTCATACATACAAGCCTATTAGTATTCACAACCATTCTTTTTGATATTCCACTCACAACTTTGGTAAATGTTCTTACTTAAACACCCTTGATGGATTTAATATTTATTATGATATTGCTATCAGGATTCAACCGTGTAGTTTCGAGTCAAACTCATTGACCCATGTTTCATGAGTAGTGGTTCAACAAGAACCCATCTCTCATGATATCGAATAGTTTTTCTTTTTTCTTTTTTAAAGTAATGTACAAGACATAATACATATTTTCATTTATACTCCATTCAAGACCTAATGCTAATCATGTCTAATATGAATTTGTAAAAAGAAAGATAATTTCAATTAATAATTAAATGTAGTAAATTAAAGTACAAATCAATTTAGATTAATTAATGATTGTTGGATTGATAAATTAGATAATTGTTTACTACATTAAGGCATTTCCTATATAAATATTATCGATTGATTGATTTTTGTTTGACTGTTGAGAATGTGATAGAATGATGGTTTCGATGAACCCAATATAAAATAAATAAAAATAATATTAAAAAAAAAACACTTATACAAATAAAGAAAGCAAAGAATCAAAATTCTTTCTCCATTTCCACTAGAAAATATGTTTTACATTCATAGTATAAAAAGTCAAAAACAGAAAACAAAAAAAGAGAGTAAAGAATTAGATATAGTTTTTAATTTTTCACTAACATTCAAAATGTATAAATTATATTATTATTATTATATATAATATTTTATGCAATATAAGTTGTTATAATTTGTATTTTCTATTGTTTTTCAAAATATATATCTTTTTATGGCATTTTTATTTATTTTAGATTATAAAATTTAATTTTTTAGAATATTCTTAATTTAATATTATAAAATAAAATTACATTTTATATATTTAAATATTTTTAGTAAATATTATAATATTTAGATATTATATATTTAATATTTATATACCCTATAAGTTGTTAAATATAAATATCATATAACTTTTTACATATATTATTAATTAAAATATGAAATATATTAGTTTAATAATTATCTATATTTATTTTTTAATTAATAATTTCTATTATTTTTTCATTTTTTTTTTGATTCATAAGAGTAAGATTATATTGATATATCAAAATTTACATTGGATATAGCCTTCCTATCATGATTTTGTAGGAACAAACTCCCTGTATACCAAGCCCTGCCAACACCCTACCCTGACAGTGCAATACTTTTAGATTATCATTTGATGAATACAAAATGGCCTTGTTGGTCGATTCTTTTTCATACACGATTGCTAATTGAAAACCCTAAAGAAAACCTACGCCTAACATATACATACCACTGATTATAGACACAGACAATTTGGGATAACAGAGCAAAATAACACATTAATACCTACCCATTTCACATGAAACCATGCTCTTCTGCAAAATACGTAAATGCAGGAATCCAATTGAAGTCTTGAACTGAAGTGATTTGCAACACTTTCTTCAAATAGTTTACCCCAACAACATTTTGCCTATGATCCACGAGAACCATGCCCTTTAGATACAAAATGAAGGGGTAATATTTTACCACCTCACATGAGACTCGAAGCAATGCCAGATCTCTTGGTCAGGGAACACAAACCCCCGGGATAGCGGCATACAAAATTTCCCTTAGGCCCCCCAACAAATTTGCTTTGAACATTTTTCTCACAATCCTTTCTGAATCGACCTTTGACACCCTTATGTCCAGTAATACTGCCAAGAATCTGGACATGATCTTTGTATCCATATGATACAACTCTCCCTCTTGCAGAAACCCTTTCCCCAAGATTATCTTCACCACAACCAAGGAGAGAAAATCATCAGTGATGAGGATGCGTTTAAGTCTCTAGTTTGTAACTGCCCCCAGGAACGCCATTTGCATCATCTCACTCTCCAACCTGATTGGTGTATCCATGCTGTTGCAATTGAGAGTCTCAGCTAACATTAACACGATAAACTTTGAATGCTTTGCCATTAACCTTCTCGATGACTATTTGTGAATTTGTGTCAACTTTGTGGTTTTAAAGCCTCTCCAATTCTGATTCCCTCCCTTTGGTAGTGACGTGCCGTCCTACTATATCTCCGGATGAGACTTTTTGCCTTGTGGAATGACCAACCCCTTCTGGATAATTTAATTTGAGCGGATTAAAATGAATGCCAGGTTGTTACATTATAATTATCCCTGCAAAAACTTAGAGAATCCGAATTACCATGAGTATACACATGTGTTGCGAATTTGCTAATCTCCGAACAGATATTTCACTTGCCAACTTATTAGATTGGCACAATCAAACAGTAATTGATGAGACCAGTTATTTGATGAAGCCAATACACACTAGATGAGTTGGATCAACCCATCTCTATAGTTGATGATGTGGCAATATCAAAGGGGCCACATGCTGCCACCTACGCACCACACCCACCAACCTTCTTTTGAAAAACTGTATACACCAATTCCAAACTTGTGGTGTTTGTCTTGATAATATAAGAATTCTCTTTCCAATCGACATAACTAGTCATGATGTAAGCCAACCAATGTTCTATGTATTGATCCCTACGGTGTGTGGCTTAAGTTTATGCTGCCATTACTTGCTTTCCATAACCTTATATGTGGAAAGTGTATGTCTATTGCCTTATTCATACCTTTGCTTGAGTAATATACACTAAGCCAAAGCCCTGCAATTAGCCCAAAACAAGAGTATGTAGCACAAGAAATCCGAATATAATCCCCAAGTGCCAAAACTGTCTTTCCACAACTCTGTTTGTGGAAAGTCACTTGCCCAACCGCCACATTTTTCAAATTAATTTTTATTATTTATTTTTTTATAGTATTTTTTATTATTTTAGATTATAAAATATAATTTTCTAGTATATTCTTAATTTAATATTATGAAATAAAATAAAATTTTATATATTTAATTGTTTTTAGCATAACATTATAATATTTAGATATTATATATTTAATATTTATATACACTATACATTATTAAAATATAAATATAATTTAACTTTTTATATGTATTACTAATTAAATGTATTATAAGTTTAATATTTATATATATTTATTTTTTAAATATATATTATATTTATTAAAAATGATTAAAATATTAAATATATTAGAAGTGTAATATTTATCTATATTTATTTTTAAAATATATATTATGTTTATTAAAAAATATATTCAATTTATGTTTATTATTACATATTATATGAAATATGATGCATATATTAAATATGTACATATAATACATACCCCTCTTTTCTATCCCAACTTCATCTTATCATCTCTACACTTCTCTGTATCACTTATTTTTTCTAATGTTCCTCGGCATCTCACTCTTCTGTCTCCTTCTATATCTCACCCCTATATCACACAATTCACCTTTTCTTTTCTTCCATCTCCCCTCTCATCATTCTCTCTCTCCTCTTCCATCATTTCCTCCTCCTCATTTTGTTTTATCTATTTTTTATACCTAATTTCTATATTCTGCTATATCTTATCTCCATCCCTCCTCTCTCCCATCACTCCTATTCCTCTCTACTTTTCTCTCCTCATTTCTCCCTCTCTCTCCCTCCCTTCTATCTATATATTTTATATAAATATATATCCTCTCATATCTCCATATATCTCTCTCACTCATATACACACCCTCCCTCTTTCTCCTTCCCTACCTTTATCTTTATCTCTCTATCTTTTTTCCTATCTATATCTCTCTATTACTTATCTCTATCATTTTCTTTCTCTCCCACTCTTTCCCCCTCTATCTCTATCTTCCTATCTCTCCCTCCCCCTCTCTATCTATATCTCATTATGTCTACCTCTCTCTCTCTCTCTCTCACTTGCACACCTCTCTCTATCTCTTTCTATCTATATCTCTCTACATCCATCTCCCTATCCTCCTCCTTCTACATCTATCCTTTCCTCTCCCCCTCTCTCTCATCTTTATTCATCCTCCCATCCTCACTCTATATCTTAACCTTTATCTATTGATCTCCTATCAGCTTCTATACCTTTATCATCTCTTTCTATCTATATCCCTATAGTATCTCCCTCTATATCTTTTCTCTCTTTTCCTATCCTCTATCTCTCTATATCACTCACCTATTTCTCTCCTTGTCCCCTGCCCCTCTCTCCCTCCCCCTCTCTCCTTCTCTCTCCTCTATATCTCCTCCTTCTCATCTCTCTCATTTCTACCCATCTCCTCCTCTCTCCTCTCTGACTCCTCCCCATCTCCCAGCCTCTTGCCCTCCCTCTTCATCCCTCCCATCTCCATCTTAGACATCCCAACCCTCCTCTCCCTTTATCTTCCCATATATCTCTATTTCTATTTATTTCTCTTCCCATTTCTCTCTTTCCCCCTATTTCTATCTCCCTCTCCCTCTCCCTCTCCATCTCTATATTGTCTTTCTCTACTCTCTATTTTTCTCTCTTTATTTCTCTCCCTCTCCCCCCTCTCTATATCTATATCTTTATCACTCTATCTTGCCATATCTCTCCCTCTATCTCTCCCTCTTCCTCTTTATCTCTTTATCTCTATCTATCCCACTCTATCTCCCTATCTCTCTCTATCTTTATTTCTCCATCTATCTCTCTATATCTCTATCTATTTGTCTCTCTCTTCCTCTCTTGTTCTATATTCATCTCTACCTCTATCTATTTGTCTCACCCTTCCTCTCTCACTCTATATTCATCTCTACCTCTATATTCCTCTCTCGTCCATCTCTAGAAATGTCTCCCTCTCTCTACCCATCCATCTTTTCCTATCTCTATAAATTCCCCCCTCTCTATCTTATTCATTCCATCTCTCCCTCCATCTCTTCTAATGTATATCTTTATCATCTCTCTATCTCTTTCCATCCTTATCCTTCTCTACATATATCTCCATATCTATCTCCCTATCTCTTTATCTATTTTTCTATCCTTCTCTATCTCTCTAGATATCACCATCTATCTATATCTTTCCCTCTCCTTCTCTACATATATATCTCCTCTTTCAATCTTCTCTCTCTGCTTTCTCCTCCTCTACCTATCTCCTCTCCCTTTCTCTCCTCTTTCCTCTGTCTCTCCTCCTCCATCTCTCCTCTGTCTCTCTCCTTCCTCTTCCTCTCTTCTATCTTCCCTATCTTTCTCCTCTCCTTTCTGTCTCTCCTACCTCTACTCATTCATTCTTATATCCTCTCCTAATTTTTATCTTTCTATATATCTCTAATATCTATTTCCTTTTTCTCCCATGTAACTCCTATTCCTCTTCCCTTTGTTTTTCCTTCTACTTCTCTCTTCTATCTTTTTCTTTCCACCTCCTCCTCCTCTCCTCTCTCTCTATATCTCCTTTATATTCCATCTGAGTATAACTCTATCTCAGTTTATATAGCTCTCTCTCTATATCCCCTCTTCCTCCTCTCCTCTCTCTTCCTCTCTCTTTTGTCTTTTATCTCTTCTCTATATCTATCCTCTCTCTATCTCTCCTCCTCATCTCCTACCCTATCTTTAGTTTCTCCCTCTATATTCTCTATCTATTTGTCCCTCTTGCTCTCTAGTTCTATATTAACTTCACTTTATCTATTTGTCTCTAATTTTTCCTCTTGTTTCTATATTCATCTCTATCTATGTATTCTCTCCATCCATAGAAAGGTCTCCCTCTAACACCCATCCATCTCTCCCAATCTCTCTCTCTCTCCATATAGAAACAGTCCTCCTCTACCATCCATCTCCATCTCTCCCCCTCCCTCTTCATATTTCATTGTCTCTAAGGATTCAGTTGCCTTTCACTCATTTTTAGAGACCTTTGTTGCACAAACAATATCATTTTCTGAATGGCCAACCAATTGAACTCATGTAATACACAAATTTATGCAAAAAATAGGCTTAAATATTCCCTAATTGAAATTCCACACCTCTTTGGCATACCCATTGCACAACAATGTGCAATTGCTAGTTGTAGTTTAGTAAAGTAAATGTGATGAAGGAATGTCAAACTTTTGACAAAGATTCTAGAATCTAGTTGAAGTTTTTTCAAGAAATGATATCTTTCTAACAACAAATTCCTTGGAACTTACATTGGATTTGTGCCTTATTTGAGATCAAGTTTGTACATGTTCATGGATTTGTGCTCATGTTTAGATTCAACCTTGTGTGATGGATAATTTTGCTTTGAAGTTTGTTTGACTAGTATTTATTTGCTCTTCCCTCTTTTGATATTTGAGGGCTATAGTGGTATTTAAAGATACTATGGTAGTGTTGTTATGTTATGAAGCTACATGCTTTCCTAGGCCAACCTTCACAAATGTGTGAAAAAGTTCAAAGATAATGGGTAAGGGCCTTAAAATGATGTATGCGAATTTCTTACTCCTAGTTCAACAAATTCAATTTTTTCATTATTAATTGCTCTTATAATGCTCTAGAGCGAGAGATAATTTGTGGATTCTAGATACTATAAAATAAATACTATTGAATGTCTTTAAATACTAGCATATAACATCAAATTTTGCAAAAGTATACTTGATTGACTCAAGCTAGGAAAATAAAAGGGGCTAGGTTGGCTAAAATTTAAGTTTTGACTTTTAGAAAGGCACGAGTCAAGTCGAATGATCTTAGACAACAAAGGTTTCAATCCAAGTGTATGAAAACTATATTTGAGGAGTGTGGGTGAATATAGAAGTAAATAAAGATTAAGAAAATGAGTTCAAATTTACATAAAATTTTACCATTTATTAATATGTAAATGTATCAAGATATTTCCTTAAAAGAAACAAAAATTAAATGAAAAATAATATAAATATATAAATTTGGCTATTATATAAGTAAATAAAAATTTAATTGATAAATTCATATAAAGACATCAACAAATCAAATGCATTAAAATTATGAAATGGGTAAAAAGAATAATAAGACTTATTGGGTTGACACTTGCTCCCATTCCCTTAATAATCATTTCAGTTGTATTTTTATGTGCTAGAGGGACTAACATGATCCTAGTGCTAGTTGAAACCTAACCACATGGTGGGATGGATCCCAATTCAACTCTTACCTTGGCCCAAATAATAACTACATAACAAAGCTACCAAAGAAGTGAACTAAAATCTGGCACTGCAATGATTCCACTTATTATCTATGCTCAACAACTTAAATGTTTCTTTAAAAATGATGGTGAACTAATAAAAATAACAAACTCAAACCCTTGGTCCACAAGCCTATTACATAACATTTCCATTTAGTATGACATTTCATCAAAATTCTTTTATCCATATTGCCTATGTTCAACAACTAAGTGGACTTTATTAAAGGACGATGGCTAATTTAATTATGTCCACCATTTAAGATAACACTATTGAAAGAATTTAGTAGTGACATGATAAGGTGGGTTGTAATATTTTTTTTATAACATATAAAATGTAATTATATTAGTAATTAAGTTTTATATTTTTTTAGATGTGTGATTTGGTTAGATTTGATTTTTGAGTGATTTTGATAGATAAGATTTTTTTACATGTGGTAATTTAGTTAAAGGACGATTATGTTCTCTCATAATATTGTAATCCATTATATAAAGATAGAGATGCCAATTTATTTGTAATTCAATTATTTCCACCATTTTTTAATAATTTACATTTTTTATATAGATATTTAACTTGCTAGTGTGAATTCAAAATTATGATTCTAGGACATTTAGATATAAACCACATTGGATATCAAGAATTTAATCCCTTGGACCTCTAATACAACTCTCTTGCAAGTCTATCCAACTTAGAATAGCCGATTCCTTACTTAAATGTTTGTAACACTCTATGAAGTTCAACTGAATCCTCCTATGACTTACTTCCATATCTCTCTAATTGATGCATTTTCATGCTTCTTGTAAGGTACACTAGTTTTAATACACTTGTTGTACTCATTATACTTATATTATTATGCGAGGTATTTTGATATTATGATCACACTCTCCTTTATATAATTTTATGACTATTAGCTCTTATTATGTGATTAATAAGTTTCTTTATGGTGTTTTGAAATCTTTGTATCTATATGATGTGAGATAATGTTATAATCATTATTATACCTTGTGTGGTTAATTGATTTAACTAAGTAATTTGGATGAAGGATTACCTAATTCTATTATTATCTTAACATGCTTTATGTATCCTGCAATGTTTAGAATGATTATTTAACCAAACATGTGTGTTTTATAATTGCTGCGAGTCATACTATGAGTTTTGGTTTAACATATATGATATTGAGATGTTTTGAAACATGATATATATGCCTTAATTATCATCCATTTATATGTCTTTATGTGTTACATGGATTGAAGAATTCATTCTATAAACATGATTTATGTGGATGCGTTCCATGCACTCTTTGTATTGATTCCATTTCTACTTCGACAATCTTTTCACAATAAGATTCAATGTTTACATAGTGTACAATATACAAAGATAATATAATAGGAGACAAATGGAGAGTTTATAAATGGATTGCACACTATATTACTTTTCTTTTTGAGGTAAAGAGTCACATATTAATGCGGTAAAAATAATTTTTTAAAGATACATCAAAAGTAATGTTGACTATGGACTACAATATCCCAAAGGTGAAGAATTCACTTTGACAACATATACATATGCTAATTGGGTCAGAAGTGTGGATGAAAGAAGAAGCACAAGTGGTGGTGCATTCTTCCTTGGAAACAAACTTGTTTCATGGCTGAGCAAGAAGCAAGAGTCAGTTACTCTTTCAACAACTGAATTAGAATATGTTGTAGCAGTGGCATGCTGTACTCAAGTATTATGGATGAAGAAAACACTCAAAGACATCAAGGTAGAGTATAAGGAACCTATTTCTATACTTTGTGATAATTCAAGTGCCATAATATATCAAAGAATCTAGTGATGCACCTAGGACCAAGCACATATCTATCAAGTATCACGTCTTAAGAGAGAAGGTAATAGATCAAGAAGTCAACATGGAATATGTGCCAACCAAGGAACAGGTTGCTGAAATATTCACAAAACCTCTTCCTAAAGAGAAATTTGGATACTTGAGGTAGAAATTGGGAGAAGTTTCTCTTGCCTCACATCACTAATTCTTAGTGATAGTGCATGAGTCCAGGGGGAGCTTTACAAGAAGATTTATTCATCCCTGGAAGAGAATGGAAAGAAGTCAAGTCAGATATAATTGGTTTTACAAATTTCTAATGACTTGATGGTTGCAATTTTTTTGGCACATTCCCTCTCTTTGCATGGTATGTCAAAAGGGGAGAACATCAGTAGCAACAAGGTGTCAATACAGTGTCCCTTTTCCATTGATGTCAAAGGGGGAGAATAGTTGCAAATGCTCTAATAAAATGCATGGGCCTATAACTAAGGAAAAAATCTAGGTTAGCAGATTAGAAGCTAAATAAATCAAAACCCAAAGTAATAATGAAGCACAAATGAGGAAATAACATGAAAACAAGAAAGATATCACCTTAAGTCTTCAACCTCCATGATTGACCTCCATTACACCTTCTCTATTTGATGAAATATGAAGTTTTCCCTCAGATTTTGAGTGAGCAATATGTGACAATGCCAAGACCAAAGCAAAATGTTGAAGGATTTGATATGAAAATGCAATACTATGCAACTATGCAACAAGTAAGCAACTATGGACGATGACTAAAATATGCCAAAATGCCAAAATGCTAAGATGTCAAGAGTGCCTAAGACAAGATTGCTTGAGATGTAGATAGCATGAGGTGACAAAATGAGAGAAAAATTGCCATTTTATAGAAAATGCAATTTTGGATGAATGGCCAAGATTGAAGATTGACAAATGCCCTAGAATTAATGGACAAGATTCAATGTGACAACCCAAAATTAGGGTTAGGGCAACATTAGGTCAAATTTGAAATGAGTGGACAAGATTCAATTTGAAAAAATTAAATCAAGGGTTGACAATGCATGTGGCAAGGAGATAAGAATGGCATAGAAAAAGAGAGAGCTGGAAAATCAAATAATATTAGAAATTACTTGATTTTTTGAGGAAAAAAGGCTATTTTGAATTTAAAAATTAATTTAATTCAAAAGGTGGGGTCATGTGACAGTAAATAATTAATTTGAATTATTTATTAAAAGAGGGAACATTAGAAAGTGGGACCATTTTAAATAAATGATTTTATTTAAAATTGAGAAAATGCCAAGGTGGACAATAATGAAATAAATTAAAGAATTTATTTACTTATAAAAAGAATTTTAAGAATTAATGACGTATTTAAATAAATAAAGAAAATTTATATATTTAAATAATCAAGAGGAATTAATGGACAAGGAATTATGTAAAGAATTTAAACAATTAGTGACGTATTTAGATAAATAAATAAAATTTATTTATTTAAATAATCAAGAGGACTAAAGACATGAATTAATTAAATAATTATGAATTATTTGATTAATAATTGAAAGTGGACCAAGGACACAAATATTTTAATTATGTCAAGAAGAAATATGGTGACAATAGAGCTTGTACGCCTAGGTCATTTTTATGTGTTTACATTTTTCCCCTCTTTGTCATAATGCAGCCTTTCGGATTGTGACAAAGAAAATTCAGTTAGAAACATGCCCCTGCCAAGGTACGAAGTATCTATGCCCCCTTGAGAAAATTTTCAAATTTTGGCTCAGCAACTAAAAATTTGGAAAGTGTCCCGACAAGTTAATTTGATGACCAGAAAAGCAACAGTGCAAGTGGTTTTGGATTTTGACATGTTTAACCAATCAACAGGCCAGTCAAAGGCGGTCAAAAGAGCTTCTGGAGTAATAAAGAGGTTGAAAATCACATTTTGACCCTATAAATAGGTTGAAA